>CM062814.1:440210775-440810775 GCA_031772625.1 Pinus tabuliformis | reverse complement strand
GACCATGCTTCCCACCATCACTGGACACATCAGAGATTGCAGGACAAGTTCAGCAGATGGAGGAACTCAACGCAATGGGGACCATTGCTTCCTAAGGGGGGAGGAATGATCCAGGTGGATGTTGGTGGCCACCCACCAACCCATTTGGACCCCCACAACTGTCTCTTTCAGCATTTTCAGTTTCCTTAATTGTAGCACAACTTACTATTTTTAGCAGTTTTTCGGGTCCTGAACTTCCGGAGCCGTTTTGGGGCCCTAAACGATGTTTTTTTGGGAATCTGGGGGCAACATGGGTCTATAGACCAATGTTGCCCTTCCCAAAGTGGTAGTGCTCGGATAGATCTTTCTAACGAGCTATTGTACGCGTCAAACGAAGATCGTATGCCAAAGTTACGACCCCGGGAAATTGATGTACCAATTTACCCAAACGGGGCCCACAATTTGGCGTTTCATCTTCTAGGGTTAGGTTTCGGGATGTGAAGGGTTTTCCATTGTTTCTCAACAATAAATAGGCCTTCGAGCCTCATTGTAATACAGTTCGGAACAGTTCAGAGGCATGTAGCCGCCACATCTCTTCTCAGAGATAAGCTACCATCGCCCTAGCTGGTTTCTTTCCATTTCTGTTTGTAAACATATTTCAGTATTTACAGTAATGAAATGAAGTATTATTTCCGCTGCATCTCTGTTTTTATGGTTATCGCATCTCTGTATTTATGGTTATCTCTGTAATCTATTGCGTTCCTATTTAAATCCGGATCATTAAGTAGGTTGCCGGGGTAACTGTTCCACCCGCCACTTCTGTACTGAATCCAGCGATGTTGGGTTTCATCTCCAACTAGCGTTTTCGGTCTGGAAGGCTACTGTTTGTGTTTGGTTTGACGCCCTAGATTCTTTAGGCGTATGATTCAAATTTGTTTGGTTCTTTAGAGACTTTAGGTGGTTTGATTTGAGATTTTACTTTGTTTTCGTGTGTAGTAGTTAAAAGTTTTTAGCTGTGGCGGAATTACCGAGACAGTCCCGTAGACTTCGGGGCAAGTCACCTGAGATTGTTACCGGAACTGATTTGTTGAGGAAACTCTGTAGATCACGGGGTGGACCTCCTGAAGACGTCCCGGGTCATTACGAAGGTTTAAAGGTCCTTGTAACTCCTCCTAGTGGCAGTAGAGTAGGTTCACCTGAAGAAGGAGAGTCCTCCTTGGTAGTCCATCCAGATTACCAAAGTCTAGAGACAGGTTATAATCCCGAAGCTGTTACAGTTTCCGAGCTTGCTGGTAGCTTTTCATCTACTAGTGATTTAGGTGAGGAACCTGAAATATCTGAACCTGTTACTCCAACTTCTAGTGTTCCAGATTCACCAAGAGTAGAACGAGTTTTCACCGAAAATCTTCCTACTGGTTTGATTGCTATTGAAGAACTTGCTCCAGAGGAAGAAATAGGCGTATCTAACCTTGAAGATCGACCTACTATTGATCTAAGGGAGCGTGAATCTATCTTTTACAGTCCTCCTAGAAGTACTACTTGGTACCTTTCGTTAACCAATTATTTAGACAACTCAGGGGTAGGTTTTTCTCCAACTCGTACTCCTTTTCCACCTGGAAGTATTTATACTCCTGTAAATATGTCTGGTCAGTCGTCCGTGTTCACTCAATCTCCTGAATCTTTCTTACACGGCGGACCTTCTGTTCCCACCGGGTATCAGTCACTTTCTGGTATCTTTGTGGGGACATCTCCTCAACCCGTTGATCATGGGTTATTAGCTGGAAACAATGGTAATAAACCATTGGGTGTAGGGGACATTTACATGATGTCAGGTTCAGTTCCCGTTTCTCAACCTCAAGGTGGTCAATTACCGCCTAGGGGGCAGCCTCAATTAACGCCTGGGGGTAAACCTCAAGGTACACAAATTGTGTCTGGGGGGCAGCCCCAAGGTCAGTATGTACCTATGGTACAATACATGCCTCAAGGTCAACCCCAGCCTCAATATGTATACCAGGGCCAACCTCAGTATCAATATTTACCTCAAGGGTATCAACCTCAAGGTCAAGGTCAACCCCAGTATCAGTATTTACCCCAAGGTTATCAACCTCAAGGTCAATACTCGAGTCAAGGTTATCAACCACCTCAAGGTCAGTCATATGTTCAAGGTATGGGAACTGTACCTTTCAGTTATCAATCCTATCCTCAATCCGGTTATGGATCCCAGTATCCTCAACCTGTTACGGGTCAATACCCTGGAATGATAGTGTGGGATCCATCACAAGGTCAACAGGTGTTGCAGCCAAGTATACAGTTGGTACCTCAAGCTGGACAACCCGTAGTTTCTGATCCACCCCAGCAACCGCAACCTGTCCAGTCAAATGTTCAAACTTCTGTAACTTCGGTAGTTACTCAGCCGCCAATTGCACCTAGTACTCCATCTCAAACGGCTGCTACAACTACCGCAACATCTGCCGCACTTACTTCTGGAGTATCGACAGCTCCTGTTTCTACTGTCTCTATAACTACTCCTCAGACATCTTTACCCTTATCTGGATCTACGATTCAAACTACGGTTCAGATGCCTATAGGTCAGCCTGGTATAAGTGCGGTTGTCACTACTCAACCACAATTTGTTCATCAATCGTACCAGGGACAGTACCAATATGGGCAAGCTGTCCAGCAGCCGGTTTACCAGTATCAACCGTATCCTGGGTACACTTATCAACAACCTCAACAACCCCAGTACGGTCCGATTAATCCTGGTTTTCCAGGAGGATATAATATCCCTAATGCGATTCCTGTTTCTAGTTATCCTGGATATCCTCCTCCTGGGACTGGTCTTGTGACCCAGAGTTTTAGAGATCCTAACCGGCAATTACCGTTTATCGCAACTTTGGATTTACCAGACTTGACGCACCTAACGAACGATCCAATTCAATATCTTCCGTTCTGGCCGCCAATGCCAAATAAGTTGCCCAGTGATATACCCAAGTTCGAAGGTAAGTCTGGAGAGGATCCGTCCAATCACGTGATGACTTACCACCTCTGATGTGCTTCAAATTCTATCTCGGATGATTCGATCCGCTTACGTCTTTTCCAGCGTACACTCATTGGTCTCGCGGCCAAGTGGTACATTGAGTTACCACGGGCCTCTTTTTACAATTTTAGCCAGTTAGCTACCTCGTTCTTAACTCATTTTCAGTTGCTGGTCAGATACGATAACGACACGGAGTTATTAACTTCACTAAAACAATCGACGTCCACGTATATTTCTGACCACATTCATGAGTGGAGACGTCGAAGAAGGTTAGTGAAAGTTTTTATTCCGGACCAAATCTTAGCTGAATGGTTTGTTAAATCATTATTGCCAAAGATTACTGAAGATGTAGCTAAGGCCGGAGTAGTTACTGAGGAGCAAGTCATTGCTCAGGCGCAGTACCTTGACTTAGTTTATACTCAGTCGGGTACGTTACACGAGAAGATCCAAGATCTTCCAAAACCGAATCAAATCGCTGCTGCTCCTTCAGGATCTCATGCCGCTGATGGTATGATTGGTACGGTGAACACGAAGAGCAAGAAGAAGTCTTCCAAGAATTCTACTACTCCTATAATCACCTTGCCTGATTCCCTGACAGGAGAGTCTTCTCCTGAACTTTCCGCCAATATTCACGTTGTAGAGTCATCTACGGCCAAATCAAAAAACGGTGGAAAGAAGAAAGGAAAGAAGAAGGCTAAAGCAGACAAGGCTCCGAAGGAGAAAACAGAAAAGTCGGAAACCAATGACGAAAAGCGCAAACCTCGATATCCTTGTCTTATTTGTGAAGAGGATCATTTTACAAGAGATTGCCCTCATCGGGCCGAGGTTGTGAAAATAGTCAAAGGTTCTCCCACTCCTGCTGTGTTGAAAGATCCATTTCCAAAGCAGGAGAGTAAGATGATAGGTTCTTCCTCGACTGCTAGTGAAGAACCCATTTTGATGATGTCTCATGTGAGGATTGCGACTCGGTCGCAAGATTATGGTAGTAAGAATCCTGTTGATGGTAAGGAAGCAGAATCTTCTCATTCTAATCCATCAACCTCAGCTCCTGGTTCCAATCCACTACAGATCGAAAAACCTAACCTGGACTTAGTAATCAAACCGCCCGCCAAGGGTGTTCTTCGAAGGTCTGCTTTCAATCCACATGCGAGAGCGGCCCAGAATTACAACATTGTTGAGGACTTAGCTGTTTCACCCTCAGCAATGTCGGCTTTAGAAGTGCTGCAATAATGCCCAGCACAACGAAAATTACTTTTGTCGGCTATTGGAGCTGTTGATGTTCAGGACCCGAATCTGATAATCTTCGATCTAGAAAATAGTACACCGCGCCTACCCCATCAAATGGCTTTCTAGATTCCAGTGATAGTCAAAAACAGGCCTATTCATCGGACTGTAATTGATGAGGGATCTTCCACGTGTATTATGTCAATTCAGTGTTGGAGATCGCTTGTTTCTCCTTCGCTGAACCAATCCCCGACCATCCTTAAGGCCTTTGATGGCCGTGGGTTCCGTTCGTTTGGTATTCTACAGGAATTGCCTATAGGAGTAGAAGGTAAAACCGTTAGTCTGGATGTGGAGGTGGTTGATGCCCCTCTAGACTACAACCTTCTTTTGGGTCGAAGTTGGTCATATGCTATGACAGCGGTTGTTTCATCGGTCTTCAGAGTAAAAAAGTTTCCACATAACGGCAAGATCGTGACAATTGATCAGCTGACATACTTTTCATCCGACCCAACCTCCTCAAAGAGTATCCAGCATGTCGGTAAGACGACAATCCCTTATAGGGACGTTGGCGTAGGTTTAGTTAAAGATTCCGGTTTACTGGGAACTTTTCCTTTCCCTCCAATCAATGCAGACCATTCATTTGCATCAATTCATATGATTACATCAGACACCATTATTTACGACGATCCTTGGATTGTCCCATCTGAATCTGAGATAGACTCATTCGGTGATGCTATGCCTTTGAGTCCATATGAAATTGCTTATGAAGCAGTCGTGTCTTTTACCGACTCGCGTTCAACCCAAATCGACCAAATGAATGTGGTCAGTGAGGAATCACTTTTCACATCAACCTCAGAACGGATAACGTTTCCCGAAGTCGTGTCATCTGACGAGCGACTTCGCGAAAACCTAAGTGTAGACGATCTACCATGGGAAGATCTCCATCATAGATCTTCGTTTTTACCTGAGAATGATGCTTTTGAAAATGATTTTTCATCTATTTTTACCACTGAATATGTCAAAGACGCTCAGAATCCAACGAAACATTCTGATTCAGAGTTGAATTTAGGGAATATTTCTCGCACTATTCCCATTGACATTTCAGTGAAGCCCGGAATTGAAGAAAACATTCATATAGGTGCCTCATGTACAGAAGATGAAATTCAAACTTACAAGGCCCTATTCCAAGAATTCCGCGATGTGTTCGCCTGGTCTTACGAGGAAATGCCAGGAATCGATCCTGCCATTGTTGTTCATGAAATAAAGACCTACCCGGATGCTAAACCCGTCCGGCAACGGTTGCGTCAGATTCACCCTAGAAAAGCGGCTGCGATTAAAGCAGAAGTCGAGAAGCTGTTGAAAGCAGGTTTCATTTATCCAATCCCGTTAACGGATTGGGTATCGAATATTGTTCCGGTTAACAAGAAACAAGGAACAATAAGAATATGTATCGACTATAGGGATATAAATCGAGCTTGTCCAAAAGACAACTATCCTACGCCTTATATCGATCAAATCATTGATGATTGTGCCGGAAGTGAAATGTTTTCCTTTATGGATGGTTTTTCGGGCTATAATCAAATCAATATTCTACCTACCGATCAACCAAAAACGGCATTCATTTGTCCATGGGGGACATTTGCTTACTGCAAATTACCTTTTGGGCTTAAGAATGTCGGAGCCACTTTTCAACGGGCGATGTCTTATGCATTTCATGACATCAAGCACATTGTGCAACCGTACCTTGATGATTTGCCTGCTCATTCTTTACATCGAGCTGATCAGCTTGTCCACTTACGAGCAATCTTTATGAGGTGTAGGCATTATCGTATTCGGTTGAATCCCCACAAGTGTGTATTCTGTATAGAAACAGGTCGATTGCTGGGATTTGTTGTTTCAAAAGCCGGCATTCGCGTCGATCCCTCGAAGGTCGAAGCTATCATCAAATTGCCTCCTCCTTCGAGTTTGCGCCAACTCCAAAGTTTGCAAGGGAAAGCAAACTTTTTACGCCGATTCATTCCAAACTACGCCGAGGTCACTAAAGGTTTTACACGGTTGTTGAAACAGAACGCTCAATTCTTTTGGGACGAGATTGCCCAACAATCTTTTGATGCACTTAAGCACGCGTTGACCCATGCACCGTTGTTGCATCCTCCCAACTACAACCAGGACTACTTCTTATACCTCGCAGCTTCGCATTCCACTATTGGAATGGTGTTAGTCCAAGAAGATGAATTCGGAACGGAACATGTGATATATTATCTTAGTAGGACGTTAAACCCCACTGAGCTAAAATATTCGCATGTGGAGAAATTGGCCCTGGCAGCCGTTCAAGCTGTCCAGCGTTTTCGTCACTACATTCTTCTCCGTAAAACTACAGTTATTTCGGATTGCAACCCTATGATTTATATTTTGACTAAACAACTGCTAGGGGGCAAGTACTCTAAATGGATCGTTATCCTGCAAGAGTTCGACTTGGAGTTCGAGAAGTCCAAGTCTAAGAAATCCTTAGTTTTTGCGGAATTGATGTGTGATTTCCCGCATGCTGACACAGAAACTGTGGTAGAGGAGTCCATTGCGGACGAATCTTTGTTTCTTATCAGTACTTTAGATCCATGGTATGGGGATATAATCATCTATCTCCAAACCCAAACCTTTCGGCCTGAAGCTTCAAAGTCGGAACGTCGAAAAATTCGGTTTCAATCCCAGCAATACAGAATTATTGGAGATACACTTTATCGCCGGGGGGCAGACTTAGTTTTTCGACGTTGTTTAACTCACGAAGAGGCTGAGAGGGTTTTGAATGATTGTCACTCTGGAGCGTGTGGCGGTCATATGTCTGGGTATGCCACAGCTCAGAAGGTGTTGCGTTCTGGCTATTTCTGGCCGTCCATGTTTAAGGATTGTATCATTGTGGTCCGCAAATGCCACAACTGTCAAGTGTTTGATCGCAAGATGCGCGCACCACCTGCTCCTCTCCATCCTATAATTGTTGTTGGTCCTTTCGCCAAATGGGGTATCGATTTTATTACTTGTAACCCTCACTCGGCCAGGGGGCATGCGTATATCATCCTCGCAGTTGATTATTTTACTAAATGGGCCGAGGCGATGCCTACATTCGACGCAAGCGGCAAAACAGCTGCAGTTTTCATATTCAATCACATTATAACTAGGTTTGGTGTCCCGCAAGCAATCATCACTGACCATGGGAGCCATTTTCGAAACATCATGATGACTGAGCTTACAAGCCAGCTTGGTTTACGCCACGATAGCTCTACTCCTTATTATCCGCAAGCCAATGGTTTGGTTGAGTCTATCAACAAAGTTCTGGTTATCATGATCCGACGAATCATTGGTATTCATCGGTCGAATTGGCACAACATGTTATTTTCAGCGCTATGGGCATACCGAACTTCAGTGAAAACTTCAACAGGGTTCACTCCTTTCCAGCTAGTTTATGGCTTGGAAGCTGTGTTACCCATTGAATGCGAAATCCCATCACTTCAAATGGCTGTCGAATTACTCCCAGCTACTTCCGAAGAGGAGAAACGTTTATTATACTTAGCTCAATTAGATGAGACTCGACGTGACGCTGCATTGGCAATCGAGACTCACGCAAAGCGAATGAAAGCTCAGTATGATAGAAATGTGACCCCTCGAAGTTTTTCGGAGGGAGACCTAGTGCTATTATATGATCAAGCTAACGATAAGCTAGGTGCTGGAAAATTCGTTCCTATGTGGCATGGACCCTACATTGTAAAGCGAAAGCTAGCAAAAGGAGCCTATGAGCTGGTAGATTTTGATGGGGACTCTTTGGGTAAACCCAGAAATGGACTTTACCTAAAGAGTTATTATGCTTAAATGCTAGGTATGGAGAATTTTTAGTTAGGTTAGGTTTTCTTTCTAGCTAGTATGTTTGTTAGTTTAGATAGTGTGCTTAGCTTAGAAAGTGTGTTTTTCGTCGTTATTCTGGCTTATCTTGGTTTTACTCTTGATATTGCAGATGTCGACGCCTCTCCAAACGTACATTGGATTTGCCGATGGTGCTTGTCGTAGTACACGGAATATTTCTTCCGCAGCTTGGGTTATCTATTCGCCCTCTGACGAGTTAGTTTCTATGCATGGGGTGAGCCTCGGTCAAACAACGAACAACATTGCAGAATACAGTGCAGTGGTTGAATTATTGTATGAATCTATTTCATTTGGAATTCGACGTTTGATAGTGAGGTTAGATTCTGAACTTGTTGTATTACAGCTTAATAGAGTATATGCCATTAGAAATCCTGTGTTATTAAGGTTGTTTTTGAGAGTGCGCCTCTTGGAACGTGAATTTGATTACATTGAATATCAGCATATTCCAAGGTCTTTAAATACATTAGCAGATGCAATTGCTTCTCGAATGTTGGACAGATATTTGCGATAATCATGCAGGTAAATTTAAAAACATTTCATCACATATGTTAAAACAAGATAAGCCGGTAATAATGATATATATATATAGATAGGAGTGTGTCAAAAATATACATCGTCTTCGATCATAGGTTGAAAAACACCTTATGATCGGCAAAATGATAAGTACAAAAAACCAAAAATGTCATATGTGTCTACAAAAGTGACTAGCCAATCACTGGTGGTGCTCTCTATACGAGACCACTGCCCGTGCTACCCTACACAGGAACCTCCTAAAAGGTCCTGGGACTGCGACCACATAGCGCTGAAGTCGAATAGGAGTGTCATCTATGGTGGTCTCTGGTATACCCGCCGTCAGACGCTCTAGATCCTGTTCCAGCTCGGCTAAGGTCTCTACGGCCGCATCCTGTGGGGCTGGTGCTGGTACAGCTGGTACTCTCCTCTCAAAAGCCCGGAGGTTGGCCGGACGCCGTGGACCTACATCTGCATTTTGAAAATTTGTGCTGTCAGTTTTAAGGCGATATATAAAAACAAAAAAAAAATATACATAATTTAAAAACTTGTGAAAAATGAAATACCTCTGTCATCCCACTGTTCTCCCTGTGGAAGAACCATGTCCGGATCATTCCGAAAATCCATTCCGGCATAGGGAAAATCCTGAATAGCAAAGACCTGGCCTTCTAGCCAGTGAAAGTAACCATCAGGAAATCAAACAACTGTCGCGCCCTCATCAGGATGCCGGGCCATTACCGCAACCCATCTCGTCAACTTAGGCTCCCGAGGAGCCCCAACTGGAACAGTAAGATGCTGGGGGATCAGCATTGGAACTCTCTCTAAGGCAAAGCTCACAACTAAAGGCCCATATCCAAAGGTCTTCAATTGTCCGTTCTTTGCCCTGGTTAGTTGGCCCTTCATATTGGCCAACACAGCATCGCACCAGTTGAAAATGGTGCCTCAGTAGCAATCTATCGTCATCCGCATTTGGGACTCGGTGGCAATGTGCAAGGCGGCTGCGCCGCAGAGTCTGGTAACAGTAAAGGCTATCACCATAAGTTCGGGCAGGGATATGTACTTGATTTCTATCCCTTTCTCCTGGTTCTGATTGTTGCACCACTCTAGCCGGAGGCTAGCAAGGGATTGGCCACCCGGCCTAGTCCCAGACAGAGTCAGTTGCTCGCCCCTATTTGGCAAGCCAGAGAGAAAATATATGTCGGAGGGCTCTATCTCGAGCTGGTTCTCTCCGATGTAGAAGCATTGATCCTGAATGTTCCACCTTTCAACCAGCCACTCAAGGAATGGCACCTGGCCCCTCATGCCAGGTATGGCCCAGTATTTGTACAAACTGCATGCTTTTAACGCATCAATAGAAGGTTGATGACCAATTGCGGCCAAATCAACGTCCTCCTATTCTCTTTCTCTCCAATCTAGCATGGTGAATGCCCTACACACCAAAAAACAATAGTTAGAATTCATAAAATAAAATTTGGTTGGTTGAAATTGGAGTTTGGGGTTTCAAAATGCATGTTTCACGGGGTACACACCCCGCGTTCAGAACACAGAGCGGCGGTACGCAGCTGGTCTGAAGGCGGGCTGCATACCCCGACCTTTTTCCTATATAAGAAAAAGGTCGGGGTACGCAGGTAGCCCATAGGGCACCTGCGTACCCCGAGAAACATATCCTAAAACCCTAAACCCCCTAAAAAATAAAACTAAAACCTAAAAATGAATTTTAAACGGATGAAATTGAAGAGGAGGATGTTGTGGAATACCTGAAAGAGACGGCGCTCGATTCTGACGGTCGGATTCTCTGCAATGTCCACAGGAAGTTTTCTTGTCAAAAGCCCTTTTCTCAACCTCAACAGTAAAATGGTAAAATGACATGGTAAAAAGTCTTTTTATAGGTTTTTTGGATGAATGAATGCTAAGTTTGTTTATTTTTCACCATGAAAGGATATTTTTCAATGTATTTTTGCCCATCTTAAACAAGTATGAGTAATGTGCTGTTTTTGTGCAGGACAAAGGGGCTTTAGGGTAAATTATCATTTTTCACGTCAGAGTCATCTTTTAAGCCCTTTTCTGACTCCTAAAACATAAAAAGATTGCCGAGCGTTTCTTTTACACTCGTTAAAACGGAATTAAAAGATGGTCCCCTTATAGCTCTTTTCTGACCGTAAAAACAGGAAAAGATTGCCGGGTTTTTGTCGTTTCAAACTCGATACGGAAATAAAACGACGTGTCCTTGATCGCTTTTTACTTTTCAGGTCAGTGGCACTAATCATGAAAGTACTCCTTGGTCGCAAGATCAAGCGGTTCTCCCAGGTATTATTTTATACATTTTCGGACTTGGGGGAGACAAATTTACGAAAAAGTTCAACCTGGAGTCTTCTTAAGTTTTTCAGACTCTCTAAAATTGGAAAACACCGAGTTTCTCCTATACTGGGCTCGTTAAAATTTCACAATAAAGGACCTGTTCAATTACAAACAGGAACGAACCACTCCTTCCTAGGGTTCGAATCAAAACTAGGTTGGACTCATCCGAAGGATGAGCTTATAATCAAGCATATGTTATCCTCCTCAAGCTTGTTAAAAATAAAGAGGTACTTGCCAGAAATGGTGGGGGAAAAGAGAGAAGAATGAACCAATTTTTCATCCTTTGTTACAGAAGAACCTTATCACCGCTCTTGGACACGACACTTTCCGTTCACCTGGGTTGGGAAATCCTTTGCCTTAAAAGTTGATCAAACCACTTCAAAAGTCTTCAACCGTTTCCGGGTATTAACTTTGGGTCAATCGTCACCAAACCATCTGTCGTGTCGTTATGTGTTCAAGAGGTCTCTGCAAATAAACCATTCATATGCAAAATACTTGTCATCCATTTGACCATCCCTGAGTCAGTCCTTACAGCAACATTTCTTCAACTTGAACAATGATTTCGTGTTGTGGGCTTGCCTGCAACGGGTCGCTTTCTATCGACATCAGCACATTATCTGGAAATATGACTTAGAAATCGACAGTACCTTGAAGTCTGCATGCATCAATGGCAGGTTTCTCGCCTTTGACGACAGTTTACATCATTGACTTTCGATCAAAGGATTCCGTGACGTGTTCGACATCAACTCATTTATTCACATTTCATGGATTGTACTGGGTACTTTGAGAACCATTGACATCACTGGTGGTCTCTCTCACACTTGTTAACGGTTTACATCATTGACTGGTAATCAAGTGGTTTCTACCATGCTCGACATCAACTCATTTATTCGCATGGCTAGAATCGTACCAATTCGGGAAGTAGAAATGAAGACCCTGGATCTAGTTCCCACCATCCAGGCTGCGAGGAGTTTTGTATTCATTATATAGTACACCGATTATAAACAGATGGCTGCGTCCATATTGTTTCTACGCAAGTCTATGATTATGATGTACTGCAAGATCATTCTTGTATCAGAGTAGTTAGTCTGTTAGTTAAAGTTTTGATCTGAGTATGGGAATGCCTACCTCAGCGATGATATAATCTTATACATGTATTTTGTGTTGAAAATTGCAGGTTCTGACCAGGCTCTCCATGAGATAACCTTTGAAATGATAAAGCGCTTCACCCTTCCTAGATAATACAAAACCCTAATCTACTACAGGCTTTGCACTTTAGGGGGCAATCTGTTACACTAAAAAATGTCACCATGGCTATTTACAGTTAGTATGGCTCTATCAACAGTCATGCTATCCTCCTGGGCAAGTCTTGTGCCTCTGCTCTCCATGTCAAACTCCAAAAAGAGAGAAAGTCTTAGTAAATGTGTTTATCTCTGGGTACGCAGATTCTCTCGGCCTTACCTGCGTATACACACCTAATGTTCACAAAAACTGCGTACTTGTACGCTCTGTATGTAAAGGGGCAGGTGCGTACCCCTGTAAAGGTCAAAAGGCGCGAGTTTCATCTTTAAAAAGCTACTTGTGGTCATTTCTAGAGCATTCTAGAAGGTTGTTCGACATGTATTGATCGCCTCCAGATGGTTCATGTACCCCTATGAAAGAGGAATTTATCCCATCAAGAGAGGAGCTATCCCATCCAAAGAGGGGATTATCCCATTGATGGTGGACCTGATTAACTTCCTCTTGAGCGCTATAAATACAGGCATTGGGCCAGAAGGAGGAGAGGTTGAAAGCTAAACATTTCTAAGGGTAGATGCTGCTGGAATTAGGACTCCCATTTAGAAGCTTGTGAGGAGAGATCCCCATCCTTTCTTGTTTCATTTGGAAGTGGGTGAGCTTTGTCAAAGTAAAGGAGAACTCTTGATGGACCCTGGGAGGGACTTGCACAACACCAAGGCTCAGGTTGTAATTGTTCCTTTTGTTTCCTATTAATGCAAATGAGTCCATTCTTCTCAATAACTTGTTATTTATGAGTTGTTTCATGTACTCCTTGGTCTATGTGTTAAATATGTTTTATTTTATGAGATTATCAAGTGCTATTCAATCATTTGATTGTTAGTGAATGCAGGTTTCGAAGTGAAGGAGGAGCTCATCCGGATCGGCGAGGCTGGACTACTACAACAGCGTTGGACTACAGGTAGGATCTAAACACTTGATTTCTCGTATGGTAAATGCATGTTTAGAGAAGGATTGATCTTGTTTGTCACTAGAGAGTCTTAGGCTCCTAGGGAGGTTGGTTGTGTCCGCACTATCGACTCTTTCCGCCTGACAGGCAGGGGCCACAAAATCAAGGATTTAACAATCCAATGTATCTTCAACCCCCACCAAACTAGAATTCTTGGCAGCAACCTTGGCCTCAACCTCAATCTTAGTATCAATATCAACCATGGGCACAATGGGTACAAAATCCTTATGGGAGATTTACTCAATATTATCAATATCCTCCATCCTATCAGAATTATCCTCCCCAACAAAATCAACAACCACAACTTCAAAATCGGAACCCTCAACTTTCATTTCCATTTCCACAACAACCTCCACAACAAAGTCAAAATCCTCAACTCTTACTACCATTTTAGTAGAAAGCAAATCAGCTACCTACCCAACCATTACCAAACCCCAACAATAAAATCCCTCAGAATGCTTATATGGTAGAAGGACAACAATTTCCAACTTATATGTTTACTCCATTAGATCTTAATGATGTTCAGCTTAGATCTGGTAGGATATTAGAAAAGGAAAGACCTTATGTAATTATTCAAGAACAAGACACTTCTGAGGAAGTTTCTCTAAAAGTCAATAAAAGTTTTGAGGGAACATCCCTCCAAAACCAAAACATTGAAAAACAAAAAGAATCGGTGAACACAACTCCTATCATTGAGCAGCCATCATCTATTTGTACACCTCCTTTTCCTAAGAGACTACAAATTGATAAAGGGGTAGAAAAACAAATCTTGTTGCCCAATTATGATTTTCTAGATGAATCGAAGAATGTCTATATCAAAATTCCTTTGTTACAAGCCATTAGAGAAATTCCAATTCTAGCCAAGACAATAAAGGAGTTGAGCATTAAAATACCAAGATGAAAACCAAGAGAAACAAAACGAATTCACCTAGTAGGAAAGATAACAGACATAATGATGTGAGAGATTGCCATGCAGAAATATGTGGATCCAAGAAGTCCAATTGTCAAGACACATATAAATGGAATTGAAATTCCAAATACATTGATTGACTTAGGGGCAGCAATAAACATCATGAGTAGACAAACTATGGAGTAGCTTAAACTTCCTAACCTTCTTTACACACCTACCTTACTGCAACTTGCAGATATAGTAGTAATCAAACTAGATGGTGTGCTAGAGGATATTTCAGTCTCCTTATATTCTTGGGAATATCCTGTTGATTTCATGATCTTAACTCCCAAGAAGAATCTAGGAGGATACCCACTCATATTAGGAAGACCTTGGCTGGCCACAGTTGATGCTTTTATTAGTTGTAGATCTAGTGACATGTATATTTATGATGGTAATTCAACAAAGAAATTTACATTGTATCTTCCAGCAAAAGCAATCACAAAAATAGATGAAAAAGAATGGATTGATGATGAAGATGATATTCAGCCTCTCTTTACTATGTCAAAAATTAGTGAAGATAGTCAAATCTTGAATACATTGGAAAATTTTGAAACATCTTCAGAATATGATCATGCACAATTTCAAGAAAAATATAATGTTGAATACTTGTCATATAGGTAGATGTCTCTCTATTCTATGGAAGAGTTTGGTAGCTCTACAATTGAAAATTTTCCAGGTAGGACATTGACCATAAACAAACACTTGGAGAAACTACAACAAGAAGAGCTAACCAAAACATTACAAAAACATTTTGCTGCATTTGCATGGGAGTACACTGACATGAAAGGCATTGATCCTAAGACTTGTATCCATCATATCTATATTGAGGAATATAGTAGACCAATCAAACGACATCAAAGAAGAATAAATCTAAATCTTAGGGAAATTGTAAAAGAAGAGCTCCAAAAATTACTCAATGTAAACTTCATTTACCCAATTTCAGATAGCCAATGGGTTTCTCCTTTGGTAATTGTTCCTAAAAAGAATGGTAAATGAAGGGTGTGCATTGATTATCGAGAATTGAATAAAGAAACCCTCAAGGATCACTTTCCTTTGCCCTTTATAGATCAAGTGTTATATACATTAGCAGGTAAGAAGTATTTCTCATTCTTGGATGGTTTTAGTGGTTATAATCAAATTCAGGTAGCACCTGATGATCAAGATAAAATCACATTTACTTGTCCATGGGGAACTTTTACCTACTGAGTGCTTCCTTTTGGGTTATGTAATGCACCTGCAACATTCCAAAGAGCACTACTAGCAAATTTTTCTGATCTAATACATGATTATGTAGAGGTATATATGGATGATTTTACAATGTATGGAAACACATTTGAAGAAGCTTTGGAAAATTTAGAAAAAATTCTTAAAAGATGTAAAGAAACAAACATTTCACTAAGCCATGAAAAATGTTTTATGATGTTTATAGAAGGTATTGTTTTAGGACATCACATTTCAGGAGATGGGATTAAAGTTGACAAATCTAAAGTTGAAGTCATATCTAAGTTATCAATTCCAAGTTGCCAAAAGGATGTTAGAAGTTTTCTAGGATTTACAGGATACTATAGGATATTTATAGAAAAATTAACTAAAATATCATCTCGACTCTTGAAATTGCTTACAAAAGATTGTGAATTTAGTTTGAATCTTGATTGCCAACTAACATTTGAAACCTTGAAAGAAAAAATTTCTGAAACACCTATTTTAAGAGGTCCAAATTGGAAACTTCCTTTCCATATTTCTACAGATGCTTTAGATATAGCTCTGGGAGCTGTATTGGGACAAAATGATTTGATTACTTATGCCATTTACTATACAAGTAAGAATTTGACTCCCACTGAGTTGAATTATACTGTGGTTGAAAAGGAATTTTAGTTGTTGTTCATGCAATTAACAAGTTTAGACACATATAACAAGCTATGAAACCTTTGTTCATACAGATCACTCTGCAATTAGATATTTGATGAATAAACCTATTACTAATGACAAAGTTACAAGATGGATTTTACTGTTGCAAGAATTCAACATTACTGTGCTAGATAGACCTGGAAAACAAAACATAGTTGCTGATTTCTTGTCAAGGATTCAGAATATCAAAGAAGACTCTCTGGTTGAAGATAAGTTTCCTGATGAATATCTTTTTGCAGTAACTACTCAAACTCCTTGGTTTGTAGATGTTGCTAATTACTTGGTTACAAGGAAGTTACCTTCACATTTTTTTCCTAGACAGAAAAGAAAGATTATTCAAGAAAGTGCAAGATATTCATGGATCACTAATGAATTGTATAAAACAGGGCCAGATCTTATAATCAGAAGGTGTGTCAGGGAAGATGAAATGCCTAATATTCTCAAAGAATGTCATGATGAGCCATGTGGTGGACACTTTGTTGACAAGAGGACAACCTATAAAATCCTTTCTTTAGGATATTATTGGTCATCCATCTTCAAAGATGCTAAAGAATATGTCAGAAGGTGTGATAGCTGCCAAAGGGTAGGGAAACCTACTCCCTCAAATGACATGCCATTAAAAAATCAAGTACTTATCGAACCCTTTGAAAAGTGGGCTTTAGACTTTATTGGACCAATTAGTCCTCCATCTAAGCAGAAAAAGTATATATTAGTATGCACTAATGATGTCACCAAATGGGTAGAAGCTAAAGCATTACCTTTTTCTAACAAAAAATCTGTAGTTAATTTTATTTTTTAGGACATCTTTACTCGTTTTGGTGTTCCAAGAGAAATTGTGACAGATCAGGGATCTAAATTCACATCCAACATGATGGAAAAGCTTATGGAGGAGTACAAGATCAAGCATAGGAAATCAACTTCCTATCATCCATAAGAAAATGGTCAAGTGGAGTCTACAAATAAAGTGATTGAAGGAATCCTCACCAACACTGTGCATCTACATAGAAGAGATTGGGCAGAAAGGTTTCCTGAAGCCTTATGGCCCTATAGAACTACATGGAGGAACACAATGGGACATATAGCCTATGAACATGTTTATGGGAAACAAGTCCTATTCCCTATAGAATTCCAAATCAGAACTTTCAAGATGGTAGTCCAGATGGGGATGGAATTATCAAAAGCTCAAAAACATAGGCTGGAGCAACTAAATGAACTTGATGAAATTAGACAAGCGACAATTCAAAGGACTAGTCTAGTCCAACAATAGAGGGATAAATGGCATGACAAATACATGAAGGACAAGAGGGTTCAAGAGGGAGATTGGGCACTATTATTTGATTCAAAGTTTAAAGATTTTCAAGGGAAGTTTCAAACTCATTGGCTTGGGCCATATGAGATTGAAAAAGTCTTCGGTAATGCAGCAGTGAGGATCAAAACAATAGATTAAAGTCAAACTCCTCTTCTTGTGAATGGTCATAGATTGAAAATATATCAAAAACCAATTTCGAAGGAGGAGTTCATCAAGAACAATTCTGAAATGAAGTTAGTGAAGAAGAATCCTTCTTCTTCACCAACTTAGTATTTTTTTTCCTATCTGAAAAATCTTAATAATAATAATAATAATAATAATAATAAATTTTATGAGGTTGAAAACCAATCACTAATTGGCATGCTTATACAGAAAATACAGGGTGAAAATCAGAAGTTTCTGACACCCTATATTTTCCATTTCCTTTCTGAAAAAAAATGGTGAGAAAAAGCCACAGTCATTCAACACTCTACAAAATTCATTGTCTTATTTCATTTTACTCTGTTTTACTTTTACAGTTTCACTTCATTCCATTGCCATATTTCACCAATAATTTTTTCCTCTTCCAACATTTCTTTCATCTCCATTTTCATTTATCATCTTGACTTATTTTCACTTACACAACCATTTACATTCCATCCATTCATAAGCCATATTTTACTCTCTGCTTTAGATTCTGTAGTTATTTCCACGTTCTGCAGCTGATTTCATTCCATAGTTGATCCTATTCTATAGCTAATCTGATTCTGCAGCAACAGTTTGATTATCGATCCAAGCACAAGTTTCCAGTTCATAATAAAATCTTGTATGCAGGTAATTGAAGAAAAATCAAATTTGAAGATCAATTATGCCTAAAGCACCTATGGATCAAACATCAAAATATTAGCAAGTAGAAGGTAAGGTTCCAAATGTTAAAAAAAAAACTTATTTCAAAAGGCAATTCAAAAACATAAGCTTGTATAACATGTATGATCACATGTATCTTTGTTTAATCATAATGTGATTTGGCTGCCACGATGTCTCTGCCATTTCTTCTGTCTTCAATGCCAAACAGTCCAATGATTCCTTCATAAATGATCTCCGTTTTAAACTCCATAACTCATACTTAACCGGACTTCTACAACTACACCTGTTAACGGTCAGTTTAATGACATGACCTGTCTATATACGACTCTTCAAACCCTGACTGTTTATTATTACATGCCAACTCTTAAGTTTTTCTCTCATATTTATGTAGCCACTTTGTGCATACAGTCACTCTGTTTCCATATACTTTGTGCATATAGTCACTTTGTTTCCACACGTTTTGTGTATACAGCCACTCTGTTTCCATATATTCCATATATACAGTCATTTTTTTTCATATTCACAGTCATTTTGTTCCCATATATCATTTTGTTTCCATATCCATGACCATTTTACTCTTATATACATAGTCTTCTTATTACCATATACGCAGTCATTTCATTTCTTAGACAGTGAGAGTAGTTTTGAAGGGTAGCCGAGAACAGAAGTTATGGGGCTTATTGTTAGAATTGAACCCATAGGGGTTAAATATATGGATGGTTATCCGTAGCTAAAGGGAATGTTACAGAAGGCTGGTTGGTTGTGTTTTATTGAAAAATTCAATGGTTACCATAAGGAAATCACTAAATCCTTTACCAGGTCATTTGATGGAATGGAAGTGGAAATAGGTGACATCAAATTTGCAGTTACCAAGTCCTTCATAGCTAAAGCAACAGAACTCCCAAGGTTAGGAGAAAGTTGCTTTAAGAACAAATAGTTTCATGATGAATCTTGGAAGGTCATTCTTAAAAATCTAGGTATGGACGTTTCAGTTTTTAGAAAAGGGATTCCAATTTCTGCACTCAAAAACAAATGGAGAAGCATGTTGTTAATACTGTAAAAATTTATTACATGCGAAGGGAGGTTTGGATCTATGTATGTCTATCATATAAGATTGTTAATGAATTTTCTAGAGAATGGAACCCTCAATCTTCCCTTTTTCCTTTTGAATAGTCTGGGAATAACGGAAACTAATGTTCAAAAGAAAGTTGAATCAATAGAAACCACTCTATATCACCATGGACTAGTGAAGATTTTAGTTGAA
The DNA here is from genome assembly GCA_031772625.1 of Pinus tabuliformis. Lineage (NCBI taxonomy): Eukaryota > Viridiplantae > Streptophyta > Pinopsida > Pinales > Pinaceae > Pinus > Pinus tabuliformis. The sequence continues at coordinate 440,791,231 of CM062814.1, read as the reverse complement.
TTTTGTTTGAGAAGTGTATGGGATACATGGGAGGACTTCTTGGTAAGGAATTTCTTCCAAGATGCTCCAGATTTGTCTAAGGGAAGTCATGTTAAAAGAAGCAGGAGAAAGAAGGCTAATCTCACCATTCAAAGCACCCCTGAAACTTCAACAAAGAAAAATGATGAAGAAGAACCAATCTATGAAAAATTAACAAAGATCAGAAAGTAGAACAAGAAAAGGAGAAAAATGAAAGGAAGGGTTAAAGAAATCCACAGGGATATTCCTGAACCTTCATCACTTAAAGAGGATGAACAACTGCTTTTTGAAAGACTAACCAAAATCATAGAACATATCGAGAAAGATAAGGAGAAAGGAAAGAGGAAAAAGGATACAAAAGAAGAAACCATAGGATTCCAAAATTTGAGGAGGAGTTCTAGACTCTGAGGCAAAGTGAAGAAGGTGAAATCAAAAGAGACCCATTTTATAAATTTAGAGGAAGAAACTCCAGCTCAGTCCCCTGACAGTATTCTATATGAACAAAGTCAATAGAACTCTCCTCCACAAAACTTTGAGGGCAACTCAAGAAGAGATTCTCTGGGCATTGATCCAATACAACAACAAATCTATGACTACAAAGAGTCATTGGAGAAAAATAGTACATCAGTAAACCTAGGGACATCAGCTAATCCAGAGTAGCCTGCCACCACATAAGAAACTCTAATAAGCTCTCTCAAACAAGAGATCTATGATCTAGAAATTCTGAACAGGCACATACAAAATGAAAATGAAAATATGAAGGAACAGAATAAGGTGGATAGAGCTATTCATGATAACACCATGCTACACTTGGGTTTATGGCACAATAAGAACAGAAAGATGAAAAAGAAAAATAAGAAGTTGAACAGGGCACTGATTAACCTCAAGTACAGATTTCTCATGAGGAAGCCAAGGATGGAAGTCAGTGCAAAGAAAAGCAAGTAGAGGAAGTTGAATGTGTTGGCTGAAGTATCAGAACAAATGCAGTAGGAGGAGGAAGTTCACAATTTTGATTGCATGGGGACATGCAATGGTTTTGCAGCGGGGGTATGTTGAACCTGAAAACTGCCCTTTCCTTAGCATCTCTTCTCCTACCTTTTCTTTGTTTTTCCATGAAGAAAATGCATCCCTATCATTAATAACTAGTATACATTTCCTTAAGGAGAACATTTTAGTGATTTACATGTTATGCTTTTGTGTTTTTCTATTTGAATAAGTTTTTGTCTTTTAGCTATGGAATGCAGCCTATTCTGTAGCTAATCAGTTGTTCCGTATCTATCTTCATGCTTCGACAGGTTACAGGTATCAAACGAGGAAAATGGCTACATGGGCATCTTTGGAATGGTCACGACATGGATTGTGTCCTATTCACCTAGCCCAGGTTGACAAGGAAGATGGTACAAGACTCCAGTCAAAGGAGAAGTCAAACGTAGAGACCCAAGGCAAACAGGGTTGTTTTGTACATGTTTCACAGTGATGGGATCTGAAACAACTTCTTGATCCCACTGACTTCAATAGCCATCTATGCAACCAAATCCTATAGCCATCACCTTAGATTTATGTCTCTAGCAACCGAGAAAGAGAATTCTGTGTGCCTGTCTGACTACGTGTTTTTGGTTGTAGCTAATTTTTCTCCATAAATCGTTGTATAGTTTCCTTATAAATACCTGTGTGAAGAATGCAAACCCAGTTCGATTTTTGCTCATGTATTAAGCTCAAACTAATACTCTGTAATTTTGAAAACTCATTTCCTATGTTTTTAATATGAAGACCATGTGTTTCAATGATATCTAAAAGCATTTCTTTGAGTTTTGATTGAGTACGCATAACCTGTGTAGTTGCAGAGGGCCCCTGCACTCACTAAGGTTTCATTTCATTTTGTTTTGTCTTTTTTATTTCAAACTGTAAATTTACCATTCCTTCTCACAATGTTCATAATCATTTCCATGCTAACCTTGTTTATAATTCATCATTTCTTCACTAATGCAGAATAGTTTCTTTTAGTACAGAATAACTTCTCTTTGCTTAATTTCTTTCTATTTTTATCAGTAGTTAGAAGTTGAATTCAGTAGTGTAGAGTAGTTTATTTTATTTACTGTTTCACTAGTTTTTAAATTTCCAAATAGACTGATCAGTGTCATTACAGTTCTTGCCATTTTATTACTAGTTTAGTGACTCATGGTGTAGATGAATGTTTCTAAAAAGCCCTTCTAGTTGATAACTCATCTCAAACTAAGTGGTTGAATACTTCATTCATGCAGTGAGTCTTTTCTGTGTTTTTGCATTTATTTTCTTAGAATGATGAAGTACAAAATTCTTCAAAATGTCATCACAAGGAGGGTTTTATCCCAAAATTGAGATACAGAGTAACTAAGCACTTCATTTAGTTTTTGTTTCCATATATTAATTGAAATTTCATTCTCAGTCTTGGTATTTCATTTAGTTTTGTTTCCATAATAGGTAATTGCAATTTCACTTTCAGTTTTAGTATTTCACTTGGTTTTGTTACAGAATAGACAATAGTTGCAACTTTACTTCTTAGTTTTTAGCTCTTGATTTGGAAATAATGATATGATTAGAAATAAAAACTCTATTTTTCATTTCTTGATTAAACTTTGCTTCCAAATCTCACTTAAGCTCTTTTTAGTTCTCATTTCTTTAGGTCCTTAACATTCTTCATAGAAGTTAGATTTGGGATTTTGATAGTCACATTGTAAATAATTAGGGACTAAAGGACCAAAAACCCCTGAAACAACATAAAATAAAAAAAACAGTGAAGTAAGAAGGGTCATCTAGCACATATAGTTCACTACACTTCATCAGTTTACGATACCCGGATTGATAATTTATGTAGAGAAATTTAGGACTCTAAATTGACAAAATAGTGACAAAGGTGAATATCTTGAATTCCTCCATCTCGGCCTCAACATGCTTGAGATTGCAAATCTCATACAACTTGATCCCCAAAGGAAGAGTGGGCCTGTTACACTAAAAAATGTCACCTTGACTACTTACAGTTAGTATGGCTCCAATCAACAAGTCATGCTACCCTCTTAGGCAAGTCTCATGCCTCTGTTATCCATCTCAAACTCAAAGAAGAGAGAAAGTCTTGTAAAAATCATGTTTATCTCTGGGGTCGCAGGTTCTCTCTAGCCTTACCTGCGGGGACGCTGACCATGTTCACAAAATCCGCGTCCATAGACGCTCTGTATGTTAAGGGACAGGTGCGTCCCTCTGTAAAAGGCAAAATGCGCGAGTTTTATCTTGAAAAAGTTACTTGTGGTTACTTCTAGAACATTCTAGAGGTCGGTTTGATGAAATGGATGCGCCTCCAGTTGGTTCATGTATCTCTATTAAGGGGGAACTTATCCCATCAATAAGGGAGCTATCCCACCCATAGAGGGGGATGATCCCATTGATAGTGGACCTGAATAACCTCTTTACAGCACTATAAATGAAGGCATTGAGCCAGAAGGAGAGGAGGTTGGAGCTATACATTTTCTTTGGGTAAATGCTGCAGGATTTAGGTCTTCCATTAGAGCCTTTGTGAGGAGAGATTGTCTTCACTTGATTCTACTTGGGAGAGGGTGAGCTTTGTCAAAGTAGAGGAAAACCCTTGATGGACCCTGGGAGGAATTTGCACAACACCAAGGCCAGGTTGTAAGAGTTTCTTTGTTTCGTTATTAATACAAACTGGTTTATTTTTCTCAATAGCTTGTGTTAATGAGTTATTTCATGTGTTCCTTGGTCTGCATGTTGAATATATGTTTTATTATATGAAATGCAAGTGCTTGGTAATTGTTTGATTGTTTGTGGTTGCAGGAATTGACTTGAAGGAGGAGCTCATCCGGATCGTCAAGAACGGACTTCAACAACAGCGTTTTGGAATAAGGTAAGCCTAAACACTTGTAGTTTTCATGTTGTAAAAGGTGTATTTAGAGAAAGATCACTCCATTTTGTCTTGTTTGTCATTAGAATGTCTTAGACTTCTAGGAAGGTCAGTCGTGTCCGCACCCTTGACAGATTCCGTGTGACAAATTGGCGACTCCGCTGGGGAATCCATTAATGAGAGAGTCTTTTCCTTTATATGAACTTTGCTTTGAGAAAATCATTTTTATTTTCTGGTTTTTGACTGTGAGAATTAGTATTTGGGTGGCTTAGCTGTAGCTTTAGTTGGCTTTAGTTTTTCTTCTTTTTTCCAGAAAGACGCAGTCTCTGTGTGCTGCACAGTGCGTCCTTGGACGCGCTGTTGTCGACTGCACAGTGCGGGGCCGCACCTGTGACAACGGCTGGCCTGCGTCTTCCTGTAAAAGTTAAGAAAATTCCATTTTTGCCTTAAATTACTTTTAGATTTTGTTTTTCTTAGTGTTTTCTGCCCAGATCCTTTAGTACCCTGTCAAGAATTCTCACCTGAACTCGTTTTGTGAGCTTTGAGTGTTTTAGTGGTTTTCAACGAAGTTTAGACCTAGGGTTTGATTTTTGGTAAGGCTTTGTAGTGACTTTGAGCTTAGAAAGTTGTCCAGCCTTAGATATCTCTGGTTAGTCAACCTTCTTAGAAGTTGAGCCTGCCGTAAAGTCTCCTTGTTTGAGCAACTTGTCATTTGAGTTGTTTTGGGTCAAATTTCGAATTGCTTGTTTTTAAAGTATTGATTTCCATTTTCAAAAAGGACAAAAAGATTAGAATTTTGTTTTGACTAGTTTTTGGTTCTGCAATAAGCTAGTCCTTGATTTGATTGTGATCAAGTAAAACACCTTAGAAATAATCATTGTTAGTTTTGGCCTCGTTAAGATTGCTTAGAGTAAATTTGCCTTTAGTTTGCTTATGAGTGCATTTTCATAGATTTTAAGAGTTGTTAAGATTGATTTTTGGTTATATTAGATTTATTTGCTTTATTAAAAGAAAAATACAAAAACATCTTCTTAAAAAGTCTTGTTTCAAGTAGCTTTTTGTTTTCAAAAGAAGAAAAGAGTTTTTTCGTGCATGTAAAGAGAAGTTATGCTTGGAAAAGAAAAACGAATTGTTTCTTTGATTGTCTTCAATTAAGAAGTTGCTTTTATAAGGATTGCATTCTCTCAACTTTTTAGTTAAGCAATTCATCGAAAAAGTAAAGTAGTGGATAAATCATTTTAGGTGCATTTTGTAGTGGTTTCGAGTCGAGTCAACATACCACTAGTTTCACTTCCATCACCTTTTGACTTAAGAAACAACCTTAAAAGTAACGCTTAAATTAAAATCAATCTAGTAATCTTTATTTTTCTAGGGCTCTGAAGCACCAACATAGCTTAGGCTAGGGTCTTGGAGTAGGTGAGTACTTAACTCTCCAAGACTACAAAACCAAACAGATAGTCTATCTTGAGTAGAACAAATCCAATTGTTTCAGTTACATTCTGGGAAAGCTCCTCTTAAAGGAGAAACACGAGCTCGTGTCCGAACCAGTGAGGGGATCATTCCTCCCTCGTTGGGAACGACGCCAGGCAGTACGTATTACAAACGGTAAACCTCGGATTAACCATTGTCGAGGAGCCAGGGGTCACTTATCGGTAAACCTTGGATTGTTGTCAAGGAGCCGGTAAGGGGATTGGAGCTTGCTACTCTGCCCTTGCGTGCTGTCGGAGTTTAGACTGTTCCCCCAGGTGTAATTGTTGTGATTGGTAACCTTAGTGGCCATAATATCTAGGATTCTACCCAAGGTGACGGTGGAGGGAAGGTCCCACTGTACCTGGAGCAGACGTCGGTTATACTCACTTGGATTTTCTGGGGGGTTCGCTTCACTTCGAGACGGTTAAAGTGGAGGAACTTGGTCCAGTCTATTCATTAAGCAGGTTGCCGGGGTAACTGTTCCACCCACTATTTCTGTACTGAATCCTGCGAGGTTGGGCCTAATCACCAACTAGCGCTTTTGGTCCGGAAGACTACTGTTTGTGTGTGGTTTGACGCTCTAGATTATTTAGGCGTGTGCTTCAAATTTGATTGGTTCTTTAGAAGACTTTAGGTGGTTTGATTTGAAATTTTTTACTTTGTTTTCGTGTGTTGTAGTTAAAATCTTTAATTGTGGCGGAATTACCGAGAAGGTCCCGTCGTATTGCGGGCCAGTCTCCTGAAGTTGTATCTGTGGCCGAATTGTTGAGAAGATCCCGTGAACTTAGGGGTTCACCTCCTCGAGACGACCCCAGTTATTTAGAAGGTTTAAAGGTCCTTGTAACTCCTCCTAGTGGCAGTAGAGTAGGTTCACCTGAAGAAGGAGAATCTTCTTTGGTAGTCCATCCAGATTACCAAAGATTAGAAACAGGTTACAATCCCGAAGCTGTTACAGTTTCCGAGCTTGCTGGTAGTTTTTCATCTGCCAGTGAAACAGGCGAAGAACCTGAAATTTCAGAACCTGTTACTCCAACTCCTAGTGTTCCTGATTCACCAAGAATAGAAAGAATTATCACCGAAAATCTTCCTGTTGGATTAATTGCTATAGAAGAACTTGTTCCAGAGGAAGAAATAGGCGTTTCTGATTCTGAAGATCTAATTACCCTTGATCTAAGGGAGCGTGAATCCATCTTTTACAGTCCTCCTAGAAGTGAGTCTTGGTACCTTGCATTAACCAATTTTTTAGACAACTCAGTAGGTTTTTCTACACCTCGTACTCCGGTTCCACCTAGAGGAATTCATTCTCCTGTAAATATGTCTGGTCAGTCGTCTGTGTTTTCGCAAAGTCCTGAATCATTTTTACATGGCGGTCCTTCTGTTCCTACTGGGTATCAGTCACTTTCTGGTACCTTTGCGGGAGCATCTCCTCAACCTGTTGATCATGGGTTATTAGTTGGAAACAGTGGTAATGTACCATTGAGTATAGGTGAAGTTTATATGATGTCAGGTTCAACTCCCATTAACCAACCTCAAGGTGGCCAATTACCGCCTGGGGGGCAACCTTCGTTAATGCCTGGGGGGCAACCTCAAGGTACTTCATTTGTGACTGGGGGGCAACCTCAAGGGTATCAACCCCAAGGGTATCAACCCCAGCCTCAATACGTACCCCAAAGTCAACCTCAGTATCAGTATCAACCTCAAGGATGGCAACCTCAAGGATGGCAACCCCAAGGGTATCAACCCCAAGGGTATCAACCTCAAGGATACCAACCTCAAGGTCAAGGTCAACCCCAGTATTCGTATTTACCTCAAGGTTATCAACCTACGGGTCAATACCCTGGTCAAGGTTATCAACCACCTCAAGGGCAATCATATGGGACTACACCTTACAGTTATCAACCCTATCCTCAATACGGCTATGGATCTCAGTATCCTCAACCTGTTACGAGTCAATACCCTGGAATGTTAACATGGGATCCGTCACAGGGTCAACAGATGTCGCAACCAAGTATACAGTCGGTACCTCAAGCAGGACAACCTGCAGTTCCTGGTCCACCCCAGCAACCGCAACTGTCCAGTCAAGTGTTCAGACCCCTGTAACTTCTGTAGTTACTCAGCCGCCAATTGCACCGAGTACTCCACCTCACACGGCTGCAGCAACTACCGCTTCATCTACCATGCTTACATCTGGAGTATCGGCAGCTCCGGTTTCTACTGTCCCTGTAACCGTTCCTCAGACATCTGTACCGTTGTCTGGACCCACGGTTCAAACCACAGTCCAGATGCCTGCAGGTCAACCTGGTACAAGTACGGTTGTTACTACTCAACCTCAATTTGTTCAACCTCCGTACCAGGGACAGTATCAACCTGGTCAAGCTGCCCAACAACCGGTTTACCAGTATCAACCGTATCCTGGGTACAATTATCAACCACCTCAACAACCCCAGTACGGTCCGGTTAATCCTGGTTTTCCAGGAGGATATAATATCCCCAATGCGAATCCTGTTCCTAGTTATCCTGGATATCCTCCTCCTGGGGCTGGTATTGTGACTCAGAGTTTCCGAGATCCTAACCGGCAGTTACCATTTATTGCGACTTTAGATTTACCCGACTTGACGCGCCTAACGAACGATCCAATTCAATATCTTCCGTTCTGGCCGCCAATGCCAAATAAGTTGCCCAGCGATATACCCAAGTTCGAAGGTAAGTCTGGAGAGGATCCGTCTAATCACGTGATGACTTACCACCTCTGGTGTGCATCAAATTCCATCTCAGATGATTCTATCCGCTTACGTCTTTTCCAGCGTACACTCATTGGTCTCGCAGCCAAGTGGTACATTGAGTTGCCACGGGCTTCTTTTTACAACTTTAGCCAGTTAGCTACTTCATTCTTAACTCATTTTCAGTTACCAGTCAGATACGATAATGGTACGGAATTATTAACTTCGCTAAAACAATCGACATCCACGTACATTTCTGATCACATCCATGAGTGGAGACGTCGAAGGAGATTAGTGAAAGTTTTTATCCCGGACCAAATTTTAGCTGAATGGTTTGTAAAATCATTATTACCAAGAATTACTGAAGATGTAGCTAAGGCCGGCGTAGTTACTGAGGAGCAAGTCATTGCTCAGGCACAATACCTTGACTTAGTTTACACTCAGTCGGGTACGTTACACGAGAAAATTCCGGATCTTCCAAAGTCAAACCAAATCGCTGCTGCTCCTTCGGGATCTCATGCCGCTGATGGTATGATCGGTATCGTGACTACGAAGAGTAAGAAGAAGTCTTCCAAGACCTCCAATACTCCAATTATCACTTTGCCTGATTCTCCGACAGGAGAGTCTTCTCCTCCTGAACTTACCGCCGACATTCACGCTGTAGAGTCATCTACGGCCAAATCCAAAAACGGTGGAAAGAAGAAAGGAAAGAAGAAGGCTAAAGCAGACAAGGCTCCAAAGGAGAAAACGGAAAAGTCGGAAACTAATGACGAAAAGCGCAAACCTCGTTATCCTTGTCTCATTTGTGAAGAAGATCATTTTACGAGAGACTGCCCTCATCGGGCCGAGGTAGTGAAAATAGTTAAAGGTTCTCCGACTCCTGCTGTGTTAAAGAATCCATTCCCCGAGCAGGAAAATAAGATGATAGGTTCTTCTTCGAATGCCAGTGAAGAACCCATTTTGATGATGTCTCATGTCAGGATTGCGACTCGATCGCAAGATTATGGTAGTAAGGCTCCTGTTGATGGTAAAGAAGCAGAATCTTCTAACTCTAACCCATCAACCTCAGCTCCTGGTTCCGATCCACTACAGATCGAAAAACCTAACCCAGACTTAGTGATTAAGCCGCCCGCCAAGGGTGTACTTCGAAGGTCTGCTTTCAATCCACATGCGAGAGCAGCCCAGAATTACAACATTGTTGAAGACTTAGCTGTTTCACCTTCAGCAATGTCGGCACTCGAAGTGCTGCAATCATGTCCAGCGCAACGAAAATTGCTTTTGTCGGCTATTGGAGCTGTCGATGTTCAGGACCCGAACCTAATGATCTTTGATCTAGAAAGTAGTACACCGCGTCTCCCCCATCAAATGGCTTTCCAAATTCCAGTGATAGTCAAAAACAGGCCTATTCATCGGACTGTGATTGATGAGGGAGCTTCTACGTGTATTATGTCGATTCAATGTTGGAGATCGCTTGGTTCTCCTTCGTTGAACCAATCCCCCACCATCCTTAAGGCCTTTGATGGCCGTGGGTTCCGTCCGTTTGGTATTCTACAAGAATTGCCTATAGGGGTCGAAGGTAAAACCGTTAGTCTGGATGTGGAAGTGGTTGATGCCCCTCTAGACTACAACCTTCTTTTGGGTCGAAGTTGGTCATATGCTATGACAGCGGTCGTTTCATCGGTCTTCAGAGTCATTAAGTTTCCACATAACGGTAAGATCGTGACTATTGATCAGCTGACATACTTTTCATCCGACCCAACCTCTTTAGAAACTATCCAGCATGTTGGTAAAACGACAATCCCTTATAGGGACATTGGTGTAGGTTTAGTTAAGGATTCCGGTTTACTGGGAACTTTTCCTCTCCCTCCACTCAATGCAGACCCTTCGTTCGCAACAATTCATATGATCACGTCAGAAAACATTATTTATGATGATCCTTGGTATGTTCCCTCTGACTCTGAGCTAGACTCACTCGGTGATGTTATGCCGTTGAGTCCGTATGAGATTGCTTATGAAGCTCTTATGTCTTTTACCGACTTTCATTCAACCGACCAAATGAATGTGGTCAGTGAAGAGTCACTTTTCACCTCACCCTTAGAACGGATAACGTTTCCCGAAGAAGTGTCATCTGACGAACAACTTCGCGAAATCCTAAGTGTAGATGATCTACCATGGGACGATCTCCATCACAGATCTTCGTTTTTACCTAAGGATGATGTCTTTGAAAATGATTTTTCATCTATCTTTACCGCTGAATATGTCAAAGACGCTCAGGATCCAACGAAACATTCTGATTCAGAGCTGAATTTAGGGAATATTTCTCGTACTATTCCCATTGATATTTCAGTGAAGCCCGGAATCAAGGAGAACATTCATATAGGTGCCGCATGTACTGACGAAGAAATTGAAACTTACAAGGCCCTATTCCAAGAATTCCGCGACGTGTTTGCCTGGTCCTACGAAGAAATGCCAGGAATCGATCCTGCCATTGTTGTTCATGAAATCAAAACCTACCCGGATGCTAAACCCATTCGGCAACGGTTGCGTCAGATTCACCCTCGAAAAGCAGCTGCAATCAAAGCCGAAGTCGAAAAGCTGTTGAAAGCAGGTTTCATTTATCCGATCCCGTTAACGGATTGGGTATCGAATATTGTTCCCGTCAATAAAAAACAAGGAACAATAAGAATCTGTATCGATTATAGGGATATCAATCGAGCTTGTCCAAAAGACAACTATCCTACGCCTTATATCGATCAAATTATTGATGATTGTGCCGGAAGTGAGATGTTTTCCTTCATGGATGGTTTCTCAGGGTATAATCAAATCAATATTCTACCTGCCGATCAACCAAAAACGGCATTCATTTGTCCATGGGGGACATTTGCTTATTGCAAATTACCTTTTGGCCTTAAGAATGCCGGTGCTACTTTTCAACGGGCCATGTCTTATGCATTTCATGACATCAAGCACATTGTGCAACCCTATCTCGATGATTTGCCTGCTCATTCTTTACACCGAGCTGATCACCTTGTCCATTTACGAGCAATCTTTATGAGGTGTAGGCATTATCGAATTCGGTTGAATCCCCACAAGTGTGTTTTCTGTATAGAAACAGGTCGATTGCTGGGATTTGTTGTTTCCAAAACCGGCATTCGCGTCGATCCCTCGAAAGTCGAGGCTATCATCCAATTGCCTCCTCCTTCGAGTTTGCGCCAACTCCAAAGTTTGCAAGGGAAAGCGAACTTTTTACGCCGATTCATCCCTAACTACGCCGAGGTCACTAAAGGTTTTACACGGTTGTTGAAACAGAACGTACAATTCTTTTGGGACGAGATTGCTCAACAATCTTTTGATGCACTGAAACACGCGTTGACCCATGCACCGTTATTGCATCCTCCCAACTACAACCAGGACTACTTCTTATACCTCGCAGCTTCGCATTCCACCATTGGAATGGTGTTAGTTCAAGAAGATGAATTCAAGGCAGAGCATGTGATATATTACCTTAGCAGAACCTTAAATCCAACTGAGTTAAAATATTCACATGTGGAGAAATTGGCCCTGGCAGCCGTTCAAGCTGTCCAGCGTTTTCGTCACTACATTCTTCTCCGCAAAACTACTGTTATTTCGGATTGCAACCCTATGATTTATATCTTGACAAAACAACTGCTAGGGGGCAAGTACTCTAAATGGATCGTCATCCTGCAAGAGTTCGACTTGGAGTTTGAGAAGTCCAAGTCTAAGAAATCTTTAGTCTTCGCGGAATTGATGTGTGATTTCCCGAGTGCTGACACAGAGACTGTGGCAGAGGAGTCCATTGCGGACGAATCTTTGTTTCTTATTAGCACTGTAGATCCGTGGTATGGGGATATAATCATCTATCTCCAAACCCAAACCTTTCGGCCTGAAACTTCCAAGGAAAACCGTCGAAAAATTCGGTTTCAATCCCAGCAATACAGAATTATTGGAGATACACTTTATCGCCTGGGGGCAGACTTAGTTTTTCGACGTTGTTTAACTCACGATGAGGCTGAGAGAGTTTTGAATGATTGTCACTCTGGAGCATGTGGCGGTCATATGTCTGGGTATGCCACAGCTCAGAAGGTGTTGCGCGCTGGCTATTTCTGGCCGTCTATGTTTAAAGATTGTATCCTTGCCGTCAGAAAATGCCACAACTGTCAAGTGTTTGATCGCAAGATGCGCGCTCCACCTGCTCCTCTCCACCCTATAATTGCCGCTGGTCCATTCGCCAAATGGGGCATTGACTTTATTACTTGTAACCCTCACTCGGCCGGGGGGCATGCGTATATCATCCTTGCGGTTGATTATTTTACTAAGTGGGCCGAGGCGATGCCTACATTCGACGCAAGCGGCAAGACAGCTGCACTTTTCGTATTCAATCATATCATAACTAGGTTTGGTGTCCCACAAGCAATCATTACGGACCATGGAAGCCATTTTCGAAATGTCATGATGACTGAACTTACAAGCCAGCTTGGTTTGCGCCACGATAGCTCTACACCTTATTATCCGCAAGCCAACGGTTTGGTTGAGTCAATCAACAAAGTTCTAGTCGTCATGATTCGACGGATCATTGGTATCCATCGAACGAATTGGCATAACATGTTATTTTCGGCACTATGGGCATATCGAACTTCAGTGAAAAATTCAACAGGTTTCACCCCTTTTCAGCTAGTTTATGGCTTAGAAGCTGTGTTACCTATTGAGTGCGAAATCCCATCACTTCAAATGGCTGTCGAATTACTTCCAGCTACTTCCGAAGAGGAGAAACGGTTGTTATACTTAGCTAAATTAGATGAGACTCGACGTGACGCTACTTTAGCTATCGAGACTCACGCGAAACGAATGAAAGCTCAGTACGATAAAAATGTAACCCCTCGAAGTTTTTCGGAAGGAGACCTAGTACTATTATATGATCAAGCAAACGATAAGCTAGGTGCTGGAAAATTCGTTCCCATGTGGCATGGGCCCTACATTGTAAAGCGAAAGCTAGCAAAAGGGGCTTATGAGTTAGTTGATTTTGATGGGGACTCTTTGGGCAAACCCAGAAATGGACTTTACCTAAAGAGGTATTATGCTTAAAATGGTGGATGGAGAAATTTTTAGATAGGTTAGATTTCTTTCTAGCTAGCAAGTGTGTTAGTTTAGTCAGTGTGCTTAGCTTAGCAAGTGTGGTTTTTCGTCATTATTTTGGCTCATCTTGGTTTTACTCTTGATATTGTAGATGTCGACGCCTCTCCAAACATACATTGGATTTGCTGATGGTGCTTGTCGTAGTACACGGAATATCTCTTCCGCAGCTTGGGTTATCTATTCGCCCTCTGACGAGTTAGTTTCTATGCATGGGGTAAGCCTCGGTCAAACAACGAATAACATTGCAGAATACAGTGCAGTGGTTGAATTATTATCCGAATCTATTTCATTTGGAATTCGACGTTTGATAGTGAGGTTAGATTCTGAACTTGTTGTATTACAGCTTAATAGAGTTTATGCCATTAGAAATCCTGTGTTATTAAGGTTGTTTTTGAGAGTGCGTCTCTTGGAACGTGAATTTGATTACATTGAATATCAACATATTCCAAGGTCTTTGAATACATTAGCAGATGCAATTGCTTCTCAAGTGTTGGACAGACATTTATAATAATCATGCAAGTAAATTTAAAGACATTTCATCATACATGTTAAACAAGATAAGCCGATAATAGTGATATATAGATATAGATAGAAGTGTGTCCAAAAATATATACATCGTCTTCGATCATAGGTTTAACACACCTTATGATCGGCAAAATGATAGTGCAAAAAGTCAAAAATGTCACATGTGACTACAAAAGTGACTAGTCAATCACTGGTGGTGCTCTCTGTACGACACCACTGCGCGGGCTATCTTGCGCAGAAATCTCCTAAACGGTCCAGGGACTGCAACCACGAAGCGCTGAAGCCTCATTGGAATGTCATCCATAGTAGTCTCAGGTATATCTGCCGTGAGACGCTCTAGATCATGCTCCAAATCGGCTAGTACTTCTGCTGTCGCATCCTGTAAGGCCGGTGCCGGTGCAGCTGGATGTCGTCTGTCGTAAGGCCGGAGATTGGCTGGACGCTGTGGTCCAACATCTGCATTTTTAAAATTTTACTGTTACTTTGAGACGATATATATGAAAAATAAAAAATACATAATTAGAAAACTTGTGAAAATGAAAGTACCTCTGTCATCCCATTGTTCTCCCTGTGGAAGAACCATGTCCGGATCACCTCTGAAATCCATTCCGGCATATGGAAAGTCTTGTATCACAAAAAGCTGGCCCTCTAGCCAGTCGAAGTAACTGTCAGAGAATCGAACCACTGCAGCACCCTCGTCAGGATGCCGGGCCATCACCGCAACCCATCGAACAAGCTTTGGCTCCCGAGGACCCAAGTCATCAACTGTGAGTTGCTGAGGGATCAGCATAGGAACTCTCTCCAAGGCAAAGCTCACGACTAGAGGCCCATATCCAAAAGTCTTTAGTCGTCCGTTCTTTGCCTTGGTTAGTTGGCTCTTCATATGAGCCGACACAGCTTCGCACCAGTTGAAGATGGTGCCTTGGTAACAGTCAACTGCCATCCGCATTTGGGATCCGGAAGCAATGTGCAAGGCGGCCGCGCCACAAATCCTAGTGACCGTAAATGCAATAACTCTAAGTTCCGCCAGAGCGATGTGCTTTATCTCCACGCCCTTTTTATGGCGAGTCCCTGGTCTGCACCACTCCTCGCGGAGATCATCAAGGGATTGGCCACCCGGCCTGGTCCCCGCAAGGTTGAGTTGCTCACCTCTGTTTGGCAAGCCAGTGAGAAAGTATACATCCGAGGGCTCTATCTCGAGCTGGTGCCCTCCAATGTAAAAGCATTGATCTTGAACGTTCCATCGCTCAACTAGCCATTCCAAAAATCTTACCTGGCCCCTCATGCCCGGTATGGTCCAATATTTGTACAATCCACATGTTCTTAAGGCATCCAGAGAGGGTTGGTGGTTAATCGCAGCTTCATCGTCTTCTACGTGCTCTCTCTCTCTCCAGTCTAACATGTTTTGGGCCCTGCACATCAAAAGAGTCAATTAGAAATTAATTTGAGAAAATTTGGTGGTTTTTTGAGAGAGTTAGGGTTTTGAAATGCGCCCTTTGCGGAAGACGCACCCCGGCTTTTTAGCACAGGGCGTCCGGACGCAGCTCGCCTGAAGGCGGACTGCGTCCCCAGACCTTTTTCCCGTGTGAGAAAAAGTCGGGGGACGCGGCTCACCCGAAGGGCACCTGCGTCCGCCGAGGGGCGCATTTTGAACCCAAAACCCCCCCAAAAAATGAAACAGAGACCAAAAACAAAAAACTAAACGGATAAAAATGAAGAGTGGGATGTGTAAAATACCTCGGTGAAGCGGCGTTCGATTCCGACGGTCAGATTTTCCGCAGCAACCACGGGAAGTTTCTTGTCAAAAGCTCCTTTTTCAACCTCAACAGTGAAACGGTAAAAATGACATGGTAAAAGGTCTTTTTATAGGTTTTTTGGATGAATTAGTTCATTTTTTACCATGAAAAGATGTTTTCAAATGTATTTTTGCCTATTTTAAACAGGTATGAGTAATGTGTCGCTTTTGTGCAGGACGAAGGGATTTCAAGGGAAATTGTAATTTTTCACAAACAAAATTTCAGAGTCATCTTTTAAGCCCTTTTCTGACTCCTAAAACATGAAAAGATCGCCGAGTGTTTCTTTTTCACTCGTTAAAACGGAATTAAAAGACGGTCCCCTTTTAGCTCTTTTCTGACCGTAAAATCAGGAAAAGATTGCCGGGTTTTTGTCGTTTCAAACTCGATAAGGAAATAAAACGACGTGTCTTCGATCGCTTTTTACTTTTCAGGTCAACGATACTATTATGAAAGTACTCCTTGGTCGCAAGATCAAGCGGTTCCCCCAGGTATTATTTTATACTTTTTCGGGCTTGAGGGACACAAATATACGAAAAAGTTCAACGTGGAGTTTCCTTAAGTTTTTCAGACTCTCTAAAATTGAAAAACGCCGAGTTTCTCCTATACTGGGCTCGTTAAACTTTTACAGTAAAGGACCTGTTCAATTACAAACAGGAACGAACCACTCCTTCCTAGGGTTCGCATTTAAACTAGGTTGGACTCGTCCGAAGGATGAGCTTATAATCAAGCATATGTTATCCTCCTCAAGCTTGTTAAAAATAAAGAGGTACTTGCCAGAAATGGTGGGGGAAAAAAGAGAAGAATGAACCTATTTGTCACCTTTTGCCTCAGAAGAAACTTTATTACCGCTCTTGAACACGACACTTTTCATTCACCTGGATTGGGAAATCTTTTACCTCACAGTTGACTAAATCACTTTGAAAATCTTTAACCGGGTTCAGGGATCAACTTTGAGTTATTCGTCACCAAACCATCTGTTGTGTCGTTATGTGTTCAAGAGGTCTGCAAGCAAAACTTTCATCTGCAAAATACTTGTCATCCATTGACCATCCCTGAGTCAGTCCTTACAGCAACATTTCTTCAACTTGAACAATGATTTCGTGTTGCAGGCTTGCCTGCAACGGGTCGCTTTCTATCGACATCGACACATTATCTAGAAAGATGACTTAGGAATCGACAGTACCTTGAAGTCTGCATGCATCAATGGCAGGTTTCTCGCCTTTGACGTCAGTTTACATCATTGACTTTCGATCAGAGGATTCCGTGAAGTGTTCGACATCAAAACATCTATTCACATTTCACGGGTTGTGCTTGGTACTTTGAGAACCATTGACATTACTGGTGGTTTCTCTCACGCTTGTTAACAGTTTACATCATTGACTGGTAATCAAGTGGTTTCTACCATGTTCGACATCGAATCATTTAATCACATGGCTAGAATCGTACCAATTCGGGAAGTAGAAGTGAAGACCCTGGATCTAGTTTCTACCATCCAGGCTGCGAGGAGTTTTGTATTCATTATCTATGTAGACTAATCATAAACAGATGGCTGCGTCCATACTGTGTCTACAAAAGTCTATAAGAATGATGTACTGCAAGATCATTCCTGTCTCAGAATAGTTAGTCCATTAGTTAAAGTTTTGAATCTGAGTATGGGAATGCCTACCTCAGTGATGATATAATCTTATCCATGTATTTTGTGTTGAAAATTGCAGGTTCCAACCAGGCCATCCACAAGGCAATCCTTGAAATGATAAAGCGCTTCACCCTTCCTAGAATTACAAAACCCTATTCTGTTCCAGGCTTCGCACTTTAGGGGGCAATCTGTTACACTAAAAAATGTCACCTTGACTACTTACAGTTAGTATGGCTCCAATCAACAAGTCATGCTACCCTCTTAGGCAAGTCTCATGCCTCTGTTATCCATCTCAAACTCAAAGAAGAGAGAAAGTCTTGTAAAAATCATGTTTATCTCTGGGGTCGCAGGTTCTCTCTAGCCTTACCTGCGGGGACGCTGACCATGTTCACAAAATCCGCGTCCATAGACGCTCTGTATGTTAAGGGACAGGTGCGTCCCTCTGTAAAAGGCAAAATGCGCGAGTTTTATCTTGAAAAAGTTACTTGTGGTTACTTCTAGAACATTCTAGAGGTCGGTTTGATGAAATGGATGCGCCTCCAGTTGGTTCATGTATCTCTATTAAGGGGGAACTTATCCCATCAATAAGGGAGCTATCCCACCCATAGAGGGGGATGATCCCATTGATAGTGGACCTGAATAACCTCTTTACAGCACTATAAATGAAGGCATTGAGCCAGAAGGAGAGGAGGTTGGAGCTATACATTTTCTTTGGGTAAATGCTGCAGGATTTAGGTCTTCCATTAGAGCCTTTGTGAGGAGAGATTGTCTTCACTTGATTCTACTTGGGAGAGGGTGAGCTTTGTCAAAGTAGAGGAAAACCCTTGATGGACCCTGGGAGGAATTTGCACAACACCAAGGCCAGGTTGTAAGAGTTTCTTTGTTTCGTTATTAATACAAACTGGTTTATTTTTCTCAATAGCTTGTGTTAATGAGTTATTTCATGTGTTCCTTGGTCTGCATGTTGAATATATGTTTTATTATATGAAATGCAAGTGCTTGGTAATTGTTTGATTGTTTGTGGTTGCAGGAATTGACTTGAAGGAGGAGCTCATCCGGATCGTCAAGAACGGACTTCAACAACAGCGTTTTGGAATAAGGTAAGCCTAAACACTTGTAGTTTTCATGTTGTAAAAGGTGTATTTAGAGAAAGATCATTCCATTTTGTCTTGTTTGTCATTAGAATGTCTTAGACTTCTAGGAAGGTCAGTCGTGTCCGCACCCTTGACAGATTCCGTGTGACAGGGCCAAGGTTCCTTCTTCTTCTTGTGTAGTCTCAGTGACAACCCTGTCGAGATGTGATATGACACCTCTTGCATGACGAGGTTGTCCATGGAAAACTTCAGAAAAACATGTGGAGCATACTTCGTGTTCTACATCCATATGAAGGTGCCAAGGGGTGAGGTATACCAATCTCTTAGGTCGATCAATGCCTCCATCACTGCTTGTGACATGAAAGGTGGATCCTGTTCAAATATAATTTTGTACACTGGGGTGATAAAGTGGTCTAACAACTATATGATAACTCCATAAAGCTGCATTCAGAGAACAATATTCAATAAGTGTGCACAAAGGTTTCTGAAGGTGTCCATGCCCAACCCAAGCCTGGGAATCAATGACAAGCATAGATTGCATCCAGTATGTAAGTGGACATGTATATCTCCACTTGTTGACCCTTGGGAAAATGTTGGGCTTCTGTCACCTATTCCTTCAACCTGAGAGCCAACATGTCAGACTAGTTGCAAGGTCTTCCTTTGTTGGCTAGTTGGTCCAACGTGATCACCCAATTCTGCAGGAAGGTCTCTATGCTCTCTTGGCCATATAAATGACATGCAAAGCTAACCAAGTAATAATATGCCTTCCATTGTATCTTTGTCTTGTAAACCTGGCAGGGTGTTGTACTGAACTTGGTTGGCTCTTTCTCCCAACTCTTCAAGATTTCTCTTGAGGTTTCACTACTGCTCCGTCTGCTAAAGGGTTTCTCCATTGTGGTCACCGCCTGTGGCAAGTGATACATCTACTGAAATTCCTTCACCTTGAAGGTGGTAAGATGTGTTCCACTGGCACTGCTCAACACCATTTTCTCGGGATCAGTATGTGAGACAATCTAGTGGATCATGTCTGCACATGAAAAAGTGGGATACCTGCATGTAATCTGATACAAGGAAGACTTGTGAATGTTGACATATACCCTAAGGTCTTCCAGATTTTCCTCAAATGTGATTGAGAATGTATCATTGATGTCCTACCATTTCATCTTGATATCTTTGCTTATCAACATATTGGTGTCTTCGTAGATAGGTAAGCTCATAGACACTTGTTCAACTGCAACTCCAGTTGCGCTCTCAACGGTGTCCTTTGACCCTAATCTCTTGGAGGCCATTGTACCTATATTGTTGAGAGACAAACAAACACCTGTGATACCTAGAGACATAACAACACTCATGGAAAGAATTCTGTTAGCTAAAAACCAAAATAACTTTGAGGACTGACATGCAACATACCCGGGTGACTCACTAGGGAGATTGCGCAATTTTCACCAAGAAGTTGGGAGACTGACTACAGAAACTATGCAAGGAATAGTCCGGGCTGTCAGGAGGTTGACTGAATACTAAAACTGCATAATGCACAATCCATCCTAGCATGGTGAGGACTGAAACTACGCAATGTGCAGTTTCAGTCAACAATGACATGCAAACTCAACAAACTACATTACGTAATTTCAAGGGCCAACAAGGCACTGCCTCCCAAAATTACACAAAGAAACCCTAGAGGCCAATTTCGGGACAAATATTTTCATTTTCTAGAGGGAAGGCAAAGCCTTCACTCATAGAAAAGCGCATTACTGGCTGGGTAATGCAAGGTCCAGGCCAAGGCAGCCCGGACCCACCAACAGGCGAATGAAAACATGAAAAGTTCTAAATGCATGGAGAAGCTAAGTTTAAACAAGAGTGAATGATCATGCATGCAAACAGTGAGTGCAGGATTCAGAAAACGGGAAAAAAATCATGTGTGTGAAGCGAGTTGCCACAACAATGACTGTTAGTGAATAAATAGTGTCACGCATGAGACAACAGTGAGATGCAACAAAAAACTTGAAACAATGCTTCTACAAGGTACCCTGCATTAAAATGACAACATACATTCAAAATAACCAAGAAAACAACATTCAGACAAAGCAAAATACAAAAAGCGACATAAAAGCAATAAAACCCATGAAAATCAGACTTACCTGAGAAAAGCTGAGTCGAATGTCTTGAAGTCTCCTAGATGTGATGTGGGATGTTATAGCTCCAAGATCAATGTGAGGAATGAGCTCTGAAGCATTGAATAAATAAGTTTGATAAGGATGAGGCTTATGACATGCATGCCAAAAATATAGGAAAAAGTGACACTTCGAGGGAAGTTTCTAAAAAGGTCTTTTCATATAACCTCCATCTGCTAAAAATAGATCCCTAAAATATAGGGATGTTTTTTTCTTTTTTTCTTTTTTCCTTTTCCGAGAAAAGCATCCCATACATGCAACTCAAGTTTTCTTAGTCTTGGAGGGGACCGGTCAACGTAGGAGCACATGCAATAGTCTGAAAGCCTCAGAAAGACAATTGCACAGTTTCTGGGTCTGAGAAAGATTGGCTGTCCCTCATGCATTGTGAAATTTCTGGACTGAAGCCCCAGTTCTAAGTCAGAAAATAACATTTTCTAAGATGAAGTGCAATGTTGGGATAAATTGTGTATTTTCTGGAGGGAAGGCTGCTTGGATGGATTGCACATTTCTGGAGCCTAGCAGGTAGCTCAGTTGGATTGCACAATTTTGGAGGGAAGGTTGTTTCCCCTCGAGACTTACACAATTTTCTAGTTGATCACCTCAGCCAGAAAAATTACTAAATCTAGAATGTCAGCTTGCAGGTGGGAGGAACACAAGTTGATGAACATAGGTTGGTAAGCCACTAAAGCTTAGCTGAAGCCTATGTACTTGGATAGTGCAAGACATGCTCCTAAGGATGGTTGATAGGGAGGCTCCAAAATAAAGCGAAGGAAAAATTTTGGAGTGTGTTTGTAGCCACTAAAACACTTGGAGACACAATGGAAGAATGTAGGTTTTAACCCCGTATAGAAATTACTTACATACAAATTCTAAAACACAAAAAAATAAACAATGCGAGAGCATAACACATAAAAACACATATACACAATGATTTTCCCACTGGATCCCAAAACCGGGACTACCAGCTTGATTTTTCATTATGTTCCTTTCAATGTTATAATACATATTTATACATGCCGAAGCATCCAATACCATGGACCGAAAACCATCGCATCTAATACCATGGACCAAAAACCATCACGTCCAATACCATGGACCGAAAAACCATTGTGTCCAAAAAAAATGTGCAAAAATCATGCACAAAACCATAGGTGGGTCCGCCCAACCTAACATAGGGTCCAAAACTAAAATTTTTCGGGGTGCTGCCCCAGACCCCATAAAGTGGGGTTACGGGTGCCCCTCAAACCCCCAGTTAACTACGTGGAAAGAATATAACACAACCCAACATTCTCCCACTTTTTGTTTTCTTTCCACAGGGGGCCACAAGAGAGCTTAATCATTTTTCCAGCCCTGAAATGCCCATTGTCTCTCTACACCAAGAGAACTTCTCAAAGCTCACATTTTTTGCTAATGCATCTGCAGTATTCTTTAAAGTGTCCACCTTTACCAGCAACACCTTTTTGTCTTCTATCATATCCCTCACAAAGTGATACTGAACATCAATGTGCCTTGTCTTTGAATGATATGCGAGGTTCTTTTCCAAGAAAATTGCACATGGCTATCACAGTCTATCCTTATAGCTTCCTGTACTAACCCCATACTTGAACACAATATCTACAACCAAACTGCTTCCTTGCTTGCATGAGTGGCTACCATGTATTCTGCCTCTGTAGTTGACAGTGCCACTACATAATGTTTCTTACTCATCCAACTAACTGCACCTCCAAATAGGTTAAACACATACCCACTTGTAGATCTTCTCTGATCCAGATCTCTAGCCTAGTCCGCATCAACAAAGCTATGAATATCCAACACTATATCCAATCCTTGTCTTCCTTGGTAGCACAAACCATAATCACTAGTGCCACGCAAATACCTGAAAACCCGCTTCACTACTGTCTAGTGCTCCTTCCCTGGTTTTGACATAAACCTGCTCAATACTCCCACTGCATGTGCAATGTCTGGTCTAGTACAGACCATTGCATACATCAGGCTACCGAATGCACTTGCATATGGAACACAGGACATGTCCTCTTCCTCTTCTTATGTCTTGGGAAACTATTCAGCAGATAACCTCACATCTACAGGAATAAGAACCTTCATTGGTTTACTATCCTACATATTAAACCTCTACAATATTGTCTCGATATGTTTCCTCTGGTTTAACTAGAGCTTCCTCTTCACTCGATCTCTTTTCATTTCCATGCCAAAAATATAGTTCGCAGCACCAAGATGTTTCATGTCAAATTTGGAGCACAATTGGGTCTTCAAATCTTGGATAACTTCTTTTTCATTTCCAACCAACAACATATCATCCACATACAAGACCAGATAAATAACATGGTCACCAATCTTTAAAATACACACAGTGATATGATTTTCTTCTGGTGAAGCCAAGTCCTCGTATAAATGTATCAAATTTCTGATACCACATCCTTGGTGACTGTGTTAACCCATATGGAGACTTCTTTAACTTACATGCCAGTTCTTTCTTACCCTTCACCGCAAAGCCTTCAGGTTGCTTCATGTAGATTTCCTCTTCCAGATCCCCGTGAAGAAATGTTATCTTCACATCCATCAGTTCTACCTCAAAATCAAAAGAAGCAGCAACAAATAAGAGTAATTTAGTAGAAGTTACCTTGGCAATAGGAGAAAAAATATCACCAAAATCAATTCTTGGCACTTGGGAATAACCTTTTGCTACCAATCGAGCTTTGTATTTCTCCACTTTTCCTTTTGCGTGTGTCTTCTTTTTGAACACCCATTTGTTGCCAATGGGTTTCCTTCGAGCCAACAACTCCACCAAATCCCAAGCCTATGCAAATATGCCATTTCATCAACCATGGCCTCTTTCTAGAGTTTTCCATCCTCTGAATCTATTGCTTCCTTCACAGTTCTGGTATCATCGTCAGTAATAGATAAAGCAAAATTTGAACAGAAAGCGGATGGATTATACCTTTCAGGTTGCCTTCTTTCTCAAACTAATCTTCTCAAATCCAGAATTTGTGGCTCTTCATCTTCTGATTCCTCCTCTACTGTAGAGTCTGTTTCTTCCTCCTTTAGCTCAAACTCTATCTTCTCGAGTTCCTTTGGTTGGATTTCATGTTTAATAACATCTTTCCCCTCTCTGAACAACACATCTCGGCTGTACACAACCTTTCATGTGACTCGATTGCAAAGCTTATAACCCTTTAAACCATCCTTATACCCAATAAAGATGCACTTTTCATATTTACTATCCAACTTGGTTTGTTTCTCCTTTGGAACATGTACATATGCATCACATCCAAATACGCTTAGATGTGAAAGAGAGGATTTCTTACCGGTCCATACCTCTTGAGGAGTCTTATCCTCCAATGCTGATGAAGGTGACCTGTTGACCAGGTAACATGCAGTATCCACCACCTCTACTCAGAATTCCTGTCCTAACCCGGCACCACTGAGCATACTTCTTACCCTTTCCATCAATTTCTTATTCATTCTTTCTTCAAATTCCTTACTACAAAACTCTTCACTGTTATCTGTCCTCAACACCTTTATCTTCTTCTCTGTATGGTTTTCCACCAGAGCCTTAAATTCTTTAAACCTATCAAAGAATTTAGATTTCTTCTTAAGGAAATATATCCATGTAGTCCTTGAGAAGTCATCTATAAATGATACATAGTACATAGACTTACCCAGTGATGGAACCTTCACAGGTCCAAACACATCATTGTGCACAAGTTCTAATATCTGTTTCGCCCTCTTACTACCAAAGGGGAAACACACCCAATTTCGCTTCCCATATACACAATTTTCACAGAAATCAAAATCCAAAGAGTTATTACTCATACCTTCTACCATACCTTTACCATGAAGTATTTGAAGGCCCTTCTCTCTAATATGTCCAAGCCTTTGATGCCATAACATGGTCTTTTCTCCAGAGACCACTAGATTTTCTGCTCCACTTTCAGGAACCACAAAACTATTGCACCCATCAATAATAGTGCTACCTTGCAACTTGTACAGAGTTCCAATCCAAACTCCCCACATCAATAACAGTGCTCCCCGAACCATCTTGTAGGTATCCTTCTCGAACACTGTTTTTACACCTGAATCATCCAACTTACTAAAAGAAATCAGATTTTTGACTAATGCAGGAATATGCAGAACACCTAGAAGTGTTCTAACCCTTCCACCTTGCAGCTTCAACTTTACTTTTCCACGACCAATGATTCTAGCCTTCCTGTCATCCCCCCAGAAGACATCACCACCATCATATTTATCATACTCACAGAACCACTCTCAATGGGGAGTGAAGTGAAAGGATGCACCTGAGTCAATCAACCATGCCTCATGATATACATGTGTACTTGAAGAAGCCAAGTACACATCCCCACCTTCATCTGAGGTGGTTTTCGCCTCTGCAGAAGGAGCCTCATCAGATCCCTTTCCTTTGTCAAGAGCTTTAGCTTTGTAGTCCCTTTTGAAGTGGCCTTCCTTTCTGCATTTCCAGCACACCACCTTTATAGGTTTTCTTGGAGATTTAGATCTCCCTCTAGATTTATATCTCCCACTCGATGAATTATTTTTGTTTCTGTTTTGGGACTATCCTCGTATAGATAAGGCATCACCATTTTGGCTCTCCATATTTTTCCGTCTGATCTCCTTTGTCAGCAAGGCTGAGACTATTTCATCAAAATACAAGACAGTTGCATTGCTACCTATTGCAATAACTAGAATATCCCATAAATCTGGTAGAGAGCACAACAAACTGATGCACTTATCTTCATCTAAAATTTTAATATCAGTAGATGCTAGCTGAATTACCACATTATTAAATTCATTCAGATGCTCTGTCACCGAGTCTCCATCTTTCATCCTCAGGTTATACAGCTTTTCCAGCAGAAAAAATTTATTCAGTACAGACTTAGATTGGTACAAAGTCCCTAACTTGTCCCACAAAGCCTTTGCTGTAGCTTCCCCTGATACATTTAGCAATACTGAATTTGAGACACACAATCGTATTGTGCTCTTTGCCTTTCGATCCAACTTCTTTCATTCTTCATCGGACACTCTCATTGGTTTAGTACCCAGGTCTACCGCGATCCACTGATATTTATCCACCAACAGATCCTCCATCTTGAGTTTCCACAACTCAAAACTCTGACCATTAAATTTCTTGATCTCTATCTTTCCACTGCTTGCCATCTTCTTTCGCCACCAGAATCAATCTCATAGATCTCCCACTGAACAGGGTCTACCATAGGTCCGAGCAAAACCCCTCAGCAACAAAGGCGTCCCCTTGAAGCCAAAACTACTCTGATACCAAATGTAGGTGTTAACCCCATGCAGAAATTACCTGCATACAAATTCTAAAACACAAAAAAATATGCAATGCCAGAGCATAACACATAAAAAACATATGCATAGATATTTTCCCACTGGATCCCAAAACCGGGACTGCCAACTTGATTTTTCATTATGTTCCTTTCAATGTTATAATACATATTTATACATGCTGAAGCATTTAATACCATGGACCAAAAACCATCACGTCTAATACCATGGATCGAAAAAACCATTGTGTCAAAAAAACATGTGCGAAAATAATGTACAAAACCATAAGTGGGTCCACCCAACCTAACATAGGGTCCAAAACCAAAATTTTCTGGGGCGCTGCCTCGGACCCCATAAAGTGGGGTTACGGGTGCCCCTCAAACCCCCTGTTAACTACGTGGAAAGAATATAACACAACCCAACACAGAACTCCAACTCTATGAATGGACCTTGTTTTGTGAAAAGCAAGTCTAACTCATTTAGAAGTATCGTTCAATTTTTAGTTCATCTTGGTTTCCACACTAGCTTAACTAAAAGATGTAGCACATGCCATGCTCTTGGTCAGTCAACACACATTCCAAGCCAGGTCAACACATTTGTTTCGATTGGGGATGAGGGGTATATTGGTACACAAGAAATATGACAGTCAGAGTTTAAGTTTCATCTCTAGTGTTGCTCCGCTACTAGCAGGCCTGAATAGTACCCCGTCGGAGTCATGCAGGAGCACAAGAATCTCTCCACTACTAGTGAGCATGGTCAATACCCCTATGGAGTTACTTGCATCACCTCTCTATGCAGGAGGCCTTTCTCTTTTTTCGCCTTATTCATTTTTCGAAAAATTCACATTTTCATTTTTTCATTTTTCATTTTTTCAAGAACTGTGCATAAAACTTATTTATTTCAGAGGCAGAAGAGGGATCTCGAATTATTGAGAGAAAAAGAGGTTATTCCTTCAGAGAAGTATCTTGTATATACCTTTGACACACTTTTTAAGGTTTTCACCTCACTTTACTCGACTTGACTTAGATGACATGGGTTAAACCAAAAGCACCAAATAGAGTAGGTGATACTAGTTAGTGCACAAGCGTTGTGTTTTCATCAAGGTTCACTTTGAACAAAATGTATTTTCCATAGGTGTATCATTGACTAAAGACAAAAACTTCTTCATGAAGAGACTAGAAAATGGATAACCAAGTATTGATAACTTCTCAAGTCCTCTTGTACTTTACCCTGCTTGTTCCAAGATTCGTGCACGGTTTCATGAGAAACTAACCTGCGAACATAAACAAGAAAACAAAGAGCAGAAGAAAATGTGAAAGCAAAGAAAGTAAGCAAAACAATTAGGCAAACAAAAAAAACACAAAGCAAGAAGCAAACATGCATGCAAGCAAATAAGACAAGAGCAAACACTACTTCCACTCCTAAGCTAACATGCATGGGACTGATCACGTAAAGTGATATTTCTAATGTAGCCATTGACGCATTGGTCAACCCATGTTGGTGAAGGCATGGTTCACGAAAAACACAATCAGGTGAACCATTAAACATGAAGGATATAACAAGAAGAAAAACACACTCTGAGTTTAAATTTATCCACATAACAAAAAAAAGTGAAAGCGCATGACATGCACTCTATGTACTTACCATGGGGTTGTGCTACACTGTGTGTAGATGTTAAGCATATGCACTCTCTTGACTGTGACATGCAAGAAAATGCGAGGAACATAGACAACTTGCATTGCACAAGTGTTCGTTCTATGTAAGATTCCTATAGTTCATGAGTGATGGGATCATGTATTTGATCCAAGTGGATGTTGGTGGCCACCCACCTATCCCATTTGGACCCGCACAAATGTCTCTTTCAGTCTTTTCAGTTTCCTAAATTGTAGCACAGTTTACTATTTTTAGCAGTTTTTCAGGTCCTGAACAGGGAAAATTTTAAGAACCCCCCCTAAATTTATAAATATAATAAATGGGTGAATCTCCATGGTATATAGGAAAAATGGAAGGCGATTTTATCAATAATATAATATGTATATATAATTTTTTGGCGAATCTCTCACTAGGCATGGCGAATATTTTACTCAATTATAAAATCTTGTAAGATCTTGGCGAGTCTTTCAGTAAATAATAAAACTTTGTAAAGTCCTAGTGAATCTTAGCATAGGCTACATGCTCGTTTAATTACCCCATTTAAATAGGCTACATTCCAGGTGAATACCATGGGTCAATACCATGTGCCATTTTGGTGAATACCATGGGTCAATACCATGTGCCATTTTTATTTTTATTAATTCTAATATTAGGGTTAATAATGGTTTTTTGCATGGTATTAATAACAATCTAGTCCATGGTATTTGTCCCATAGTATTTTGGCCATAGGTTTCACCTAAATATAACCCATTTTTTTAGTGTTCGTAAATATAAGGTGACTTATGGAGTAAATATAAAAAAATGTTTTATTTGTTTACCATACCTCTCGTTTATTTATATTTTTATTAATTTACCATACCTCTTTTACAAATATGGTATTTGGCCGATAGGATTCACTTAAATAAAACCTCTTTCTTGAGCCTTCATAAATAGAACGAGGGTTATGGACTAAATATAAAAAGAGGTTTTATTTATTTACGATACCTCTAGTTTATTTATATTTTTATTTATTTACCATACCTTTTGAGTAAGTATAAAAAGATGTTTTATTTATTTACCATACCTCCACTTTATTTATATTTTTATTTGTTTACACCCTTACATGTATATAAGGTGACTTATGGAGTAAATATAAAAAATGTTTTATTTATTTACCATACCTCTCATTTATTTATATTTTTATTAATTTACCATACCTCTTTTATAAATATGGTATTTGGCCCATAGGATTCACTTAAATAAAACCTATTCTTGAAAATGGGCGAATAGATTCACTTGAATAAAACCTATTCTTGAAAATGGGCGAATGGAAGGTTGTAAGTCCTAATTTCAAGGGCTAAATTTACCTTTTCTACCCTCTCCCTTAAAATAAGGTGGGCTATTTGAGGTGATTTGTAAAAATGTACTATGATACAAAATATTCGCCCACTAAAAATTTAAAACCCCTTAATTTCGCCAAAGGGCGAACATTCGCCCCTAAAATTATCCTTGGTCCTGAACTTCCGGAGCCGTTTTGAGGCCCTAAACGACGTTTTTTTGGGAATCTAGGGCAACATGGGTCCATGGACCCATGTTGCCTCCCAAAGTGGTAGTACTTGGATAGATCTTTCTAACGAGCTATCATACGCGTCAAACGGAGATCGTATGCCAAAGTTACAACCCCGGGAAATTGATGTACCAATTTACCCAAATGGGGCCCACAATTTGGCGTTTCATCTTCTAGGGTTAGGTTTTGGGATGTGAAGGGTTTTCCATTGTTTCTCAACAATAAATAGGCCTTCGAGCCTCATTGTAACACAGTTCAGAACAATTCAGAGGCATGTAGCCGACACATCTCTTCTCAGAGATAAGCTACCATCGCCCTAGCTGGTTTATTTCCATTTCTGGTTGTAAAGCATATTTCGGTATTTTCCATTAATGAAATGAAGTATTATTTCCGCTGCATCTCTGTATTTATGGTTATCGCATCTCTGTATTTATGGTTATCTCTGTAATCTATTGTGTTCCTGTTTAAGTCCGGATCAGTGGTATCAGAGCGGTCTGCTTTTTCTCTGTTTTTCTTTGCATGTCCCCAACGAGGTCGGGATATAAGGAGTTAGGGCTTGAACTGGTCGAACCTTTGCAAGACCAGCCTCGCAAATCCCGATGACCTCCTATGGCGAATGAGAAGAAAGACGAGGGGGCAGGAGATCCTATCAAAATCTTGCTCAAACAAGCCCTCGAGCGACAACGGAACGCGATGATGGACAGTTTTGCCCAAATCCTTCAGCGGCTACCCAGAGGCGACGCATCGGCTTCCAACAGCGACTCTGGAAATGCCACGCCATTTAAGGTACACGTTAATTTTGAAATCCCCATCTTTGAGGGTCAAATAGACGCAGATGCCGTAGATAAATGGTTAAATCTGCTAGATGGGTATTTTTCTGTTCATGAATTTTCAAGTCAGGAAAAGATTGTTTTCACTCTTCTCAAAGCAGCCCCCCACGTCAAGGACTGGTGGGAAACCTATTGCGAGCAGAAGGATGAAAGTATAGGCTCACTAATTTCAGCTGCACCCACTTGGAATGACTTTCGGGATGCCATCAAGGAGCAATACTTCCCTGTCGGAAGCTATGAGGACAAATACATCAAATGGACCACACTGCAGCAGCGACGAGACCCAGATGTGCCGGAGTTCACAAACATTTTTCATACCCTTCGCACACAATTGGGTATCAAAGATTCTGAGCTGCATCTGGTAATCAAATACCGCGGCTGCCTACACAGATACATCCAGGAAGAGATGGGGTTCTTGAACATCTCCTCACTCGGCACAGCATACCGATACGCTGTCAAAATCGAGCAAAAGTTCAAACAGAAGAAGTGAGACTTTGGATCTGCAAATCCGAAGCCCAAAGGACAAAGCCAAGGCGGGGTGACCCAAGGAAACCTGTCGAAGCCACAAGAAAAGAAAAACACCACGAAGCCGAAGAAGGACACAGGAAAGTGGTGTGAGTTCCACAAGAGTCCCACTCATAACACAAGTGAGTGTCGGACCAAGCAATCGCTGGTGGCCGAGTTAAAGGCTTTCGAATCAGATGCATGTTCCGACCCTAAGCCAGAACCCGACAAGGGGAATGGAAAGGGGAAGCAAATCATTGATGCGGATCCCAATGCCACTGTTGCCACTGCCAAGATCCAGAAAAATGAGCCGGAAAATCCAGAGGAAGGGGAGCGTCTTTTCCACTCACAGATGTGGGTGAAGGGTTCGCTGCTGCAATTCATTGTCGACAGTGGGAGCCAAAAGAACCTCATTTCAGCAGAGGTCGTGAAGCGGTTGGGCCTACCGACTACACCGCACCCCAGCCGTACAGTATCGGGTGGCTTCACGAAGGACGAGATCTGAAAGTTTGCCAGCAGTACCGCCTTCCCTACAGCATCAAACCCTTCACAGACGAGGTATTGTGTGATGTTACACCTCTGGATGTTTGTGATGTATTGTTAGGCCAGCCATACTTGTGGAGGCGACATACTGTGTATGAGTCCAGGCCTCGTGCTGTCATTATTTCTTTGAATAATTCATTATACAGGATACCGGAGGTAGCCCCACCTACCACCACATCTTTGATCACCGCTAAGAAAGGCAGCAAGCTCATCTCACAGACTAGGAAATTCATCTGTCTGGTTCACTCCCAAAGTAAGGGGAAGATTGCCATCACATCCATGACCCCCGTGAAGGGTTCCTCCATGCAGCAGCAGCAACAAAGGGATACAGTCATGACAAGACACAGGAACAACTTCTCCTCACCCATAGGGGTACCACACAAGTTTCAGGTGGGCAACAAAGTTTGGTTACATCTGCAGAGGGAGAGCCTTGCCAGAACCCATCAGAAACTCATACCACTCTGACATGGTCCTTACACCAGTACCAAGGCTATGGGAAACAATGCTTTGAAGCACAACATTCCTCCATTCCTTCGCTTGCATCGAGTGTTCAATGTGGACCATTGTCGACCATGCTTTCCACCATTTCTGGACACATCAGAGATTGTAGAACAGCTCACCAGAGACCCAGCTCAGCAGAAGCTTCCTCATCTCAGGGAGGAACTCAACGCAATGGGGACCATTGCTTCCTAAGGGGGAGGAATGATCCAAGTGGATGTTGGTGGCCACCCACCTATCCCATTTGGACCCCCACAACTGTCTCTTTCAGTCTTTTCAGTTTCCTAAATTGCAGCACAATTTAGTATTTTTAGCAGTTTTTCGGGTCCTGAACTTCTGGAGTCGTTTTGAGGCCCTAAACGACATTTTTTTGGGAATCTAGGGCAACATGGGTCCATGGAATGATGTTGCCTCCCAAAGTGGTAGTACTTGGATAGATCTTCCTAACGAGCTATCGTACGCGTCAAACGAAGATCGTATGCCAAAGTTACGACCCCGGGAAATTGATGTACCAATTTACCCAAACGGGGCCCACAATTTGGCGTTTCATCTTCTAGGGTTAGATTTTGGGATGTGAAGGGTTTTCCATTGTTTCTCAACAATAAATAGGCCTTCGAGCCTCATTGTAACACAGTTCAGAATAGTTCAGAGGCATGTAGCCGACACATCTCTTCTCAGAGATAAGCTACCATTGCCCTAGCTGGTTTATTTCCATTTCTGGTTGTAAGCATATTTCAGTATTTTCCATTAATGAAATGAAGTATTATTTCCGCTGCATCTCTGTATTTATGGTTATCGCATCTCTGTATTTATGGTTATCTCTGTAATCTATTGCGTTCCTGTTTAAGTCTAGATCAGTAGTTCAAGTGGAGGAAGTGAAATATGTGTGTGGGATTGATCTTCAATGCATACAGATGAGTGATGAGGAGCCTTGGGTGTTTCAAAAATTTCTTAATCAGTAGTGAAACCAACCTCAAGACAGCGAGGACCTGACATAACCATCATGTCAGGCTAAAGTGCCTCAATAGTCTGCGGAGTTTTGACTATGTCGATCGAAAGATCATCATAAATAGGTGGCTTTGAAATATGAACAACAATAGAATCATCATTGTGATCGAATACAGGAGTAAATGGATCATGAAAGCTACAATAAGAAAAATCAATGATTTCATCAGCATCCTCATGATCATATAAATCAAACAGAGAGGTAGATGAGAAGCAAGAATGTTCACCCTCTGTGTTTCTAGAAAAATTAGATGAAAAGTCAAGTGGATTTTCAATTAATCATTTGTCCTCTACATTTTTGAATGATGGGCTGACATCGAGTGTGTTCTGCAAATGATCGGTAGTGGATGCATTCGTGGATGGATTTACACAAGGAAAATTAGAGATATTAGAATCACCAAATATGTTAGGAAAAAGTGGAGGAGGCATGGACGGAAGGAGATCATCCTTCACCGTGGGTTGATGTTAAATTCCCAGTGATACTCATCATGAATGACAACGTGGTTGGTTTTGTAACATCAACTTTGTCGGTGGCTTGATCCTCGTTCACAATAGGTGTAGAGTCTGGAACAAAAGAACACAAGATAGTTCAATCCAAAGGATCAATAGAACACTAAGATAGAGGCTAAGGTGACAAATTCATATGACAACCCATGGTCTTCACAACCAAATCTGCATCAAAATTGAGAGAAGTGATGCTGGGAGGATATGACATTTGAACATACGTGTGTGCATGTTCTCCCACGTCACTCTAGGTGGTGGAGTTGTTTGATGACAGGAAGGTGGAAAGTCACCTGTGACAACGATTGTGTCCACTTGTGATTGCACAACTCCATCACCAAAGTATGCTGAGCAGGGTTTTAACTTCAACTTCATCTTGGGATAGAATAATTTTTTAAGGAAATATTCAAATCTTTCCTAAAGATATTGGAATTTCATCTAGTTTTTTAGAGCTTCAAACTAAAGTACACAGAAGCGCTGCCAAAAATCCATAGGAGATTCATACAGAGTCTTTCATTATTTCAACAGTTTTTTTTCAAGAGGTTCAAGATCAAAATTATGAAAACTAGATTGAATTAGATCACAGGACTGCTTAAGTGAGTGCACACAATTGTGAGGCAAGTTGTGACACCGTCGTTTTGGGGATTCGCGAAGTGTGTGTGAAAGAAACAAGCTAACCTCAACTTCATTGAACTCATCTGCATCCTCAAGGAATGCAAGGAAGTTTTGCAAGTACTAAAGCTAGGCCGCTTCACCTTCACCATTGTATGTGAATTTTGACAAGAGATCATAAAACTCCCTTGTGATGTCGAAAAGTTCAACATTAGATAGGCATTGCGGAGGGATGAGTCTCATGATATTGATGATAGACGTGTGAAGATTCAAAACAAGATGTGAGGAATCAGCTTGTCATATGCCCTCCTTCTACCAGCAGAAATGTTGATGGTGCTGGACCCACCAACATGTTAGGGGATCTCCCCAGAAAGAAGCCCCAAATAGACCTTAGACTATTTGGTGTAGGAGTCCCAGTAGTGGGGTAGTATGATATCGCCTTGACCACAGTTATGTGTAGAGGTGAGTAAGATGTCCTTGTTCGTAGAAAGGGTGTGACATGTGCAACAAGTCAAGGAAGGTGCATGATTGGCTCTAACACATGGAATAGGGGAATGAGTGTGGCCCTTGTAAACCTATGGTAGCACGCAACTTGAAAGGGAACACACAAACAACAAAACATCACAAGTTGGAAAGCAGGTTAGCCAATGATCCAAAGTGATGGTTATACCAACAACACATTTTGATAATATTCATACAAACATTTAAATAAAATTTCCATCCATACATGCGTAAATAAAAACTACATATATCATCAGAGTAATTAGAAAAGTTGAACTATGATAATAACAAATGCATGAAACATGATGGCTCTATTATATTAAGAAAGTGAAAGATCCAATCATGCATACAACTATGACTAACCACTAGTCCCAACAACGGAATGTTACAGTCACTGCCCCCTACTCCTCTAATGAGATATACTAGCTCTGCACTATGGAGAAGCCAAGGATCGTTACAATACACTCCAAGCTTTCTCTAAGAGACACTTATAGGAATATTGGCTCCCAAAAGGTTGTACAATGAGTTATGAGGTTTTATAAATAGGAAAGGGTGGGGTCAACCTTGACATTCCCCTTTGTGAACTTTCACCTACCCTCATGACTCTTCAACTACTACATGATCGTTACACTCTACTATCGACACTTGGTCTTTCACTTTTACAAGATGCTACATTACAATCTATGCATGTACCCATGTGATACAAAATAGGCTTGAGAAAGCCATGAAAGACATACTAAGACTTAGACAATTGTGGGAAGACCAACTCTTTGACATCCTCATGATGACCGATGGTGGCGAACCAATGCCAAGCTTAGTAGTCCATTATGGTGTCCACGTGCTCAATGGTGACATACTAATGAAACCGCACTCTTGCCTTCATTGCATTTGGGTACACGGATTTGGAACCTTTGTCCAACTCATCTAATAACATGTGCATTGGAGTCTTGAGTGTAGTCGGACCAACAACATATTGATGCATATTGTTTGTGTTGATCTCCGAGTCTACACTGGTGGCTATGCGCATCAACTCGTCAAATTACATGTCTAACTCCGATTAGACTGGGTTCTTTGACTTTGCCTAGGTGAGTGTGCCAATGGATGGGATCACGTGCGTGTGCACAATAACATTCATGCTTTTGAACACTCATGCATGTGAAGCCTCCAAAATGGTGATGAGCTATGGTAGTTCCTCATAGTTTTGGATCTGACTCCGAATTCGTGCCTTCAACTCTACTGCCTTTGGCTTCATCATTTTTGGCAAGTGCAATGGGGCTCCCTTATACCTCATTATCCATGTTTTCCTGCAATTGGCGGTAGTATGCATGTTTGACAGGATGTGTGGTCTCTGAACACAACACTGCTACCAACCATTGAGATGGACAACTGACTTATGTATGGTGACGAATCCTGAATACAACATCTGCATGATTGCTTTGAGAGAAGATACCTCATCGAGTATCGCTCTCCTCAATTATGCTCTAGCTGATGTTGTAACTTGTTCTCCTCCCTGCTTGGCTGCTTGTAACTCCTTAGCCATGCACTCGTTCTCTGCTATCAAGAATCAAACACTTGAGCTGGTGGCATCAGCATATGCTTCAGTAGCATTAGCCAATTTTGCTGGATGCTTGCGCACATCGGATACAATCGCTCCTTCTTCAAATTGCGCAAGAGATATGTGCACATCCGGAGTAGGCACTCCACATGACTGCACAACTTTGTGTTGTGCATCTCCGCGTCTGGGTTGTCTTGAAGGATTTTTGTGTCTCCTTGATTGCTTGGGACTTGCTCTGCTTCCGAATATAGTGAAGCCGGTGGGGTGACCTCTTGGTTCTGAGGCATGAGGTCAATATCTTGATCTGACTATAACTAGACGATATCTACTTCCATCTCCTCTAGCATTTGTTCGATCTCTTGAGCTAAGTCCTGCCCCTACGACTGCTCACCCTATCTTCTATATGCCAGTTTCTCGGATGAGTTTATAACTTGTATGGGCACAATTTCATCAATATGTACATGCTACACCTCCTATTGTACCTGTTCTTGTTGCACTTCCTTCTCTCTTCTGCGTAGCTCCTGTTCTTCCCTCAGTTTCCGCTTCAACTCCTACAACTCTTTTTCTTTTTCCTCCGTAATTTTTTTCTCTCTTAGCCTTTGTGTGATCCTCTTGTTGCATTGTTTCCTCTTAGCCTCAATCTCCAAAGTTGCTATCAAAAAAAGTGGATTTTATTTGAACTTGTAGCTTTGCTCTGTCTTTGCATTGTCAACAACTTTCCTCTTGCCTTTGTCATGCACAGGTCTACTACCCTCTGTTGCTACTGATGATGCTGCTCTATGAGATGCTACTTCCCTCTACTTTTCTAACTGCTTTACAACTATGCCAACTGGTTCATTGATCATAGAGGATTGATAACAATATATCCATTGATTTTCCTCTAGCCAATGACACGCTTCGTGGATCCAAGCAAATTGCACTCTCACGCAGTGGTCCTTTACCAAGCAATGCAGGTCATACATATTGAAATTTCTGGTGCCGAAGGTGAATCTCTTGAACTCCTTCGTCTCTGCCTCAGCATGCTTGAAATTCCGAATCTCATACAACTCAATATGAAAAGGAAGACCAGACCAAGGTGCCTTCTTCTTCATGTGAAGCCTAATTGACAACATTGTCGAGATGTGATATGACACCTCTTGCATGATAAGCTTGTCCATGCAAAACTTTGGTAAAGCATGTGGAGCCTTCTCGATGTCGTACATTCATATGAAGATGCGAAGGGGTGAGGCATCCCAATCTGCTACGTCGATCAATGCCTCCATCATTTTCTGTGGCAGCAAGGTGGATCCTCCTCAAATATCATTTTGTACACTAGGGTGACAAAGTGATCTCACAACTGTATGATAACTCCATGGAATCTGCATTCAGAGAATAATCTGCAATAAGTGTGCACAGAGGTTTCCGAAGGGGTCCATGCGTAACCCAAGCCTAGGAACTGCTGACGAGCACAGACGGCATCCAATATGTAAATAGACATGTATATCTCTACTTGTTGACCCTTGGACAAATGTCGAGCTTTTGTCACATGTTCCTTCAACCTGAGAGCCAAAATGTCAGATCAGTTGCAAGGTCTTCCTTTGCTGGCCAGTTGGTCCAACATGATTACCCACCTCTACGAAAAGGTCTATGTGCTCTCTTGGCCACCTAAGAAGCATGGAAATATGACCAAGTACTGATATGCCTTCCTCAATATCTTCATCTTGTAAACCCGGTAGGGTGTTGTCCTGAACATGGCTAGTTCTTTCACCTGGCTCTTCAAGATATCTCTTGAGTTTACACTGCTGTTAGGTCTACTGAAGGGTCTCTCCATTATGATCACTGGATGTGGCAAGTGATACATCTCCTAAAATTCCTTTTCCTTGAAGGTAGCAAGTTGTGTTCCACTGGCATTGCTCAACACGATTGTCTCGAGATCAGTATGTGAGATAATCCAGTGGATCATGTTAGCACATGGAAACGCGGGATACCTGCATGTAATCCGGTACAAGCTAGGCTTATGAATGTTGACATAGACCCTACAGTCCTCCAGATTTTCCTCAAATGTACCTTAGAATGTATCATTGATGTCATGCCATTTCATCTTGATATATTTGTCTATGAACATCTTGGTGTCTTCGTCGATAGGAAAGCTCATGGACACTTGTTCAACTACATCTCTAGTTGTGCTCTTGACGGTGTCCTTTGACCCTACTCTCTTGGAGGCCATTGTACCTGTACTGATGAGAGACAACTAAACACCTACGATACCTGGAGACATAACGAGACTCATGGTGTTGGTTTAATGGGCCCTAACCCAGGTTCAGTGTTCATTTAGCTAAACAAAGCCCTACACTACTAGCCCTTTCAACATCAATCTGCGGAGCACAGACTGAAGTCTCACCCGAAGAAGTATGGGGGGATTCTGGAACCAAGTTTCCACACCTAGAGATGGTAGTGATGTCATTTTTTTCCCTAAATCTTCCTTTGTACAGATCGATAAGCCATTTAGTGCTTATCAATATACTTTTCTTAATTGGCCTCTAGACCTCTACGAAGTTCTATGACTATCGTTCACGAATCCTAACCAGGTGAATCAACCACTTAAGTGCTTTCATAATTATTCTTACTTACATATTTACTAGATTAGCTTAAGTATATGATAAATTAAATATGTGTTAATGTGTCCTTCATGTAAGCAGATATTATCACTTGCGTATAGATAACAATGTAAAACATATAGATTCGCGCATCAATACAACATTAAATAATGAAACCATTATTCATCATAACTGTTAGTGCCTAGATTTACCTTAGGTTGAAAAGGTAGGATCCAGGGCCAACATCAAACCACGCTCAGCCTGGTAGCTAGCCCTACCAGGTCAAGAGAGGGCTCTCTCCGTGTCAATATCAGCAAATAATGATCGATAAGGGCTTGAGATGACTGAAATATCTTCTGATCTTAGGCTAGGTAAATGTGCAAGAGATTTTGATATGATAAAATGATCATTTTGTTGGCTCAGATGGAAAGATGGCTTTTGGGTGCGGGGATTGAGGCTCAGTCCTGTATAGATCTCAATGGGGCAAGGTAGGCAATAGTTTTGGCACTTAAAATTGAATGAGGTGGAACGTATAGA
The DNA here is from genome assembly GCA_031772625.1 of Pinus tabuliformis. NCBI lineage: Eukaryota > Viridiplantae > Streptophyta > Pinopsida > Pinales > Pinaceae > Pinus > Pinus tabuliformis. Next base: position 440,752,578 of record CM062814.1, on the reverse strand, counting down.
CAGGTTAGGTGCTGAAGAGGGCGAGATCAATCATGGATCTACCCCAAACAGCTGAAAACGTCAAATAACTAAAGCAAACTTCAAGTAGAGCACTGCAATTTTAATGGATTCTACTTACACTCTTGTTTGTTTAGTTCAGAAGAAATAAGATAGGTAACGACATACAATCACATAAACAAATTCACAATTACAAAGAGAAACACTATACCAAGACAAATTACCACATGAATCCCAAAGAGTGCTACAAATCCTGGTCTCAATTCCTTAGCCAAAAATGAAAATATGAGTGTATAATGAAGTTCTTTTCTTTCTCAAGAGTCCAACCATGCTAATGACTGAAAAAAAACATAATGTAGACAAACATAGCTCATCCTTCCCTCTAGGGGTCGAGCTCACATGTTTAGGAGCTGATCCAACTGATTCTAAATTAAGAACTAGAAACTAGGCAACATAATAGCATGCCTCTAGAAACAAGGGAACTGATTCATTTAGTTTCAAACAACCTTTAAACTGATGAATCTACCTCTACAAGTGAAAATATAACATATTTACATTCTTATCCATCAGTATACATCAAGTTACATCACAAATTTTTCACTAGGGAAGTAAAAAAGTCAAACTAGGCAAAACTGGGTGAAAAATAGAGCAAAACTTGGTCAAATCGACAATTTTTCCTCTATGCGCTGTGCCTGATTCTCTATGCATAGCGCCTGTTTGGACCCACTTTTGGAGGCCTTCCCGATGTCCAAATGAGCTCTAGGTGTGCTTGATGGAAAGTTCTACCTATCGTCTTTCCAACCCAAGTGGAATTTTTAAATTTCGCCTCCATTTTCTCCTCCAAAAGTCCATTCTCCCAACACTTCTTCCTGTGTGTCAAAATAGGGGTAGTGAGGTCATTTTTTGAGTGTTTTTGACCTTTTTGAGGGCTCAAAACCTGCCCAAATTTCTTGGCCATAGGTAGGAAAGTGTAATTTTCCATTCTAAGTCCAAAAATTCTGATTTTTTGAGATTTGGATGCTCCTAGCAAAAGCGAACGCCACGTGGTGTGGCACATAGGGCAGAAAAACCTGTTTTTTGTGCCAAAAAATTTCCAAAATGCAAAAATTGCTCCAAATTTTTTGAAATTTGGGCTCAGTATTCTCTGTCAAGCATGATGTTGGGCCAAGGAAGCCTCAGCCAATATCTAGATTCCTTCATCCTCTTTTTTCCTCCTTGATTCTCTCTTCAACTTTGCTTTCAAACTCCTGATTCTGGCTTGGCACACCATGTTCCGTGACAAGTAATGATATGACAGGTTTCTAAGCATATTGTTTTCATTGATGGCCTTCTCCAGCTTCCTCTCCAAGTGGATATTGACTCTTTCAAGCCATGACTCCCGTTCGGCATTGATCTCTTGCTCCAATGAAGTGAACTCCACCTCCTCCTTTGGGCAGCTTGGAGATTCTCCCGAATGTTTTGCAACTCCATAATCACCTGCTAGTCCTCAAGCTGCTTATTTCTCTGCTCCAGGTACTATATAGTCCATTGGGCTCTATCCAAGTTGGTAGACAAGGCATCATTGTCCGCCTGCTGCTCCTGAATGATTTCTCTAAGATTTGTGCTTTGCGGGCCCATATCGGTATCATCACACTCAATGAGAATGAAATCAGTCTCCTGCTCACCTGATGGTCCTTCCTCCTGTATTGGCCTCTTGCCTCAGTCCTGAACCTATTTTGCTGATGATGGAAGCGAGGCCCCTTCCACCCCAGGTGGAGATAACACTCGCTTTGCTGCTGCAAACAACTGTCTAGTGCCCTTCTGATAGGTGATGAACACTGGCACACTAGTGGTCTGTGTCTCATGGACCTCATGCTGATAAGAAGGTCCACCTGTCTCATGCCAAGCCTCTGAAGGTCCCTGTTCAGCTCTAAAAAACTCACGTGAGATGAAGTCCTCCCAAGTGATGCCCTGCAAGCCAAGATGATGAACGACAACAATTTTGATGAGAGCCAAATGGTAAATACTGTTGAACTGCTACTGAGGGGTCTTGTGTTGCACAAGGGTGGTCATCTTCTCTATGTTTCAACACATGAAGTAAGGGATGTTCATCATCCGTACCTAGGTAAAATGCATCAGTAGCTTGATATGATAAGCATATAAGCGAGAGAACCGACCCTCACAGCTGAAATACTTCATGATCAGTTTCATTAAAGGAGCATATTCATCCTTTAGGTACCAAAAAGGAAACACTCTCTTGAGCTGTCTCAAAAAGTCGGGTTTAATGTATGGTTCATAATGCTACCGGTCAATTTTATACCTCTTGGTCCATGGCTCTCCAATGTTGGGAATACTGGTTGCTAGTGAAATGGATTCTGGTGTTAATGTGAAAGTGACACTAGATAAAATGGCTTGATCACCATGTAAATGCATCACAAACAAACGAGCCAACTCATGATGAAACTGAATGCTAGAAACCTTCTCACAAAATTCATAACATGACTGATGTTGGAAACAAGAGATGGCAAGCGGGTAGGCCTGTAATTCAGCAAGAGTGGTTGGTTCTTCTCTGATATGTTTGCCACCTCTATGAGGCCTCCTGGGTGCATGCCCCTCTATAGGTGAGTCACTGTGGGTTTCCTCTTCATAATCATATGAAGGATCAGATGTCATGGCTGCTGGTAGATAAACTGCCTTGGAGAAGTAGGTGCTAACTGTCTTGAACTGTTTTTGGTGATGTGTTTGACCTCTCCCACCAAGGGAAAATAGTGAAATGAGGGACTATGGAGGGGTAATTTAGGGAAATAGGGAATTAGGGACTATTGGGGTAGGGTTAGTTAAGGGAACAGGGATTTAGAGTGTAGTTTGGGACTTTAAGTATGAGACTAGGGTTTGGTGCATTTGGGATTTTGGGAAAGGGAAATTGGGATAGGGGATTAGTGAATTTAGGGGGTAGGAGAACTTAGGGAATAAGGAAATCAATGGAAAAATGGGATAAGGGAGTGATGGAGGAATGATAGACTTGGTAGCAAAATAGTTAATCAAAACCCTAGCACTGTTGCTTTGGAAATTTTGAAGAAGTAGGGTTTGGTTTATTTAAACAAGCACCATGAAACAAGCATCAAACTTGGATAGAAAATAGTATTGGAGGCTCTACCTACTTGTACAAAGACAAATTCGTGCGTTTTTGGCGATTTGGAGCAAGTTCTAGCAGTTTTTGGGCTCTCTGGCTGTGTGCACTGTGCCCAGCATATGCGCCGCGCTCGTGTCGTTTTACACTATGAAATGTGGCCCAATGCGCTGGACCTAGTGAGTGCGCCGCGCCTCCTGCCCAGTGCACCGCGCCAGTCAACTTGGAGCAATTTTCACCCAATATCCTCACTTGCTGACCACAACCGCTTTGCCTTGTTTTCTCTTTGCTCAAGGAGTGCAAATGAGCTTTAAACATTTAGAGAAATGATTTATACATGGAGCTTTTCAATTTTGATTTTTTCAAACCCACTTTCATAATGTTTTGCAAATGAATTTATTTTCAAACTTTGTTTTTTGGACTTTTTCACTTCATTTGAACTTTGTGATGAACTAAATGACTTGAGCTTTGCTTGTTTTGCAGGTGTTGGAACTACTAGGGCTAAGGAAAGAAACCAGGGTTGCAGATGGAGTGATATACAATGAAGAAAACAAAATTTCATGGTTTTTGTAAAATAAAGGCAAAATACTTTGTTTCTTCCTCAAAACAGAGTTTTGAGGAAAAGCACATTTTCGAACACTTGATGATGAATTTTATTGATGTTGGAACCTCCTCATGGCCTGCTGGTTGTTATTAGGCACTTTGAAACATTTTTTGACGAAACCATAATGAAACCCTAGACCTAATTGACAATGAAACCCTAAAGACAACCTTTGCAATATTAAGATAAAAAGAAGACTATATATGCTTTTTAATGAACAAACATGAGCCAACAGGTAGATAACATGAGGGAAACTATAGGAATGCCACTATCGTCAGATGATCCATGTGCCTAATGGAATGCAAATGACTAGGTGGGACACCTAATATGAAATGCAACAAGAGGATTTGATCTCTGAGAGAGGGATGAAGATACCAACACTAACAATAACATAACCGCATTCATAAGTAGATAGATCAAAACACAGATAATTCTAGAGTAATATTCTTTTATTAGTACTTCAGATCTTTTTACATACGCTAACTACCCTACACACTCAGCTGCAGTGGTCCACACACTAGCTGTGCACTTCTACTCTAGGCCTCTGCGCACACACTACAGAGACTTCCTTCTATTCTAAGACTCTTCACTCTTAGCTCTTATTGATCCCTCAATGACATAACTACGTTAGACTCTTCTAAGATGTTAAACACACACATGGAAGCAACAGAATGTGAATGATAAATATGAGAGTACACTTATTATTAACAAATGGTATACATTTATAGTACATGGTGTGACCCTTGGATTCATATTCCAAGTGGTCTCTTGGACTCTTTTGGTTGTTCAGCGTCCACACTAACCCTTAGAGGATTAGGTGTCCAACATTCCCCCCATTAATCCGAAGGGTTATGTATGAGTCCAAGAAGAGAGTTGTAATACAAAACATGCAAAAATGCATGGCATCACTAGGCTAAATGTGCTCTCTGAAATTTTAGTATAAAAGGCAGTGGTTTAAGGATGACCATCAACAATGGAACGCTTAGTGTAGTTCCCAGAACTCTTCCAAGTCTGGCATGAAGCTCAAGTCTTCTGCTAGAGGAAGTGCTCATGATGTTTTGAAGAGGGAAACCTTCAACCATGAAAGGGAGGTCTCACCCCACATAAAAGGGAGAACCTCAACCTGAAAAGGGAGGTCTCAACCTGTGATGGTTTAAGGATGGCCAACAACTCTGGAATGCTTAATGCAATTCCTAGAAATCTTCTAAAACTCACAAGAAGATGAAGTCTTTTGCTAGAGGAAGTGTCCCCGACTCTTTGAAGAGGCTTCACCAACTAAAGGCATGCAGGGGCATCTTTGTATCTGGCTACAACTCTGAATCTGGTGTGGCAGGATATAGCTCAGGCTCGCTTGATGTGGCTTTGAAGTTTGTAGATGATCATCAATTCCCCCTGTTAGATACAAGGTGAGATGATGGAGAAAACTCAACTGCAAGACTATTCAATACTTTATAACAAGTTCTGACATGTGACTGGAATATCTTCTTGGTTGTTGATTCCCATTGCCAAGAAGTGATCCATCCAAGATGAATCTTTGTTCTTGGAGGAGGTTTGTTTCTGAAGCATTTGTTTGAAGAATGACTGGTTTTATGACAATGCTTACATGGATGAATATCAAAACAATGATCTTTCATATGGCCAACTCGGTCACAGTGTTGGCATTTCACAATCTTTTGTGGCTGCTATGGAAGAGGGGCAGAATTTAGAACGACTAGAGGTGAACTATCATGAGGAGCAAGTGAAGATGAACCGTCCTGAAGAAATCCAACACTTTGATATTGGATTAGTTTGGAGTAGTTTGGAATATGAAAGGACAGGTCCTTGTCATATCTAAGACCAGTTTTGTGCTTGTCACAAGCTCTACCCAAGGTCTGATGATAGGCTTGGGAAGTGTTGGCTGAATTTCTGCATCTGTATGCAATTCTGCTACTTCATTGGGCACTAGATCTGAATCAACTTCAACAATATTGACTTATTGCTAATGGGTGGTTGTCTCAATGTTCTGAACAAAAAAAAGTTCAGAATGATGTCTATTTTGATGTATCTCTTCTTGCTATAGCTGTGATTCAAGCTACAAAAAATTCATCTTTTCCTGTGCATTATGCAGGCAGGTCTAAATGTCACAGAGAGTGTCTTTGTTGATGTTCACCATCCCATCATCATTGGATTGTATCAAAGTATTGAATAAATCTAATACATCATAAATTAAATCCATTTTCTAGGCTTTAAGAATCAATGTTCCAATCAACCAGCAACAATCACTGTGATGCTAAAAGAACACTAATTTCATGAACCATACATACTTATGCAGCAGTCAATATAGCAAGTAATCAACAACTCTGGAATCAACAAGTTAATACCTCTTTTATTCAACGACATAATGTCATTATCCTCTCAAGAGGGGGTTCTATCCATACAGAGTTCAAATCAGGGTCTTAGAAGATGTTGAAATTCCATCTCAAATCAGTCTATGTAGAGTCATTTTCTTGTAAGAATCAACACATTGATCTGGAGGCTTTATCAAAGAAGTGGTAATGAAAAAGAAAAAATGTATGTCTAGCAAGTGTCCAGGAATAATAATTACTCGAAAATTCAAGCTACAACAAGAGTTACTTTCCCCACATCTACACCTAGCTTCACTTTATTCAACTAATACTTATTAAATAGAAATTATGCTTGTTATTCTACAAATACTTCAGGCTGAAATATATTGCAGGTGACATATTTATTCTGGTTGTTGAATCATAAGGATTGATGTAGTCAAACTTCAAGTCTGATAAGCATATCAACTGGTATCGCAAAAAACTGATTTCATAATGCGCAATATAAGATGAATCCCAAGAAATTTAGACACAAAACAAATGAGGCTCTAGCTGCAGGTCTCGAGATCACTACAGAATCTAGTCACGCCGAATAGACTCCTATACATTTGGCCATAGCTCTTACCAAGGACAAAGGGGGTAGTCTCCGTCAAGCAATTTCATCTATACAGGTGGAGAGGAAACTGTGGAAGTAGTACAAAGAGTCCTTCGATAGGCCATGAATCAATGATGCTTATACCCCTCAGTTCACGTACCAATGATACAACAGAGTTGGTGTGGAGTAGGCTACTGAATACGCAAACCCTTGCCAATACGAAAACCCAATCCTTATAGCTGAATTCTTTCACTATGGATCACATGGAAGGAAAACATGCTCCCGCACCTTTGGCACATCCGTCTGATGCCAGTGTGACGTGGTTAGTGTGCCAGTCAATCTGTTTGAAAGAAGAATGAGAAGAAGGCTAAAAAGGCTACATGGAGCGGAAAATCAATGAAGCCTACTCCATTGGCCAAAGCACAGTCACAAGCCCAACAATCACATTCCTTTAAAGCAAGTTTGCAAAAGACCAAAAAAGAAAAGGAAGAGAAGAGTAAACAGATTGAAGATCGGAAGACACAGAGACAACGAATTGTTGGAAAGATTACTACAAGTGTAAATAAACTGGCAACTAACTCCCATCTGCCAAAGTAGCAACAACTGAAGCTTGAGAATTTTGAGGTCACAGAAGCTACCTCAACTCCTCTAATTGAAGTGGCTATGTTAGACTCTCCCAATTCTAGGCATCTTGATGTATAGCTAGATTGAAAAACAACTTTCAATCTTCATATTTTAAGCTCTAGAGATTTGATCTCGAGGAACCTTCAGAAGCAATGGTTGTGCATGCCTCATCTCTTGATGATCTAGATTCAAACAGTTTTGAGTTTAGATTAATACTTGAAAACAATATCCCCTTTGAAGAAATATGTACTCCAAGGTTATGTAATTTTGAGTTTTGCAAACCTCTTACCATTGTCTCCAATTCTCCAAATTCAAGCCCACAGTTAGAGATAGTAGCTCAGGTCCCACCATTGGTCTCCCTTGTAACTGACAATAAAAAGTTGGATTCAACACATTCATGTAGAAAGTGGGGAAATTCAGAAAACACTGGCAAAGGATTCAGAATACTTCCGATGTTTGGCCGAAAATCGCATAATTATCATGCTAAAAAAGATGTGGATGGCTCAAGAGAAGGATGGGTCCTCATTTGAGAAGATTGATTCGATACCAAGAGAAGGAAATGAAATTGGCAAACAAACATGGCAGCTTCTCATCAATTGTCTTCACAGTTGTCTAGAACAAAGCCAGAGACTAGGCATTACATATGGGATGTGTTATGCTCAACAGAATGGCAGCGAGAATGGCACTGATATTCCCAAGGGAAGGAGCATTATATTCATGCACAGGGAATCACCAACATTTAGATTCAATATGCCGCTCGATCTCTTCTACGCATCCGTCTCCCAACGTTTAGATTCAATATGCCTCTCAGTCTCTTCTATGCATCTGTCTCATAGTAGTGAGGTAAAGAATGGAGGCTTGAGCACAAGAATAAACATCATCTTAAAATAACTAAGTAATTATACCATATCAGTAGGCCATAAAACTAGTGGCTCACAATAAATAGGCAGAGTAGGAATACACCTGCAGCTCTGATACCATGTTAAACACACACATGGAAGCAACAGAATGTGAATGATAAATAGGGGAGTACACTTATTATTAACAAATGATATACATTTATAGTACATGGTGTGACCCTTGGATTCATATTCCAAGTGGTCTCTTGGACTCTTTTGGCTTTTCAGCTTCCACACTAACCCTTAGAGGATTAGGTGTCCAACATAAGACTCTCCTTTTTATACAATGCCATGGTCCACCGACCATAGGTGGATCTTCTAAAGCTGACACAACTTACATCAAAGAAGGTCAGAAACTGTTTATGACACTTTACATCTACGCGCTCCACAACCACAAATTGCAGAGACTTTACACTTTACATACAAAAGCTTGGGCTTTCTGCCCCAAAAATTGGGCTTTTAACCCCAAAATCGATCTTAGGGGACCCTGTCCCAATAGGCCCCCAACACAAATATGGTGATTTTTCCCCGAGTCATTCTGCTATCACAAAGATCTTGCTGCGAAGACCTCCCAAATCCACTTACAACACAACAACTTCAGTGGTACACTGCATCGTTGCCTTCTTAACCTGCTCTACGAGCTGCTCCGTTGTTGGTCCTGTGCTATCTGCCTAGATCTTCTGCTATGTCGTCAAAAGGCTAGTCAACTTTTCCTCAATGGTGGTGGTGAGAACATAAGCCTCATCTAGCCAAGGCCCTAATCTGGCCTTGAGTACTGCCTCTCTTTGCTGTGTTGCATCCTCATGTTCTTTCAATTCCTTCACCTCCTGCAGCTTTGCCAATTTCTGCATGATAGCAATGGTACATGCCACCGCTCTTGCCTCGTAATACTGCTGTTGTAATTCCCTCACCTCTGTTGCTAGCCTATGGAGGCTGAGATCTTCCTGCAGACTGGTAAGTACCTCCGACAATTGCTCAAACAACACAGTGCAATATACCGCCACGGTATCTACTATAGCAACTACATTCTTGACAGCTACCTCGCATTGTTCTCTGACCTTTGGTGGAGTTGAAGGTTGTGCCCTCAACTCAAGCTCTATAATTTTGAGGTTAAGCTGAAAATAAACCTTGGCCATCTCAATCCGAGTATCACGCACACCTGCAGCCAACTTCCGAATCTTAGCCTCCACAGGAGCCTCTTCGAGGATGTGCATTTCCAAAATAGTTCTGCACGCCTCTGCTACCACTGTTACGGTGCAATCATTATTATGTTGGACATTATTTTAGGTTTCTATTGTTGTTTTTTTCTCAATGAACAAATGTTCGTTGTTAACCTTCTTCTCAGTGATCACACTCAGCGCATGCTACTCTCGGACCCTTACCTCTGCGAGCACACCTGCTTGCAACGTGTGAAGGAATTCGCTTGGCAGTGCAACCAAGTTTAGACCAATGTTCCTTAAGCAGCCCTGTCAGCCTCTATCTCTGTGATTAGGGCTCGATCAGGTAGTGCAATGATCCAAGGATCGAAGGAGTTAACCATCTTTGCTGCTCCAATGGTCTCCAACACCAAACTAGTCAATGTTGTGCTGCTTTTCCCTACACCAGCCTGTAGTTGAGTATTTTGGATCTGCAGCTCATGCAGACCCATTTGAATGGCCACCAAGGATTGCTTCTACTACTACTTGAACTACTGCAGTAGTTCCACAGTCGCATCCCTGACCTTATCCCCAATGTCATCTAAGTCACCTTTTGTCAAGGTGATCGGGTCAAGCGATGAGCTGGTAGACTTGGTCTTCTTCCACGGCCCTTACTTCTCCTGCTCTTAATTCTGCTTCACCTAGAAGGGGGTGCTCTCTTGGTCTCCACCGCCATGTTTAGATTTCTCCTCTTCCTCTTTTTGTGGCGAAGGAGACTTCTAACTTTTGTTAGAGTCGCACTCTTCCTCCTGTGCCTTTGCAGTGCACTTTTCTTCTGCTCCTGCTTTTTCCTCAATCTCATTTTTCTGTTTTTAAGCCAACTGTAGCATTTTCGACTGAACCTCTTCCTTCTTCTGCTTTCCTACAGACTTACTAGACCCGATTGACAAATTTTAGGTTGTGCACCACTTGACTAGCCAACAATCAAGGACTGCTGCTATGGAATCATTCGTCACAAGGTATGGGAGATCATACCATCTTTGCTTTGTGTCCTTCCGTGCCCAGATTGAGACATAGTGGAAGTCCGCTTTGAACTCAGTGTATCCCGAAAACTACTCAAAGACAGTTGGTAACAGTATTGGCTTGTGGATGATGGCCATATTGATGCTCATCTCCATCAAAACCCATAAGACCTTGCTCTCGACGACCCGCTCAATGTCCTTCATGACCCATAGCGAAGCAAACTCTGTTTCTTCTGGAAAATCTATTGCAATCAAAGGAAAATAGCTATCCTCCGACAACTACCATGCAACCAACACAATCTACATCAACAACCATGAGTAATGAAATGTTTTATTGTGGTCTTGTGCCTCCTTATAGTTCACGAGGAACTCGCTGCACAGGTAGTGTGCCAAATTGAATTATATGCCCTCTGTGTACTGGGACACTAATGAAACAACTGGTGCCGTCACCTCATCTGCGCGACACTTCCTCATTACTTTCTTGGCTAATATTTGGGTGGCTACCTTCATCGCGGGGTCGATTATTCTTGAAATTGAATATCCATGTGACTTATTGACAACCTTAAACTTATCCTTCATTCTCTCGGCGAGGTCGTGCTCGCCCACCCTTTCTCCAAATTCCTTGGCCAAATTTAGTCCTGAATGGGGTAGCCGGGTGATCCTATGGATCAACATATCAATTATAGGGATTGGCTCTTCCAACCAAAGGCACCCGTCATGCATCAGGCACAACAACTATTTCATAACTATCAAATTTATGGGTGCGCGGTGGTAATGCGACACCCATAGTAGGTTCAAATATCTTGCCTTCTCCACCCCACGAATCCACTTCACTAGCTCCAGCGTAGTGACACCCGAATCCTTATAGAATACCCTCTGCATGAAATTATCAGTAGCCAGGTGGGGGAACCACTCTATGTCTGCCAAGTCCCAATCTTCAAGTTTTAGGTGGGGGACACGCGCCAAGCGCGGTCCTTCAAACACGATCTTTTCTAGCAGTAGGGGTGTACTAAGCATAAAATTTCCCTTGTCCGGGTACTTTGGGATCTTCACCTTACCCCAATGCAGAGGGATGTATTATGGTAGCTTTGAGATAGGGTCTACACCCTCAATGTGAATATCCTATGTGCCCATACGAGTTTCTTCCTCTGTTCCCATACGAATTTCTTCAATGCCCTCATCAGATTCTAGGTTTACCACCTTTCCTCTCTCCTGTGTAGTGGGCTTCTCTTTCTTCTGGTTCTTCCTTGGCGACTCATGCACCCGTTGTGTCACTTTCTGTTTGTCCTTCTTCATCTTGAAAGCCTCTCCTGTCAGTGTAGGCTTCGGCCTAGGTGACCTCAGTGATTTTGGCACTGCAGTGGGCATCTCCACACTTACGACCTCAGGGGTAGCTCCCTCAGAGGCCATAGATCCACCAGCACTTGCAGTTTCTATGGGTGCTGACACGAGGCTATTCAGGATCTCCCGAGTTTCCTTAGGCAACATATCAAACACTGAAATGGCCACCAAATCCTAAAAAACCCTAAGATTCATGCACACTTGATAGAATGACATGGAAGCTATCAACATGAAAAGTGTTTTTCGTTGGGCAGCCATCTGTAATTTATAGGAAAATTCGAATTCAAATCCGACCATTCCCCCCAAAATCCATTCATAAATGCTAGATTGGCGGCATATTTTCAAAGATCTCACATTTAAATTTCACCTTAAATGTCACCCCCTGCTCCTCTTAGCCATTTTCTCACTATAAAATCATGAACAGTGACCGTAATGGTCACTTTCTAGCTGCCCTACATGTTCTCTCCTCCTATAGCACAACTCCCTTCACACTTCTGCTGATGCTGTGACATTCTTCCATCCCGCCAGTCCCCCACTTGAGCATCTCTACAACCCAGGCAGTGTAGTTTATTGTCTTGCACCTCCTTTCAGTTGCCTGGAGCACTAAGATTGTGCTTCCATCATATAGTCATTTGGTCAGATCCTCGGTGTATGGCTTCAATCAACTACCATTTACCTTTCCGTGAAATGGATCTCTATTCAATTTCACTAGTTGAAATGCTCCACCGTTGGTAATCTCTTTGATGACATATGGCCCGAGATAATGCATCTGATATTTTCCTAAAAATTTATCAAACTTTTTGTCATATAATAAAACCAAATCATTTATCTTGAAGGTGCGTAGTTTGATGTGCCGATCGTGCCATGCCTTTTCACGCTCCTTTTGAACTTGCTAATGCAATCCAGCCAAAAACCTATCTTTGTCAAGATCTGTCAGCTGCGTGAGCCTCTCTTCCAGGGTTCCATGATCCGCCATTCCTATGAACGCTGCTATGTGTAGACTAGGTACAATATACTCCATTGGCATCACAGCTTCTACGCCATAAACCAACCTGAAGGGTGTCTGTCCAGTCAGTTTCTTACAAGTAGTTCTGTAAGCCCATAGCACCACGGGTACACGCACGTCCCAATAATTCCTTTTTGCATTGCAAACCTTCATCAGCGCATTCTCCAATATCTTATTAAATGCTTCAACTATCCCATTAGCCAGCGGGTGATATGGTGTGCTCTTTTTATGATAAAATTGGAATTCCTCCATCAACGTGTCAATCGTTTCATTAAGGAAATGTGTACCATGATCATTCATCAAAATCTTCAAGCAACCAAACCTAGTTAGAACATATTCAAAGAGGAACTTCACTATTGTTTCCCTTTTATAGTCCTTCACGGGCTGTGCCTCCGCCCATCTAATTAAATACTTCGTCACAGTGATGATATACCACACACCTGTCTTCTTTCCTGGAGGCTGAATCGGGCCTACAAAATCAATGGTGCATTTCTCGAATGGCTGTAATGACACTTGTGGATTCAGAGGTAGCTCATCCCTCTGCAATGGCGTGCCCATCCTCTGACATGCATCGCATGCCCTACAGTAAGCCTTGGAATCCTTTTTCACTATCGGCCACCATGACCTAGCATGTAAAATCTTCTGCATTGTTGCTTTTCTTGCATAATATCCTCCCATAGCTCCTCCATGAGCTTCAATGAGGATGTTGTTTCATTCAAACTCAGGTAGATAATGTCGTAGTATTTCATTAGAGCCCATTTTATATCAATGTCTTGCAATGACAAAAAATTTTGTTGTGCACACCACTAGCTCCTTTTATTGACTAGTATACCCTTCTTGAGCTATCCCCATCATTAGGAAGTGTATGATATCTACAAAGTGATTGTCAGCTACGCGCACCGCAAAGAGTTGCGCATCAGGCAATTTGTCCTCCAAATTAGTAGGGTTCTCTCCTATTTCAATGTGCAATAGATGATCTGGTTCTACATTCAATCGTCTTGTCTTCACAATGACTTCAAAATCATATTCCTGAAACAACAACAAGCATCTACATATCTTCCCCCCCAACACAGGCTCGTTAACCAAGTACTTCAATGCAGAATGGTCTATATACATCTTAAAGTGTCTGCCTAGAAAGTAGTGTTTGAACTTCTAGAGCACGTACACCATAGCCAAACCTTCATGCTCTGTCATTCAATATTTCTTCTCAGCTTTAGACAACTTCCTACTTGCAAATGTTGCAGGGTGATCCAACCCTCCCTCACTGGCTTATCACAGTACTTCTCCGAGCGCATTACATGACATGTCCACATGCACATGAAATTCCTTCTTCCAATCCGGGAAGACTAGGATCGACACGGTGACCATTTTCCTTTAACACATGTAAGCTTCGTTGACATTCTTCATTCCAACAGAATGTAGCATCCTTCTTTAGCAGATTCTCCATTAGTGTGGTAATCTGGGAATAAATCTTGATGAACTTTCTATAGTATCCCGTATGCCCCAACATTGCCCACAGTTAAATGTTTCACACTTCTTGGCACCTCCAAATTAATTATAACTTCTATCTTAGCTAGTTCCACCATTAATCCTTGTGTGAACACAACATGGCCCAACAAGTTTCTAAAAGGAAAATAGAACAAACAATTCTTGAAATTGAGTGGGATCTGATACCTTCGGCATGTATCCAACATCAAGCATAGGCTGGCTACATGGCATTTCACCAGCCCAAACACCATCCAATCATCAAAGTATACCTCCATAAACTTGTGAATTAAGTCCTTGAACACCATGATGACTACACATGAAAAGATCGCTGGCACGATCTTCAGTCCAAAAGGCATTACAGTATACCGAAAGCATCCCCACTCAGTTGTGAAGGTCATCTTCTATCCTCTGACACACTCTTGATCGGATGGTACCCCAAGAACCTATAAGTGAATGAATATGCTTCGTATCCTCCTACATTATCCAACACTTCATTGGTGAATGGAGTCGGAAAAGGATCATGCACACAAGCGTCATTCAAATTTCCTAAGATCTATGGATATCCTTATTTCATCCTTCCGGTCTTTCCGTGAACTACTATTGGGGTCACCCAATTATATTCTTCCACTAGTTCAATAATACCTACTGCAAACATTTTATCCAACTCTAAGTGGACCTTTTCTTTATACTTTGGATTGAGGTGGTAAGGCCTTTGCTTGATCGACTTCACATTCGGTTTCAACGTAATTTTCATAACTCCAAGGTCCCCTATTATCCCCTTTAAGTCTAAGAATTTCATAGGGAACAAGTCCTTGTATTTCGGAGCAACTCAGTGACCTTATCCACTGTAGCATCATCCCAATAGTCCCCTATCTTCGCAAACTTCGGCTCCGCCTCTGTATCGATGTTCACTTGTCTTATTTTCAACGACGGGGTGATATATGGGTTTTCTATCTGCGGCCCCTCAACTTCGTGGTGTCCTTATGTTTCCGAGATATTAATGTTCCTCAGATCATCATCTTCCTCTTCAAAAGTCACATTGTAGCACTCTGGTATGTGGCACAACTGGGTGGTCCAATTTGGTTCAATCAAATACAAGGGATCTCGTGGTATTTTGAATATTGCTACTTTGACCTCCTACAACACTTCATCAATTCACTCAAATCCATCTTCAAAGCTGAATGTAATCAAGAGTCCTTGTCTCAAAATACCCCATTCATCTGTGTCATGGCGGAGCTCTGTCTCCAAGTACCAATTCATAGGTATTACATCCAAGGTGTGACAGAACAAATGCACCCACCCCGGTTGCAGTTTTGCTCCATAAGCATCAGTCC
Organism: Pinus tabuliformis; assembly: GCA_031772625.1. Lineage (NCBI taxonomy): Eukaryota > Viridiplantae > Streptophyta > Pinopsida > Pinales > Pinaceae > Pinus > Pinus tabuliformis. The sequence continues at coordinate 440,737,105 of CM062814.1, read as the reverse complement.
ATTTGGCTAAGTGATCACGCAGATCACTCCTTCCATCACATTTCACTGTCAACTATACCTTTTGGCAACCAAACCACACCCTCATCATTCTTCTATATTTGTGCCATCCATTGAAGTTGTCTTTACACAAACCCCACCATCTTGTAGGTGTAGCACGCAACGCCAAGTCCAAGGCTTGGAAGTGATGCTTCTTTGGCACTTCCCTTTCAAATGCATCCATAAATTTATCAACATCAGTTAAACCATCATAGTAAGGTAGAGTTCTTACCTTCGATGATACGTAGTGCAACGATTTGGTCATCATGTTACATGGTATTGTAGATACTTCATGCAATCTATTCTACCAGTGTTCCAATTCTTCGTCTGAGTCTGATGTGCAGGAGCTTTCGTGGTCCCATGCAAAATGTCCATCAGTTGTTCGATTCACCCAATCTTGATCTCGCGCTGCTATCTTATAAATCTAGTCCAAATTGTCATCACTTTCATAATCGTGGACTGGTTCAGTGTAGCGCGGTCCTTCTACAGGGTCCAATGGCACTACTACATGTAGTGATTTTCTTTGAAATGACATCGTCCACTTCTTCAAATTAATCAACCCATTTATGTCGTTAGCCCAATCGATCCCAAGGAGCGCAGGGTAGGGATTGTTGTCATCCACAATCTCTATCACTTCAAAATCGGCCAATGCACTCATGCGTTCGATATTGACTGTCACTCCTTGTAATCTTCCCATGGGGACAATCTTTTGCTGATTCACCATCTTCAATTGAATAGAAGACCACTGCAACATAGGTCTCCCCATTCTCTCCCATGTCTATTTAGGAAAAACATTTGTGTCAGACCCTAGATCTAGAATAACTTGGTCCATTTCATATTCTCCTATCTGCGCGGTGAGTCTCATCTCCCACCCCGTTGTTGCCTTATGCTTACCAATGTTCCTGACCACGCACGGGTTGTTAGGAGTATTACCATCACATTTATTGATCAACTCCTGTAATCCCTTTATGACCTTTCTATCTTGAAGCAGCTTCATATAAGTCTCCAAAAATGTAGTATGCATGGATGGATCCAATTCTTCAGAATGCTTATCGTGACTTCTTGAGGTAGAAGCCTCAACAAAGCTTTTCTTTGCTTCCATGAAGGTTTCCTTTGCATGCTCCAAATCAAAGCCAACCTCCTTTTATGGAGCTTTGCAGACCCATTCACCTTCTTCAGGCTTCTTTCCCTTGTCTTCAGTAGTTGTCATTCCACTTCGCAACACAATGTTCACATTAGGATCCTCTTCACAGGGTTAATCCCTCATCATTTGCAGATTATGGGTAGGCTCCTAAGGTTGTGCCTCCTTTTCGTGTATCTTAGCTAGTAATAAAGGGAAGTCTTCTATCGTGTGGTTGAACCGAGTGCAATATCTACATGATAGGTGCATCAGGTTCATGCATTCTCATGCATAGTTTCCTGGTCCCCCATAGTTGTAGCAAATCACCTATCCTCGACCTCTACTAGGTCCTCCTCCACCTCGGCCTCACCCGCGCCCCTAAAATCCTCCTCACTCTCCCCCAGTGCCTTGACCTAGAGGCTGAGTTTCTGCCTGGAATCTATATGCAGGCATTCTATCCATCATTAGCTCATAGCTATGAAAATTATGCTCATCATGACCCATCAATTGACAGAAGTTGAAGAAGAGTTGTTGTGGTGTCTGTACAAATTTATGCAGTAGGTGACAATTGTCTGTCACATGTTTTCCAACCACCTGACGGATAGCACACAATAACATGGGCCCTGTACTTGGCCCTACTTGAGCTTCCAGCCTTAGAGGCATCGACCCTCCTGCTGCAACATAATTCATGAGGACTGGGCAGTGATCCTTTTCATGCCCCTAGCTTTTTCATTTTAGGCACCAAACTTCTTCGTGCACCTCTGGCCAAACTTCTCTATCCTTCTTCAGACTTTCAACCTCTAGGAAAAGGTTCTACAATTGTGCATGAATCTGTTGAACTCCAAAATTAGCATCTTGCATCAGCATCTCATGCAATCTCTGGGGATTCTGCCTAGGTTCCAATCTTTTGTTGCGATAAAGAAACCCTCAGATGGGCCAAGAGTGAAGCCACAAATCATTCGTAGTGCTACCCATCCATAAGATTCATGTTGGCTTCATGGATCATGCACTTTAATCTCTAATCTAGATCCCAGGGTGTCTCACCAGGCTTCATCATGATCTCCTTGAATCCCACAATTGATTGAGCTTCAGACTTAGGCATCCTTAACTCCTTATTCAGCGTGGTTTGAATATCTGATAATGAAGCCACTAGGTTACTAGTGCAGTACTTAATGTACCATGTTAGTGCATTCCTGTAAAGTAGTGACCAATGTTTCTTTTTTCATCTAATTGTCGGTTATACCTTGAGCCTCCCATACTGCCTTTGCGATATACCAAAGCTGGTCCAGGTCCTCGGTTCCCAAACCCTTGAAAACGGGCAACTTTACTGCATTTTCCATATTGAACAGTGGTAGAGGTGGTGGTGGTGTGGGTGAAAGTGTATGCTATGGAGTTGAATGCGGAGGTGGGGTAGGTGGATGGGGTATTCGCGGGAACCCTTATTTATTAACTGAACAATGCTCTACGATGAAGCCTGTGTTGTTTCCTTGTCGTCACTTAGAGGAGGTTCGATCAGCAGGATATATTCAGGGTCTTTTCTTCCTCTATCCCTAAAGATCTTTCCACTTCACGTAGCTCCAAATATCAAGGTAAATACATAACCCACTTTTCACACAAGGTCATCTTAATAGAAGTATTTAAAGACCTTAAATACTTACCTCGTGGTCCATTAGAGAAGTAGTGGTCTGCTTCATTGTAACTGACCAAAGTATCGACCACGAACTCTATCACGAATCCTCCTATGATAATATCGAGCCAGTGATTGACAGTGTGTGTGATCTTATCTTCTAAGGCTTCCAATCTCCGCACTAACTCTGGGATCCACACTACTGGATCATCAAGCCTCCACCTTCCTTGGACATCTGCCAATTTAGTGATCCACTCGTATAATTCAACTGGGAAGGAACAAAAGAAGATTTCGTGTATCTCTCTGTACATATATTTTTCCAACCACTATTCTTTTGTCAATCACATATTTCTGTTTTCTTGCATTGCGATTTCATGGATCTTCTTATCCAAATAGTATTCAATTTCCTTCTTAGTTGGATTCTAGTGATGCGACATCTGTTGGGCAGCAGGTCCCCTGCATAAGAGCTGTGGGGCGTAAAGCCTGTAGTTTTGGGTAAAAAGTATGGTAAAGGCTCTGCAAAGTGTGCAGAGCGTGAAGTGTAATGAGTCAAGTCAAAGGGTTGTCCACCCGAGAAAAATGTAAGATAATAGAAAGCAAGTCGGCCTGCCCATGGTTGGTGGACCATGGGAATGTATAAATACAGCAAGGATCTAGGCTTAGAAGGTAGTTCCTGATGGTAGCTTTGTCAGAGATCTAAAGTGTATGGGTTTGTAGAAGCGAGAGTGCTCTGAGTCTGTAATTCCAAGTTGTGGGTGGTAGTGGTTAGAGTAGGCTCTGCAGCTGTGTGCGTAGAGGCGTAGTAGAGTCTAGAGCTGTGTGCGCAGACCCCTGCAGTTGTGTGCGCAAGGTGGAATTGGATTGTACTGAACAAAAGATTGATAAACATAAGTATTTTGGAAGTATTATGTATCTAATCGTAGATCTGAATGTTTATTCTTATGTTATGGTTTTGTGAGTGTATTTAAGATTGCATGCACTGGGTTTAACTGTTAAATGCTCGATTAAAGACCTTAAAGAATAAATCAGATCTATAATAACTACAATAATACTAAGGATCTAAGAAACCCCCATTATGGATATTTGCAAAGGACAAATATCTGTGCCAAATAGTGTAAGTGCATAGATCAAGTTGCGACCCCTCCAGACCTCATCAAGGCATCCCTAGGGTGTGGAAACCTGGTTCCAGCACCCTCCCATACCATCTCGGGTGAGAATTCAGTCCACGCTCCACGGATTGTAGTCGAAAGGGCCGGTAGTGCGGGATTTGTTTGCCTAAAAACTCTTCCGAACCTAGGTTAGGGCCCAATAAGGCAACAAATGGTTCCGTTGCCAAGATCGGAATCTGCCTAAGGGATGTCTAATGTCAGAACACTGGAACCTATGAAAAAGAGATTGAAGAGTGGTTGGATCAGAAGCTTCATGAGTTCGTGGTGCAGGAAAACAAAACCCCGCAGATATTTGAGAAGAGGTGGTTGGATCACTACATATACACAGAAATCCGTGAGATCTTCTTCATGTCCCTCTCGTTAGAACTGTATGAGTGGATTGCGAAGCTAGCAGATAACACGGGAAGGTGTAAGCTTAATCAGCCAATGGTGTGGACTCTAGAGTTAATGTGCAGTCTAGAGGCATCTAAAGATAAGATCATGTGGGTTGTAAATCATTGGTTGGATCGAATAATAGGAGGGTTTATCACTGAATTCACGATAGACACAACTGTCAGCTACAACGAAGCCGAAAGACATTTTCTCAAAGGACCACGAGGTAAGTACATCAAGTCTCTAAATACCTAGATTAAGATGCTGTTATGTGAAAAATGGGTGATGCACATACATTAATGACTAGAAAGACGTGAAGTAGAAGGACCTTCAAAGGGATCGAAGGGTTAGGAAATAGTCCTTTAATTTCACCACCGCGAGCCAGTAAGGAAGAGTGCGCTTGGGCTTCTCCAAGGAGTGCGGTCAGTTTGATTGGGCATCACATTCCATAGTTATCATCTCCGTTAATGCCACCATTCCCATCACCTTCTTCACTTCCAACTTCACCCACTCCACCTCCACCAAACCAGCAGTTTAGCATGGTGAACACGATTAAGTTACCTATATTCAGAGGAGTAGGAAATGAAGATCCCAATTAGTTTTGGTTTTTAGTAAGGGCAGTGTTGGAAGCGCACAGGGTTACAGATAATAACATAAAAAAGGACACATTGGTAAGTGCATTGCAGGATCACGCGCTGACTTGGTATATAAAACACTCAAATGATCACCTGAATGTTGGAATAGCAAAAATTCAGAGTGCATTGCACAGAGAGTTTAATCAACCAAAATCGGAGACGCAGTCAATTATAGGATTCAAGGAGATCGCAATGATTCCAGGTGAAACCCCCTGGGATCTAGATCAAAGGCTAAAAATTACGATCCGTGATACTAATATGATACTGATGGACGCACAACACCGCACGTGGTTTGTGGCGTCTTTGACACCACACCTAAGGACAACACTATCACAACAAAAGCTCTCAACCCAAGAAAAGGCATTGGAAATGGAAATAAGGTTGCATGAAACACCGATATAGGATCTGGGGTTGGGAGTCCAAAAAATCCATGTGCAACTATGAAACCTATGCTTAGAGATGTAGAGCTTGAAGCAGGATAGGGTGGCCTAGCCAGAGGCACGTGAAGAAGTGTGGTGTATAAAATGTAAGGGCCAACATCATGATGAGGACCACTGTCCTGTATTCGTGAACTATTTGGCAGGGGGGGACCAATGCCGTTGAGACCAGAGGCACAAGCAGGTCCGAGCGTGTTCGCCACTCTTTGGTGCGTGATTTTTCAGGTGCCGGGAGGAAAGAACGCAACAGACAATTGTCACCTATTGAAGAAATATACCCAAACTCCGCAACAACTGTACTGTAATTTATGTAGATTAGTGGGTCATGATGAACAAACATGTCAAAGATATGAAGTAATGATGGATAGGACCCCAGCCTATTGAATGTAGATAGAAATGCAAGGCCTCGATCCAGCTGCAGCAATAGTGTGAGGTGGCTTCCATGGGCTAGGTTGAGGGCGAGGAGGGATGGGCCAAGATGAGGGTGCAAGGACTCGAGCACTACGTGTGCGACTATATGAATCCGACCAGAATAAGTTGCCCATACTGCTATTAGTTTGATCATGAAGCGGTAAATTGTCCAACATTGATCACACAGATGCATGAGAAAGGTGTACTACAGCCTGCTCCAACACAAAATATCCAAATGATAAGGTCGGAACCATGCGAAGGAGACCCCTAGGTGAACATGATGCTTATAAGTGGCGCAAATACAGGGGAGGATAAGGAAAAGCAACTTGAGGATGATGCATGGGTCCATAAGGCCCTTACGAAGGCGTTTGAACTTAACACGGGACGCACGAAGGAAATGGATATGGAAGCTATGAAGAGCTTTGCAGAGGTCGCTACTTCTAGTAGTAAGGAGAAACCAAAACTGGGAATGGATCTGTCTATGCTTACTACCTTTTTAGAGACATGCATGAAGTTGCTATGAAATAATAAGGTAGTTAAAGGACTTAAAGATTTGATCACTAGGTGCGGAGGACCGGGGGAATTGCGCGTAGTTCGAAAGATGGGGAAGCATACTTTGCGTACTGGAAGGGAAATGCGGTCGACAACGCAAATTGGTGAATATGAGATGGATCAAGTAGTTCTCGACCTGGGTTGGGATGCAAACGTGTTACCGAAATAGACTTGGGAGCGGATGGGTCAACTAGTGTTACAGTGGTCTCCTATTCAATTAAGGATGGCAAATCAACAAAAGACCGTGCCCATGGGAAGACTACAAGGGGTAACCGTGGATATTGGCAGTGCAAGCACCCAGACAGATTTCGAGGTAATAGGGATTGTGGATGATAGTAACCCTTACCCTACATTATTAGGGATAGATTGGGCTATGAACATGAATGGAGTCATCAACCTGAAGAAGCGAAAAATGATTTTTGAGAAAAAGTCTCTACGCGTCGTTGTTCTCCTGGATCTAGTTGAAGGAATATGCTACATTGAACCTGTGCATGAAGATGACAACGATGATGAGTTGGACTATATTTATCATATAATGGCGCAAGATCAGGATCGGGTAAACGTGACTGAAGATGGAAAAATATCATGGGAACACGACAGCTCCTGTACTTTGGATTCTGACGAAGAGATAGAACATTGGCAGAACAGGCTGGATGAGGTGTCTATGCTAAATTGCAACAGGATGATCAGATCACTATGGTACATAACGACCGAAGCCAGGGAATTACCAACATGTGATGGGGACAAAGGAGGGGATGAACTCTTAAACAAGAATGGCAGGTCAGGACCAAAATAGTAGCAGCGTGACGCAATAGGTTGGGTATTATGAGCGGCCCTTGCACAAGGGTGGCAGAAGCACCAAAAAAATATTGGTAGTTGGCATGGATACAGAAGAAGGATGCACTGGCAGTTTCAAAAATCCCTATGTCAATAACGGGTTGGGCGATTGGGGAAAAGTAGCTTGCACGTCCATCTATGTCGATGGGCATAATCATAGGTTGGGCAAGCACCACCCTAGCTAAGGTTAAAAAATCAGGACTATATGAGGCAACGGGAAGAACAATGCATAGTCCCAAGACTGTGTGGGATTGTGAAGACAGTTTACCCAATGAGACAATTGGATGGGGACCTACACAACCCTATTCTCTGAGGGGCAGATAAGACCATAAGCATGAACTGCAGCACGGAAATGACTCTGATGGCAACAAGACGGGAAGAAATTAGGAAGGTAGAGGAGTATCCTTGGGTTGCGGCTCCTGTAGTAGGAGCAAGACGCGGAGACCTGGTTAACAAAATTTGGCAGCTACAAGAAAAGCTTCGGCATGGGAGCATGAAACTTCAGGAACTCGATGATGAATGGGCATGGATCAGGAAGAGAAGTATGACGTTGAATGAAGAAATTTGCAAACTGGAAAACGAAGTCGCACAAGCAAGCCGCGAAAGCAGGAGTATGAAGGGACCAAGGCCAACCAACACTACTATGGCATTCGAAGAAATTACGATCGTGCTATTATGGTTGCAACTACACCTCACTAACAAAGGGGAGGTACCAGACAAAGGGGGACATGATGCGAAGGCGTATGGAAGGTGCCAGCAACCCAGGCTAGCAGGAAAAATGAAGCCTCGCACCAAGGGTGCGACCACCTGACTATCTGTAAAAGGCATAGTCTCAGTGCCCCAGGTAGTTGAAAGATGGCGTGGGACTATAAACAAGGTTGCAAGACATACGTGTAGAAAGGGGGGTCCACATAGAACCTGTCTGGCACAAGGTTTGCAGTCACACTTAAGGGGATTAGCTGTTACATGCAGAGGCTCAGAGATGACCATTGATGACACTATTCATGACAAGAAGGCTAATTTAATGCAGACAGGAGCAGGTGGCAGACCTTTAAGACATGAATTACGAGCTAGATTTGAGGAGATCTGCCTCCAAGCAAGTACTAAGGATTCAAAAATGGAGGGAAGCACTGAATTCAAATCTAGCTGTTACTATAAAATTCCACTGGGTAGTTTTCAAGTAGCTCTAGGGTTGTGAAGAATTAAGGTAGAACAAAGCAGTGAGTTCCAAGCCACCTCGCCAACCATAACTGTGTGACTAGCCAAATATAGCACAAACAAAATGTCAAGAAACAGAGTACGAAGTATGGAAGGTAGCCGAGAACTCTGGGTAACCCAGGAGGAGGCTTACGGGGCAATGAGCGCACCAGAAGTCCCGAAGTTTCCACGGACACCACGGCCATAGAAAAACAAACAACCGATAGGGCCCATCGGGGTATCACCACGACACCCAAGAGTTAGTAAAATTTTACTGGCCAAAAAGGTACAACCGCCACTATTGAGATAGAAGAGCAGGAATATCTGCAAGACCTAATAGCTCAAATATAGGCACAAGATGACGAGGAAGAAAACATCTCCATAGCATCTTTAGCAATAGCGTTACCCTCCTACATGTCCCCATGGAAAGGAACAACGAAGATACCAAAGGACCTAGATGCCTCAAAGAATGTGCTCCAAACTCTGCCTCTTCCAGATGATATCAGGTTTGACAGACCACTGCTGGGACAGGTACTAAATATAAAATTTGAAGACTAGGACCTAGTGGATAGTGAGAAATTTCCATAGTTGGCTGCAGACAAACTACGATAGCAAAAATGGTTGCGAGGTGTGGAGAAGGTAGGGTTCCTATATCTGCGATGGATACCCCACTACCACTGTGCACCTATCACTATCTTTGTCATCTGGCAGCTATTATGTCTGGTACATGATAGGTATCTATGGCTGGAAGAGTCGATTCCCATCACGGCTGACTTAATTCACCGAATCTCGTGGCTACCGATTAAAGGAAGTAATCTTGCAGACATAGCTGGAAAGAGTAGTGATTTGGGCCTTGCAGAAGCTATGAATTCCAAATACAAGCTAGAGAAAAGGAAGCGAGGTTATGTAATTGAAAGTATTAAAGATCGAGGGGTGCATATTGCCATCCAGTTGCTGGCTAGCAAGCTCATGAGGAAATGTCGTGCAGATGAAGTACCGAGATCTATAATTGTGTTGGTAGAGCAGTGTGCAGAAGGGGTTCAATTCAATTGGCCACAATTTCTGTGTGATGAATTTTTGATAAACTACAGGGAAGCACAGGACTAGGGTAATACCTTCCACTATGCGTGGGTGCTCTTATTCATCCTATTGATTGCCGGGGAGTTGCCAGCAAACAGCCAGTTTCCCGCCGTGGAACAACACATACCCGAGGTCGCGAGGTATACCTTGCTCTGGGTGACCATAGACGTGGCAAGGATTCGAAAGATAAAGGTATTTTGGGCATTTATAGAGGTGAGTTTATGAACATGGTTCAACCGTAGGCCATGGCTGTCCCCAATAGTATATAACACTTTACAGAGTGTGGTGGAATTCAAGGAAGATATGCATAACTTAGATATCCAGGCGTGCAAGGATCCAACCTGAGCATGGAAAAAGCTACCGTTTATTTCTACAGATGATGCAATATTTGAAGTAATGGCATCATGGTCTCCGGAATGGCGTGCCTTAGACTAGGCAAAATTACAAAAAATTGTAGTGCAACAGAAGAAGAAGGAGACCAAGCAGTGCCTCGCGCAGTTAATGGAAAGAAAGCATCAAGAACAGGAAGTGGCCATGCTGCAGACAATGGCTGAGGCAGCCATGCTAGAGAAAATAATATAGACCACATCCGTGACCGCTGAAGCAGCTGAGGAAGGCCAAGAAATTCCCATGGTGCCGAATATATAGGATGAGGTGGAGATGAAGAAATGCACGAACCTTACAACAAGTGTGACCCAACTCAAGAGGCTGCGCGACTAGGAGAAACCTTCCACGTGAAAAAGGATGAAGGTAACAAAGTCCTTGGGAGGAACCTTTATTGATAAGGACACCCTCGTAGAATTGATGACAGAGTAGACAACTGTGTTGGGGGTGCTTAGAATGTAGCTGCAGGCATTACAGGTGCAACCCCCAGGCGGGATGATACTAAACTTAGCAGATGATACATCAACAACTGAGCAGATGGTGCACGCCCACACAACAAACACTTTAGTGTTACTAGCAGGCGCCGTCATAGTAGAAGCTAAAGGTAACATGAGGAGTTGGAAGTTGAACTTAGCTGCCCTTCCTAGAGAGACCCTCTACTAGCTGCAGGATGAGGTAACCGCTAAGCTCCGTACCAAGGAAGGCCGCGCCCTAAGTCTATAGCATGATGACTTGATCACATGCAACGAAGAAGTGGAACAGGCCATGGTGGAGGTCTATAGTAGTATACTAGAGTGGGCTGTGCCAAAGGAACTCCGAGCAGCTAAAAAGATTCATCACATGGCCGCAGGATTTCGTAAGGCCCAAGAGGAGGCTGCCAAAGCTCAGTGGGAATTGAACTTGTAGATAGTAGAGCTAAAGCTGAAAGCACATCCCCCTACACCACCAAAAGTCTGAGAGTAGCGCTGCTACACCCTTCAAGTAGGATTTGTAGTGATAGAGTGCGCTATACAGGATTATACGGGATTGTTGGATTAGTCCCTTCTTACACTCACGTCACTTCAAGAAGACCTAATGTTGCAGTAGTGTTATAGACATTTTTGGGCACTGCAACCCCAATCATACATGTCCATAAACTAAGGGCTCCTAAGTCCCTAAAAGTGTTGTTCCATACCCTAAAAGAACAAGGTCAGCTGATTACATCATCTCCCAGAAGTTCTCCATAGGAAACTGCTCAGAACTGGTCAAAACTGGACCATACAGGTTGCTCAGTGCTAAGGGTACGATGCATCCCACTTGCCCAGTGTAAAGGGTGCGATGCATACTGAAAAGCCCTTCTGTAGGGTGTGATGGGCGAGAGTGGACAAATGGCAGAGACAGTTTGTGAGGTGGATGATCATAGAATCTTCCAGAAACTTCTCCTATGACACTTGCCTCTCTAAATTCACCTAGGGATGAGTAGGAGATCATCAATCTGCAAGTGGAATCAAGAATTATCAGAGAGAGGACACTAATCAAAATCCTAGAAGCTAACTCACCCCCTTGCAATCATCTATATATGGATTCCTCATCCCAGAGATCCAGAGGCTGGAATTTTGTATCTTGTAAGGAAGTGTTGTTGGTTTCTTGGTGGAACATCAAAGTGTTGGGTGATTTGAGCTTTTCATGAGGTGAAGAAGGGCTTTCATGCTAGGAGGATGACGCTGGGTCAGAAAAATTAGTTGTAATCCTCTTTGCTATTCTTGATATTAATAAACCTATTCAAGTTTTCCTCCACATTCTTGTATGTTTGATGATATATGCATTTGTGTGGTCAATATATATCTGGTCCTATATTGTTTGTGATTGTAGATCTCTATTCTTCGATAGTGTTATGCTGCTTTGATTACACAGATGATCCTTGAAGCTGGGTAGACGAAGGCTAAGCGGTGAGGATCTGTTAGAAGGGAGAGGAACCAAGCAAGGAACTAAGCGCAAGACTGAAGTTGGTGTCCTTTGTTCCCCTCTTATCTACTTCTCATAAAGGAAAGCAGAAGTAGTTTTTGTTTGTTTGTTTCTAAGATAGCTACCAGTCTTAGTGAGACTAGCAGCTCCGAGTGGAGACTAGATTTCCCGATAACAAAATGGAGACTCCACTGGGGAACGAATAGATTGTTTGTTTGTCTATATTTGTTTGTTTTATAAAATTATAGACGGAGCCTGAAGTCAAGCCAGCTAGCCTTCGAACTGTATTTGCTATGCAAGTGCAAAGTAGATCAATGCTGCTTCAGTCTATCTCTGGGTTTTGTTTATAAACTGAACAATCGATTTGCAAACCTTCTAATTGCCCTAGTGGTGGCTCTAGTAACCTCATTAGATCAACCCATATGATTTATATTTACTGAACATCACTTGCTCCGCCTAAATCCATGAACTGAGTTGCAAACTGTGACCCGGAACCTAGTTGAAGTCTCATCCCTAGACCATTGCACCTTCTCCTCTTGGGAATATGGATGCATCACACCTCCCGTGTGCAGTAGGTGCGCTACATCGCACTTTCCCTGTGTTACAGGTGAGCTGATCAGACAAGACCTCTTCTGCTCTCAGATTTTGGTTTCTGTGTTCACTCTCTTCAGCTTTATTCGGGAGTTTTGCTGTCTATGATTAGTATACCACTGTGGAAACTTCCTTCGTTTCCATCATTCCACCTCCATTTTGCAAAGAACTATGAATGTTTTTATGTATTGTGTGCCATTTTCAGTTATATTTTACAAAGAAGTAGCATAATCAAACCGTCGTCTTCTAATTTGAAAGTGTCGCAAGTGTCGTTTTCAGTCAAAGAAAAGAATTCTATTATTCTGGATGATCGATTATACGGTTACTCTTGTATTTGATTTGAATTAGTATTTTTTCAAGTGTCGAAAGCAGTTTTCAATTCAAAATAGCAAAGTGTCGTCATTATCTTCCTTTCGTTTTTGAAGAGAAATTTGTTAATATTGTTGCTTTGAAAAGATAATTCAGATTTGTACTTAGCATTATTCTTGTCATTCACACATTAAGAAAACCGAAAACAAATACATACATGTGCATTTGCATTTACACTGCTTGTTGGTTTGATTTAGGACAGTGCATCTAGTGTGTGCTCTCTACTCTATGTTGAAAGAATATCATCTCTCTTTCTTTAGTAGCTAGAATTTTCATTGCAAAAAGAAGATTAAACGATTGTTTATCATCTTAGATTGCATTTTATGAATTATATATCTACATCACGCGGTGAATCTGAAAGGAAAATTTATTAATAAAGATCAATTGTAAAATAAATTCAATGAACATAAAAGCACTTTGGAACCAAACGCACAACATCTAGAAGTCTAGGCTAGAGACGTATTCCGGTGTCGTAAATCCTGGTAACTGTTGCTTTCATTGTTGGTTGGGTGATTCCTCCTCTTTGAGACGACAAGTGCCAGTACGGACTTGTGCTCCCACGTATCGTCGAGTATATATTGGGAGACCACAATAGGCTATATCCTTTATCCATAGGAAGCTGTGTCTGCCGCCCTATCAATCGCAATGCACTGAACACAACATTCAAGAAGATTGACTTCCGTACCATAAAAAGTATTCTGTAGTTTTGTGATTGGTTTGGTAATCCCTCTATCTAGATTTCCAGAGTAGTCTCTTTTGTTCCTTTTCAGACTCCTTAAAGGAAAAGGTCCATCTGAGCACTTGTCACTTCAAGCTCATTAAAAATCGAAGGCAGCTAGAGTCATCTTTTGTTTTTTCTCGACTCTTAAAAATTGAAAAAACAAGTTGTGTCAAAGCATCTAAAATTTATTTTAATCGGAATAATATCACCATTCCCGTGTTGGTCTTAGGTTGAGAAAAATGGAGTACACCAACCAAGGATTTCCCCTTGGAGGGAATCCTAGTCCTTTATCCTCTTGGGGAGATGTTAGTGCACCTCATATGGCCACATTGTCACTTCCAGGATTGACTGTTGGCTTGCCAATATGGATCTTCTCGACCTCCGTCGTTCAGAACACCGTAATTGCTGAACAATCGAGTCGACAAATAATTGATACTAAAGTTACCTCCCAACCTTCTACTTCATCCGATTCTCCCTCTCCTCCTTCCTCTTCGCTTGTTGAAGCTGGTAAAGCCAAAAATCAAGTAACTAAGAAGGAGAAGAAAGGGAAGGAGAAGAAAGAGAAGAAGAAGAAGGAGCCAAAGGTGAAAAGGGGTAACCAGGCATCATCTAGTGAAAATCCACACACTGCACCATCCAAGCCTAAATCTCCATGTGTCATTTGCAAAGGAGACCACTATCATCGAGATTGTCCTTGCATCCCTCAGATCTTAAGGGACTGGTCTCCTCATTTGCATAACCCGGTGTCATCAACCTCCGAAGATCATGTTGAGAGTACACCATAAACTAGTGAAAGTGAAGCATTTGGACAAAAAAGGAAATGTAAATTTCCTTATAAACAGTGTGAAGGCGATCACATCATCCACCGGTGTCCCTTCCTAGACGAAGCTAAAAGAGTTTTGGATAACTGTCCAGCTTCACCACTACGGCTTCCTCCTGGATGCAAGAAACTCTTGCCAAGTCCATCGTTAGTTGAAAGTTTGACCGACACGTCATTGTGGTCGGTCGAAGCATCTGTCATTGAAGATAAACCTGCTGAATCCATACCAGACGAAAGTCAAAAGGTTGAGGCGGCAGTCAACCTGGTCTTGTCTTTAGAAGGTCCATCTTCAAATGATACAAACACCGAAGAGAATGAGAACGACATCGTTCAAATTATTTTCGTAAGCACAGACTCCGATTAACATGGGGGAAATCTACCCGTTCCTTTACCGCAAGAAGGAAGTTCGTCAGAGTCATATCTAGCCGTCTATTCGGTCCCACCTCCAAGAAACCTAGTCGTTTCCTTCGGTTGGAATCTACTAGGAACACCTCGTGTACCGGCTAATGTACCATTCTGAATCATTGTACAAGTTTACAGAATGATCATGGTCGGTACCATCATAGATGAAGGGGCTTCTGTGAGTATCGTTTCCTCAACTGCTTGGGAAGCGCTTGGTTCGCCATCGCTTCTGCCTGAAATGAGAAATTTGACAGGCTTCGACAAAGGAACCAGTCGACCGTTAGGGATCCTTCCCAATGTACCCATAACGTTAAGAAGGAAAACCGTTTACATGAACGTAATGGTAGTCCAAGGACCTCTAGAGTATAGTCTACTCCTTCGACGCGACTATATTTATAGCATGGGAGCCATTGTCTCCTCACTCTTTAGAGTAATGTGTTTTCCGCATGAAGGCTGAGTGGTCAAGCTCGTAGACCAACTTTCGTTCCCCAACTCACACATAGCTAATAGTCAAATGCCATCCCTAAATGGTCTTTTCGCGCAAGGAATGTCTCATCAATCTCTAGTCCGTCCACCTGAAGAGCACGAGTTATTCGGGATGACATGACTGAAACCCAGGGGGCGTGCACCCTGGTCTGTTTTGGTAGGAAAACCTTGGGTATGGGGTAGGTTTCCGTGGAGGATATATGACTAGTCTGACACGCCCATCCATTTAGAAAAATGGGATTAGACTGGAATAATATTCCCTTGTCAAAGTTATGTGAGTGGAGGCGACCGCGCCACTCACCTTTGTCTATTTCGATAGACATCGCCAAGGAAGCATTTTTTTTGCAATGAAGATGGAGAGCTTTCACATGGTAACCTAGAAACTCTAATTCTCTATGCCTGGGGGCATGCAAACCTTTTTGCATGCAAGCGAAGAGTGACCATTTACTTTCTTAGTTTGTAGTTTCTCAACCCTTTAAATTCGTAGGATTGGTCGTTCTTAGCTTTCATAAAGAAAGGATCTGGATCAAAGTTTCGAATGGTGCAAGCTCCCTAAGAATTGAACCTATCGATGAGACATCCTTATTATACGACTGGTACGAGCAGTTTTTATGTGAAGTTCAAGCTCGTTAAAAATTAAACCTTAGCAATGAGCAAACTTTCCCCCAGAGTTTAAGCTCATTAAAAAATGAACCAATTTCCGGTAAATAACCATTGTGAATGCATTATCATCAGCTTTTGAGTCCTGGTCGTGTTCTTACCATCACCTCCACTCTATTTTAGCCGATCATTCACCTCCATTTGATTATTTACCCCCTTTTGAGGAACAACTACGAAGAGTGATCCTGTTAGCCATCCGTGTGACACTGCCGTGAATGGAAAATTCCAAACCTTACCTGGAATCAGCTGCTACTTGAAATTATCACTCGTTCCTCAAAATACGAGTCTCCTTTAAGCTCTTTTCATCTGACTCGTAAAATATGAAAAGATTGCCAAGAAATTGACCTCTCCAACTCATTAAAGTTACTAGAAGTGCTATCCCTCCTATAGATTTTAATATTTTTGGACCTGATGGATTATTACACAAAAAGATCGAGAACTTGTTTTGTTCGGCTCATTAAAATTACCAAAAATTCATCCCTTTCGTATTATTGTATACTTTTTCATACTTAAGGGATTATATGACGAAAAAGGATTATTGGAGTTTCCTTTACTGTTATAGACATTTTTGTGCCCTACAACCCCAAGCATGAAATGTCCATAAACCAAGGGCTCCTAAGTCCCTAAAAGTGTTGTTTTAACCCCTAAAGGAACAAGGTCAACAGATTACAGCTTCTCCCAGAAGTTCTCCATGAGAAACTACTCAGAATTGGTCAAAACAGGATCATTGCAGCTACTCCACTGGCTAGGTGTGTTGCATCTCACCCAAATACACTGTGAGGGTGTGTTTCATTTCAAAAGTCCCTTCTGTGGGGTGCGATGGGTGAGAAATGACAAATGGCAGTGTCATTCCGCGAGGTGGAGAGGCAATGGAAGCTTCCAGAATCTTCTCCTGTGACACTTGCCTCACTGAATTCGACCAAGGATGAGTAAGAGGCCCTCAGTCTCCAAGTGGAAACAAGAACTGTCAGAGAGAAGACACTAATCAAATCACAAGCTGACTCATCCCCCTTACAGATATCTATATATGGATCCCTCATCCCAGAGATCCAGAGGCTGGAATTTTGCATATTATAAGGAATTGTTGTTGGTTTCTAGAGACAAACATCAGATTGTTGGGTGATCTAAGCTTTGTTTGAGGTGAAGAGGGGCTTATTTGCTAGGAGTTTGATGCTGGGTCGGAACAACTGGTTGTAACTCCTCCTGGATCTTTTCTTGTTTATCAATAAAAGCTATTTGAGTTTTCCTCCATGCTTTTGTATCATTGATGCTTGTTACATTTGTATGGTCAATTTACATCTGATCCTAGATTGTTTATGATTATAGATCCATGTCTTTGTATAGTGCTATGCTTCTGTGATCTTACAAGTACTTTGTGAAGCTGGGCGTGCAAGGGAGCAGGTAGCTGGGGACTATCAAAGAAGAGAGGGATCGAATCGAAGGATTAGCGCAAGACAGAGGTTGGTCTTTCTGTTCCTCTCTATCTATAATTCACAAAGGAAAAACATAAGTATCTTTTCTCTGTTTTTTTCTAAGGCAGATGTCACATCTTAGTGGGATAGAGCAGTTATATATAAACACTTTTCCCTGTAACAAAATGGCGACTCCACTGGGGAAATAATTAGTTTGTTTGTTTATCATTCTTTGTTGTTTGTTTCATAAACTTACAAGTAGCATTCGAACTGCATTTGCCATAACAAATGCAAAGTAGATGACTGCTGCTTCAATCCATCCATTGGATCTGTTTATGATTTAAACAACTGATTCACAAACTATCTGATTTCCCTTGTGATAGCTCTTAGATCCTCCTTAGATCTACCCCTGATTGTTGCATTACTGATTGCTTTTTACTCGGCCAAAAACCAAGAACTGAACTGCAAACTGTGACCCGTAGACCAAACAGAGTCTTGTTTCTGGCCCAGCGCAGGTACTGTTCAGAGATTCTAAATTTCAGCGCACTTCCCGAGTGGACAACCTGCATTGCATTTCATATTCTTTGTGTTACAGGTGCGTTGGTCAGACTAGCTCTGTGCAGTTTTGGTTTCTGTGGATCATTCTTTCCAGTTCTATTCCTGAATTTTGCTGCCTGTGATCAGTATATGTCTGTTTGAAACCCCTTTTTCTTGCTGTTATTCCGCCTCCTTTGTACAAAAGAACTGTAAATGTTTTTGTGTGTTTGTTGAGTCGTTTACAGTTCTCCTTTGCAAAAGTAACATAATCGTACTGTCGCCCTTTGATTTGAATCTGTCGCAAGTGTCGATTTCAATTGTAGGAAAGAGTTTGATTGTTGTTGATGGTCGATTATCCTGTTACTATTGCTTTTGGTCTGAATTTGTAATTTTCTAGTGTCAAAAACAAGTATCCATTTTAGAATCGTAAGGTGTCGTAATCGTCTCCTTTTTTTTGATTTCGAAACGAAACTTGTTTATATTTGTCGCTTGAAAAGAAATTCAGATGTGTGCATCAACTTTCTTTTTAGCATCCATATACTAAGAAAGTCGAAAAACAAATACATGCATGTGCATTTGCATATAGACAGTCTGATTGGCTTGATTTAGGAAAGTGCATTTAGAGTGTGCTCTTTTCTCTTTGTGAAAAGATTCTGTCTTTCTTTTCCCTAGTAGCTAGGATTTTCATTGCATAAAGAAGATAAAAAGTTTGTTTATCATCTTAGATTGCATTTTAGGAATTACATCTACATCTCGTGGTGAACCCGAAAGGCAAACTTCATAAACAAGATCAACTTAAAATAAATTCAATGAATCTAACAACGCTTTGGAACTTAACGCACGACATTTAGAGGTCTAGGCTAGAGACGTATTCCGGCGTCGTAAAGCTTGGTAATTGTTGTTATCACTGATGGTTGGGTGATTCTCCACTTTGAGATGATAAGTGCCAGTACGGACTTGTGCTCCCACGTACCGTCGAGTATATTTTGGGAGACCCCAATAGGCTTAATCCTTTATCCATAGGAAGCCGTGTCTGCCGCCCTATCAATCGCAATGCACTGAACACAACATTTGGGAAGATTGACTGCCGTACCGTAAAAAGTATTCTACAGTTTTGCGATTGGTTTGGTACTCCCTATACCTAGACTTCCAGAGTAGTCCCTTTCGTTCCATTTCAGACTCCTTAACGGAAAAGGTCCATCTGAGCACTTGTCACTTCAGGCTCATTAAAAATCGAAGGCGACTAGAGTCATCTTTTGTTTTTTCTCGACTCTTAAAAACTGAAAAAACATGTTGTGTCAAAGCGTCTAAAATTCATTTAATTTGGAAACATACTTCCCCTTTATTTTAGTTGATCGAGTAATCCGCAATCATGGAAGAAAGTCAATTGAAACCCCGTCGTTCGCGGAGGCTTACGAGTCAACTGTCTTTTTCTCCGGAATCGAAGCCAGTACGGACAAAGCGAACTCGTTTAACCGGTTCCAAATCTCCTATTAAAGTTAGAACAAGTGTTCCGATGACATCATAGACTCCGGTTACTCCAAACATTTCTGGAATCCCTGCCTCTATAGAAGAAGTTCAGCAACCACAGAAGGACAGTGATACTGATCCTAGTCTGAGAGTAAACACTTGTGTTACCGAACCAGTTATATCTACAACGAGTTCGTAGATTCTTGCTCTTCAAACATCTGTCGCTACCGATTTCACACCTTCTTCGGCACCAAAAATATTCTACGAACCTAACGGTCTCCCCCTTCCACCTGGTCTGATTGCCATAGAAGAAATTTTAGAATATCCTCAAACAAGTACTCCAACGCAATTTGGAGTAGGGATCACTCTATATCCTTCTTCGTCAGAAGTTAGTCTACCACCAGCGGAAGCTCCTGTAGAATCACTAGGTAATCTTTTGGATAGACTACAAATGTCTGAACAACCGTCAACATCTAGGACTGTGTCGTCTGACACAGCGACGGCAGAACTCCCTGCTATCACTCTGACAATGTTCGCCAGTATACCATCTGTCCCGACTAGCTCTCAACCGCTAGAAGGAGTCCACTCAGGGGCTATCTTGACAGTATGGTCTGTTCCTGTTTGTTCATCAAGAATAATATCCGGAAACTCTTATGTTGAGTCTCAACAAATTGATCCATTTGGAGGTCAATTTGGGCAGTCTGGCCCCCAAGGGCAAACAATTCCCTCGAGTTCTGGATTACCACCATATGGGGGGCAGTACACCCTTTCATTATCCCCTCCGGAAGGATATCCATACGGGAGTTCACAACAACATTTAGGTTATACTGGAATTACCTCAAGCGGTTGGGTACCTATACTACCTCAACAACCAAGAGTTGTATACTCGATGCAACAATGCTTACCTACGTCTAATATTCCAACTACGCCAGCTATTGTGACGGTGTCGCAAGTTCAAGCGCTGCCTGTTGTATGCCAACCTCAGGTATCTCAGGTTGTAATGCAACATCCCTTTGACCCTGCGACTCAACCACAATCGCCAATCGGTGGAACGACACAGGTTCAAACGGGTACAATTACCCCTCATCTTGTTCAAACTGTTAGTATCGGGCAGTAGCACATGGCTTCACAACCATGGCTGGTGCAATACCAACAACTGCAATTCCAACAAGTATACCAAGGTTCTGAGCAACAAATCTTTGCTAACAGTGGACAGCCGTACATTCAAAACGGTCAAAATCAACCATTTTACAATGGTCATGTCCACCAACCTTACCAAACATACCAGCATCAAATGCATTATTCCGGTATGCAAAGACCAACTGCTTAGGCAATCCCATCTTATCCTGGGTATGCTTCGCCTAACCTGAATCAACAGTTACCCTTTGTGGCAACTTTGGAGTTACCTGATTTAAACCGGTTAACCAATGATCCCATTGCTTATGCCCCTTGGTGGCCAGCGATTCCGCATAAACTTCCATCAGATATTCCTAAATTTAATGGAAATTCGGATGAAGATCCATCAAATCACGTGATGACCTTTCATCTATGGTGTTCATCAAACACCCTAAATGATGATCCGATAAGACTTCGCCTCTTTCAGAGGACGTTAACGGGTCCGGCGGCAAAATGGTACATCGAATTGCCTAGAGCTTCATTCGAAAACTTCAGTACCTTAGCCACAACCTTTTTAACCCATTTTCAGTTACCAATAAGGTACGAAACGGGAACAGAACTTCTTACCAATTTCAAATAGACAACGGCCACTCACATATCTGATCATATACATGAATGGCGACATCGTCGTAGAATGGTAAAAACGTATGTCCCCGATTAGCTCTTAGCTAAATGGTTTATCAAGTCATTACTACCTTCCATCACGGAAGATGTGGCAAAGGGGGGAGCCGTAACAGAAGAGCAAGTTATCACTCATGCGCAATATCTGGATTTGATTTACACTCAGTCCGGCACGCTCTATGATAAAATACCTGACGCCCCTAGACCAGAATTCTCAATTCCTCCTCCTCCTAAATCGAACAATGACTCTCATTCCGGCAATGGCGTGATTGGCACAACAGACATGAAATCGACAAAGGCTACGTCCAAAAAGGCCCGTAAGATTTCAGGTCAAAATGCAAAAGATGAACTTCTTGCTTCGGAAGTAAATGCTGTATTGGCAGATAAAGGCAAAGAAACCAAACAACCAGCGAGCAATAAGAAAGGCAAAGGGAAGAAGAAGAAACATGAGGAATCATCACCTGAGAAATCTTCTTCAAACCCTCCTGGAGATAGGAAACTAAAATTTCCATTCATGATATGCGATGAGGATCATCGGACCGCAGATTGTACACACAGAGCTAGGCTTAAAAAATTCTTCAAGAATTCAAAAACCTCCGCAGTGTTAACTGATCCGTTTCCAAATCCAAGAACAAATCTAGTTGAGAGTGAAGATGCTTCCCGGTGTCAAGTGCTAATGTTGTCGGTTTCAAAACAGCAAAATGATGCTTTGATATCAACAAGGAACAAAGATTATGGGAATCCACAGCTGTCAAACAACAAGGATAAAGATCAACCCAGTAGTTCGACAAGAACTCGACAGAAGTTGCGCCACCCATCGTCCCTGAATTGACAATAAAACCGCCAAAGGGAGTAGTACACAAGTCGACGTTTAATCCCCGCGCTAGAGTGGCAGAACATTATAATATAGTGGAAGATTTTTCCCAATCGCCATCCGCTATGTCGACTCTTGAAGTACTACAGAATTGCCCATCCCAAAGGAAAGCTTTATTATCAACCATTGGTGGGATAGACCCAAAGGATTCCAATCTTGTATCCTTCGATCATAAAGGATATGATCCTCAATTACCAGCTCAACTAGCTTTCCTTGTTCAAGTGAAATCCCTCAACAAAGCTGTTCATCGAACAATTATTGATGAGGGGGCATCTACATGCATTATGTCGATGAGTTGCTGGAAAACTTTAGGATCTCCAACCTTGTCGCGATCTTCGACGACATTAAAAACATTCAACGAAAGGACATATACCCCATATGGTATCCTAAGTAACTTGAAAGTTGAACTAGGAGGGAAAACGGTAGAAATAGATGTTGAAGTCATCGATGGGAATCTTGATTACAACATCCTACTAGGAAGACCATGGATATATGCCATGGCAGCTGTTGTGTCGACCTATTTTAGGAAGATTTCATTTCCCTTCCAAGGAGGGATTACAATCGTCGATCAACAAAATTTCCTCCCCAATGGTTCTCAAGTTACGGGAAGCATTCCTATGATCCATGGAAGCCCCCATTCACTTCAAAATATCGGAGTAGGCCTACTAAAAGATCCTATATTAATGGGAACTTTCACCCTTCCACCTCCAATCAATCTGGTGGAAGTAGCGTCGGTAGGAACCTGCAATATGATATCTTCAAAAAATATCTCAGAAAACGATATCGACATGGATCATGCAATGGTTTTGCCCCCAAGCCCAACAGAAATATTGTAGCAATCAATGTTCCTAGCATGGGAGGCAAACCCAAATCAACGCTCATCAAGTGTTTGGATAGACAGGTCTGAGGAATATGGTACCCCTTTAGATCCTTGGTCACGAGTGCATATCACCGACGAAGGAATTGTTCAATCAATGGTAATTGAAGGAGCACCATGGAATGATTCCCACCATCGTTCCCTTCTTCTAGATTGTGGAGAAGATACCCCGGATGACCTTTATCATCCTTCAGTTTTTTATTTTCTATCAAATACTGTAAACACAGTGGATTATGAGCGAAACTTCTCCAACATTGAAGAGACTATCGCCATAAATATCTCGACCAAAACAGATGTTGTAGAGAATATTTATGTTGGCAAATGTTTTTCTCCTTCAGAACTGGAAATATATGAAGCTCTTTTTCGCGAATTCAGAGATGTCTTTGCTTGGTCATATAGTGAAATTCCATGCATTGACTCGAGTATCGTTGAACATGAAATTAAGATGTATCTAGATGTCAAACCAGTACGATAACGGCTATGGCAGGTGCACCCCAAGAAAGCTGCTGCCATTAAGGCAGAAGTTGAGAAACTTCTCCATGCTGGTTTCATTTACCCAGTTCCTCTAACTGATTGGGTATCGAATATTGTCCCTGTTATGAAAAAACAAGGAACAATTAGAGTGTGCGTCGATTATAGGGATGTAAATCAAGCTTGTCCAAAAGACAACTACCCTACACCCTTCATCGACCAGATAATTGATGAATGTGCCGGATGCGAAATCTTTTCATTCATGGATGGATTCTCTGGGTATAATCAAATAAATATCCGCCCATAGGACCAGTCAAAGACTGCATTTATTTGTCCATGGGGCACATTCGCATATCGAAAATTACCCTTTGGTTTAAAGAACACAGGGGCGACATTTCAGAGGGCAATGAATTATGCCTTCCATGACATCAAAAACATCGTTCAACCATACCTCGATGACCTTCCAGCTCATTCGCGAAAGCGGACTGATCACCCACAGCATTTAAGAGCGATATTTCTACGTTGTCGACACTACAAGATACGACTCAATCCACACAAATGTGTATTTTGCATCAGTTCTCGTCGTTTACTTGGCTTTGTAATCTCAAAGGACGGGATTCGTCTCGACCCATGTAAGGTTCAGGCAATCATAAATTTGCCTCCACCTTCGAATTTGCTTCAGATTCAATAACTCCAAGGGAAAGCAAACTTTCTAAGGAGGTTCATTCCAAATTACGCCGAACTTGCTAAAGGATATACGCATCTTTTTGAAAAAGGAAGTACCCCTTTTCTGGGATCAGGTTGCGCAAGCTTCCTTTGATGCTTTAAAAGATTCCCTAATGAAAGCATCATTAATGTACGCCCCCGGTTATCAAAAAGACTTTAACCTGTATCTGGCTGCAGCGGATACGACCATCGTAATGGTTTTAGTTCAAGAAGACGACATAATCAAACATCCTATATATTATTTAAGTAAAAACTTAAATTATACAGAAAGCAAATATTCTTATGTTGAAAAGCTAGTGCTCGCAGCCGTTCAAGCGATACAGAGATTTCGACACTATGTCCTCTTTTGAAAAACTACCATTCTGTCAAATTGCAACCCCATGACTTATATATTGTCGCGACAGTTGCTGGGGGGCAAATATTCAAAATGGATAGCGATCCTACAAGAGTTTGATCTGGAATTTGTAAAATCCAAGTCAAAGAAAGCTCTAGTTTTCACAGAATTATTATGTGATCTCCCATCGTCGTCCAACGATGAAACATCCGAAGAAACAATCGTGGACGAAAGTTTGTTTCTGATATCTTCAAGCAATGAGTGTTATGGAGATATAATAAATTATCTCCAAACCCAAAAATATAGGCCAAACACCTCCCGCTCCGAACAAAAACGTATTCGATACCAAGAAAAAGACCACATGATCGTCGGTGATACACTTTACCATCGCGGTATCGATACAGTTCTGAGAAGGTGCCTCACACATGAGGAGGCCGAAAAAGTCCTGAATGATTGCCATTCAGGCACGTGTGGGGGGCATCAATCTAGTTATGCTACAGTGCAGAAAATATTACGAGCAGGATACTTCTGGCCAACAATCTTTAAAGATTACATAAACGCAGTCAGAAGTTGCCATCCTTGTCAAATTTTCGATAGCAAAACCAGAAGACCACCCGCACCTCTGTAGCCAATAGTTGTTGTCGGGCCATTCGCCAAATGGGGCATCGATTTCATGACATGTAACCCCACCTCGACCAGGGGGCATGGGTATATCATAGTTGCCGTTGACTATTTTACCAAATGGGCCGAGGATTGTTCTTATCTCATGTCGACCTCGTTAAAAAATGAAACAAGGAGTTAGGAGGATAGTTCTTTTACTGTGTCAACCTCATTAAAAAATGAAACGACTCCCTTTGCAAATCGAGTCTTTGATTACGATCTCGTAAATCAAAGTCGAGTCTTTCGAAGATCTCGAAGGTAAACCTTCATTCCAACCACCGAGTTGAATGCAATGAAGCTTGGGGGGCATGCATCTCGATTTGCGTTATTATGCTGGGGGCATGCAAACTTATCATCGAGCAGTGTTACTGCAAGGTTCAAGCTCGTTAAAAAATAAACCTGCATCGAGCAATTTTAGCGCATAGTTCAAGCTCGTTAAAAAATAAACATAAGCCATGAGCAAATGTTTCCCCCCACGTTTAAGCTCATTAAAAAATGAACTATTCCCCGGTAAATAACCATCGTGAATGTAGTACTTCAGCCATTAAAGCCTTGGTCGTGTTTGCACCATCACCTCCACTTTTGCATTGGCCGATCATTCACCTCCATTTGATTGTTTACCCATTTTGAGGAACAGCTGCGAAGAGTGATCTCATTAGCCATCCTTGTAACACTGCCGTGATTGGAAAATTCGAAACCTTACCTGGAATCAGTTGCTACCCATTTTTATCACTCGTTCCTCAAAAGACGAGTCTCCTTTAAGCTCTTTTCAACTGACTCATAAAATATGAAAAGATTGTCGAGCCATTGGCCTCTCTAGCTCGTTATAGGGACCGGAAGTGCTATCCCTCCTCTAAATTTTAATCTTTTTTGGACCTGAGGGATTATTACACAAAAAGATCGAGTGCTTGTTTTGTTCGGCTCGTTAAAAGTATCGAAAATCCATCCCTTCTGTATTGTTTTATACATTTTCGGACTTAAGGGATTAGATGACGAAAAAGGAATTTTGGAGTTACCTTTACGTTCCTTTTCAGACTCTTTAAAATTGAAAAGGACCGAGTTATCTTTGTCGTTAAACTCGTTAAAAAGATTGATAGCGACAAACTTGTCTATAGACGAGAACGAGTTTCACTATCGCTAGGCTCGTTAAAACATAGTGATGGGTTTTCCCAAAGTGAAAATTATAGAACAAGCATATGTTATCCTCCTCAAGCTTGACAAAAATAAAGAGGTACTGGTCAGCAATTACTGGGGAAAAATTGGGAAGAAAACTCAAAGAAACTTTGTTGGTAGCAAGTCGCTCTTGAACATGACACTTCTGCTCCGTGTCCGAGTCGGGTTGGGTTGTTTCATTCTACGGTCACATCACCATGGTCACGCCATACCATCCACATCTGGGGTTAATGCTACTGATCCACCACATCAGTGTCACCGATATGTTCAAGAGAAGTCATTCAGAGAGTCCACCTATGTCTCACCCACTACCATACATTACACTCCATTCTTTCATGACCGCCACCCTAAACCTTATATCACCAGATCGTTTTCACCTCCATTAAAATCGTTTGCTCCGTTCCATGTCATTGATGTGGGATTCACTAAGGCCCTCCTGTGATGGATCACTTCTTGTCGACATCAGCTCATTATCCAAGAAGTTGATCTAGGAACACCCCATTCAGTACTTTGAAGCTTGCATGCCTCAATGGCAAGTTTCTCAGTTCCGACGACAGGTTTACATCAATGGCCTTCGACTGAAAGATTTTGCGTGGTGTTTGACGCCAAGTCCTTTATTCACACCACGTAAATTGTACTGCAGTACCTTGAGGGTCATTATCATTATCGGTGATTCCTCTTGCGCTTGTTAACAGTTTACATCAATGACTGGTAATCAAGCGATGTCTTTCCATGTTCAACTTCAAAACATTTCTCACATGGATCGACTTGTACTTCGAGTGAAGATCGGACGATATTGAAGAGCCAGGATCTAGTTTCATTCATCCGGGCTACGATATATATTCAGGGAAATAAAGACATTAAATGTACATCATTGCAGCACAGATAATCATCCTATTAAAAGGATGATGGCTCTACCAGAATCATCAGTCTACACTCAGACGATTGTCTGTCCTATGTACATGAAAATGAATTTATAAAGCTGAGCATGGGAATGCCCGCCTCAGCTAGATCATGAAAATATTATGAAGATAATGTATTGTATTGTATCTTATTACAGGTCTCCTCCCAGCATTGAAAGAACTTCGGATCCTCATAATAAAGCATTTCACCCGACACCAAAAGGTTAACGGCCTCATACTTTAGGGGGCAATTGTTATAGACATTTTTGTGCCCTACAACCCCAAGCATGAAATGTCCATAAACCAAGGGCTCCTAAGTCCCTAAAAGTGTTGTTTTAACCCCTAAAGGAACAAGGTCAACAGATTACAGCTTCTCCCAGAAGTTCTCCATGAGAAACTACTCAGAATTGGTCAAAACAGGATCATTGCAGCTGCTCCACTGGCTAGGTGTGTTGCATCTCACCCAAATACACTGTGAGGGTGTGTTGCATTTCAAAAGTCCCTTCTGTGGGGTGCGATGGGCGAGAAATGACAAATGGCAGTGTCATTCCGCGAGGTGGAGAGGCAATGGAAGCTTCCAGAATCTTCTCCTGTGACACTTGCCTCACTGAATTCGACCAAGGATGAGTAAGAGGCCCTCAGTCTCCAAATGGAAGCAAGAATTTTCAGAGAGAAGACACTAATCAAATCACAAGCTGACTCATCCCCCTTACAGATATCTATATATGGATCCCTCATCCCAGAGATCCAGAGGCTGGAATTTTGCATATTGTAAGGAATTGTTGTTGGTTTCTAGAGACAAACATCAGATTGTTGGGTGATCTAAGCTTTGTTTGAGGTGAAGAGGGGCTTCTTTGCTGGGAGGTTGATGCTAGGTCGGAACAACTGGTTGTAACTCCTCCTGGATCTTTTCTTGTTTATCAATAAAAGATATTTGAGTTTTCCTCCATGCTTTTGTATCATTGATGCTTGTTACATTTGTATGGTCAATTTACATCTGATCCTAGATTGTTTATGATTATAGATCCATGTCTTTTTATAGTGCTATGCTTCTGTGATCTTACAGGTACTTTGTGAAGCTGGGCGTGAAAGGGAGCAGGTAGCTGGGGACTATCAAAGAAGAGAGGGATCGAATCGAAGGATTAGCGCAAGACAGAGGTTGGTCTTTTTGTTCCTCTCTATCTATAATTCAAAAAGGAAAAACATAAGTAGCTTTTCTCTGTTTGTTTCGAAGGCAGCTGTCACACCTTAGTGGGATAGAGCAGTTCTATATAGACACTTTTCCCTGTAACATTTACGTCCCTTTCAGACTCTCTAAAATTGAAAAGGACCGAGTTATCTTTATCGTTAAACTCGTTAAAACTGAATAGCGACAAACTTATCCATACAGACAAGAACGAGTTTCACTGTCGCTAGGCTCGTTAAAACATAGCGACGGGTTTTCCCGAAGGGAAAATTATAGAACACGCATATGTTATCCTCCTCAAGCTTGACAAAAATAAAGAGGTACCGGTCAGCAATGACTGGGGAAAAATTGGGAAGAAAACTTGAAGAAACTTTATTGGTAGCAAGTCACTCTTGAACATGACACTTTCACTCCACGTCCGAGTCGGGTTGGGTTATTCCATTCACTAGTCATATTACCATTGGTCCGTTACACCATTCATATTTGGGGTTAACGCTACCAATCCATGTCAGTGTCACCGGTATGTTCAAGAGAAGTCGCTAAGAGAATTCACCTATGTCTCATCCGCTGCAATACATTCACACTCCATTCTTTCATGACCGCCACCATGAACCCTATATCATCAGATCATTTTCACCTCAAAAAATCATTTACTCTGTTCCGTGTCGTAGATGTGGGATTCATTAAGGCCTTCCTACAACGAGTCACTTCTTGTCGACATCAGCTCATTATCCGAGAAGTCGACTTAGGAACAACCTTTTCAGTACTTTGAAGCTTGCATGCCTCAATGGAAAGTTTCTCACTTCCATGACAGGTTTACATCAATGGCCTTCGATCGAAAGATTTTGCGTGGTGTTCGACACCAAGTCCTTTTTCACACCACACGAATTGTACTGTAGTACCTTGAGGGTCATCATCATTATCGGTGATTCCTCTCGCGCTTGTTAACTTCTTACATCATTGGCTGGTAATCAGGCGATGTCTTTCCATGTTCGACTCCAGAACATCTTTCACATGGATCGACTTGTACTCCGAGTGAAGATTGGATGAGTTTAAAGACCCCGGATCTAGTTTCATCCATCTAGGCTACGATATATTCAGGAAAATAAAGACATCAAATGTACATTGTTGCTGCACAGATGATCATCTGAATCAAAGGATGATAACTCTATCAGAATCATCAGTCTCCTACACAGACGGTTGTCTGTCTTATGTACATGAAAATGAATTTATACAGCTGAGCATGGGAATGCCCGCCTCAGCTAGATCATGAAAAATATTATGAATATAATGTATTGTATTATATCTTATTACAGGTCACCTTCCAATGCGAAAAAACTTCGGATCCTCATGATAAAGCATTTCACCCGACATCAAAAGAGTAACGACCTCATGCTTTAGGGGGCAACTGTTATAGACATTTTTGGGTACTGCAACCCCAATCATACATGTCCACAAACCAAGGGCTCCTAAGTCCCTAAAAGTGTTTTTCCATACCCAAAAAGAACAAGGTCAGCTAATTACATCATCTCCCAGAAGTTCTCCACAGGAAACTGCTTAGAACTAGTCAAAACTGGACCATACAGGTTGCTTAGTGCTAAGGGTGTGATGCATCCCACCTGCCCAGTGTAAAGGGTGTGATGCATACTGAAAAGCCCTTCTGTAGGGTGCGATGGGCGAGAGTGGACAAATGGCAGAGATAGTTTGTGAGGTGGATGATCATAGAATCTTCTAGAAACTTATCCTATGACACTTGCCTCTCTGAATTCGCCCAGGGATGAGTAGGAGATCATCAATCTCCAAGTGGAATCAAGAACTATCAGAGAGAGGACACTAATCAAAATCCCAGAAGCTGAATCACCCCCCCTGCAATCATCTATATATGGATCCCTCATCCCAGAGATCCAGAGGCTGGAATTTTGTATCTTGTAAGGAAGTGTTGTTGGTTTCTTGGTCGAACATCAAAGTGTTGGGTGATTTGAGCTTTTCATGAGGTGAAGAAGGGCTTTCATGCTACGAGGATGATGCTGGGTCAGAACAATTGGTTGTAATCCTCTTTGCTATTCTTGATATTAATAAAGCTATTCAAGTTTTCCTCCACATTCTTGTATGTTTGATGATATATGCATTTGTGTGGTCAATATATATCTAGTCCTATATTGTTTGTGATTGTAGATATCTGTTGTTCGATAGTGTTATGCTGCTTTGATTACACAGGTGCTATTTGAAGCTGAGCAGGCGAAGGCAAATCGGTGAGGATTTGTCAGAAGGGAGAGGAACCAAGCAAGGAACTAAGCACTAGACTGAGGTTGGTGTCCTTTGTTCCCCTCTTATCTACTTCTCATAAAGGAAAGCGAAAATAGTTTTTGTTTGTTTGTTTCTAAGATAGCTACCAGTCTTAGTGGGACTAGCAGCTCCAAGTGGACACTATATTTCCCGATAACAAGTAGGTCGAGAAGGAAGTACGGGAGTTACAGCAAGCTGATGACAATGTCTGGGGGACTATGCACACGGTCACCCTCACTCAGCATTTAGCCAAGATGAGGGAGGCCCAAGCCATGAAGGAACAGGTGGACGCCGTGCGCTAGAAAGAAGCTGGGCTTAAAGCACGCATCTAGCCGTGGCTAGAGGAGGCATTCATGATCACCACTACGATTGAGGGGAAGCTGACTCAACTACAGGATACATATGCCCTAGGGCAGGAAGGTGCCTCTAATAATGCATCAAAAAGCTGCGCACAAGTGATACAGAAGACAACGGAAGAATGTGTGGCAAATATTAGCGTAGCATGGACATTGTTGGATGGAATCCGAGCCAAGATCACCACTCCAGCTGAGTGACTCGGTATGAGTCACGATGATTGTGTTAGGGGCTTGTTGGGCACTGGGTTCCCCGCGTAAGAGCTGTGTTGCGTAAATCTTGAAATTTTGGGTAAAAAGTATGGTAAAGGCTCTGCGAAGTACGCAGAGCACGAAGTGTAATGAGTCAAGTCAAAGGGTTGTCCACCCGAGAAAAATGTAAGATAATAGAAATCAAGTTGGCCTGCCCATGGTCGGTGGACCATGGGAATGTATAAATAGAGTAAGGATCTAGGCTAGAAGGAAGTTCTTGATGGTATCTTTGTCGGAGATCTAAAGTGTATGGGTTTGTAGAAGCGAGAGTTCTCTAAGTCTGTAAGTCCGAGTCGTGGGTGGTAGTGGTTAGAGTAGGCTCTTTAGTTGTGTGCGCAGAGGCCTGGTAGAGTCCGCAACTATGTGCATGGACCCCTGCAGTTGTGTGCGCAGGGTGGAATTGGATTGTACTAAACGAAATATTGATAAAGATAAGTATTTTGGAAGTATTGTGTATTTGATCGCAGATCTGAATGTTTATGCTTTTGTTATGGTTTGTGAGTGTATTTAGTATTTATGATTGCACGCACTTGGTTTAACTATTAAATGCTTGATTAAAGACCTTAAAGAATAAATTAGATCTATAATAACTACAATAATACTAAGGATCTAAGAAACCCCCATTGCAGATCTTCGCGAAGGCTAGATAGCTGCATGGAATAGAATAAATGTGTAGATCAGGTTGTGACCCCTCCATACCTCATCAAGACATCCCTACGGTGCAAAAACCTAATTCCAGCACCCTCCTATACTACCTCGAGTGAGAGTTTAGTCCGCGCTCCGCGGATTTTTGCCGAAAGGGCTAGAAGTGCAGGATTTGTTTAGCTAAAAACTATTCCAAGCCTGGGTCAGTGCCCAATAAGCTAACAACATCACACATCTCTTTATGAACATCTCAGTCCTGACAATGAAACCATTTTTTGGCTCAATGGGCCTTGACCTAGGTTCAACGTTAGTTTAGCTAAACAAATCCCTGCACTACTGGCCCTTTCGGCATCAATCTGCGGAGCATGGACTAAAGTCTCACGCGAAGCCATATGGGAGGATGCTAGAACCAAGTTTCTGCACCCGTAGATGGTAGTGATGTCATTTTGTGCCCTAACTCTTCCTTCGCGTAGATCGATAAGCCTTTTAGGGCTTATTGATATACTTTTCTTAATCAGCCTCTAGACCTTCGCGAAGTCTTATGACTGTCGTTCATGGATCCTAACCAGGCGAATCAACCACTTATGTGCTTCTATAATTATTCTTACTTCCATATTTATGTAGCTTAGCTTAAGTATCTGATAACTTCAATATGCATTAATGTGTCCTTTACATAAACATATATTATCACTTGCATACAGATAACAATGTAAAACATATAGATTCGCGCATCAATACAACATTAAATCATGAAACCATTATTCAACATAACATAAACACATTTATTCATAACAAAAGTAAATAGATCAAAACGTAGATAATTCCAGAGTAATCTTCTTTTATTAGTACTTCAGATCTTCTTACAAACGCTAACTACCCTACGCACTCAGCTACAGGGGTCCGTGCACTCAGCTGCAGACTTCTACCCTAGGCCTCTACGCACATAGCTACAGAGCCTTCCTTATATTCTAAGACTCTTCGCTCTTAGCTCTTACTAACCCCTCAATGACTTAACTACCTTAGACTCTCCTTTTTATACAATCCCATGGTCTGTGGATCATGGGTGGATCTTCTAACGCTGACATAACTTACATAAAAGAAGGGTAGAAACCCTTTATGACACTTTACATCTATGTGCTCTGCGCCCACAAATTGTGGAGAATTTACACTTTACATACAAAAACGTGGGATTTCTGCCCAAACCTTGGGATTTTAACCCCAAAATCGACCCTATGGGACCCTGTGCCAACACCGGATATAATCGCTCCTTCTTCAAACTGCATAGTAGATATGTGGACATCTGGAGTAGGAACTTTGCACAATTGCACAACTCTTTGTTGTGAATCATTGAAAGGTATGTTGTGCATCTTTGCCTCTAGATTGGCTTCAAGGCTTTCTGTGTCTCCTTGATTGCTTGGGACTTGCTCTACTTTTGGATCTGGTGAAGCTGGTGGAGTGACCTCTTGGTTTTGAGGCATGATGTCAATATCTTGATCTAACTCTAGCTAGACCATATCCGTGTCCATATTCTCTAGCATCTATTCAATCTCTTGAGCTAATTCATGCTCCTACGATTGCTCACCATGTCTTCTCTATTCCAGCTACTCAGATGAGTCTATAACCTGTGTGGATGCAATTTCATCAATATGTGCATGCTGCACCTCCTATTATACCTATTCCTACCATGCTTCCTTCTCTCCTCTATGCATGTCTTATTCTTCCCTTAGTTGCCGCTTCAACTCCTGCAACTATTTTTTTGTTTCCTCCATCCTTTGTTTCTCTCTTAGCCTTTGCGTGATCCTCTTGTTGCGTTGTTTCCTCTTAACCTCAATCTCCAAAGTTGCTTTCAAAACAAGTGGATTTTCTTTGAACTTGCATCTTTTCTCTTCCTCTGCATTGTCAACAACTTTCCTCTTGCCTTTATCACACCCAGGTCTGCTACCCTCTACTACTGATGATGATGCTGCTCTCTAATATGCTACTTCCCTCTACTTTTCTAACCACTTTACAACTATTTCGACTAGTTAATTGAGCCTAGAGGAGTGATAACAATATCTCCATGGATCTTCCTTAAGCCAATGACATGCCCCGTGGATCCAAGGAAATTTCACTCTCACGTAGTGGTCTTTTACCAAGCAATGCGAGTCATACATATTGAAACTTATGGTTCCAAAGGTGAATCTCTTGAACTCCTCCATCTCAGCCTTAGAATGCTTGAGATTATGAATCTCATACAACCCAATCCACAAAGGAAGACCGGACCAAGGTGCCTTCTTCTTCATGTATAGTCTCACTGACAACATTGTCGAGATGTGATATGACACCTCTTGCATGATGAGCTTGTCCATGGAAAACTCCAGTAAAACATGCGGAGCCTTCTCGATGTTTTACATCCGTATGAAGGTGCCAAGGGTTGAGGCATACCAATCTACTACGTCGATCAATGCCTCCATTGTTGTTTGTGGCAACAAGGTGGATCCTGCTCAAATATCATTTTGTACACTGGGATGACAAAGTGATCTGATAATTGTATGATAACTCCATGGAATCTGCATTCAAAGAATAATCTGCAATAAGTGTGCACAGAGGTTATTGAAGGTGTCCATGCCTAACCCAAGACTAGGAACTGCTGACGAGCATACACTACATCCAATATGTAAAAAGACATGTATATCTCTGCTTATTGACCCTTGGGTGGATGTCAGGCTTTTGTCACCTATTCCTTCAACCTAAGAGCCAAAATGTCAGACTGGTTGCAAGGTCTTCGTTCACTGGCTAGTTGGTCCAACACAATCACCCACCTCTACGGGAAGGTCTCTGTACTCTATTGGCTATATAAGCAGAATGAAAAGATGACCAAGTACTAATATGCCTTCCACAATATCTTCATCTTCTAAACCTGGCAAGGTGTTGTCCGAAACTTGGTTGGTTCTTTCACCCAGCTCTTCAAGATATCTCTTGAGTTTACACTGCTACTGGGTCTGTGAAGGGTTTCTCCATTGCGATCGCCAACTGTAGCAAGTGATACTCATCATGAAATTCCTTTTCCCTAAAGGTAGAAAGTTGTGTTCCACTAGCACTGCTCAACACCATTCTCTCGGGATCAGTATGTGAGATAATCTAGTGGATCATGTTAGCCCATGGAAACGCGAGATACCTCATGCAATCCAGTACAAGCTAGACTTGTGAATGTTAACATAGACCCTATGGTTTTCTAGATTTTCTTCAAATGTGCCTGAGAATGTATCATTGATGTCCTGCCATTTCACATTGATATATTTGTCTATGAAAAAATTGGTTTCTTCATCGATGGGCAAGCTCATGGGCACTTATTCAACTGCTTCTCTAGTTGCACTCTTGACGATGTCCTTTGACCCTACTCTCTTGGAGGCCATTATACCTATACTACTGAGAGACAGACGAAAACCTATGATACTTGGAGACATAGCAACACTCATGGCAAGAAATATGTCAGTTGAAAACCAAAACAACTTTGAGGACTGACATCCAACATACCCGCGTGACTGACTGGGTTGATTGCACAATTTTCACCGGGAGGCTGGGAGACTATCTACGAAAATTGTGCAAGGAATAGTCCGAGCTATCAGGAGGCTGACTCACTACTAAAGCTATGTAATGCATAGTCTATCCTATCCGTTTGAGGACACAACAATGACATTAAAACCCAGGAAACCGCCCTGCACAATTTCTAGGGTTAGCAAGACACTACCTCCCAGAATTGCGCAAAGCAAGCTTGGAGGCCAGTGTTGGGCCAGATTTGTACATTTCTTGGAGGGAAGGAAAAACCTTCACTCTCATAAATGTGCTTTGCTAGCTGGGCATGGCAAGGTCCAGACCTGCTGATGGGCAACTGAAAACATGAAAAGTTCTATATGCATGGAGAAGCTAAGTGTAAACAAAAGTGAATGATCATGCATGCAAACAATGAGTGCAAGATTCAGAAAACAAGAAGACAAGCATGTGTGTGAAGTGAGTTGCCGCAACGGTGACCGTTACTACAAAAATAATGTCATGCATGTGACAACTGTTAGATGCAATAAAAAACTTGAAGCAGTGCTTCTACAAGCTAACATGCATTAAAATGACAACAAGCGTTCAACAAAACCAAGCAAAAAACATTCACACAAAGAGAAATACAAAAAATGATAGAAAAGCAACAAAAGACATGAAAAGTGGACTTACCCAGCAAAATCTGAGTTGAATGTGTTGAAGACTCCTGGATGCGATGTGAGGAATGATCTCTGAAGTGTCGACTAAATAAGTTTGATAAGGATGAGGCTTATGATGCACATGCCACAAATCTAGGAGAAAGTGACACTTCATGGGAAGTTTCTAAAATGGTCTTTGCATGTAACCTCCAGCTGCTAAAAGTAAATCCCTAAAATCTAGGGATACTCTTTTCTTTTTTGCTTTTTTCCTTTTAAGGAAAAAGCAGCCCATGAATGCAAATCAAGATTTCTTAGTCCTGGAGGAGACCGGTCAACCTAGGAGGACAT
Source organism: Pinus tabuliformis (assembly GCA_031772625.1). Taxonomy (NCBI): domain Eukaryota; kingdom Viridiplantae; phylum Streptophyta; class Pinopsida; order Pinales; family Pinaceae; genus Pinus; species Pinus tabuliformis. Next base: position 440,700,783 of record CM062814.1, on the reverse strand, counting down.
GCAACAATCTAGAACCTGGGAAAGAAAATTGCACAGTTTCTGGTCTGAGAAATACTGGTTGTCCCTCATGCATTGCACGGTTTCTAGACTGAAGCCCTAGCTATCAGTCAAAATTTCCCATTTTCTAAGTTGAAGCCCAGTATTGGGCTAAATTGCATATTTTCCAGAGGGAAGGCTACCTGGATTGATTTCACATTTATGGAGCCTAGCAAGTAGCCTAGCTGGATTGCACAATTTCTAGACCAACACAGGCTGGTAAGCCACTGAAATTTAGCTGAATTCTATGTATGTGGACAATGCAAGACATGTTGCTAAGGATGGTTGGTAGGGAGGCTCCAAAACAAAGCTAAGGGAAAATTTTGGAGGGTGGTTGCAGCCACTACAACAGGTTTATAATATTAATCCCTTGGGTTTAATATTATTCCCTTGGGTTTATAATACCTTGAGGTTTTAGAATTTTGAGTTTACAATATTAATCCATTGGGTTTGTCAATCTAAGGGTTCATATTCCTAGTGTATAGTATTATTCATAAGGTTTATAATATTAATCCTAGGGTTTAATATAATCCCTTAGGTTTATAATCATCGTCAACCATACGCAACCATGGTCCAATGTCACATTGTGACAAAGATTGTCTTAATATGAAAATCAACCATGGTCAAATGTTGCGTTGTGACAACGATTGTATCAATATGAAAATTAACCATGGTAAAACATGGTCAGCCATGTTTATTTTAATGTTTATAGTATTTATCTTAGGGTTTATATGCCTAGGGTTTACAATATTAATCTCTTGAGTTTATTCCTTGGGTTTAATATTACTCCCTTGTGTTTGTTATTCCATTGGGATTATAATATTAATCCATTGCTTTTATTAATATAAGGGTTCATTTTCTGAGGGTTAATATTATTTCCTTGGGTTTATAATACCTTGGGGTTTTATATATATTATAAAACCAAGGTATATAAACCCTAGGTTAAAAATTATAAACCCTAAAATAAACATGGTTGATCACGATTGATTTTCATATTGACAACATTTCTCATAGTGTAACGTTGGACAATGCTTGACCATGGTTGGCTATGGTTTATTTTTATATTAAGACAATCTTTGCCACAATGCGACGTTGGACCATGGTTGACCACGGATGGCCATATTGTGACAATGTGATTTTGGACCAAGGGACAACCTTTGTCACAATGTGACTATTGTTATTGACCATGGTTCATTTTCTTTTTTCATAATGTGACATTGGAGCATGGTTGACCATGGATAGCCATGTTGTCACAATGTGATGTTGCACCAAGAGACCACCTTTGTCACAATGTGACCATGTTTATTGTCCATAGTTGACCATGATTGACCATGGTTGATTTTCATCCCTTCGTTCTTTAGTTTTAATCCCTTGGGTTTATTGCTCCATGGTCAACCATGGTCAAACGACACATTGTGACAAAGATTGTGTCAATATGAAAATAAACCATGGTAAAACATGGTCAACAATATTTATTTTATTGTTTATATAATTTTTCTTAGGGTTTTGTTGTAGTGGCTACAACACCCTTCAAAATTTTGGTTTGCATCCAAATTTCAGAGCCTTCCTTGGTTTTCCCACCTGATGGTTGCAAGCACTCGGGCTCACTCCATGAGATCTTGTCGAGCATTTACACCCTTTTTTCTTGATCAAACACTAATCATATTTTGGCATGTTGATTGCTATGTCATGCTTGCAAGTTTGTTATAGAAATTTTGAAGGTTTGTCCTTGTTTGCATAAGTTGTTTTCGCTCTGTGAACATCAGTTGTACTCACACAGAAAGTTGCAAGCATTGTCACACAAGTGTCATCAAGATTATTCGAAGATCTATCTAAAGTGTCACACCTGTCTCTCGTAACCTTGAAGTCAGTCTCACTGAGCACATGTTTTCTTGTTGGCTTGAGGTGTCTTGTTGTTGAGTCATGCTAAGTGTGCTATCACAATGTCATGTATGCACAACTCCACTTGCTCTCACACTTAGCCATTTTTCTTGAATATGTCAACTAGACATCCCTCCTTTAACCGGACCCCAACTAAGCTGCATTGCACGGTCTCAACTCTTAGTGACCCTGCTCTACTGCCCAGAGCTAGGTAGAGCTTGAGGTTATCCTCAGGTAGCCTGCACTACGCAATCCTGGAAATGAGAAGGCCGACTTTCTCTGAGAATTGTGTAAAAGTTCTTTCCCACTCCGATCCAATCCATGCTTCCCGCAAGATCACTCATCAAACCTCCCTCTCATCTCCTATAAATCTGAGCTACACTGAGACTGAGGGCTAAAATTCTCCCAAAAATCACATAGAAGTTGCACAACTTCCTGCCCTGCACCGTCTGTAGAAAATGCACAGTCATGTGAGTCAAGCCCCTGCTGCCTGTCACTGCACAGTTTCAAGGAATTGCACATATTTCACTGGAAGGATTCTTTTTGGCTTGCCTTGCTCTCCCTCTAAGAATTTTGTACATATGATGGGTAGGATCCTTATTGGCTTGCCTTGCTATCCCTTTGAGAATTGCACAGATCTGACTGGTAGACCCCCTATTGGATTGTTCTGCTCTCTCTCTGAAAATTATGCATTTTTGACTGGCACTCTCCCTTCTGCCCTGCTTTGAAATCATCCCAGAAACTACACAAAAATGGAATGTATAATGCTATACCTTAGAAATGCTTAGTTATGACCAATATCTCCCTGTAGCCTGATCAAACCTTGCTCTGGAATATTGCGCGTAAATGTCTGCCAGTGCCTCCTACTGCCTGCTCTCTCTTCCTCAGATAAACTGCACAGATTCCCAGCTCAACCCCCAGATGACTACCTAGTCCCCATCCTAAACACTGCACAAAATTGCCCAAAATTTCCTCCCGACACCCTTCCTCGTCTTCCTCCCACGAGTTGCGAAATTCTCCCTCCCAGCTAGGTTCTACCTTGTGGCTATCATTGCTATCCCAGACTACGCAAATTTTCCTCCAGTGACATTTGCGCATTTTCCCCAATAGTTCTACGAAGCCTCGCATCTAGGCCTGAGTTGTACTCTGCGCAACTTTAGTGTCTTTTCCCCCCTCTCTATCACCTGCACTCGAAAGGGAAAACAACGCATCATGTTAGACTAGGTGATTTTTGGATTTGATGTCATCTTGTCATGAGTGATTGCAAGAACATGTACATTGATGAAACATGGCACGATGATGAATGAGATGAAGAAGGAGCGCATGCTAAAATACTTGCTCACAGTTGAATGAATGTATAAAGCACATTGACTAGCAAGCAAAAGGGACACATACACATGCACCAACAAGAAAATACCAAGACCATTGAACACCCTGTACACTTTTCCATGCGAAGGTGAAGACATGGTACACAGAGAGCACACCCATCACTCAAAATCACAACAAATCGACACGGATACCATAGTTAGCCAGTACATGTTAGCTATGTCATGTCGAGTTATGTCATGAGTTTTCTCGGCCACATCACTACTATGGTCCATACTTGTTGTAATCAAATGTAATGTAATGTGAAATTCCCAGAGACAAACATATGAAGTTGAAGATTCATGTAAGTCGAAAATTCATAGGAAGTCAAACAGTCATGAGGGAAGTCGAAGAGTCACAAGGGTCAATTATCCCCCTTGGCTATATATACCACCTCATTGTATGAGCAAAGGACTTTTCACCTTAGCTCCTCTCACATAGCCTTGAGAGTCTGTAGTCTATTATTTGAGAAGCGAGGAGTAGCCCCAATGTCACACTACTAGGGCTAGTGATGTATCGTGTATAGATGTGTCTTGGAAGTTTTACTTAATTCAGAGGACTGTCTCAGGCCAACATGTTTTCAGACATGTTTTGTATCCGTTTGTAAGACTATTCTTTAAATGTTTGTAATGCATGTTTTCTTAGCCTTAACTAAGATATTTAAACTACTTTGGTTATTTTAGTAGTTACATTCTTGAAGATGTGTTGTATCGTTTATCACTATTGTCTCATCCATGTGGACTACTCCATTGGACATTAGAGATATCGTCCTTCTGTTTTCTTGGTTTTAACAACCCTCACCCCTGTGTGGAGTACTCCGTTGGACGGTTTATGTGTTTTTCATTGAACTTTGGTTTTCACGACTCTCGCATTTGTTGTGGACTATTCTGCTAGATGCTGGACATGCCTTTGTTGTTTTTCACATGTGTTTTTCCCTGAGTGGTACTATTACCTCTCATCTAGAGGGTCATTTTTACCCTCTCCCTTACAGTAAGAGAATCCGGACACAAAGTTACATTACGCACTCACCAGGCATACTTAGCTCACTTTCTTGAAGTTACAAGAATAACACTCTCATGTGTTGAACAAAAAGAGCTAAGAAAAATCTCTAAGATAATGGAAATCGGGTCATCGTACTGGATGGGACTCCTACACCAAATGGTGTGAGGTCTAGTTGAGACTTCATACCAGGGAGATCCCATGAATGTTGGCGGGTCTAGGACCGTCAACATTTCTGGTGCTAGAAGGAGGGTCGCCAGTAGTTTATGTATGAATATCCTCCCAACCCATGTATCCATCATCTTATCAAGGCAATAACACAAAATCCGTCTCTCCCATGGGAAACTCTAAATTGGTTACTCCCCACCTCCCAGACCCGAACAAGAAATTTTATAACACCACATTTGCATTGTTCGTACCATCACCTGTTAGAGTGCTAAAGCTATTGGAATGATTCCATGAGTACACACTCTTCCCTCTTCGTAGAGGAAGCAAAAGAATACACCCACAGGAGTGGTAGTCTCATTTGTTGAAGAAGTAATCCTCGCCACTCTTTAAGAGTTGGCAGAAGCTCTTGAGAATGAAGAGGAACCTCCTATTTTCCTAGAAGGAGAAGAAGTTAACAATGTGCTCTTGGGCTCAGGTTCTAGCGGAGGCAATGGAGGAGGTGGAGGTGGAGGTGGAGACGAACCAACAGATTCAAACGTTGAACCATACTATTTAGAAGAAGAGGAAGAGGATGAAGAAGAGGAGAGTATGGCTGATAAAAATATGGAATGGATGACACAAGGGCCATTGGCATTCCAAGGTGTCTTGCACAAGATGCCAAGACACACAGAAAATTTGTTAACGAAGTATGAACCTGACAGAATAGTGAAGAGGGAAGACCATCTAAACACATTGTACCTACATTTGCAGACACTCGAGGTACATTATCCCGATGTCGCTTGTAGTCTGTTTCCATGTACCTTGGATGGCAGAGCAGTTGTATGCTGCCATAGAATTCCTACAAACTCCATTCAGAATTGGGGGATGTTCAAGAGATTTTTGTTGTAGAAGTTTGTTGAGGACAAAAGCCCTACCATGTGGTTAAAAGAGTTGGGTAATCTCAAGATGGAGAAAAAATAAAAAGTGAGAGATTTTAACTAGAGGTTTAACCATATCTTGAAAAATTTTACTGCATACACTAAACCTCATGATTCCATCATAGTTGACAACTACACGTCTACACTGTTTACCAACATTGCGTAGTTCGTGAAGTGAGTTGCAAAACCAATACTTTTAGAGAATTGCCAAGAAGCGATTGATGTGGAGAAAGACCTACACACAATTGGAGTCATTGTAGATGGCGAACCACCTACGGACTCCAAAGACATGGGCAGGAGGTCTTAGGCTACTATGAGTAGGGTAAAGGAAAAGGAAACAAGTGAAATTTAGACTCTTACTTGTCTCCTCAATTCCTTGACAACTAGGTAGCAGAACTAAAGTAACAGATGAATGAAACATAAGTGAGAAGTAGACCTCCTAGATTTGCACAGAGGAAGAGTGTGACATTAGGTAGCAGCAATAGTCATGATTAGGTGCTCAAAATTAGGCTCAAAACTCAAAGTGGCATAATATCAACAAACTTACCTTCAGATATAAGTACTCGTCATCCTGATTCTAATGGTGTGAATGATACTCGAATCAAAGCTCATATGAAGAAGTTAGAGAAAGTAAAAGTTCAGGTTTGACTTGGACAGGATGGCAGGGGAAGATAACATGGCAGGACTCTTTAGCGAATGGGGAAGTGACAAGTGGTAGGCCACCATTGACCCCGCATTTCACAAATCACATATCGTAGGCATGTCGGTGTTAAAAAATCAGCCCCAGAACAAGCCAGGGTGTGATGCGATAATCGCAATCATACATCGCAGAAAGGAGGTACTATAGAAATCAACCCCTAGTGTACTGGGTTACGATGGGATAATCGCAATCACAGATCACACAATGCATAGTCTAGTATATATGTTTCCCCCTGAATCTGCTAATTACGATTTTTGATGGATCGTGGATGCAATAAGATTATGGGTTTGAGTAGATAGTTCTATTGGGTCCGTTGTTTATCACAATCGCATATTGCCCACGCTGCATTCGCAAACCATAAGACTAATTGTTTCTCACCGATTATGATTTGTGATGGAGCTGTCAATGGCGATAAATTATGGCCACTGTGCGGTGATTTTTTTTCCCATTTAGAAATTTTTGGAATGAAATTGTAGGATCATGTTGGAAATAGTGCAATTTTTGGAACGAAATTCTAGGATCATGTCAAGAATGGTGCAATTTGTGGAGAAAATATTAGGAAAACTAGGAGAGGTCATAAATTCTTTAGTTTTCCACTAAATTGGATGGAAAAAGAGGCTAGATAGCCATTTTTGACGTTTTGGACTCATTGGAGTAGGTTTCAAAAGAATTTGAGCATTGTAAACACATATTTTTACACTTTTGAGCATAATAGAGAGGCCCAAGCCATTGGAAGCTTAACCAAGGAGACGTAGCCTAGGAGGGGTGAACTCCTTTATCATGTTCCTGTTGTAATGTGTTTTTGATGATGTTATATGCATTTTTATGTTGTTGTTCAGTCTCTTAATTGTGCTAAATTTCTCATAAAAATTAACATAAAAACTCATCATTTCACTTGCAATTTTTTTTTATGAATCTTGAAGAACAATGAAAGTATTTTGTTTCTAATCTGAGGAGGATATTAGCACAACAATCTAATATTCTAAATTAGATCAAGTCACTTGACTAAAACTACACAAGGCTCCAATGTTGTGTTCCAAGTGGACCAGATTACAAAGGATAACTTCTACATGATCCCCAAAGAAGAACATTTAGAGAAGTCTTGTCCAGAATGGAACTGAGTTATGGCCACTATGGCTTCAAGGTTGAACGATCATTTTAAAGCCAGTGAGTAGGCTTAGCTGAAAGATGAGGATGAAGAAGAGGTTGTTGCACCTAATGAAGCTCCAAGCTCTGAGCATGTAGTGAACATGTATCAATGTCTTAATGCTTCCTAGAAGAAAACAATCAGCAGGAAGGAGTCCCTAAAGAAGAATAATCGATACAACTTGAGAAGTCAAGGGGCTCCCACTGTGGTTGAGATACTGAAAGAAAAATTCAAACAACTGCTCATAATAGTGATTCATTGGCCTCCTAAATAAACGAAATAGAAAGCAAGTTTGGGAAGACAGCTACAACGAAGGACACGTCCATGAGTAGTAAACTCCAAAACACTCCACCAGATAGTACAAACACAAGTCGTCCCCTGAAAAATCAGTGAGTCTTCCCACATTGGATTATAATATTGATGAATGTAGGAAGAAGACCCATGCAAAAATTTCTCTGTACAAGCTTACCAAACTCATGGGTCAGCGGGATATTATTTGCGTGTGTTGGCACAAACCTCCATAGACAATGTTGCCTCTTCCAGCAAGGGACCAAGCAAGTTTCCCAGATCACTTGCATCATTTCTCAATGTGCTTTACATGGAAGAAGTGAACTTGATCTTCCCACCATGTTATCATTTGAAATATTCAACTTCAATGTCCACAATTGTTTGGTTGAATTTGGCGCATCAGTCAATGTCATGCCAATCTCCATCTCTAAACATATCAATTCGCAATGGAGAAGTACAACTATGCAGATCATCCAACTTGATCGAACATGTGTACTATCCATTGGTGAACTCTGAGTTGTGATCATTCGATTATCACTCAATGAAATAGTTCACCAGTGCGTTAACATTGTGATCATGGACATCCCAGAAGCATATGGCTTATTTGTCAATAGAGATTGGTCCAGTAAGTTGCAAGGATCTTTTTCTACAAATTGGTCACACTTATGGCTTCTGTACCAGTGCAGAAATAACCAGATTTGGGTGTTGTCGGAGAGATATATGAAACATAAAATTACTCCCTTGGATGGTAAAAATGACCCATTTGCTTTTGCATAACTTCTTTTTGGCAATTTATTTCTAGAAACGCAGTTGGGGTGTTACCTTGAACAGTAAAGCCCCACCACACCAGATACACAGTTGGGTTTCCTTCCTTGCCCAACTGGTGGAAATGAAACTTGTACAGTACATTGTAATAGTAGTAGCAGTAGTGTTAGCAGTACTAGCATGGCAAGCAGTCCTTATACAGATGACTTGTGTACCTTCTATTTCGACGGATCCAAAACGTAGGATTTCTCTGGAGACATGTGTGTTTTTCTAGACCCAAGGCAAAGGAAACACTTAGTATCAAGCCACTTGGAGTTAGAGTGCATGAACAATACTACCAAATATGAAGCACTCATTTTCGGTTTACAAAAGGACCTCAACCTCAACGTTGCTATGCTGAAAGTGGTAGGTAATTCAGAGGTTGTGGTACATCAGGTACGTAACACCATACACTATGTTTTACCTTTTCATAAGAGTTACCAACAAGAGGTATGGCGGATTATCTCTAATTTCCAAGACTTTAGTATCATCTCTGTACCAACATTGTGAAATGCAGCTATAGATGCTCTGGCAAATGCAGCTACTAGGATGACACTGCTTAGGGATAGATTTAGTGTTGAAATTTTGTATAAGCCTTCTATCCATGACAACATAACTAATTTGCATGGTTTTGATGACGATGAATAGATACTCAATTTCATGGCCAAAAGTGACGCCTTCAAGGATGCAACTATAGATGAAGACATGCACGAGCAGTCTCTGCAACACACTACTAATGATAGTAAAGGAAACCTCATCCCCAAGGGTGTGATTTCACTCGAGAAGCTATATGACTTGCAGAACCACTTCAAGGGTCCCAAGAACACTAAAACCCATAGTTCCACACTGATGCATGGATAAATTAATATGGGAACATACAAAGATCTAAAGTTCATGAATCTTGGTACATGTTGCACACCGAAAGAGTGGAAAGCCTTTGTCTTCCTTTATAGGTAGTAGCATGATGTATTTTCATGGACATATGATGACTTGAAAACATATGACACACAAATAATCCAACACATCATTCTGATCAAAGATGGGGTCAAGCCATTTCAACAAAAACTCAGAAAAGTCCATCCGCCACTTAAACCCCTCATATAGACAGAACTGACTAAGTTGTTGGAAGCTCAGGTCATTTATAAGGTTTGTCATTCTAGTTGGGTTTCAAACTTAGTTCCTGTTAGGAAGAAGTCTAGGGAGATCTGCTTATGCATAGATTTCTAAAATATGAATCGGGCCTCGGACAAAGACAATTACCCTATGCTATCTATGGAGCACATCTTGTAGACAATATCTAGAGTATAATTTTTTTCTCTTCTTTGTGGTTTTTTGAGATATAACTAGGTTCTGGTATCAGGACTTGATAGAATTAAAACTACATTCTGTACCAAGTGGGGTACGTTCGCCTATCGAAGAATTTCATTTGGGCTAGTAAATGCAGGTGCGCCCTTTCAATGCGATATGGACATTGCCTTCCATGGGCTCATCAAATAGAGCATGGTGGTTTATCTTGATGATGTGATAGTCTCTTCTAGAAAATGATTAGACCACCTACGCCATCTTAAGAAGATATTTGAGCGATGTCACAAGTACGGGATATCCTTGAATCCCAAGAAGATCGTCTTTGCAGTGTCTCAAGGGAATATCCTTGGGAATATCATTTCCAAGAGTGGGATCAAGGTTGATATGGACTGAGTTCAGAATATCATGCAGATTCTTATCCATTGAACAAGAAATCTATGCATTCCTTCTTAGGGAAGATCAACTTCCTCCAGAATTTCATCTCAGATTATTTGTAGATTGTAAAATCTATACAAGAGATGATCAAGAAGGATGCAGATTACAACTGGGGGAAGAAGGGAAAGGATGCCTATGCTCATATCAAGTAGGCAATAGAAGATGCACTGCACTATACAACCAAGATTTCAACAAAGATTTCTTTCTTTACACATTCTCTTATGACAATTCACTTGCTGCAGTTCTCACACAGAAGGATGAGTTGAACAATGAAAATCCCATCTCCTTCATGAGCGTGAACATGCAAGGAATCGAGGTCAACTATCCCGCCTTGTATAAGCAAGCATACATAGTATACAAGCAGGTGAAACACTTCAGACCCTACCTGTTGAAAAATCATTGACTAATCTTTGTGCCGCACCCAACAGTCAGATCATTGCTTGTTCAACAAGAGCTAGATGAAAGACATGCAAATTAGATAACAGGACTACATGAGTATGATCATGATATCAAGCCAATTCACACTATCAAGGGTCATGGTCTCTATAGACTTGCAACAGAATAGGTACATACATACTAGGAAGAAGAAGAGCTCACTGGATGGGAGCAAGAATTCGATATGTATAATGTAGAGCGAGCACCACCCATTTCGCACAACAACTTTTGGTACGAAGAAGTGCACCAGTACCTTGAGCATGACACCATGCCCTTTCAATTTTTCATGTGATAGAAGAGGGCACTCTGACTAAAAGCCTTATCTTACCAGTTGGTGCATGGAGTGCTTTATAGAAAGCACAACAATGTCATTTTTCTTAGGTGCATGGAGGCACAAGACTCAAAGAGAGTATTACACAATGTACATGACAGACCAGCCAGAGGTCACCTTGCAGGTAACAAAACTACACATAAAGTCATGAGATCCATTTTCTACTAGCCCACATTATTTAAATAAGCAAACTCTTATGCCCACAAGTGCCTGACCTATCAGCTATGCGCTAACAGAACTCAAAGGTCAGCAACCCCATTACAACCTGTTGCAGTGAACAAACCATTCCAATAGTGGGGCTTAGACATCATTGGAGAAATCTTCCCACATTCATCAAAGCAACACCGTTACATCTTGACTACCACAGATTATTTCACGCGGTGGATAGAAGCAGTTCCGCTCAAACACATGAACGACCAGGAAGTCATCAACTTCCTTCAACAAGATATCATTTCGAGGTTTGGCATTCCCATATCACTTTTTTTTGACAATGCAACTTACTTCCCTTCATTGGAACTTTATGATTTTTCATTGCAATATGGTATTGTTCTTAAACATTCAACTAACTGCTACCCGCAGGGAAATGGTCTTGCCAAATCTACCAATAAGAATCTCATTCACATCATAAAAGAGGCCATTTACTCTAAACAATGAAACTGGCATTTTTGCTCTAGTGAATTCACTTTGGGATGATCGAGTTACACCCAAGCCCTCTCTGAACACATCTCCTTACTTTCTTGTATACATAAAAGAAGCCATCCTCCCACCAAATATATCTTGCCTGCTCTCTAATTATGCCAAGAATCCCAAGGCAAACCGTGTCTATTTGTTCAACATAGGATGGACACATAAAAGAACAGATGAAAGAAAAAGAAAAAAAATCATTCCACTAGAACTGTATCAAGAGATGGTTCGATCAAAAGTCTACAGGGAACACCAACATTGTTGTGGGTAACTTAGTCTTGAAGTAGGATAAACCCCATGAAGACAAAGGAAAACACACGAATTTACAATCCTTGTGCATCAGTCCTTTCATGTTCTATGAAAAACTTGGCCAACACATGTATCGTCTACAATCACCTGACGAGAGTATTGCCAACCTTCTTATCAATGGCCAAAATTTAAAATGTTATTTTCAATGATCTAGGGTCGCACCCTGCCCTATGTAAATAGTATTTTCATTGCTTGTTATGTTTTTTTACTTTGTTGTTTTCACTTCACTTTGATTTTCTTTTATGTCTTGTCATTTTCGTTTTGTAAATAAGTGTTTCTATACTATGGTCTAGATTTTTAATAAGTATGTGGCTGAAGTCGAAGAGTCTTGTGACATTGTAGCACTTGGAAAGTCCTATGTATGTCTTCTCTATGCTTGGTTGTAACTTTCAGCCAATGAAGTATTAATGGAAAATATGATCCATCTGTAAGGGAAGCCTTGGTCAAACCATGAACCTGCATTGAAAATCAGAAACCCCATGCCTGTACTTTGTCTTCTGCTTTGTGTGTTCAAGCTTGTCCAACTAGTAGAAACAGAGAAGGGGGAAATATAAATGAGTAAATGTAAATCAAAGGTCTTAAATTCTTCTCTAAAGGACCAAAATATTATGCTGTCAATAAGTCGGTATCCCTCTTCCACCCCAAAAATAAATAAGTGCCTATGCATAGTCCTCTTTCAAAAAAATACAAACGCGAAAGAAGAGAAAGGCTTCTTGCATAGAGAGGTGAAGTAGGCAACTCCACCGAGGTACTAACGAAGCTCACTGGTAGCAGAGCAATGCTTATGTTCCTACATGAGGAGACTGGGGTACTATCCAGTCTTGCTGGCAGTGGAGTGACATTAGAGATGAAAAATTATACTCTAAAAACCTTAAGCTCGCAAGCTAAACTACCCTTCCTGCTTTTGAAACACTATGATATAGTTGGAAATTTTGTTGTGTTTGACTGAGTTGGTACAAGGTGGACCATGTTTGTCCATGGGGTAAGTTGGTAAGCCAAATTAACCTAAACAACGAATCAATACTCCCTGAAATGCTAAGGCCTTGTGCTAAAAATGAAACAAAATAGAGAAGTTGGTATTCAATGAGTGTGTCGCCAAGTGTTGTAATGGCTGCAACACCCTCCAAATTTTTTGCCTACATCCAAATTTCAGAGACTTCCTTGGTTTTTCCCCTTGATGGTTGCAAACACTCAAGTTCACTTCATGAGATCTTGTCGAGTCTATAAATCCTTTTTTCTTTATCAACCACTGATCATCTTTCGGCATGTTGATTTCTATGTCATGCTTAAAATTTTGTTCTGAAAATTTTGAAGGTGTGTGTTTGTGTGAATGATTTGTTTTTGCTCTCTGAACATCGGTTGTACTCACACACAAAGTTGCAAGCATCATCGTGCAAGTGTCATCACGGTCATTTGAAGATATATCTCAAGTATCACATTTGTCGCTCGTAACCTTGAAGTCAATCTCACTGAGCACATGTTGTCTTTTTGGCTTGAGGTGTATTGTCATCAAGTCATCCTAAGTGTGTGATCAAAATGTCATGTACAAACAAGTCCACTTCCTCTCACACTTAGCTATTTTTCTTGAAAATATATTGATCAGAAAAACCCTCCTTCAACCACACCCCGAGTGAGTTGCACTACGTAGTATCAACTCTCAGTGAACCTGATCTGTTGCCCAGAACTACATAGGGCTTGAGGATGTCCTTTAGGGTAGCCTGCATTGTGCAATCCTTGTAGTGAGTAGGCCGAATGTATCCTAGAACTGCATATAAGTTCTTCCCTAGTTTGATCCAATCCAAACTTCCTGCAAGATCTCTCATCAAGCCTCCCTCTAGTCTATCGGAAACTTGAGTTGCACTAATACCCAGGGATGCACTTCTCCCCAAAACTACGTAGAAGTTTCCCAGCTTCCCACCCTACACTTTTTGTAGAAAATGCAAGTCATGTGAGTCGGACCCCTATTGCCTGTCACTGAACGGTTCCAAGGAATTTCGTAGATTTGACTGGCAGGACCCTTGTTGGCTTGCCCTTCTCTACCTTTGATAATTATGTAGATCTGACTGGAAAGATCCTTGTTGGCTTGCCCTGATCTCCCTCTGATAATTCCGCAGATCTGACTGGTAGGACCCCTACTGGCTTGTTCTTCTCTCCCTTTGAAAATTGCATAGTTTTGACTCACACTCTCCTTGCTTCCCCACTCTACACTCATCTCAGAAACTGCACAAAAACTACCTATCTGACACTGTCCCTCAGAAATGTGCAGTTATGACCAGCAGCTCCCCGCAACTCGATCCATCCTTGCTCTAGAAAATTATGCAAAAATTTCTAACAGTGCCTCCTATTGCCCGATCTATCTTCCTCAAAGAAACTGTGCAGATTCCCATTTAGGCCCCTAGATGACCTACCCAATCCTCATCTTGAAGACTATACATAATTTCCCAACAGTTCTTTGCAATACCCTGCCTTGTATTCCTCTCAAGAACTATGAAATTCCGCCTCCCAGCTGCGTTCTACGTTGCAACTATCACTTCTGTCCCGAATTGTGAAAATCTGCCTCCTAGTGACATCTGCGTAGTTTTTCCTGACATTGCTCTAGAGCCTCATATCTAGGACCGAGCTATGCTCTGTGAAACTTCAATGTCTTGTCCTCCCTCCCGGTCACCTACACCCAAAACGGAAAACAATGCATCATGTTAGACTATGATATTTTTGGATTTGATGTCGTCTCGTTATGAGCGATTGCAGGAACATGTACATTGGTGACCGTGTTATTTATCTGGACTTGTATGTGGATGATATGTTGCTGGTTGGAAATGACAAAGAAATTATCCAGGATTTGAAGACCCAATTGTCCTCCAAATTTGACATGAAAGATATTGGTTCTGCAAACTATATTTTTGGCATGGAAATTAAAAGAGATTGGGCAAAGAGGAAGCTCTGGTTAAACCAAAGGAAGTATGTCGAGACAATATTGCGGAGGTTTAATATGCAGGATAGTAAACCAGTGAAGGTTCCTATTCCTGTAGGTGTGAGGTTATCTGTTGAACAGTGTCCCAAGACACAAGAACAGGAAGAGGACATGTCCTGTGTTCCATATGCAAGTGCAGTCGGTAGCCTGATGTATGCAATGGTCTATACTAGACCAAACATTACACATGCAGTGGGAGTATTGAGCAGGTTTATGTCAAAACCAGGGAAGGAGCACTGGACAACAGTGAAGCAGGTTTTCAGGTATTTGTGTGGCACTAGTGATTATGGTTTGTGTTACTAAGGAAGATCAAGATTGGATAGAATGTTGGATATTCGTGGCTTTTTTGATGCAGACTGGGCTAGAGATCTGGATCAGAGAAGATCTACAAGTGGGTATGTGTTTAACCTATTTGGAGGTGTAGTCAGTTGGATGACTAAGAAACAATCTATAGTGGCACTATCAACTATAGAGGCAGAATACATGGCAGCCACTCATGCAAGCAAGGAAGCATTTTTGTTGTAGAGATTGTGTTCAAGTATGGGGTTAGTATAGGGAGCTATAAGGATAGACTGTGATAGCCAAAGTGCATTTTTCTTGGCAAAGAACCCCGCATATCATTCAAAGACAAAGCACGTTGATGTTCAGTATCACTTTGTAAGGGAAATGATAGAAGACAATAAAGGTGGACACTTTGAAGAATATTGTAGATGCATTGACAAAATCTGTGAGCTCTAAGAAGTTCTCTTGGTGTAGAGAGACAATGGGTGTTTCAGGGCTATAAAAATGACTAAGCTCTCTTGTGGCCCCCTGTGGAAAGAAAATAACATGTGGGAGAATGTTGGGTTGTGTTATATTCTTTCTACAACTAGCCCACATAGTTAACCAGGGGGTTAGAGGGGGGGCAAAGCCCCCCTTCGTTGCGTCGATTGTGTAGCGGAGGGGGGTCACATGGGATTTGAGGCATACTCGTAACCCCATTTTATGGGGTCCAAGGCAGTGCCCCGGAAAATTTTGGTTTTGGAACCTATGTTGGGATGGGTGGACCCACCTATGGTTTTGTGCATGATTTTAGCACATGTTTTTGGACGCGATGGTTTTCGGTCCATGGTATTGGATGCGATGGTTTTTGGTCCACGATATTGGATGCTTCAACATGTATAAATATGTATTATAACATTGAAAGGAACATAATGAAAAATCAAGATGGTAGTCTCGGTTTTGGGATCCAGGGGAAAATCTCTGTGTATATCTGTTTTATGTGTTATTCTCTCGCATTGTTTATTTTCTGTGTTTTAGAATTCATATGCAAGTAATTTGTGTACGGGGTTAAAACCTACAGTGCATACCAGAATCATAACTTCTTGGATCAAGTGTGAAGGATCCAACCTAAGTGGATTCCTCTGATGATTAGTAGCATGGTTAGCTTAATTTTTAATTTTCTTTTTGTCATATGAAGTATATGCAAATTATAGTTTCTTTCTTTAGCTATTTACTATATAGAAGGTGACATGATATTCAAACATACATAACTATGCTTGACAATCTTAAACTTTTCTGTTTTTGGATGGCATATAATGCAGTTAGGTGGCCAATAGACCTGGTTTCCCTCTAGGCAGGTTGAGGCCACCTAATAATTTTAATTCTATTTTTAAGTTGTCCCTTTTTAAGAAAATAAATGAAAAAAGTCTTGCCAATCTCACCGAAAAAAATAGTGAATAGTTTATGTATGTCAAATATATTATATCATAATGTGTGAATAATATTATCAAAAATATTTGTAATGAATCTTAATACAAATAAAATAAAAAAATTCCTCTTTTAATAATTAAAAAAAAGAGAATGAAATGAAACCTTTATAGACATATTCACATATAATAATGTATAAAAAATCAAATTTAAATTAGTTCTAATGCTTAAAAAATAGAATCAAATTGGATACTTTTCTTTCAGGGAGAAAAGAAGGTTTTGTTGTTCTTCTCCTTGAACCATGAGTAATATAAAGCCATTTCAATAGATCTTCATTTGCGAAAAATTCTCGGAGTGAAAACAAAAGGTGTTACTCTTGAAATAGGAATGGATCCCAAAGAAATCGTCTTCCTAGAAAGAACACTGATTTCTTATAGGATTTATAGTACTTCAAATATTATATAGAAAAATTAGATCTTTCTATGCCCTTTTTTAAATGATCCAAAACAAATATGAATATTATACTTTAAAAATGGAAAAAAAACATTGGCTTATCAAATCCTTTATCGACCCATCAAAAATATTCAGCAAAAGACAAAAAAAAATCCACTATGTGTTTATTTTTCCTTAGCATCTAACTTCACTTTAAATGACTTGATTTCATCACTAAGATCATTAAGATTAGCATTAGAATGCACCTTATCAGCCATGAGATCCCATAGTTCATTGAGGGATTCACTTTTAGATATACATTTTGGAAACACGTACAACTCAACAAAATCATAGCTATTTGTAACTACCAATTGACTTTTCCTTAGCATGGATAGTTCTCATATAATTCAAGTGATAATTGAAATATAAACTTCATAGACTCACCAATTCATACATTAAAAGGAATAATATTCAATCTTGTTACAAAATGACCCTACTCATGAAACCTTAAGTCTCAACAACAAACTTCAATGTTGGTAAAAGTCTCAAGTTCTTTAGTGATCAAGAATATAGTTTTGATATTAATAAGTCTGAATCTCTTTGGTGATCATGAAAATAGTGTGCTCTACTCAACAATCAAGATAGTATAGAAGAATCTCAATATGTGAATAGTTTAGTGCTTTTTCCACCACTCACACTTTTGGTGCTTATGCAACCTTTGTTGTGTCCAACTTTATCACACATAGAGCATTGAGTGGCCACTTGTGGTAAGTTACCAACCTCATATTTTTATGCGGCATTGGCCTATCATGTAAACAAAACCAAAGCCATGTTAGCATTTCCATAAACATGGAAACAAAATGGAGCCATCTGACTTTAGAAACTATTGTGAAAATACTCTTGAGATTAATTATTTAGAAACAATAAAATAGGGTTCTACTGAGATGATTTTGGTGATTTTTTGGTTTTGTATTTTTAATAAAGCTCAAATTTCATGAATGAATCTGTAAGTGATTTTAGTAGAAATTGAATAATTGAATTCCACAAAGAATATATAAGGTGGAAAATTCTCTTTCAAATTGTTATGGACATGAAAAATCATGTATTAATGGCTTAATAATGACCCATAATAATTTCTAGTAGACTTTTATGCCAAAGGTAATAAGGGTGGCTTTCATGAGATTAGAGAAATATAAGCATTATCACAATATGAACCATTTCATATATATTTGAGATAGACCCTTCACAACATCAAAGAAAATCATCTCAAACATATAAGGGAGTAAATGGTTCGTTAATCATCAAACTGTTATGGAGATGAAAAATCACATATTACTCACTTATAGAACAAAACCATTTCTAGTCATCTTTCATGCTGTTTTGCTCCTATAGCAATAGGAGTCATAATTTTGAATAAATATGGTGAAACCTTGTAATATTGTACATACCTTTTCTTTCTAAGAATGTTTTCCATACTAAAAAATTAAAAAATGTAAAGAGGGTATCTCCTAAAATAATAATCAAAGGACAAAAAGAATGAAAAAGGCCAAAAAAATGAAAATATATGAACCCCAAAAGACAAAAAGAGACCATGAAAGTGTGCAAGTCAAAATGCCACTGCTATTTTACTTTCATGCATAATAATGATTGTGTGTAGCTTGTCACTCATGCCACAATCCATGGCAGTCAAACTGTTTAATCTTGATTATACCATATTTTGAATTTTATGTTTATAGTTAGTGAATAAAATATGACCAAACAGTGTAATCTTGGTAGATCATTAGATAGGTGGAGTAAATATGAGGAGCTCATTAGTTTAATCTGAGCCCTTGGATGATATAAGGTTGGAATCAGATAGTTTACTTTATAAAAGAAAAGAAAAGATTGATAAGGGTTTGCTAGCCTAAATGCACCCTAATAAAGTGAAGAAAAAAATGGTAGGATGAGTAAGTGGGCAAGTAGAAGAAAGGTTGAAGAAATATCATGTGATTATGCAAAAACACTTATGTCATTATCTTAAATGCAATTTTAAAAAATGCATAAGTAGTGGACAAAGCAAAAACAATGGTTCACAATATGGTTTATTTAACACCCCCATCATTCATTTTAACCCCTATAACACTCACTAATTTCTGTTTCATAATAAAAATATTAATACCTATATTTCTTTAAGTCAAAGAGGCTTAGAGCATTTCTCTGACTTCTGGTGGGACCGAACCCTCGGCTTGATGGATTAAGAAGGAAAGGTGTTAAATTCCCTTGCAATTCATTCATCCCCCTCACAAAACCACTTTTCCTAAGGTTAAATTCTTTTTTCCTAGGAAAACCCCATGATAAACATATTTTATGCAAAAAAACCCACCAAATTACATTTACCCTAAGTACCAAAGGTATGGAAAGTGCATAATGTTTTGTATACCTAAGTACAATACCACTTTCGCTCATTTCACCTCATATTAATGCTTGATTAAATATATAAAATTCCCAAGAAACCCATTAGCTCATATATATTTAACTCCTTTATATAAAATAACCCCACCCCTTAGTTTAGTTATAAACTATATGACTACCCCATATCCCACAAAATATATTAAAACCTTGCCCACAGTCCTTAATCCCACATTGAAGAGCCCCCGATGAGATTAAGCTTTAATCTAATCCTATACCTCTGGTGATTAGACCCATGGGTCCCCAGAAAGATTTTTGCGTAAATCGTCATGCAACTCCATCTCCTGACCACCGTTGATCATCCCTTCCCCACATCTAATGGCCCATAGTCATATCAGCCGCGCTCGATGTCCACCCTTTACCCTCCAGATAAGGTGGTTTTCCTCCTGACCCCTGATGCTACATGTCAAACAATGAATGGAATTGAGCAACCCCTCCCGAATACCTCCTGCACCACAAAAGCAGTGCGATGGCCCTCCTAAACTGCTTCCCCCATTTTAACTGAAAAACCACCACTGTTCGTCAATTAATGAACCCCACCAAAATTAATATTTTTTCTATATAAGCATAATTACCCCTCTTTTTTCTCTTTTTGCGCTTTTGCTATTGAGAACTCAGAAAGTCGTTGTGACCCCTGCAAATAGCAAATTCACTCACAGACCTCCACCATTGCTCCATAGATGCTGAAGATAGCCCAGCTCATTCATCAGTCCATACCAGAACCATACAAACCTCTGCAGCCGCCATCAACCACCATTTATAGCCAATTTCACCCAATTCCAGGTATTTAACTGTGGAACACCAACTCCATTGTCAAATTCCAAGTCAATTCACCCTCATAACACTGTTAATTATGTAAAAAATATCAAATTTTACTTTAATTTTATCACTCTGAGCCATAACCATCTGCAAGACCTTCGTTTACCTAAAAACCCTCTAAAAATCCCAAAAAGCCTTTGCTGAAGCTCCCAGAGCATAATTCAAATCCACAGGAACTGAATTATGGCTGCCCCCATCACCATGGATGTTAGACCAATTATAACTCCCCATCTGGACTTGGACCACCTTCCCTTTGGCTAACATGGACTTTCAAATAAAAGGCACTACTGCCATAGAGCCCCTGCTCAAAGTGCATTGCCAAAGTAGGGACAGGTACCTTAACCATGCTGATGAAATTTGCCCGTGGGAGTCAAATTTGCCCAAATACCAGTTCTGCCAAGTTCACATATTTCCAGAAATTGTCCATATGTATTATGCATGCTACGTCCCCAGCCATAGAACCATAATGTTTCATGACCAAAAGGTCCTATTCACCATCACAACTAAGTCCATTAATGAAATGCTGCAGTTCCAACCAGAGCCAAACCTAACCCCACTCTCAATTGGAGACCTATTGGACCAGTATCCCAAGCTTAGCCCTGCAAAATTGGCCCAGTTGTTCCAAACCTTCATTAGGGAGGAAAAACACATCCCTAAGGACCCCCCTCCATATGTAGTAGTTATTTTCTCTCCATGGGGCCAGAACATTGTAGCCATGATATCATGTGTTTTAGGTTATACCACAAGTGAGTACATTGATGAAATTATCCTTGTTTTCATGTCCATCTATACCCCAGGACAACCTCCTGCAACCATATATGACTTTGCCATATTTATAGCTGATAGAATGCATGAGTAGTTCAAAAGGATGGGTAATGAAAGGTTGTTTAAATACTCCTCTGTATTATAACATCTATTTTTGTACTATCAATCAGAGAGGCTTCCTTTTACTCTCCAAAAGCTTGACACCAACGGCCAGCCTAGATCTGTAATCTTTTGGACCCCACTTTTTCATGAGTCTGGATCACCATATACATACTCATACTTTATAGATTATTTTGTACATCCCATCATGACTATGCTCACTGGGAATCCTCCACCTAGGATAAGCCCAGAAATAAAGAGAGTCCTCCAGCTTTTTAAGCAGACCAAAGTGGGTGATTGGTACTTGTATGAGAACCACAAAGAAATCAGAATATATGGTTGCATGCTTGCACCATACAAGTTTCTAAGATACCTCCCTATGAGGTTGTTTGCCTTAGATTATTACAGACAAATCATCAATACAGATGAAGTCAACTTCGTCAATGCCAAGAAGAAGGCCTATTTCAAAATCAAAGATCAATTAGGTCTCTTCATATGCAATTCCGGAGAGACAGGGAAAGAGGCAAACCTAATTCTATAGAGAATGAAGTTCCAAAGGAGTTTTGTATGGAGATATGACCCTTTGGAATTCATTACCAAGAAAAGGAAAAAGGTCAAGCTAGGACCCTTCATCCACCACCCCATACCAGAAATAGAGGCATATGCCAATCAAACAAAATGGGTGGAAGGTACCCTAGTAGACTAAGACAACACCACAATAGATGTAGAAAATGCCCTGATTGATTTGGAAAAGAAACTTGACGACAGCTCTTTCCTGTAGGTACCAGAAGAAAGAGCCATGAGCACCCCTCCAATCATGCAGACTCCTTAGAATGAGGAGAAGATTCCAAAAAGAAATAGAGAGGGAGCCTCCACATCAGGGATGGACACCTAAAATTTGCAACAGGAAACAAGCAAGAGGCAAAGGCTCAATCCAACCTCTGAACAAGAATATACAAAGGAACCAACACAAGTTACCAACACAGAGGCAAAAAGAAGTAGGCCTACCACTCCATCTGAAGGCATGCAAGAGCCTTCCACATCACAGACTCAGATGTTAGAAAGGTATCTTAGTGTGGAAGTGTCTTCATTCAGCAAGCTTGCTGACAGAGACCAAGACATAAAGCAAAGATACAAGGAAATGAAAGCTAGAAATGAGAGGCTTAAGGCCCAAACATATGCTCAACTGAAACTAACTCCTAGAAATCAAACAAGGCTAATGTCAGACTTTGACATTAAAGATGGGAAGCTACAGATGTCCTTCATCAAACCTACAACTCAGTAGCCCAAGACAACATTTGATTTCAAAAAGGTTGACTTTGAAGTGTTGGCCAGGGATATCCATCCCATAGACCAGATTGAACTAAAACAGGCTGAAAAGATGATATACTCCACCTTGATAGGTAAAGCCATAGCTTCTCATCAGCTGCAGAACTCTTTGAACAACATTTCTACACAATTTCAATTAGGGAAGGCCTCTTCACAGGCTAAGGATACAAGGATCAAGTCCTTAGAGGAGTTAGTGATTGAATTGGGACACGATCCCAAGGATATAAAAGCCAAAAAGCAGCTTATAAAGAAGAAAAACAATGATATTTTTGCACTTAAGAGGCAATTGAAAATACCACAGCTGCAACATCCTCAAACTCTAGAAGTTGTAGAAGGCCAAACCAGAAATGAGGAATTGATGGACTTAGTCCTAAAGCTGAATGATCAATTAAAGGATACAAAAAAAGCATGGGATGCTTTAATTCAATTGAAGCAAAGGCGACATGGCCACAACATCCAAAGATGTCATCCCTACAATGTCCATAGTAGTCCCTTCTACACTGGCAGCTTCATTGGCACCGACAGTTCCACCTGCCACCGAATTGCCAGTCACAACAGAATCTACAACAACAGCAGGTGTATCAGGAGAGAAAGTAGCAGAATTGGTCAAAGACATGGAAGAAATGTCTATCCAGGCTACAGAAATGAATAGATTAAGAGAAAAGGTGGCTAGTTTGGAAACGGACTACAAACTTGCCCAAATAAAACAAAAGGAAGAGGCACAAAAGGCCCAAAGAATGAGTGAAAGGATCAAAATCTTAGAGAATAGACTCAACCACTTCCTCAACAACAAAAATAGGTATGAGCTCTAAGAAATCAATATAGAAGATAGAATAGAGACAATTTTGGAAATAAGGAAGGTACTTTCTAAAAGGAACCTTATGCTTAACTTAGCAGAAAAGTACCACAACACGCAGATAGCCATTGATGGGTTCATGGCTAAATTCCAAATTTTGAGGGAGAAAGGTCTGCCCAGTCCTTTGGTTATCAATGAAAAACTCATGACACAGCTGGACTATGATACCAGACTTAGACAGTTGGCAAGGGAACAAGCAAGCACTTCATCCATAAAAGCCCTGCCAACAGGAAAAGTTCTGTACAACATATTTGAGAACTTGTTTTTCCTTGAGCATGAGATTAAACATTTATTCCTCACCAAGCCCAATTTTTCCAAGTATAATGAAGATGACGAGATCTATAGAAGAATGTTGAATGTAAGTTACCTGATGTAGAATGGTGGGAGACAATGACTAATTTACTGTGATAAAATTACAACAAAAAATGTTACTGCATAGTAAAAGTGAAAGCAGCCAGGTAAATAGATGAAAACAGGGCAGCATGGTCAAAGAGCATCAGGTGAAAGATAAAAATTGAATAATATTCGAGCATGAAAGATCACAACTACTAGCTAGCATAAAGGGCTACAAACTCAACCATAAAAGCCAACAGTACCAAAAAAAAAGGGACAACATGAAACAGTTCATTAGCTATCTCTATCTTCTTGCAAGAAGATATTTGTATTTCCTAGAATAAATCTCATGTTTGTTTTGAGATATTTTGTAATAATTTTTTGTATAAATACTTCACAATTTGAAGTATGTATGGTGGATTCCTAGACATTCCTATAGACTCTCTTGATCAAAGACTGTAACCTATTGTATCATCTTTTGGACCAGCAAGTTGGATTAATGAATAAAGTCAAGACATTTCACTAGATTCATGTGTAATGCGAAGTACAGACAAGTATTTTCCCTTGTGATTGTTATTTTTCTCTTAAAGTTTTCCATAATTTTTAATGTATCTAAAATCTGAATGCTATAATATGGAATGATATCTCAGAATTTGCTTCATTGCACTCTGTTATAACTATTATGCATTTTAATGTTTTCTGCAAATTATCTAAATTAAGGAATTCTTAGTTGCTCCATAGTCTAGGTATTTTTTCTCTTATCTATAGTAAAGGATTCTTAATTTCCCTTTACTCATGATTATCCTTTGTTCCTAATTTTGATCCCAGCTTGAGGATTCTTGAGTGCCCTCTCACCCTGGTTAAGATCATTCCACCCATTCGACCTAAAGACTTGTACTTCACTTTGCTAGCTTGCCCTTGGGACACTCCCTTTAATTAGTTAATCCCAATTTTGCTGTCCATATTTGACTCCATAGACTAATGGTCCAGAGACTTCAGTCTATCCATTTGTTATAAGGATTCCACCATCCAACATTCAATACAAATCCAAAACCCCCTGAACTTTAAGAACTAGCATAAAATCCCAGTAAACAAAGCTAAATCATATATAGAGAGTCCTCTCTGAGTCATAGGTTTGCTAGAGCCTATACTTAAACGATTGGTTTGTGGTTACCTTAGTCTTTCCTTTCTTCTCATAAATTCTAAGGAAAATTCTAAGTGATAGCATAGTGGCGACCATACCAGGGAACTCAAACCCTTAGTCCTAATAAATCTTTAAGAAATTTTGAATCTTTATTTTGAGCCTCTTAAAGTACCAGAAGTTATTTTTAAAATATATCACAAAAAAAAAAAATTAGAAGTTTGAAATTATGTATTCAAGGAGAACTCATTATACTAGGGCTAACCCAGATCCAAACCCTACCCCAGTATTTGATAATCCCAACCTGATTTCGAGAAAATCCAAAAAAGAAGAAAGTTAAGCTAGTCACACACCATTGATTAAAGCTAATTCATGTCCTGATGAGTGGTTGTTTTTAGAATATCTTCCCTTTGATGAGCAATTTTATTTTTCATTATTTAAATCAAAGTTTGAAAGTGAAATATACGATACTGTTCTAGACCTTGATTTCATTGCAGACCTTGAAGTTCAAAAAGCCAACCAATCAATTGATGAATACATTTTGAATTCTCCACAATCATCCCTGAGTACTGCTGAGATCCCTAAGCTTTTTGAATAATTTTTCACCACTTTTAGTTCACCACTATTCCCTTCAACTTCTAAAGTCCATTCTCCACCCCCATTTATACATTCACTCCCTCACCAACCTATTATATCCCATTTACCACCTATTAGTCCTGGTTCTTCATCCATTCTTCATCCTCATCTTAACCCCACCCAGCCTACAGCCATGGCAAATAGATATGCTCCTCTTGTTTTACTTGCCCCACTTGGTGCTATGCCAACAAACTACCAGAGAAAAATTGTTCAATTTGATAGCACTGGACACTACGCTGCACAACAACATGTCAATAATATGATAGATTACTTTGAACTACATGAAATTGATATTGTGGATGTTCAAATGAGACTATTTTCTCAGACTTTAGTTGGTGATGTTAGGAAATGGTTTAGAGCATTGCCTGATAATAGTATTGATGGTTTAGAAGTATTTCATCAGCAATTTTTGAATAGATGGGAAAAGAAGAAAAATCCCCTACAAATTCTTTCAAAATATGAAAATATTAGAAGGGGACCTAATGAAACTGTTCAAGATCACTGAACTATATTTAACAGTATATATAATGCAATCCCAGTTAATCTTAGACCCCCACCTCACCTAGCCTTAATAAATTTCCCTGATGGTTTTGACACAGATATGGCATTCCAACTTAGGGAAAGAAAGCCCCCAACATTAGAAGAAATGCAAAGTGTAGATGTTAGTGTTGAAGCTAATTTGTTAGCTAAAAGAGCTATAGTTAGGAATGAAAAGAGAGGAACTGCTAAAGATGAAGTTTCATCATCTAACATCAAAATAGATAGTTTAGCTAAAAGTATGGGGAGACTAATAGATAGAATAGATAACGTAGAAAGGAAACCCCAATGGGATAATCAACAAGCACCTCTAGTTAGAAACCCGAACTTTAGGAAAAACCAAAACCAAAACACTAGAAAAAATGGACCTGATCAAAATATTAGGCCTCCTTTTCAAGAAAATTATGCAGAAACATCCCATCCCGAAGACCCAGAGAAAGACACACAAATTAACTTGATGGGATTAGATGATGAAGATGTTGTTTTTCTAACCCAAGATGATTAGGAAATGCATATGCTGCAACAATTATAAATCCAGTCTGGAGAGTCATTTGATTATAAACAAGGTTATGATTCTGCCATGTTTGAAGTGCATAAACAATATAACCTAAGGAGTAAAAAGAACTCTGATATCCTTGACCAAACCAAGAAAACAGTGCCAAATCAACCCAAGAAAATCAAAGAAGCCTCGGTTTCTGAAATCCTCCAGGTTCTCCCTAGATAGAACTAGAATCCTTTTGGACCCACCATTGTAGATATAACCCCTAATCAACCTTCTGATGATCAGCCATCCACTTCAATTCCCTTTAAAGAACCGGTGGACAAACCTCAAAACACCAGATATGAAACCTACATAAAGAGGTCCCCAGTAGAGGAAAAGAAGACCATCCTACTCAAATCCCTGCTATGAGAATTCAAAACCCTCAAACAGAGAAATCCTCTTTGCCATTCAATCTGGGAGCAGAGGTAGCTAAGCTAAAAATTTCAATCCCTTTAGAACTAATCAAGAATGAAACTTACAAATCCCAGGTCAACCAAACCTTAAACATTGTTGAAAATGAGTATTCAGTCAACCTGTTTGATGACCAACCAGAACTTATATTTGGTCTAGATTTTAATGGAAAACCATTAGAAGGAGGAGTACCACCTTTCTACATTTGCCTTAGCATCCATGACAAAATTCTACACAACACAATGTCGGATTTTGGAGCCTCCCACAACTTAATGCCCAAATCAGTAATGGAGAAATTAAACCTAGACATTACAAGGCATTACAAGGACTTATTCTCATTTGACTCAAGTCAAGTAAAATGTCTATAATTGATTAAAGACCTGTGTGTTACCTTAGTTCAATATCTTGCGAAAAGCATCCTTACGGATATTGTGGTTGCTGACATCCCACCAAAGTATGGCATGCTTTTATCTAGATCATGGGGAGCGAAACTTCATGGATCTTTACAACTTGACATGTCATATGCAACAATCTCTGTTTTTGGACAACCTAAGAAGCTATATCGAGAAACTTTAATGAAATGCATGGTAAGTAGCCAGGACTGGCCTCAAAACTTTCCTATCTACTCCGTACATTCAAACATTAATTCCTTCATTCTATATAATGCTGATCAAATACAAGAAACTCTTTTAGACAATATTGATACAGAACCAAAAGAAACTGCAATTTCTATTCAAAATGAAACTAACCAAACTTTAGAACATTCCAATAAACAAGGTGGCCAAATTGCTTTAAATGAGGAAAGGTTGGTTGTACCAGATGATGAAAATTATGAGCATGAGATATTATGGCATCTTGAATTTGATGGGTTAGTAAATAAGTTTGGAGCAAGAGCAGGAGTATGGATATATAATTTGGAGAACAATCACTCAGAAGGTCATGCATACAGGCTGAATTTTAAATGTACTAACACTATGGCCGAGTGTGAAGCACTAATTTTAGGTCTTAAATTAGTTAGGAATCTAGGAGCTAAAAGAGTTTCTATCATGGGAGACTCTAAACTAGTTATAAAACTGATTGATATTATATATATATGACAAAGGACCCTAGATTAAGTTGTTATAGAGGAACTATTGTAGAAATATTGAACACTTTCTTAGAAACCAAGCTTGCAGTAATTCCCAGAAAACACAATATGCAAGCCCATAGTTTAGCAATGTTTGCCAGCACTTGCAAGTTACCCTTCCAACCTAACTATCAATACACTGCTGAAGTTAGGCACAGACCTGCAATTCTAGATAATTTGAAGAATTGGAAAGTATTTTCTAATGATAAATAGATAAATAAATTTTTAAATTTAGAAGAAGAGTTTGCAAATCATAACATAGATACTGATACATCCATAGATCCTAACATTAAGGATGAGTTAGAAATTAATGAGATAGAAGGTGATGAACTAGATAGATTTAACCCAACTAAATTTACTAAATTAGATGTAGAAAACCTAGAGCAAGTTGAGATTGATGAAATAATTAACAAAGACACTGAAGTAATTAATCTCAAAGATAATTTCTTACCTAAGGGATTAACCCCTTTGGAAGATTTATTTGATTCAAATGATGTTCCTAGGAAACCTAAAATGGAACCAGTAAGGTCTGATATAGAGGAATGTAATATAGGCACTGATGAAAATCCAAAATTGATCAAACTTTCGAAATCATTACCTCCCACTGAAAAAGTGAAATACATTGAATTATTAAAATAATTTCAGGATGTTTTTTCTTGGAGTTATGAGGACCTCAAATCCTATGACACCAACATCATACAACACACCATTCCTATTAAAGAAAATCAAAAGCCTTTCAGACAAAAACTTAGAAGGATTAATCCTATCTTATTACCTTCAATTGAAAAAGAAATTCAAAGGATGTATGATGCTAAAATAATTGCACCAATCAGGTTCTCTGATTGGGTCTCAAACTTGGTGCCAATAGGGAAGAAAACTGGTGAGATCAAACTCTGTGTAGATCTCAGAAACCTCAACAAAGTGTCACTAAAAGAAAATTACCCTCTCCCCAAAATGGATCACATTTTACAAAGGGTAGTTGGACCAACCAGAATCTCATTATTGGATGTGTTTTCTGGTTACAATTAGATCTTAGTTCATCCAGATGACCAACCCAAGGTTGCCTTTACTACTCCTTGGGGCACATTCATGTATGTGAAAATTCCTTTTATACTAATTAATTTCAGAGCCACTTTCCAGAGGGCTATGGATATAGCCTTTGCAAAAGAAATTCATGATTTCCTTGTGATATATCTAGATGACATTACTGTATTTTCAAAATCTGACAATCAACATCTGGATCATCTAAGACAAGTCTTTATTAAATGTAGGAAATTTGGAATTTCCTTAAACCCCAAGAAGTCTTTGTTTGGGTTAGAAGAAGGAAATTTATTAGATCATAATTTCAAAAGATGGTATCCAAATAGACCCTACAAGAATAGAAGCCATCTTACAGATACAACCTCCTAGGAACATTAGAGAATTGCAAGCTTTCTTAGGGAAAATTAATTTTCTTAGAAGATTTATTTCTAATTTAGCAAACTTAATTAGATCACTAAACAATATGTTGAAAAAGGATTCGACCTTAAAATGGATTGTTGAAGCTAAGAAATCCTTTGAAGACATTAAACTAGCCTTAACTAAAACACCAGTGTTAATCAGTCCAACGTTTGACAAAGATTTCATCTTATTTTCTTTTGCTTCTGAACACACAATTGCTGCAGTTTTACTGTAGAAAAATGACCATGGCTATGAACAACCAATTTATTTCTTTATCAAAGCCATGAGAGATGCCCCTTTGAAATATAACATAATGGAAAAACAGGCCTTTGCTTTGGTCAAAGCCATTAAGGATTTCAGGGTATATATTTTATATTCTCATATAGTGGCCTACATTCCAAATTCAGTAGTCAAAGACATCCTAACTCAGGAAGGTCCAGATGGAAAAAGGGGAAAGTGGATTGCTACTATTTTAGAGTATGATATAGAAATCAAACCTACTAAGTTAATCAAGGGCCAAGGTTTAGCCAAACTCATGGCTGAATCGAATTGTCAAGCCTTGGATATAAACTTTATTGTAGCAATAGATGATGGAGAGGAGATGGCGACTCCACTAATTAGCCAGGCCTTTATTGAATCACCTTGGTATGCTGATATTATTTATGTTTTACAGAACTTACAAGCTCCTCCCAAATTATCTAGAACTAAAAGCAGGTTTTTAAATATGAAATCCTTAAAATTTTGTATATTAGACAATGCTTTCTTTTGGAGAGATCATGAAGGTATTCTTCTCAATTGACTATTAAAAGATGAATTTGATAGAGTATTACAAGAGTTTCATGCAGGTGGTTGTGGAGGACACCTTTACTAGAAGACCACTACAGATAAAATTCTTAGAGCTGGTTTCTACTGGCCCACTTTGTTTTTTGATGTCAAGAAATATGTGACTTCCTATCACAAATGTCCGATTTTTTAGGGAAAGAAAAAGATGTTACCTTTACCCCTCAAGCCAATCTCTACTGAAATACCTTTTCAACAATGGGGTTTAGACTTCATTGGTGAAATTCACCCACCCTCCTCTGCCCAACACAAATGGATCATTACTGCCACAGACTACTTCACAAAATGGATAGAGGCCATACCTTCAAGGCAAGCCACAGACACTATTATCATAACCTTCCTTGAAACCAACATTCTATCAAGATTTGGATGTCCAACTAAGCTCATTACTGATAATGCAGTAGCCTTTAAATCCAAAAGAATGATAGGTTTCTGCAACAAGTACCACATAACCCTGGGCCATTCCACAACCTATTATCCACAAGGAAATGGAATGGCAGAATCCTCAAACAAAAGCCTGGTAAACATCATCAAAAAGTTGTTAGATGACAATAAGAAAACATGGAACAAGAACCTAGTCAATGCCCTATGGGCAGACAGACTAACCACTAAGAAATCAATTAGTACTTCTCCCTATTAACTAGTTTATGGGATGGAAGCTATTTTTCCATCTTCCTTGTAAACACCAGCGGTGAAGTTGCTTCAAGAAATGTAGGTTGAACCAAATAGTATCCATAGAAGAATAAACCAAGCAATTCATCTTCAACAAACCAGGGAAGAAGTCTATATCAGGTCTCAAGTTGTGCAGGAAAGAGTTAAAAAGATTTTTGATAAAAGAACCAAGGCTGAAGATTTCTACCTTGGTGACAAAGTGCTAAAGTGGGATTCAAGGAGGGAAGATAGAGGTAAACATGGGAAATTGACTTCATATGCAAAGGACCATATGTCATTTATGCTTTCAAAGGTAATAATGCTTTCTTCTTGAGGGAACGTGATGGTCCAAAAGTAGAAGCTGGGTCAGTGAATGGTCGAATGCTAAAACATTATTTTGAGGCTAATTACTAATTTTCCATTTCCCATTTTTACATATTCTATTTTCAAAAAGTCTAGATTGGATTGGATAGTGATTTTTTGAAGTTGAAGCTCGAAGAGAAGGCCCTAAGCTTTGAAAGATCCATTGCCATAAGTATTAATAATGTAGAGGCACAGAGGAAAATTTTGTAAGGTAACATCAACAACAATTTAGAGGCTATTGATTTACACAATTTTTGACATTTCACTAGAAAATTCCATCCCCAAGTGGAGCCACTGTTAGGTTCCTATAGCAATAGGAGTCATAATTTTGAATAACTATGGTGAAACCTTGTAATATTGTACATATCTTTGCTTTCTAAGAATGTTTTCCATATTAAAAAATGAAAAAATGTAAAGAGGGTATCTCCTAAAAGAATAATCAAAGGACAAAAAGAATGAAAAAGGCCAAAAAAAAATGAAAATATATGAACCCCAAAAGACCAAAAGAGTTCGTGAAAGTGTGCAAGTCAAAATTCCACTACTATTTTACTTTCATGCATAATAATGATTATGTGCAGCTTGTCACTCATGCCACAATCCATGGTAATCAAACTATTTAATCTTGATTATACCATGTTTTGAATTTTATGTTTATAGTTAGTGAATAAAATCTGACCAAATAGTGTAATCTTGGCAGATCATTAGATAGGTGGATTAAATAAGAGGAGATCATCAGTTTAATCTAAGCCCTTGGATGATATAAAGTTAGAATTAGATAGTTTACTTTGTAAAAGAAAAGAAAAGATTGATAAGGGTTTGCTAGCCTAAATGCATGCTAATAAAGTGAAGAAAAAAATGGTAGGATGAGTAAGTGGGTAAGTAGTAGAAAGGTTGAAGAAATATCATGTGATTATGCAAAAACACTTATGTCATTATCTTAAATGCAATTTTAAAAAATGCATAAGTAGTGGACAAAGCAGAAACAATGGTTCACAATATGGTTTATTTAACACCCCCTTCATTCATTTTAACCCCTATAACACTCACTAATTTCCCTTTCATAACAAAAATATTAATACCTATAGTTCTTTAAGTTAAAGAGGCTCAGGGCATTTCTCTGACTTCTGGTGGGATCGGACCCTCAGCTTGATGACTTAAGAAGGAAAGGTGTTAAATTCCCTTGCAATTCATTCATCCCCCTCACAAAACCCCTTTTCCTAAGGTTAAATTCTTTTTGCCTAGGAAAACCCCATGATAAACATATTTTATGCAAAAAACCCCACCAAATTACATTTACCCTAAGTACTAAAGGTATGGAAAGCACATAATGTTTTTTATACCTATGTACAATACCCCTCCTGCTCATTTCATCTCATATTAACATTTGATTAAATATATAAAATTCCCAAAAAAACCCGTTAGCCTGTATCTATTTAACTCCTTTATATAAAATAACCCCACTGCTTAGTTTAGTTATAAACTATATGACTACCCCATATCCCACAAAATATATTAAAACCCCACCCATGGTCCTTAATCCCATATTAAAGTGCCCCTGATGAGATTAAGCTTTAATCTAATCCTATATCGCCGGTGATTAGACCCATGGCCCCCCCGAAAGCTTTTTGTGTAAATCGTTGTGCAACTCCATCTCCCAACCACTGTTGATTGTCCCTTCCCCACATCTAACGGCCCATAGTCATATCAACCATGCCCAATGTCCACCCTTTACTCGCTCGATAAGGTGGTTTTCCTCCCGAGCCCCGATGCTATGTGTCAAACAATGAATGGAATCGGGTGACCCCTCTCGAATACCGCCCATACCACAAAAGCGGTGTGATAGCCCTCCTAAACCGCTTCCCCCATTTTAACTGAAAAACTAGCACTGTTCATCAATCAATGAACCCACCAAAATTAATGTTTTCTATATAAGCACAATTACCCCTCTTTTCACACTTTTCGTGCATTTTCTATTGAGAACTCAGAAAGTCGTTGCTACCCTTGTAAACAGCTAATTCGCTCACAGACCTCTGCCATTTCTACATAGACACTAAAGATAGCCTAGCTCATTCATTAGTGGATACCATAACTGTACGAACCTCTGCAGCCGCCATCAACCACCATTTACAACCAATTTCACCCAATTCTAGGTATTTAACCATGGAATACCAACTCCATTGTCAAATTCCATGTAAATTCACCCTGATAACATTGTTAATTAAGTAAAAAATATTAAATTTTACTTTAATTTTAACACTCTGAGCCATAACCATCTGCAAGACCTCTGTTTACCTAAAAACCCTCTAAAAATCCCAAAAACCCTTCGCTGAAGCTCCCAAAGCATAATTCAAATCCACAAGAACTGAATTATGGCTGCCCCCATCGCCATGGACGTTAGACCAATTACGACTCCCGATCTGGACCTGGACCACTTTCCCCGGGCTAACACATACTTTCAAATAAAAGAAAATACTGCCCTAGAGCCCCTGCTCAAATTGCATTGCCAAAGTAGGGATAGATACCTTAACCATGTTGATGGAATTGGTCTGTAGGAGTCAAATTTGCCCAAATACTAGTTCCCCCAAGTTCACATATTTCCAAATCCATATGTGTTATGCATGCTATGTCCTAAGCCACAGAACCATAATGTCTCAAGACCAGAAGGTCTTATTCACCAACACAACTGAGTCCATTAATGAAATGTTGTAGTTCCAACTAGGGCCAAACCTAAAACCACTCTCAATTGGAGACCTATTGGACCAGTATCCTAAGCTTAGCCCTACAAAATTGACCCAGTTGTTCCAAACCTTCATTAGGGAGGAAAAACACATCCCTAACGACTCCCCTCCATATGTAGCAGCTATTTTCTCTCCATGGAGCTAGAACATTGTAGCCATGATATCATGTGTTTTAGGTTATACCACAAGTGAGTACATTGATGAAATTATCCTTGCTTTCATGTCCATTTATACCCCAGGATGGCCTCCTGCAACCATATATGACTTTGCCACATTTATAGTTGATAGAATGCATGAGTAGTTCACAAGGATGGGCAATGAGAGGGTGTTTAAATACTCCTATGTATTATACCATCTATTTTTGTACTATCAGTCAGAGAAGTTTCCTTTTACTCTCCAAAAGCTTGATACCAAGGGCCAACCCAGATCTGTAATCTTTTGGACCCCACTTTTTCATGAGTTTGGATCACCATATACTTACTTAAACTTTATAGATTCTTTTGTACATCCCATCATGACTATGCTCACTAGGAATCCTCCACCTATGATAAGCCCAGAAATAAACAGAGTCCTCCAGCTTTCCAAGCAGACCAAAGTGGGTGACTGGTACCTATATCAGAACCACACAAAAATTAGAATATATGGTTGCATGCTTGCACCCTACAAGTTTCCAAGATACCTCCCTATGATGTTGTTTTCCTTAGAGTATTACAGACAAATCATCAATGCAAATGAAGCGAACTTCATCAATGCCAAGAAGAAGGCCTATTTCAAAATCAAAGATCAATTAGGTCCCTTCATATGCAATTCTAGAGAGGCAGGGAAAGAGGCAAACCTAATTCTGTAGAGAATGAAGTTCCAAAGGAGTTTTGTATGGAGATATGACCCTTTGGAATTCATTACCAAGAAAAATCAAAAGGTCAAGCTAGGACCCTTCATCCACCACCCTATACCAAAAATAGAGGCATATGCCAATCAACCAGAATGGGTGGAAGGTACCCTCGTAGACCACGATAGCACCACAGTGGATGTAGAAAATGCCCTGATTGATTTGTAAAAGCAGATTGATGACAACTCTTTCCTGTAGCTACCAGAAGAAAGAGCCATGAGCACCCCTCCAATCATGTAGACTCCTCAGAATGAGGAGAAGATTCCAAAAAGAAACAGAGAGGGAGCCTCCACATCAGGGATGGACACCTCAAATTTGCAATAGGAAACAAGTAAGAGGTAAAGGCTCAATCCAACCTATGAACAAGAATATATAGAGGAATCAACACTGGTTACCAACACAGAAGCAGAAAGAAGCAGGCCTACCACTCCATCTGAAGGCATGCAAGAGCCTTCCACGTCACAGGCTCAGATGTTGGAAAGGAAGATTAGTGTAGAAGTGTCTTCATTCAGTAGGCCTACTAATAGAGACCAAGACATAAAGGAAAGATACAAGGAAATCAAAGCTAGAAATGGGAGGCTTAAGGCCCAAACATATGATCAGTACCTGAAACTGACTCCTACAAATAAAACAAGGCTAATGTCAACCTTTTATATTAAAGTGGGGAAGCTACAGATGTCCTTCATCAAACCTACAACTCAGCAGCCCAAGACAACATCTGATTTCAAAATGGTTGACTTTGAAGTGTTGGCCATGGATATCCATCCCATAGACTAGATTGAACTACACAAACAAGCTAGAGAGATGATATATTCCACCCTAGCAGGTAAATCCATAGCTTCTCATTAGCTACAGAACTCTTTGAACAACATTTCTACATAATTTCAGTTAGATAAGGCCTCCTAACAGGCTATGGATATAAGGATCAAGTCCTTAGAGGACTTAGTGATTGAATTGGGACATGATCCCAATGATATAACAGCCATAGAGAAGCTTATAAAGAAGAAAAGCATTGATATTACTGCACTTAAGAGGTAATTGAAAATACCACAGCTTCAATATCCTCAAACTCTAGAAGTCGTAGAAGGTCAAACCAGAAAAGAGGAATTCATGGACTTGGTCCTAAAGTTGAATGATCAAGTAAAGGAGGAAGAAAAGGAGTTGGACGCTTTAATTTAATTGAAGCAAAGTGACTTGGCCACAACTTCCAAAGATGTCATCCCTACATTGTCCAGAAAAGTCCCTTCTACACTAGAAACTTCATTGGCACCCATAGTTCCACCTACCACAGCTGTTATGAAACCAGCTCAAGAAAAAGATAGAAAAGATAGATCAACGCCTTAGAATTCAGCCTCTTCAAGGGGGCAACCTCCTTTACATTACATAAATGAACAATTCTTGGATGATACAAATGAAAAGACCTCCTTTCTATATATAGGAGTCCAAGGGGTCATAACATAATCAGAGCCGACATAATAATAACAATGTAAGGGCACAATAATAACAATAGTGGGCTTCAATGGGGCACAATAGTAACAATATGGGCACTACATGGGTACATCAATATAATAAGTGGGTTGTACTAATAACAATAAGGGGTTACACTAGTAGTATAGGGGCCTAACATGCCCCTCTCCTTCAAAAAGTGTTGTCCTCAACGCTTGAGTACTTCTTGATGCTTCTGTATAAAATTCTCGTCCTCCCATGTGGAATCTTCAGCGGTTAAGTTCTTCCACTTGATGAGATACTCTGAAATTGATTGATTTCGTAGCTGTCGGGTTCTTGTTTCTGTGACTGCTCCAGGTTCCAATATGATTTTTCCTTCCTCTTCAATTTCTGGAAATATTGTTTGAATTGGGATCTTTTGCAACTTTTGAATAAGTGGCCATACTTCTTCGTCCTTCTTCCATTCATCCCTTGCTTCGTTTATCCAATCTGGTTGGATAATAGAAATAGCAC
This sequence comes from Pinus tabuliformis, assembly GCA_031772625.1. Taxonomy (NCBI): domain Eukaryota; kingdom Viridiplantae; phylum Streptophyta; class Pinopsida; order Pinales; family Pinaceae; genus Pinus; species Pinus tabuliformis. Next base: position 440,663,966 of record CM062814.1, on the reverse strand, counting down.
AAAACAATGCTTCCACATCCTCATCCTTGAAGAGTCTTCCCATTCGGTAAGGTCGCCATTTTTTAAGTGCATGTAGTATTGCCAACATTTCCTTCTCATAAATAGCTTGCTTGAGATGTAGCAATAAAAATACCCAATCACCTACATCAAAACATTTTTCACTATGATGTTGATCTACCTGTTGTTTCGTTTGATTTTGCACCGAAGTGGCATTATCCTTTAAAATTTGGAGAACTTGTTGTTGATGCTCAATGTGATCTTTCACTGCTTGAACCTTTTTCTTCTTGATATGTCCTTCTATCTCTGGAGTTTGAGGAGTGGTAATTTCTTCCAATCCTTTACAAGATATGGTCGGATTCATTTCTTGATGCTCGATGTGATCTTTCACTTCTTGAACATTTTTCTTCTTGATATGTCCTTCTATCTTGATAGTTTGAGGAGTGGTAATTTCGACCAATGAATTACAAGATATGGTTGGATTCATTTCTTATTTCTCGATGTGATCTTTCACCTTTTTCTTCTTGATATGTTCTTCTATCTTGAGAGTTTGAGGAGTGGTAATTCTTGCATATGCTTTACAAGATATGGTCTGATTCATTTCTTCTTTCTCTGGGGTGGGGTCCTGGCGTATATCTTCTTCTTTTGATGTTTCTTGATCCTTTTTTTCCTCCTCTTCATATTCTATATAAAATAATTTCTTCTCAGAACACTTATGATCTTTAGTGCATTTGCTATCATAGTTGTAAAAAATCCCTTTTTCTCTTTTTTCTTCCAATTGTTGTGGTGTAACCCTTGTAGGTTGTGGAAGGCTAGGAGAAACAACACTTCCATTTTTATAGTTGTGAGGGGTATGCTTCCTGGTTTCCATAATTTTTCTTTCCAATATGTCACAAAGCCCTTTTACTCTTTCCAATTGTTGTGGTGTTGCTCTAAAGAAGGTGTTTCTCTTTGTATCCTCATAATGTGCTATCATTTCCTCCGTGAAAATTGACCACGTAACAAGTTGTTTACGAGAACAAAGCCCTTCATACCATAAAAATTGATCTGGTTTTAAATATGAAGATGCAATACATACCTTTTGTAACAGTGGTACACCATGTAGATCAAAATATTGCTCCATCTGAAGTATCCAATTTACCGGATCCCTGCCATCAAACTTCCTCATCTTGCTTTTTCTTGATTTTAGGAGCTCGATCTTGAAATGACTGTAACTCTATACTTTCATATCTTTAAGTTTTGAAATTGTCACCTGTGGTAGCCCTCTTTGTCCTATTTCCAATGCCATAACTCTAACCCAAATTGGATTCTCCAAGGAATAGTTATGCAAAATATCCCACAGTGACTTGATTATAGACTAATTCAGTAGAGCGAACTTGTACGACGTGCCACAAGTCACTGTTTCGACCTTTGGATCTAAAAAGTGCATACACGAAACTACAGTCCGTCCTCTTTCTATACCTCCTTATGAAATTTCAATCTGATCCCCAAAGAGAAAGTTATGACGATTTTCCCCAGGTCACCTGTTTAGAATGTAATTCAAGAGTCTACAAAAAGACCAACTTCCTTAGATCATATCTCCACAAATATAGCACAAAACGCTCTGAAATTTGGACCCGAGGTTCAACGCGATTTCTTCTCAAATGGGTTTTTTTGCAACTTCTGAAACATCGCAGAAAAAAAAGTTATAGCGAAAATGCCACGATGACTTGTTTGGAGCAGCGAAACCCTAGAATCCAAAGCTCTGATACCAAATGTTATGAAACCAGCTCAAGAAAAAGATAGAAAAGATAGATCAACGACTTAGAATGTAGCCTCTTCAAGGGGGCAACCTTCTTTACATTACATAAATGAACAATTCTTGAATGATACAAATGAAAAGACCTCCTTTCTATATATAGGAGTCCAAGGGGTCATAACATAATCAGAGCCGACATAACAATAATAATGTAAGGGCACAATAATAACAATAGTGGGCTTCTATGGGGCACAATAGTAACAATATGGGCACTACATGGGTACATCAATATAATAAGTGGGTTGTACTAATAACAGTAAGGGGTTACAATAGTAGTATAGGGGCCTAACAACAACATTGCCAGTCATAGCAGAATCTACAATAGCAACAGGTGCATCAGGAGAGAAAGCAACAAAATTTGTAAAATCCATGGAAGAAATGTTTATCCAAGCTACAGAAATGAACAGATTAAGAGAAAAGGTGGCCATTTTGGAAACTGACTACAAACTTGCCCAACTTAAACAAAAGGAAGAAGCACAAAAGGCCCAAAGAATGAGTGAAAGGATCAAAATATTAGAGAAAGACTTGACACCGGAGGAACCCCTAGCGTAAACAAAGGAAATTTTGTGGGCTAATATCATTAAATCCATCTAGGATATTTGGTCCTCAATTCAAGTTAACTTTGAGAAGACATAGTTAGTAAAGATAGCTACAGAAGCTATCCAAAAGGTGAAAGAAGAATCAGGAGACATGCCTGAGGATGCCAATAGAATCATCCACTTCCTCAACAGCAAAAATAAGTATGAGCTCCAACAACTCAATATAGAAGATAGAACAGAGACCACTTCGGAAATAAGGAAGGTGCTTTCTAAAAGGAACCGCATGCTTAACTTAGAATAAAAGTGCCACAACATGCAGATAGCCATTGATAGGTTCACGACTAAATTCCAAATTTTGAGGGAGAAAGGTCTACCCAATCCTTTGGTTATCAATGAAAAACTCATGAAACAATTAGACTATGATACCATAATCAGATAGTTGGCAAAGGAACAAACAAGTACTTCATCCATAAAAGCCCTACCAATAGGAAAAGTTCTGTACAACACATTTGAGAACATTTTTTTCCTTGAGCATGAGATTAAACATTTATTCCTCACCAAGCCCAATTTTGCCAAGTATACTGAAGCTGATGAGATGTCTAGAAGAATGATGAATGTAAAGTTACCTGATGCAGAATGGTGGGAGACAATGACTGATTTACTGTGACAAATTTACAACAAAAAATATTACGCACAGTAAAAGTGAAAGCAGACAGGTAAATAGATGAAAACAGGGTAGCATGGTCAAAGAGTGTCAGGGTCAAAGAGTATCAAGTGAAAGATAAAAATTGAATAAGATTCTAGCGTAAAAGATCACAACTACAAGCCAACATAAAGGGCTACAAAGTCAACCATAAAATCCAGCAGTACCAAATAAAAAGGGACAGCATGAAACAGTTCATTAGTTGTCTCTATCTTCTTGCAAGAAGATATTTGTATTTCCTAGAATAAATCTCAAGTTTGTTTTGAGATATTTTGTAATAATTTTTTTTATAAATACTTCATAATTTGAAGTATGTAGGGTGGATTCTTAGACATTTCTATAGACTCTCTTGATCAAAGACTGTAAGCTATTGTATCATCATTTGGACCAGCAAGTTGGATTAATGAATAAAGTCAAGACATTTCACTCGATTCATTTGTAGTGCAAAGTACAGACAAGTATTTTCCCTTGTGATTGTTATTTTTCTCTTAAAGTTTTCCATAATCTTTAATGTATCTGAAATCTAAATGCTATAATATGGAATGATATCTTAGAATTTTCTTCATTGCACTCTGTTATATCTGTTATGCATTTTAATGTTCTCTGCAAATTATCTAAATTAAGGAATTCTTAGTTGCTCCTTAGTCTAGGTAGTTTTTTTCTAATCTATAGTAAAGGATTCTTAATTGCCCTTTGCTCATGATTATCCTTTGTTCCTCATTTTTATCCCGGCTTGAGGATTCTTAATTTCCCTCTCACCCTGGTTAAGATCATTCCACCCATTCGACCTAAAGACTTGTACTTCACTCTGCTAGCTTTCCCTTTGGACACTCCCTTTAATGAGTTAATCCCAGTTCTATTGTCCATCTTTGACCCCATAGCCCAATGGTCCAGAGACTTTAGTATATCCATCTATTATAAGGATTCCACCAACCAACATTCAATACAAATCCAAAACCCCCTGAACTTTAAGAACTAGCCTAAAATCCCAGCAAACGAAGCTAAATCATATAGAGAGAGCCCTCTCTGAGTCATAGGTTGGTTAGAACCTATACTTAAAATATGGGTTTGTGGTTACCTCGGTCTATCCCTTCTTCTAATAACTTCTAAGGAAAATTCTGAGTGATAACACATGCCAAAAGCAATAAGTTGGCTTTGATGTGATTGGCCAAATGTAGGTATTATAGCAATTGGAAGCACTACATAGATATTTGAGACATGCGCTCAACAATCTCAAAGCAAAGCATCTTCATTTTGGCATAAACAAAATAAGTTATTTACAAATCAGCTAATTATTTCTCTTCATTATTCAAAGAAGCAAGGACTAGTTTCTTTTCCACTATCTCCATTGTTCTTTTAATTTCAAAATAATTACATACAACAAACGAAATAAAATCCATAACTTATGTTTGTATATTTTACTATAGGTGAAATAGATTTATGTAGCAAAGTGTTATTTTTCTAAAGGGTGGGAAAAGCTATCATAACTCAGTTTTCAAACCAATGATGACTCATCACCATTAATGGAATCAGTTAAAGAGATGGAGTTGGCATATATTGTTGGCTCTAAGAAGTAATGGCAAGCTAAATCACCAGGTATAGCTTAAGACCCGTCATACTCTTTTATACCTAGACTAACATGTATAATCCATAGTATATTTCCTGGAAAATTTACAATCCTATAGTTCCTTCCCAGCCTCTTATCTCTCCTCTGATTTAGTACCCCACATTATGGTTGTGGTGGCCCTCTCCCCTGAGCCAAATATTCATGTGGCCTAAAGGATGGCATGGAACCTCCTTTCTAAGGAAATTCCTTATGCAAATTCAGTTTATTGTGCAACAAAAACAACTACAACTCCCATCCATTATGCCACCAAGTAATCCTCGTCTATGACCCTAGCTACCTGTGCAACCTACCACAAATCTAAAAAATAAGGTAGAAAATAAATTCAAAGCACCTGCCTTTCCCACTTACTATATCTTCCCCATTGAATGTAATGACGTACATTTGAGGTCACGGAGAGGAGTGAATTTAGGAACTTCCCTTGTTGCCACAAAGCATGAAGAAGAGAATTCACCCTAGAAAGAATCCCTAATATAGATATCACTAGAGAAACAAAACCAAATTAAAACTCATGTAATAGTCGATGTTGTTGTTTTTGTTGAAACTGCTCAAATTGTGACCATCTAGATAGGAAAACTGACTATTCTAAGAAACTTGAATGGTCTAGTCGCAATTAGAAATACATTTTCATCTCTTGGAGGAGGAGAAGACCAAGGGAATCATGAGTAACATTAAGGGGTGAATCGGGAAGTTCATGAACAATATTGAGAAGAAATCCCAAGAATTTTCCCTAGTCATCCTTGCCAAAATAAGGAGAGATTAATGATTCATGAGAAATCAATCAGTGGATAGTAGATACTAGAATAAACCTGGTGAAAAGTTTGTGTAATAAAATTTAATAAAGGCAAAATAAGACCATGGGTAAGGGACACGTATTCCAAGCTAAATGTTGGGGAAATATATCCTAGTGGGCATCACTGGATGTGTGTTTTGGCTAAGGAAAATTGGCAAAGGCTAAGGCAAAGGCATTAAAAGGAAAAAAAGGCATTTTTGGCACATTTATGTATGAAAATAAAGGAAATTAGGAGAAAATTAAGGTGAAAGGTCACAGGTTGCATGTGAGGATGAAATTGAATGAAAATAATGGAAAATGAAGAAAATAGAGGCCTCATTCATAAAAAGGTTTCTGAGGATCAGTTGGCAAGCTTTTGCTAACCTTTTGTCAGATCAAGTTTGGAGCTCTCTCGTTATTCTCTCTCTCTCACTCTCTTGGTCACTTAGAGTTTTCTTGGAGTACTCTAGTTTGGAGCAAAGGAAAGGTAAAGAAAGGAAAGGAAAGGAAAAGAAAGCAAGGATCAAGGAAAGGAAAGGAAAAGAAAGCAAGGATCAAGGAAAGGAAAGTAGGATCAAATATTTTCAACAAGAATACTTTCAGGTAACCTTTTGCATGTGTGATTTCCTAGCCGGTTTAGACATGCATGGCTTTGCATGTTGGTGTATGGTTCTCTTACTTTCGATGGCATGGTTTTTTCGAGTTATGACAGTGGATTTTAGCCTAGACTAGCCTTTTTCCAAATGCCATGGTATGTTGGGATGTTATTTCGGTTTTTGAGCTTTGGAATTGTCAGATGGATTTTAGAATCCAGGGTGAAGGTGGTCTCAAGGTTCATTCCTAAAGGCCCAGAAATCCCTTGACTGGTTTTGGCGGCATACACAGTAAAGCCTGAGGGAGAATTCTTGGCTTAGGGCCTAGTGATCTGGGTTTGGATTGCGGTAAAGCTTGAGGGACAAGGAGATGGAAAATTCCTCAAGGATAGTGATGGATTTCGGATGACATTCCAAGTTCTGTTCGGTTGTGATCGAAGCACTAGTTTTGGTGTGATCATGGTTTGATGAGGGTGGAGGTGGTTTAACCTATGGATTCCCTTGGTTATTATTGGATTGGTTGTTCTATGAGATCCCACATTCGTGCTTGGAATATGGAACGAAAGTGACTAGCTGAAAGAGAGATTTGGTTTAGCCATGTCTATGGTCGGGTGGTACATGGAAGTCCTGAACCTAGTCAGATTTGCCTATGATCAGTAAAAGCTAAATTCTCTTACTTTTGCACTGATTTTTATGTGGATTTAATGGCCGTCATATCTCTTACATACATATATATATGGTTTTATGCTAGTTATAAGCATGGTTAGATGATTGGTTCATGTCATGGTTATTTCATGTATTTATTTGTAACTGTTAAATGGATGGATGCAAGACTTAATTGATGATGTAGTAGTTCAATGGAGGAGGCGATCCTTCTGGTTATGTTTCATAAGTTGTTTCAGTCGTTTATGCTTGGTCTTGTATCCTTTACATATATGTTGCATTAATGCAAAGTGTTTGACTAGAATGTCAGTCCCAATCAAATGTCTCGAAACCTTTTTGTTGCTCTATGTGCACCTCCTCCTTAATAACCCCATTGAGAAATGTTGTTTGAACACCCATCTGGTGGATATTCCACCCCATCTGCATAGCCATAGAAATAATTGATCTAATGGATGAGCACCTTGATACAAGAGAAAAGGCCCCTCATAGTCAATTCTCTCAACTTGAGAGTACCCCTTGGCCATAATTCTGGCCTTATACTTCTCTATGCTTCTGTATTTTGCCTGCTTCACCTTGAAGATCCATCTCAAACCCACTATTGATTTATATGTTGGTCATTGGTCCTTTTCACAAACATTTTTATTTGCAATGGATTTGTATTCCTCCACAATTGCATCAACCCATACAAGTTGCTCTATTTCTTCCTCAAAATAGGGTGGCTCAATCTCTATAAGCTTAGTCATAAGATCCATGTAGCCAGTGTACCTCTCAAGTGACATCCTTTTCTTAGGAAAATTTGAAGGATATCCCACATTCTCCCTCACTTCTTGCACAATTCTATCAACTTCCTTAGTTATTTTTCTGCCTTCTCTGGATGGTTTTTCGTGAGTGAATCTCTCCACTCTTTGTTCCTCAATTTGTGGCTTCTCTACAACTTCGTGAGGTTCCTCCTTTAGAGCTAAAATCTCATCTTTTGGTGGGATCTAAAGCTCCCTCTTAAGAGAGCACCACATAGCTTTCTCCTCATTAAACTTTACATCCCTTCACACAACTATCATTCTGAGGGATGGCAAGTACACATGGTAGTTGTGGGGATTTTTTATGTAACCCACAAATACCCCCAATTCTATAGTTGACTCAAGCTTATTCCTTGATTCTTTGGAGATATGGCAGTAAACAGAGGCTCCAAAAATATTGAAGTGCGGCACATCCGACTTTCTTCCTGAGAAAGCCTCCTCCGGTGTAATCATGCCAAGAATCCAATGAGGACCTCAATTATGAAAATAGACTGTTGTATTGCATGCCTCAACCCACAAATGCAGAGGTAGGCCTTGGTCATGCAACATCACCCTCATTGCTCCAAGAATGCTACGATTCTTTCAATCAACCACCCCATTCTGATGTGGTTTGTGGGGTGTTTTAAAATCTCGTTGAATGCCTACTTTAGCACATAAATTTTTAAATTCATTTGACACATACTCACCTCCATTATTGCCCCTAAGAGCCTTCACCTTCTTGTTGGTTTATTTCTCAACCAGTGCTTTGAATTGTACGAACATGGAGAATGTCTCATCTTTGTTCCCCATGAAGAGATCTAACACTTATGTGAGAAGTCATCAATAAAAAGGACAAAATATTTGTGTCTGACAGTGGAGGGTAGAAAGGTCCACAAACATTAGAGTGGATCCTTTCTTGGAATGCATGTGCTTTGTTGTCTCGATCATGGAATGTGGATTTATGTACTTCCCCAATGTACATCCTTTTCTTACATCGTGCTACTCAAGTGCTCCTTTAGGGAGGCAGTGGCTATTTGTTGTATAATATTCAAGGTACCATGATGTAAATGGCCAAGTCTTATGAGCTAAAGTTCACCTAGATTGCGGCCCTGCAATTTCTCTTCCTTAGTGCTTAACGCAACACAGTCTTCCACATCTAACTTATACAAATTCTTTGCACAAACCCCGATATTCTTCACCTGTCCCATGGCTATGTGTCTTAGGAATTCTTTTCCTTTGTTGAAGATCACATCATAACCACGGTCTTCCAAAACTGCAACAGAGATGATATTTTTCTTTAGTCCTAGAAAAAACATGACATCCTTGAGCATGAGAGGGGAGCCTAACTCCCTCTGAAAGGTGATTGTACCAATATCAGTCATGTTGTACCTTTCGTCATCCCCTAGCTTTATTTGCATTTGGAGATCTTTGTTCTCCAAGTCACGGAAAAAATCTCTACACCCTGTCATGTGGAACAATGCACCTTAGTCTAGGTACCACACACTCCCCATCACTGTGTTGGACATGCATGCGATAAGGGTAAAGTCATGGTTGAACTGTGAAGCTAAGGCTTCACCTGCTACTCCTCCTAATGTCTTCTTTCTTGCCTTTTTCTGTGGGCACTTCGTGGCATAGTGCTCGTATTCATGATAATGGAAGCACTTATTTTTGACATATCTTTCTTCTTTCCCCATTGGCTGGATTCTGGTTTGGTTTGAGATTTCTTCCCCTTTCCCTTCTTTCCCCTTCCAACCAATGCAAAATTTTATTCATCCCTTCCCTTGGATGAGGTCTCGTCTCTGGTATTCTACCTTATTTCTTTCTATACCAAATCATACCATAAGTGTTTCTAATTTAGTAGTTTCTCCCTCTAGTTCACTTAACCTTGATAGCTATTCCAACTCTTGGGAAGGCCCAAAAGCGTTATGCTTACCAAGTCATCCGTTGAAATAGTAACACCAACTCCTGCAAGCTCATCATGAACTTGTGTGAACATCCTCAGATATTCCAGCATAAACTCATTCTTCTACATCTTGATATTTCAAAGTTTATCCTTGAGCACTAGCTTTTTACGGTCACTACTATTCTAGAATGGATTTGTGAGTGCCTACCACATTGAATGACGATTTTATTTCCCATGGAGATTGCTGACAATTTGGACATGTACTCCCTCCCATATTATTCTCCACACCTTGGCTACATCTTTCTTCCATTGAGCAAGGTTTTGGGCATCGGATTTTGTTGATTTTGTAACATCTCTTTTGATGTATTCTAGCAATCCATTTTCATTGAATACCTCCTCCATCTGATCCTTCCATGAAATGAAATTAGAGCTTCCTTCCAAGGCATACTCTTTCTTCAGCCCATTGAAGGTCATCTTCTCATATCTTAAGAGATCTTGCTACACTAAACTACAAATCTGAACCTCTTGAGAAACAAATTCGAAATTCTTGATCTAATGTGAATCGTGCTATGATACGATGTAGATATTATGGTGTAGATTTGCAACTTCTCATGAAGTTTTTTCAAAATCACAAGACACAAACCTACTCTACTGCTCTACAGAAGTTAATTCACAATTTAGAACAAAAAATTCAGACATGCAATAAGAAATAAAACACATGAACACAATATTTTCCCTAGGGAAAGAAATATGCTAAAAACTCCAATGCCTTCTTGAATCAATTTAATGAATATAGATGTATTACAATTGCTTTAATCAACTATGCACAACCCGTAAGTGAATAACCCATCTCTCTACTCACTGAGAAGCTTGAACCCAAGCGCCATAAATTTCTGCCTCTGCTTGAGCCCCTATTTCCTTGGCAAATTCCTTGGGAAATTAGGCCCCTATTATTTAGTGATTTTTCCAAAATGGATTGCACAATTCCTAAGGTTGATTATCTCATTGCATGCAACACCTGAATGCTCAAGACTAGTCTACAACTAATGTTATAATGCCTTGGAATCTCCACCATAGCTGGGGAACTCAAATTCTTTGCATGCACTAGCTATTTTGGGCTAAGTGATCACTTAACTAGATGATCACTGCATTTGACTGAAGTCTTACTGCACAACTGGCCTTCCACTAGTTCCTCCAACAGTTAGAACTAGTTTAACTGAAAACAATTTGAGATAGTTGACTTTGATTGCTACAAATTAGCAATCACACATGCTTAAATGAACTCTAACTCCTTCAACTCAAATTTATTGAGTAAAATGGGTGACACAAGCCATGTCATATAAGTTAATTGCATCTATGTTGTCTGCTAATGGGAAATTCAAATTTTCTCAATTTAATCAAGGAAAATTCAATTGAGAATTTCTTGCTGCATTTTTCAACAATCCTTTAGGTGAATCTAATCCATGTTGCCAATCTAACACAACAATGTGCTAATAACAACAACCAATGGATATAAGTAGTGTTCAAAATGAATAAAATAGTCAAAGAATACATATTAAAATGCAATCTATGGAGACCCCGAAAAGTACTCCAACTATGTTACCAGCTATCCACGTTTATCGAAAGAGCCTCCATTGCTCCTCTCATGATGCACACCTCTGTTATCGGCCTCCATTGTCCTAAATCCCATTAGTTGTTGTCAGACACCATCACTCTACTTCTCAAAGAACCCATCAACAACATAAAGACAAACCCTTAATCCTTTACCTTTTTACTAGCGCCTCATATTGAAAATTTTAAGACAATATATTTATTTGTCTTAAAAAATTATCTTAAAATTCCCCTCCGTGTAGTACTGTCGAATGCAATGACATACAAGTTGTCTCTAATAGTATCACATAGAATGAAGGGACAAAAAAGTAATTAATATCTCAGAAATCTTGTTTGGGAAAGTTTTCACATTCTTCTAAGACAACTACCCCCACAAAATGAAGAGCCCAACAAGTCATTGTCTTTATATAAGATAACATGAATGGAAAGTGAAATAGTATTGTTGCTATAGGTGCGATATATTAGTAGCCTGCAAGTTGGCGATTTAGGTTGCACTATCAAAGTCAATTTTGTAGTTGTTAGATGACATTTTCTTAAATTGATATGTTTTTGTCTTAATTGTTAATTGTCTTAAATGAGTTTCCTCTTAAGTGCCCATTGTCTTAGATATAAATGTCTTAAAATATTTTTCTCTCAAACTATTTTTGTCTTAAATATAAAGTTTTGACTTAAAATAATTTTGTCTTAAACTGTTTGTCTTAAATATAAGGTTTTGTCTTAAAATATTTTTGTCTCAAACTATTTTTTTCTTAAAATATTTTTGTCTTAGACCGTGTTTTTGTCTTAAATATAAATTTTTGTCTTAAAATATTTTTGTCTTAAACTGTTTTTTGTCTTAAATTTCAAATTTTGTCTTAAACTATATTTGTCTTAAGTTGTTTTTGTCTTAAATATAAAGTTTTGTCTTAAAATATTTTTGTCTCAAATTGTTTTTATCTTAAATTTTATATTCATGACAATTCAATTGATATTAAAATTTAATGTAAAATAATTAAAATAAAACGTGACTTTTTAAGACAAAAGATTTCTTTTGTCTTAAAAAAATGTCTTAAAAGTGCCCTTGGTGTAGTAGTGATTATTCAAGGAAAATCACACCACCTCGAATAACCCACTGGTGCTCTGTAAGGCGGCGACACGCTTTCACTCCTACAAGATGCCTCTGGGTCTTCGTCCATTAACTTGTTTCCTTATGTCTGAGGAAGACGAGCTCTTACCCAAGCAAAAGAAGTTTTAGGGCATACTCTGGGCACAAGCAAAGTGTTATGTTATAATATAATTTAATTTAATTGTAAATTAATTGAAATTGTTTAATGTAAAAGTAAATATAAAAAAATATTAAATTAATTGAAAATATTATGTATTAGAAATATTAGGATAATTTTTTACAACAAAAGTTAAATTTGAAATTATATCTCAATTGATTTATGGATAAAATAAATAAATTTAGAATTATATTTTATTTGATTTATAAATTGAAAAAATTAAATTTAACTCATTAATAAATCAATTGAATTTTTCTTTTATTATAATGTAAAATAATAAGTTATTTTTAATCAATAAAAAATATAAAAATAGAGTTTTGCTTCAAAAAATAAAGTTTCCATATTGTCTAAAAGACCTAAAATTTATTAACTAAAGAAACATGCTAATATTTGGCACAAGACATAAGAGATGCTCAAATTCAAACAAAATATGGAAATCCCCTAAATACTAATACTAGATAAATGCATGTCAATTTCGTCTTAACTCTTATAGACCTGGAAGTCCTAGTCTGGAAGCAACATTTATGCATTGTCATGTTGTTGGGAAATTTCTTCTTTTTTAACTTCCTCAACAACTAATCCAATAAATAATCTTAAATTTGAGATAGAAAATTAGAAATTTTTACTAGATTTACAAGCAACATTTACACATTGTCATGTTGTTGGAAAATCTCTTCTTTTTTAATTTCCTCAAAACTAATCCAATAAATAATATCACATTTGAGATTGAAAATGAAGTCCTTTTACTAGATTTACAAGCATTTGATAATAAGAAATGCAACTATCTTAAAGAGATTCTATTTTCCTCTTCCAACCATGCATATTTTCCCATGATGAATGCATATTCATTATCTCTAATTTCTTCATGACTTTGCATCCCACCATTCACATATAAAATTGAATTCCTACTCTTTCCAATGAGACTTTCATCTTTTCTAAGAACTCTATGGATATTAGTGCTTTGACATAGTCTCAAAATGTGAATGATGTTCCATTCTAAAATCACTACATGACACCTACAAATTCCCTCTTCCAATTCCCTCATGCTTAACTAGAAAATTACAATAACTAATTACTAGACCCTTTTCCAACATCCATTCCAAAAAATGACAATTGAGTGGAATACCTTCAAAATAAAGCTTTTTCCACATAAATTTGGACACTATATTTTTTGTGTGTGTGAACAGAGAGGTGTTTCATAAGATGTTCAAAGGAAACAATGAGTAATCAACTTTCCCAAGCATGTCCAATAGGGAAACAACACAAGGTTCAACAAGCCACAAATGAGCCACCCACATGAATTGAAATCCCAAATTCTCATAGCCTTGTTGATCCTTCAAGGCCATAGGAAAAAAATTCCCAATTCAAATGGGTTTGAAATAGAGCAACCCACCACAATGTAAGAAACCATAAAGCCTCCCCTACAACCATTCTAGGATAATCCTCAAAAACCATTATGCCCAATGTGGGAGAACTCAATTCACTTCTTAATTAAATACTCTACTTCAATATCAAACGATAAGTGCGTGAAGTTATTGAGGGGGCAATCCTCATTGAAATTTGAATTACCTTGTTCCTTGCCACTTCAATTATCACTACAGATTTCATGCAAAGCATAGTCATAACTATAACTTAAATGTTAAGGAATTGAAAAAAATGAAATCCTTATAATACATACAACTTTACCATCATTCAAAGAGGAGGAACTAGTCACCCATGCCACTTGGTTTTTATAAAAGTGAATAGTTAAGTAGGGAAAGATGAAACTATTATAATCCCCACAATTTTTCCATCATTTAGACAGGAGGAACTACCAATTTGATTCTTACAACTGAACCCTAATAACCAATAGACTCTTGATATGTCTTGTAGCGAGGAGTTTCAACATTTGGAAAGGAGCCACAACCTCATCTTGGCTACCTAGGACCCATTCAAAGGTTATTTCTTGATTTCCCTTGAGATAAAAAACCCTAATAACCAATAGACTCTTGATATGTCTTGAAGTGAGGAGTTTCAACATTTAGAAAGGAGGCACAACCTCATCTTGGCTACCTAAAGCCCATTCAAAGGTTATTTCTTGATTTCCCTAGATCAAAAACCCCCTTCCACTTACCACAAGTGAAAATAATATATAATTAAAAAAAATTAGCTAAAATTTAATAAATAAAAAAATATGATAATTTAAAATCTTCTATAATTTTCACTTTAATTCAAAATTAAATACAAATTCAATTCACAATAAAATTTAATCCAAAAGTAAATATAAAATAAAATAAAATTTAATCCAAAAGTAAATATAAAATAAAACTACTTTCAACCTTATCCAAAATTAAATACAAATAAATTATCAAATAATATATAATATAGATATGTTAATCTATATAAAAAAAAAATTAGAGAATATTATTTTATAATATTTATGAATTAGGATAGTATTTATATGAATAGTAAATTATATAAGTGAATGATGGAAATTGATATATGTTTTATTGAAACTATCATTTTATCATATTTATATATTGGAATATTATTTATATTTATGAATTGGTATATTGTTTTCATTCATGATCAAATATATAAGTGAATGTTGAAAATTGATATATTTTTAATTAGTTTAATAAAAATTGTAAATTGAATTGATATGAGTGATTCATATGGCATAATATTTGCTAATTTTTTGTAAATGGGGTAGGAAGCTAAGTGAGTTTGATTGTGGGGAAAATCTATAGTTAAAAGCTCTTGAACAACAGGAGCCTTGAGATGGATTTAGAGAGTTAAGGGAAATTTAACTAAATAGTTCATATGAACACTTACCTTATGATACAAAAAAAAAAAATTAACTAAATTATAACTTTGTTTTAAATAATAATAATAATTATTAATATAAAAGAAATTAAGTATGAGTTAAACATATATAGGTTTAAGAAAATGTAACACTATTTTTAATCATGGAGATTCACATCACTTTACCATGGAGATTCCTAACTTGTAAATAGAATTTGTTACAATACCATGGTTTACATATACCAAATACTCAAAAAAACCATAACTCATATTTACACATGTCCATATGGAATTTTTTTAATTAATCAATTTAATTGAACAAATAGAAAGGACATAATTTTTTTGAGATAAATCTCAAACCTTGATATTTGTCACTAGTACTCAGAATATTCTAGAATATCTTGAGGCCAAACTCCTATTATCTATCTAATAATTATTGATAATTAAATTAAATTTCTAAAAACCTTATTCTAAAAGACACATACCTATCCATATAATTATATAATATTTACAAATTACAGTGAGACCAAAAACTCATATAAAATGAACCATTCATATAAACAATAGAAAAATGTGCCTAATTTTATTGTAAAAATAATTGTAAAATGATATGATTTTTTTTTTCACTTTTATTTACCTTGATCTCCTAAATGAAATGGATGAAACATAGCTGAAAACTTTTGACATGAAGCATGTATATCTGAACTTTGTATGTTTCTCAAATAAAACATGTAATTCTTTATGCATGAAGAAAAACTTATGTATAATTTGTTACATCAAACTTAATTATATATATACAATACAAAGATAAAACATAAATTGATAACATTGAGTAGGGATAAAAATCCATAAAAATAATTCTCTCCTATTTAAATTGTTAACCAAGCATCTTTGATACTTTGCTTACTTTTTCAGTTATGGAGATGAAAACATTGCCAAGAATACTCAAATAGTTGAAGGCGATACCCAAACTTCACATGCTATGAGGGACTGGATTATAGAAATAGCAAACTGGGAAGTTAACTCGGGAAGATTTGTAAGTCTAGCACTACCAAATAAGCCGTTTGTTTTCCTTTTTTCTGTTAAAGTTCCATTCAACATGCTCAGAATGGTAAAGAACATGCTAATCACAATCCTTTGGAGAAGTTATTCCTCGTTCCTTTCCAGTTTTTCTTATGCCGAGTGGTACATGGCAACACAATCCTTTGGAGAAGTTATTCCTGGTTCCTTTCCAGTTATTCTTATGCCAAGTGGTACATGGAAATGGTCATAAATAGTTTATGAGACCAAACCCACAAAGAGGGGAAAGGGGGAACTTTAGGGATTTGGAAATGTAATGGCCAAGGGAGAAGCTTAGGAGATGTGAACCCAATGTTTCTATCCATAGTGCTACTTTGTTTTATGAACAAAGATGTGTTTCTTGTTCTGCAATCATTTCAAAGAAAAACAAAAAAAAACCAATTAGACACTATCTTTGTCTCCTCTATTCATATTAGATTAACATTTTATGAATTTGGATTAACATTTCCTTATGGATTAGTATACCCTTCTGCAGAGTACACAAAACTAATACATTACTAACATAAAACATATATAGAGCTATACCAAACTAATACATTACTAACAGAAAACAAGTATAAAAGTATATAAAATATACATAAATTTTTAACATTTTATGAATTTGGATTAACATTTCCTTGTGGATTAGTATACCCTTCTGCAGAGTCCACAAAACTAATACATTACTAACATAAAGCATATATAGAGCTATACCAAACTAATACATTGCTATACATAAATTAATTTGATTTGAAAGTAATATAAAACTGACAATCTATTAATCCCTCTCTCTTTGATAATCCATAAAAAATGATTTTTTTCCTTAAAAATCTACAATTTCTTGAAAATGATATCAAAGGCAAGCTGACATTTTCGTTTTCTTATAACACATTCTACAATGTGAACCCAGCAAAAATATTGTCTCTATAAAATAAAGTTGCACATCAGTGCCGGTACCCATGGCCACCGTGAGGATAAGGAATTCTGATCCTCAAATTTATACTCCTCTATGTACGAAACAACTGTGACCGCTAAGATAAGGCCGCAGGAGACGTTGAAATACCGAAGAACTAATTTTTCTAAGCATTTCCCATTTCTCTTCCTCATTGAACTCGTCTGCACAAAGTGCTTCCAAGGAGGGTTTACTGATGTATATTCTAAATTCACATTAATCGCTTTAGAGGTGAGAGCTACACTGCCAACTTCAGCGAAACTAATCCCTGAAACTATAATTTATCTAACATAGTAAATCTTCATTGAAGAGATTACATAATCAGGAAAATTACAGATATGATACGAGTTCACAAGAATGTAGAAAATATATGAAGCCACACAACTAAAATGCAATCCATACTATATTAGTTAAGGAAGATATCCTAAGTGGTTAGGAGAGTTTAGTGATAACTTTCTCACGCAGTTCCACTTATTAGTTAAGGAAGATACCCTAAGTGGTTAGAGAGTTTAATGATAATTTTCTCACCCAGGTTCTACTTAAATGGTTAGGAGAGTTTACTGATAACTTTCTCACCTAATTCCACTTATTAGTTAAAGAAGATACCTTAAATGGTTAGAGAGTTTAGTAATAACTTTCTCACTCAGTTCCACCTAAGTGGTTAGAAGAGTTTAATGATAACTTTCTCACCCAAGTTCCAATTTTATGAGGCGACTATATTGTAAATGTCTAATATATATAGTTCCTTCAATTAAGTTAGATGAGCTTTTTCTTAGGATTTGCACCTCTGGGTTCAAGTATCATGACGAGACTATCTTGTAAATGTTTGATATATGTGTAATATGTACGTTCCCTGAATTAAACTAGAGACGAGCTTCCTCTAAAATTTTGCACCCCTTAAAAAAATTGCAATCCATACCAAAACACTGTGTATTCAGTTGCCATAAACAAAGGGAATTGATGGACTGCAGTTTCGGCTACTCTTATAGCTTCGTTTTGTTGCTTCAGTTGCCATAATCAAAGGAAATTGATGGACTGCAGTTTCGGCCGCTCTTATAGCTTCTTTTTGTTGGTTCGATCCCCTGCCAAATCAAACAGAGCTTTCATAATTATGAGCTAGGCATTTCTGTGTGCATATTGCGTGATCAATAAGGTAATGGGACAATTAGGAAGAACGTCAGCGGATACAGCTTTCATAATTCGAATGGCTTCATTTGGCTTTGACTCTGGCTGCACTTTGTGTGAACTGGGTAAATTTATGTGGTAACTGGGCGAGCTGTGGGGATAATGGGGAATTTTAAAATGGAGGAATTGTTTGGATGGTTATTTTTAGTTAGAATTTAAAAAAGGTTTAAATAAATTTTATAATAGTGTTTAAATATATTAAATTATATTTTTAAAAGTGAAAATAGATTTTTTTTTCCAGAAAGGAAAAAGCATTATATATTATATTAGTCATAAAAATACATTGTAATCATGATTTTCTCTGTTGTCACTGTGGCCGTTATAAACAAAATTATAAAAGATAGAGATATTTCTCTTCAAACAAGATCTAGTTCCTACTTCTCACAATAGCCACAACTATTCTGGCAGGATTGCTGATATTAGTGCATTTACAGATTAGTAGCATGTAAGAAAATACAAAAGCTGTTGCAAAAACTGAAGAGAATCATATGTCTCAGTTGAAGCTGAGCTGAAGGAACATATTCCAGATTGGAGGGAGAAAAAATACTAGTATTTGAGAGAAATTTGTGCCTTCAAGAAACCTGTTCCATGTAAATCATGTCAGAGGTGAAAAAATTAAAACTAAATATATGTACCATCAAATCAAAAACAAACTTTTACTTAAATTATGACACCATCTAAACAAGGAGGTACATGCCTTCATCGTAGATTAACACCATAGAAAAAACCTCTAAGCACCCAAAATCTACCGCCGAAATTGATCAAAATGTTAGCCAATTTTTTATTATTTTCAGAGCAAAAATCACAATCTGGTTAGACTACTACGGTCGGGTCCGAGCTGTCACGCCCCCAAGCCTACGGTAGTCTTTCAACCGTGCCGGCGAGGTGCGGCACCACCGAACGCTTTCTTTTTAACAATACTAACGTTTATGGACTACGCCTATTCCAACATGAACATACTTAACTTGTGTTCTTATAACCGAATAAAGTGTTGTCCTTTATACTTTAACAAAGAACATTCTCAATCATTAACCATGTACAATAAACCGAGAACAATACACAAGTATAAAGGAAGGGGCAACTCCCGGTAAGTCTGCCCAACAATATATTATAACAACTTCTTCAATTTTACAATACAAGTGTGCTTGACAAACTTCAAGCCAACACTTAGCCAAATAATACAACCGAGGGACAATTCTGCCTTTACAACATCTTGTGCCTTTCTTGCACAAAGGACGGTGCTCACCCGAGCCACCAAGAATCCTTGCCAAGCCTTACACCAAGAACTGCACCTTAGAACTCACCCCAAAGACGGTTGCTTCACTCAACCCGCACTTAAGTCAAAACTGCACCTTTAGTAGCACTACGCATGAGGTATGCGTAGTCTACTTTACCCCTACGTTTTACCTCTATGCGTATCAAGAGAGATGAGCGAAAATTGCTTGGTTGAAATGAGGTACATCCACCTCTTATATATACGCTCCATACTTGGATATAATCTTGGGCTGACATAACATGAAGCCCTTCACATTGTATTTTATGTTGTCGGCTTATATATTTTATGCTCCACGTTTCAACATGTATAAACCTTCGTATTACATGGTTTTAATGTATGTTCTCCATTATATTTTATTATCCATGGTTCTTTACATACATATGTGCCATCGCATGTCCATATGTCTTATTAACATGTTGGTCTTTATATTTTATTGTTTTATAATTCCATGCGTATATATATAACCTCCATATTATATATAATATGTGCGTCCACCTAATACTTAGTCGTATTATGATTTTTCATTATTGTCGCATCTAACTCGCAGAAACGTCGCACCGTCGTGTGCGCTCACCCGCCGTGCGCCCATGCCCGCCCGTGTGCCCGTGCACGATCGTCCACCGTCGCCCTGCTGCACGAAGGCCTTACATTCTCCTCCACCTGAAATCGTTGTCGTCCTCGACAACATATCATCTCGGTAGCTCTCCACCAAGATCATCATCATTCAGGATGTCGACCTTTCTACACAAGGCAAACATCCTTGCAACATATGTAGAGACTCTTTCTCCACTATGTCTCGGCCTAGTGACCACTGCCACCAAGCTCACCATTCATAATCCATGCTCAGGTCCATGGAAACTCCATCCATCTCATCTGCAACATGCCATCACCTATCATGCCTGCTCCATATGTTTGAGGACTCACTGCCATGAGCAGCTAGCAATGAGTCCATCTTCTTACTCATCTAAGAAGATGTAGAGGGAGTAGAGCCTGAGGGCTCTTCCTCACTAATCAACTCGATCCATCTATCAGGATCCTCAACCTCCATCCTTTGTAGATAAGCAACCCGGTCTTCCTTCTGGACATCCAGCTTTACGTATACCTCATCATCATCATCATCATCTTCCACCAACTCCAGCCTTCTTGTTAAGTCCAAGATGCTATCGGAAAGTGTCTTGATGACCACTGACTGCTCCGCAAGTTTTGCCTCAACAGTGGACAACCGCTTGTTCACTTTTTCCTCGTCCTCCATTTGCATTGCTCCTACTTTACAATCAGGTCTTGTTGCACCAAGGGTAGGCACATCAATGGGTACATCTTCTCTCCCATCATAAATGTAGAGCTTATTCAAATGTGGTACAATCATAGCATCGAATTGTTTCATAAACTCCACCCCCAATACAGCTTCATAGTCATCAATCCGTGCTATAGTGAAGTCCACCTTCCCGGTCCATCCACCAAGTGTAGTATCCACCTTCTCGGCTACACCAAGAATGTCCATCGGAGGGGAATTTATTGTCTTCATTTGTGCCCTTGCTGGTACAAACTTTAGTCCAATCCTCCTTGCAGTATCCTCGCTCATGAAGTTGTGGGAGGTTCCACTATCCACCATAGTGATCACATTAGTACCTCCAACCTTCATTCGAACATACTCTAACTTGTTTCTTTCTGGGTCTCTCTTAGAGACTACTTCTGTAGTAGCAGAAGCACCAAGTATCTGCATCATCCCCACAGAAGCATCATTACTCTCATCATCAGATTGTGCAACCGCAACCACCTTTGGTTTAGAGGGACAATTCTTCACCATGTGTGGTCCTGCACATATCCAACACTTCAAAGGCTTCTTTGTCTTCGAACCATCATCTGCTTTCGAAGCACCATCATCCTTATTCTCTTTCGGCTTTTCGGACTTCTTCTTCTTGTCATCATAAGTCTCATCAAGGTGATCCACCAACCTATCAATCGCAGCAAAAGCTTCTTCAAGTGTTCTAATCTTTTGTCTCCTCACCTCATTGCGTGCCCAAGGTTTCAATCCCATAATGAAGTTGAACACCTTGTCTTTTTCTGCCATGTCATGAAGTTCCAAAGCTGCACTTGAATACTTTTGCTGGTATTCTTGTAGGCTTCCGGTTTGCTTTATGTACTTGAGTTTGGTCCTTGCTTCCCATGTGTCATCTTGAGGACTGAAGTGGGTCTGCAAAGCCTTCTTCAAGTCTTTCCACGAAGTGATGTCATCAGCACTGCCATTGGAAATTTGGTCCACCCTTCTTCGCCACCACATCTTAGCATCCTTTGTCAAGAATTGAGTAGCTACCTTGACTTGTGTCTCACCATCAATCAGGTTCAACCGCTCCAAGTACTGCTCCACATCCCATAAGAAGTTGCCAAGAATTGCTGCCTTCCTTGTTCCATCATAAGATTCCGGTTCCTTGACCTTCATATGAGGCATTCCTCCAAATGAATAATGCCCCATGGCCCTCTTCACAATTGTAAGCTCATTCTTTGTATCTTCAAGAGTCTTCTTCAAGTTCTCAATTTCTGCACGACTTTCTGCAAGATCTTGATCCCTTGATTCCTCGACTTCTCTGACCCTTTGTTCGAGTTGGGCACACCTATATTCAGTGTACTCATTTTGTGTCTTGAGCTCATCATTCCTCATTTGGATTTCATCGAGTTTCTCTTCAAAAGAAATCTCTATACTCTCTATCTTTTCCGACATCTTTTCCATGAACCCAATAGTAGTATCGCCATGATTAGACCCGGCCTGAGACCCAGCTGCCATTTCGTCCAGCTTCTTCTTCCTTTGCGATCTAGTCTCGACCATTCAACAACTCCACCGAGTATCCTGCACTTCCACGAGCAACCGTTGCTATGATACCAACTGTCACACCCCCAAGCCTACGGTAGTCTTTCAACCATGCCGGCGAGGTGCGGCACCACCGAACACTTTCTTTTTAACAATACTAACGTTTATGGACTACGCCTATTCCAACATGAACATACTTAACTTGTGTTCTTATAACCGAATAAAGTGTTATCCTTTATACTTTAACAAAGAACATTCTCAATCATTAACCATTTACAATAAACCGAGAACAATACACAAGTATAAAGGGAGGGGCAACTCCTGGTAAGTCTGCCCAACAATATATTATAACAACTTCTTCAATTTTACAATACAAGTGTGCTTGACAAACTTCAAGCCAACACTTAGCCAAATAATACAACCGAGGAACAATTCTGCCTTTACAACATCTTGTGCCTTTCTTGCACAAAGGACGGTGCTCACCCGAGCCACCAAGAATCCTTACCAAGCCTTACACCAAGAACTGCACCTTAGAACTCACCCCGAACACGGTTGCTTCACTCAACCCGCACTTAAGTCAAAACTGCACCTTTAGTAGCACTACGCATGAGGTATGCGTAGTCTACTTTACCCCTGCGTTTTACCCCTATGCGTATCAAGAGAGATGAGCGAAGATTGCTTGGTTGAAATGAGGTGCATCCACCTCTTATATATACGCTCCATACTTGGATATAATCTTGGGTCGACATAACGTGAAGCCCTTCACATTGTATTTTATGTTGTCGGCTTGTATATTTTATGCTCCACGTTTCAACATGTATAAACCTTCGTATTACATGGTTTTAATGTATGTGCTCCATTATATTTTATTATCCATGGTTCTTTACATACATATGTGCCATCGCATGTCCATATGTCTTATTAACATGTCGGTCTTTATATTTTATTGTTTTATAATTCCATGCGTATATATATAACCTTCATATTATATATAATATGTGCGTCCACATAATACTTAGTCGTATTATGATTTTTCATTATTGTCGCATCTAACTCGCAGAAAAGTCGCACCGTCTTGTACGCTCACCCGCCGTGCACCCGTGCCCGTGCACGATCGCCCACCGTCGCCCTGCTGCACGAAGGCCTTACACGAGCCCTCCTACATACTAATATAGGGTGTGCAAAGTACAGCGAAAAGATTGGCAAGTTTTTCGATAGTAAATTGCTTCGGAGTTTTGCCACTTCAGCAGTGAGTCTCTCTGTCTATGCAAACGGAAACTGAAGGGAGATGGAAGAGGGCCCCGCTGGCCATGTCGACAGGACCAACCAACCAATATAAGATTTTGACTCTGCCGGCAGAATCCGATTCTGCAGTTGGGATATTGGACGCAGCTATCGCGTTCGACAGAAAAATTGGCGCGTGCAAGCTCATTTTCTGGGCCAAGCTCTCAGACGACAGAGTTGTCGCTTTCGTTTACACCTTCAAAGAAGATGTATGGAAAATGATAAAGTGATGCAATGGAACTGGTAAATCTTTTGTTATTTGGGTCTCTCCTCGGCTCCTGAACGAGCGCTTCCTCTGCTGGCTCTGCACTGACTCGATTTCATCTGTAAATACGGTGTTGGTGTTTGAGGTGGAAAGAGAGACGCCGAAGGAGCCAATTCCTTTGGGTAACGGGTCTTTTAGTTGCATCATACAACATGAGAAACAACTGTGTGTAATAAGCAGAAAGTATGAGAAGGTAGAGACGATTTTTGAGTTGTGGAAGTTTGATCTGAAACTAAGAATTTTGTGAGATATCGTAAACCCAAATATAACACAACCGAAATATAACACAAAGGGAGTAAGCTGGTGTACGTGGGCTTACGATATTTCACAGCATTCTTAGTTTCAGATCGAACTTCCATAACTCAAAATCGTCTTTTTCTTATCATATCTTCTGCTTATTCCACACAGCCGTTTCTGATGTTGTGTGATGCAACTAAAAGACCCGTTACCCAAAGGAATTGGCTCCTTCGGCGTCTCTCTTTCCACCTCAAACACCAACACCGTATTTACAGATGAAATCGAGTCAGTGCAGAGCCGTTTAAAACCGTTTTTGGCCGGAGAGGCTTGAGCCGTTTCTACAGTTGTCCCAAGAATTTGATACCATGAAAGCGGCTCAGGCCTCTCATCCAGAAGACATGTGGAGAATGAGAGTGGAGTTATCTAGTGAGCTCCAGAGATGTCAAAGAAAGGTTGTCAATGATAGCGATCTCTTTGAACCACGTGATTCAAGTATTTTGAGACACTTAGTGAATCCGACCCGGTGAATCCGCAGAGGTCTGGGAAAGCAGCCTTAGTAATGAAAATAATATATTACACCTTTTTTTCCTCCCTTCTCGGGAGTAATATAGACCATTGCAATGTTTACACACACTTTGAAATAAATGGTAATAATCATCTTGGTAAAAACATTTTTTTTTTAAATATTATTTTTATAATATGATTTTTACACAGATTTGGTTAAAAATATAGAACAATTATTGCGCTATAAGAAATTGATATAATGTGCTATTAATTTTTAGTGGGTGGTATTTTTAAAAAGTGTCTAAGGTTTTCCTAAAGCAAGCGATGATGCGAAGATAATTTTTATAAAAATTATTAATTCAAGATTTTCTATTGAAAATAATGAGATTGAGATAGGATAATATTTACAAAAATTATTAATTTTTATTTTGAAATAGATTAAAGAGGTTGTTAAAGTAGTAAGTTCTATATGTATTAAGTATCAACTTATACCCATTTTAAATACAGATTTAATATGAGTCGAGAGGATGTACAATTTTTTTATGAACCTATATTATTTAAATGTTTTGTATAGTTATTTATTTATTTTAAATTTCTAATTTTTTTTTTATTTTTTCTAACATGAGAAAAAATTCAATTTTGATGAGGTACTAACAAGGTTACACATCATACTAGGCACTAGGCTCTGCATATAAATAATGTTGCTCTCACAAAAAACGCTTATTCAGGAGCCGAGGAGATTCCTAACTTGTAAATAAGATTTGTTACAATACCATGGTTGACATATACCACATCTACCATTATACCATATTTTTCACACTAGGTATAATGGATATAGAACAACATTATTTATATTAATTTATATTAGAAAATTGCTATTCAAATACAAATGAAATGAGAAAAAAAGACTTCAAAATGTAATTGGAAATCCTTACAAAACATCTTGAAAATCCTAAAAAAAAAATAAAAAAATTTCAAGATATTTTTTCTTTTTCAAAAAATTAGATGTAAATGCATTGATTTAAAATAACCCTATTAAAACTAGATCTAAAAGCAATATTTTGAAAAATATTTACATAATTATTTTACAATATTTATATTAAATATGAGATAATATTGAAAAATACTAAAATCTAAAAATAACTTGGTGTAATATCAATTAGACTAAGAATTTAGTTTTAACATTTTTCAAAAACTTTTAAATAATTATAACTACTTAAATAATATTCGTAACTTGTATCCTATAAAATTGTAATTCCTCTAACAAAAATTCTAAAAAAACACATAAATAAGGGACTATTTTCTAATAAAAATGTCAGGACTCACTTACACGAGTTAAATGCATGATGCGACATGTTGCAAAGTAATCCTTCATAGGGCTGGTCTTCAAATACTCATGTGAGTTAGCGGCGGCACCACTGAGGAATTCTTCACCTTGTCATGCCTACTACTTCGAAAGTATCGAAGAACTTCTACGTAAATCACATGCTTCAAGGAAAGTGTTACCTATTCCTTCTTCACCATTGAACTCACACCTTAGCATGCCTACTACTTCGAAAATATAGAATTTCTACCTAAATCACATGTTTCAAGGAAAATAAAACCTATTCTCTTTTCACTATTGAACTTTTTTCGTCTGTGGTTGAATATAATTGAGTGGTGTGATTATTAGCATAGATTTATTTTTATTTTGGATTTATTAATGGTCGAGAGATCAAATTTTTTTTCACTCTATTCTAGTTTGTATATTAAGATATTTGATCTTTCCTTAGGCTTAGTAGATCCTGAGATGGATCTGCGTTGGTTTAATTCCCCTCTTTAAATATGCTACATTCCACGTGAATACCATAGTTCAATACCATTGGTTCTCAATACCATGGGTCAATATCATGTGCCATATTTACTTTTATTAATATTAATATTAGGGTTAATAATGTTTTTTTGCATGGCATTAATAATAATTTGGCTCATGGTATTTGGCCCATAGGATTCACCTAAATAAAACCTCATTTTTGAGTGTTCGTAAATTTAAAGTGAATTATCGAATAAATATAAAAAAAAATTTTATTTATTTGTTAAAGAGAGAATCCATACAGGCTGGTAGAATTTTTTTTTTGTTAATGGAAAACCTGTGAGCAGGTTTTCCATTAACAAAAAATTTTATTTATTTATTTACCATACCTTTTTTATAAATATGGTATTTGGCCCATGGTATTTAGCCCATGGTATTAAAATGGTATTTGGCTCATAGGCTTCACCTAAATAAACTTCTTTTTTCAGGCTTCTTTAAATATAAAGAGTCTTATAGACTAAATATAAGATGTTTTATTTATTTTCCATACCTCTAGTTTATTTATATTTTTATTTATAACCATATCTTTGGAGTAAGTATAAAAAAATGTTTTATTTATTTACCATACCTCTAGTTTATTTATATTTTTATTTATTTACCATACCTATTTTTTTAATGTTCATAGACCTCTTTATATTTTAAATTTATATGGTGTTTATACATAATAATTAAATTGATTTCTAAAAAAATGTTTTATTTATTTACCATACCTCTAGTTTATTTATATTTTTATTTATTTACCATACCTATTTTTTTAATGTTCATAGACCTCTTTATATTTTAAATTTATATGGTGTTTATACATAATAATTAAATTGATTTCTAAATAGAAACGACAATAGATTAAAAATGTTAAATGTTAAACATTACATATTAAATGTTTACATTTACTTTTACATATTTATGTGAGATCTACCCCATACTGAGCTGTAGAGTGTCCAATCATTCACAATACTTCTTTAAGGGAATTAGAGAACTTCCCAACTCTCATTCTCCACCTTTCTTTAGAGTAAGAGGTCAAATGTAACACATAACACAACAATACATATTATTTAAAAAAACCTTTATAAACTTCAAAGTTTTACCATATATGATATATATTAAATTCCTACCATGTATCATCCCTACTTTGAGTTTAATGGCTCAATCTTTAATATGTAATTCGCATATGCCTCGAATCGATGACCCTACTTGGCATGCTTCTTTACTTTAATGAAGTTGTAATATCATTTTAATGGTGGATAATATGGATGGTACTCCACCTCACACTTGCTACTCTACTCTTACATTTAAATGGATGGACCGGACACGAGAAGGGTCGGTAACTTGGAACACCTGGTGAAGTCTGCTCCTTTGGATTTGGGTATGGCGATCCAATGGACCTCAACACTCAGGGTTTAATGCCGTAATTGCTTTCTCGGTGTCCTGCCACATGTGGATCCATTTTGCATTGTGCGATATTTCAAACTTTCAACTTTGCAAGTGGGCTAAGGGTTTGTCGCAGTAGAGAGGGTCTCAATTTGCCATCCTTGTTCCGATGGAGCATGGCGTCAAACTTCGTCCAGTAGGTATCCTGCCATCCTTCCTCTCTTTCTTGATATGGATACATACTTACAGTCTTCGATTTCACTTCGAAAATGCGCTTCCCTGCTGATCCGGTTCACTGTGCAGGGAGTACGAGATACTGCTCGTTTACTTGTCCAAAAGAGGATGATGCTGGAGGCCAACAAGTTCGAGGAGGTAACATTCGTCATGACATGGTCTACTGTTGGGTTATTTCATTTCACCCAATTCGAGCCACTAATGCTTTGATGTAGCAGTTTCTGGTACAGGTGGTCTACGTCGTTCTAGAGCTACTTTGTCTCAGGTAATATTGAAGATATTGAGTACTACATAGATTCATCATTAAGAGTTTCTTTTTTTATTTTTCTTTTTATTTTCTTTTAACTCCTGCTTCATGCGTCTACACGTAACAAACCTGGCAAAAGTCATTTCCTTATGGTTCTGATGAATTCGAATGACTCTCCCCTACTTTGGGTTGCCATCTTCTGATTTCTAGGTTGGTCTTATTACCAAAATTTATGGCATCCTCTCATGCTCGAATGTCTTCGGGAATAAGGTGGCTATGTTTGTATTCGTTCTACAGCATGATATTCAGGTTTCTCTGGGTAGAGAAGTATATTTAAGTCGAGTCTTCAAGCCGGCCCTAGTTTGACTTTTATTATTTTGTATGAACAAGGGTTTTGTTTAAATGGCCGCTGAGTGGTTCCAAAAAAAGGTGCCATGACATAACCCTGTGTAATTCTGGCTTCACCGAGGGTTTGATTTTTAATTTATTTTTCCAAAAAGGTCTGAAGTTTGTATATAAATATAATGTTTTTAACTTGGAGCTCTTTTAGCTTGGTTCGGCTTCTGAGATCGAAGCTTGTTATATTTTGTTTCACTGGGTTCTATCGAGCTTGATTGTGATTTCACTGATTAGGATTTGTATATTATGGACTATGTGAACTCACAATTCTTTCTGGAATCGACCCAGAGTTATGTGGAGCTCTTACGGTTGATAATGAGCTTTCTTTTTATAGTCAGAGATTTAGATATTTTGACTATTTCCATGTATAAAAAATTTCTTCTCCATTTTGTGATTGTCAAAAAGGAATTATTCTAGCGTGATGCTTAGGATGATTACATGTTTTAAAAGGTGTAATGCCTATAGAAGATTCGTGCATGTGTATAATAATAGCATTGCTCTGTCTCAACGCTTAAGCTATTATTGGTTAAACATACTGAATATTTTAAACGTATCGTTAACAATTCTTGGTTTATAAATTTATCGTATCGTTAACAATTCTTGGTTTATAAATTTATCCAAAAATAATTTTTATTTCTGTGTGCAGTAGAATATCTTCCTAATTTTACACAACTTTATTTTTTACTTTCATATAATTTATTCTACCTTCATACCGACCATAAATCTATAGTTATCCAACTACTACTAACTTAAGATATATAAAAGAGACAATATTCAGCTACTAGGCAACCCTAGTGTTATCTATCAATCACTATGGAATCCTTTTCTTTATTGATTACTAGATAAAGAGTTTTTTACTTATTTGTTCTGTGTTTGGTAGATCTGTAAGTTATTTCCCTTTTTAGGAAGGTCTCACCACCTAGCCATGGGTCTCGCAATTACATTCAGCTCTTCCTTCTCATGATAGTAGAATAAGTCTGTTGCAATCACGTATCTTAGGCATGAGGACTGGTTTATTTCACTCTCCCTCGAGCTCTTCCTTCTCATGAAAGTAGAATAAGTCTATTGCAATCACGTATCTTAGGCATGAGGATTGGTTTGT
The DNA here is from genome assembly GCA_031772625.1 of Pinus tabuliformis. Classification (NCBI taxonomy): domain Eukaryota; kingdom Viridiplantae; phylum Streptophyta; class Pinopsida; order Pinales; family Pinaceae; genus Pinus; species Pinus tabuliformis. The sequence continues at coordinate 440,634,171 of CM062814.1, read as the reverse complement.
TGCAATCACGTATCTTAGGCATGAGGAGTGGTTTATTTCACTCTCCCCCGAGCTCTTCCTTCTCATGAAAGTAGAATAAGTCTATTGCAATCACGTATCTTAGGCATGAGGATTGGTTTATTTCACCCAGCTCAAGGAAATCTGGGCAACATGGTATTTGCTCCCTTTCACATGTGATCTAATTTCTCCAGTCCCCTAGGCCTTCTTTCCATTCCTTTTTTGAGTAAACAAATGACTAACTGTTTTTAACTGTCTCTGTCTTGGCCTCTCAACCTTAGTTCTTTAATATTCCATGTTAAGCAAAGTAAAAAGCTAAAGTAATAAGTAAAACTTGGTAACCAAAGTAAATGTACATGTAGTGTGGGGTGTTACATCTACCCCCGTTGTGAGGAACACCATCCTTGGTGTTCTTTTCGATTTAAGAAAATAGTTTCGGATAAGCTTTTCACATAAATTCCCCTTCTTCTCTTTTGGGCCAAAGTGATTCCACTACACTTTAACCTGGGTGATGGCTCATTTCCACAAGGTGGTTTCTCTCTGATCGAGAATACAAAGAGGTTTTGCTAGAAACTCTCCTTCCGGCTTGACCTGCACATTTACAATCTGCTGTTGGAAACATTTCAAAACAACAAATTATATGCTATTTATTCTATTAACTTATTACCTGTATATTTTCCCAGTTAATTACGCTGAGGGTTGTACACATATTTTTTTAACAAGGAGACATGGAAAACATTGTGGATCCGGATATGGCCTGGTAATGAAAATTTGTATGCTGTAGGTCCAATCCGTTCCAAGACTTGAAAAGGTCCACAGTATTGGGGTACTAACTTAGCACAACCCTTCCATTGTAAAGTGTCTTTTAGAGGCTTTACTCTCAAGTACACATGTTCCCCCAACTGGAATTCCTTATATGTTCTTCTTGTATCTGCATAAAACTTTTGACTATCTTGGGAAGCTTTTAGATTCTGACAGAACTTCTTAAGCATTTCTTCCATTTCGACTAACATGTCAGGATCCAATGTTAGTATGTTGACAGGACTATTCTAATCTATGTCCAACCTGCACTTTTTTCCATACAACACCTCAAAGGGGCTCATGCCTAGTGACTCGTGGTATTCATTATTATAATAAAACTCCACTAAGTGGAGTTAATCTTCCCATTTATGCGGTTGTTGCATCACAAACATTTTTAACATATCCTATAGAATTTGATTCACTTGCTCTGTTTGGCCATCCATCTGTGGATGGTAAGCAGTAATAAACTAAATCTGGGTACCTAATCCATAGAAGAGTGTTTTCCAAAACATGGATGTAAATTTTACATCCCTGTCATAAATTACCACCTTGGGTATTCCATGCAGTTGGACATTTTCCCTTATAAATATGTCTGCAATTTCAACAACTTTGTAAGTGGATTTTACTGGTATGAAATGAGTGATTTTTCTTAGCTTGTCCACCATGACCATAATTGAGTCATGCTTCTTATTAGTGCGAGGTAAGTCGGTGATGAAATCTAAAGTAATTGTCTCCCATTTCCACCCAGGAATGGGGAATGGTTGCAACAGTCCAACGAGGTGTTGATGCTCCTCTTTCACCAGATGGCACTATAAACATTTGGATAAGTACTCGGTGACATATTTCCTTAAACCTGGCTAGAAATAACCTTTCCTGATGGCAGAAAGTAGCTTCTGGTACCCTCGGTGGAGAGCATAAGGTTTCCAATGAAATTCATCCAATATCATTTTCTTGACAAAATTTTGATTAGGAACATATATTCAATTTCTAAAGGTTAGCATTTAACTAGATTTATATCATAATCAAATTGTTCGCCCTTCTCTTGAGCTTCAAATTCCTACTGCCAAAGGAAGGCATACTTTGGGTCCTTAAGGGATGCCTCCTCAATTATATCAGGGAGGTTTGATTGTACCTGACTGAATTGAACCTCATATATACAATGTAATTTTCTACTTAATGTGTCAGCTACTTGGTTTTCTTTCCCCTTAAGGTGCTTCATCTCAAAGTTGAATTCGCTCAAAAATGGTATCCATCTGGCCTGCCGAGAATTTAATCTGGATCGGTTAAATAAATTTGTAAGACTGCTATGATCTGTTAATAACAGAATTTCTCTCCCAGTAGGTAGTGTTGCCACATTTTAAGCACATGCACTATTGCTGTCAATTCAAGATCATAGGCAGAATATTGATGCTCATATTCTTTCAATTTGTGTGATTCATAGGCTATAACTTTCCCTTCCTGCGTCAATACTCTGCCAAAACCTTCCTTACTTGCATCTGTGAAAACCACGGAATATTTTTCTAGGTCTGCTACTTTTAGTACATGTGCAGTAGTAAGTAATTGTTTTAATCATTTAAATCTTTGTTGACATTCAACTGTCGATTGGAAAGTGCGTCCCTTTTTTTGTAATGAGGTCATAGGAAAAGCGATTTTCGAAAATCCTTCAATGAACCGATGGTAGTAACTAGATAAGCCCAAGAATGATTTAATATCAACAACATTCTTCGGGGTGGTCCATTCCATAATAGTTTTAATATTTTTCGGATCCACCACTATTCCCTCTGCTGATATGACATGACCCATATACTGTATTTGGCTTTTGAAAAAGTCACACTTGCTATACTTAGTATATAACTGATTGTCCCATAGAGTCCTTGACACTATCCTCAAATTATTTTCATTCTCCATGTGATTCTTAGAGTAAAATTAATATGTCATCAATAAAAATTAGCACAAACTAAATATGGCTGAAAAATACGTGCATCAGACTCATAAAAGCAGCTGGGGAATTTGTAAGGCCGAATGGCAATACCACGAACTCGGAATAACCATAACGAGTTCAAAATGAAGTTTTACAAATATCTTCTTCCTTTATCCTTATTTGGTGGTAACTGAACCTTAGATCAATTTTTGACAACACACTAGCTCCCTATACTTGATCAAATAAATCATCAATATGTGGTAAGTGGTATTTATTTTTTATAGTCGGTTTATTCAACTGATGATAAGAAATGCATAGCCTCAAGGTTCCATCATTCTTCCGTATGAATAGTACGTGGGCTCCCCAAGGGGACACACTGGGGCGAATGTAACTTTTATCCAGAAGTTCATGAAGCTACATTTTGAGTTCTGTTAACTCAGATATGCTCATGCGGTAAAGAACTCTGGAAGGAGGAGCTGCACCAGGGATTAATTCAATTGTGAAATCAATATCATGTTTAGGTGGCAATCCAGGAATGGATTCAGGAAACACATCAACAAAATCCTGAATAATAGGAATATTTTCTAAGGAAGTCATTTTACTCTTCGAATTTGTGTGTCCTACTTGGACAACATAAATCTGATAACCCTTCCTAATGCATTTTTCCTGTTGGTTAGCAGTAATAGGACACAACTTAATATTTTTCTTGATTCCTTGTATTTCCTTTCTTTGCCCGATAACTTACAAATTTTTCCTTTCAATCAACTAGGGACCAACATCCTTCCAACCAATCCATCCCTATCAGTACATCATACAAACCCAAAGGGAGTATATTAAGATCAACATAAGTTGGTTGTCTTGAAATTGTTATAGGGCAATGTTCTGTTTTTGCAGTTACCCTTCTCTTTGACCCTGTGTCAAATGGAACTAACCAAGGTTTTTGAAACTTACTTCTTTGGAGCTGACATTTCTCTACAACCTTAGGACTAACATAGCTTAGGCTAGCACCCGAATCAAACAAAACATAAACAGGTTGATTAGGGATCATACGTTCACACTCAATCATGGTGGGCTAGTACTATGCTTGATGGTCGTCTAGTGCAGCATTAATATTGGGCATACTCCTTTCCACCTCCTCAACCGTGGAATCTTCTTTCATATTCGAAAGTTTTTCTATTCTGGATCTATGCGGAAATTTTGTAGTAATGGGGTTCTCCACATTCCCATCACTGTAGAGGCTATTTCGGCTGTTGATCATTAGAAAGTTTATTTTCCCCCTCCAACTGTCTATTTTCAGTGTATGCTAGAACCTTTGACTGGTTCATGGCTGGAAATTTACTGAAGGGTCTTTGTTTTATATTCCTTCCATTAGTAGTGTTTGTCTATTTGCTTGGGGATAAATTTCTCCCCCTCATATCCAATCCTCCTTTATATTCCTCACTTTTTTGTTTCATTTGCTGATAACAGATATAGACTTTTCACACCGCATCATCCATTGTTCTTGGGTAATTAAATTCCAACTTTTCCTTCATAAAGTTGGGTAGGCTACTAATAAAATGTTGAATCTTGACCTTCTCTTCCTACATATACGGTACATATCATAATAGGGAGGTAAATCGTTTCACATATTCATCCATGGTCAAGGTTCCCAACCTTAAATCATGGAACTCCTTTGCTTTTTCATCATAATAATGCTCAGTGAAATATTTATCCTTGAAATGCTTTTAAAATTATTTCCACGTAACTTGCTCTTCATCAATTTTTCTTACAGTTTTGATTTCCTCCCACCAAAGGGTAGCCTTACCCCTTATTTGATAAACTGTGAGCCGTGCCTTAATTTTATCAGTGTAGTCATAAATATGAAAGTATTTACTCAAGTCAATCAACCATACTTCTGTGCTTCCTTAGATTCTACTTCAAAGGGTGATGGTTTTATCTTTTTGAATTCCCCTTGCAATTCTAATTTCTGTATTTTTGTGTTCCATTGGCCGGAAACATTATTAGAATGTCCCTCTTCATCTTCCCCATGTCTTTCTGCCGAATTTGCATTATCTTCTCCATGATGGACCATCAGGGTTTTCTCCCTATCCTTAGCATTGGGATCTAGTCCCCACTGATTTTGTTGGTCAGATATACTTTTAAGGGTTCTCTCTTGTTCTTGCCAAAATCGTTCATTATCCATCCTCAAGTTTGTCATCTCAGCACATAACTGTTGAACTATTTCGAGTAGAGCAGTGTTGGCTTGTTGAGATTCTTCTCCCAGTTGTATCCATATGTCTGGGTTGGCCTCTACATAAGTTGCCTCTGGCTGGTTCAATGGTTTGGCACTCCTTTACATTTTTCTCTTTTGGTGTTGATCTCTATGTTCACATTCACATTTACTTAGTTGCTTATTCCATTATTATGTTTTTTTTTTACTTATATATATATATATATATATATATATATATATATATATATATATATATATAGAGTTAGTGTGCGAATCTGAGCTCTGATACCATTTGTAACACATAACATAACAATACATATTAATTAAAAAAAAATTATAAACTTTAAAGTCTTACCATATATCATATATATTAAAGTCCTACCATGTATCATCCCTACTGTGAGCTTAATGACTCAATTTTTAATATGTAATTCATATATACCTCGAATCGATAACCCCACTTGGCATGCTTCTTTACTTAAGTTGTAATATCATTTTAATGGTGGATAAGATCGATGGTACTCCACCTAACATGTGCTACTCTTACATTTAATGGGATGGACCGACACCAGAAGGGTCTCGTAACTTGGAACACCTCACAAACTCTGCTCCTTTGGATTTGGGTATGGCGATCCAACAGACCTCAACACTTAGGGTTTAGTGCCGTAACTGCTTTCTCGGTGTTCTGCCACATCTGGATCTATTTTGAATTGTGTGATATTCTAAAGTTTAGCTCTACAAGCAAGCTAAGGGTTTTTTGCAGTAGAGAGGGTCTCAGTTTTCCATCCTTGTTCTGATGAAGCATGGCGTCAAACTTCGTCTAGCAGGTATCCTTCAATCCTTCCTCTATTTCTTGATATGGATACATACTTACAGTCTTCGATTTCACTTCAAAAATGTGCTCTTCTACTCATCTGGTTCACTGTGCATGGAGTACGAGATAATTCTGGTTTACCTATCCAAAAGAGGATGATGCTGGAGGCCAACAGGTTTGAGGAGGTAATATTCGTCATGACAGGGTGTACTATTGGGTTATTTCATTTCACTTGATTCGAGCCACTAATACTTTGATGTAGGGGTTTCTGGCAGAGATGGTGTTCATCATTCCAGAGTTGCTTTGTCTCAGGTAATCTTGAGGATCATGTGAGTAATACATAGATTCATCATTAAGAGTTTTTTTTCCTTTTCTTTCAACTCCTGCTTCATACATCTATAGGTAAAAAACTTGGAAAAAGTCATTTTCTTATGGTTTTGCATTCAAATGAGTCTGCCTTACTTTGGGTTTTCGTCTTTTGATTTCCTGGTTGGTCTTATTACCAAGCTTTATGGTGGTCTGTCATACTCGAATGTCTTTGGGAATAAGATGGATATGTTTGTATTCATTCTACCGCATGATATTCGGGTTTCTCTGGGTAGAGAAGTATATTTAAGGCGATGCTTCAAGACGGCCCTAGTCTGACATTTGTTATTTTGAATGAACAAGCTTTTTGTTTAACCGTTCGCTTAGTGGTTCGAAAAAATATGTGCTATGGCATAAACTTGTGTAATTCTAGCTTCACCAAGGGTTTGATTTTTAATTTATTTTTCCAAAAAGGTCTGAAGTTTGTATATAAATATAACATTTATAACTTGGAGCTCTTTTAGCTTGGTTCGGCTTCTGAAATCGAGGTTTGTTATCTTTTGTTTCACTGGATTCTATCGAGCGTGATTGTGATTTTACTAATTCTATTGCTTAAACAATCAATATATTATGGGTTGTTTGAACTCACTATTCTTTCTGGAATTGATTGAGAGTTATGTCAAGCCCTTATAGTTGACAATGAGATTTATGTTTATAGTCAATGATTTAGATATTTTGACTGTTTCCATATATAAAGTTTTTCTTCTCCATTTTGTGATTATTAGAAAGGAATTATGCTAGAGTGATCTTTAGAATGATTACATGTTTTAAAAGGTGCAATGCATATAGAAGTTCTGTGCATGTGTATGACAATAGCATTGCTCTGTCTCAGATTTCAAATGTATGGATAACAATTCTTGGTTTAGAAATTTATCTAAAAATACTTTTTATTTCTCTGTGCAGTAGAATATATATCCAAATACTACTAACTTAAGATATATAAAATAATTTTTCTGTCTCAGCGCATTAGCTATTCTTGGTTAAACATACTCAATATTTTAGATGTATCGTTAACCATTATTGGTTTAGAAATTGATCTAAAAATACTTTTTATTTCTCTCTGCAGTAGAATGTTTTCCTAATTTTACACAACTTTATTCTTTACTTTCATATAAAATTTATCCTACCTTCATACCAGCGATAAATCTGTAGATATCCAACTACTACTAACTTAAGATATATAAAAAAGACAATATTCAACTAGCAGGCAATCCCTAGTGTTATCTATCAATCACTATGGAATCCTTTTCTTTAACGATTACTAGATAAAGAGTTTGCTTACTTATTTGCAATCCTGTTATAGACATTTTTGTGCGTTGCAACTCCAATCATGAAATGTCCATAAACCAAGGGCTCCTAAGTCCCTAAAAGTGTTGTTCTAACCCCTAAAGGAACAAGGTCAACAAATTACAGCAACTCCCAGAAGTTCTCCACCATAAACTGCTCAGAATAAGTCAAAACAGGATCATTTCAGCTGCTCCACTGGCTAGGTGCATTGCATAGCACCTAAACACACTAGCTAGGTACATTGCAACGCACCTAAATGCACTATGAGGGTGCGTTGGGCGAGAAATGACAAATGGCAGTGCCATTCCGCGAGGTGGAAAGACAATGGAAGCTTCCAGAATCTTCTCCTATGACACTTGCCTCACTAAATTCCACCAAGGATGAGTAAGAGGCCTTCAGTCTCCAAGTGGAAGCAAGAACTGACAGAGAGAAGACACTAATCAAATCACAAGCTGACTCATCCTCCTTGCATATATCTATATATGGATCCCTCATCCCAGAGATCCAGAGGCTGGAATTTTGCACATTGTAAGGAATTGCTGTTGGTTTTCAGACAAATATCAGAGTATTGGGTGATTTATGCTTTGTTGGAGGTGAAGAGGGGCTTCTTTGCTGGGAGGTTGATGCTAGGTCAGGAATCATCGGTTGTAACTCCTCCTGGATCTTCTTGTTTATCAATAAAAACTATTTGAGTTTTTCCTCCATGCTTGCGTATCATTGATGCTTGTTACATTTGTATGGTTAACTTAAATCTGATCCTAAGTTGTTTATGAATATAGATCCATGTCTTTGTATAGTGTTCTTCTTCTATGATCTTACAGGTACTTGGTGAAGCTGGGCAAGTAAGGGAGCAGGTAGCTGGAAGCTGTCAAAGAAGAGAGAGATTGGATCGAAGGATTAGCGCAAGACACAGGTTGGTTCTTCCTATTCCTCTCTATCTATAGTTAATAAAGGAAATACAAAAGTAATTTTTCTCTGTTTGTTTCTAAGGCAGCTGTCACACCTTAGTGGGATAGAGCAGTTCTAAATAGACACTTTTCCCGGTAACAAAATGGTGACTCCGCTGGGGAGAATGTGTAATTAGTTTGTTTGTGTATCTCTTTGTTGTTTGTTTCATAAACTTATAAGTAGCATTCGAACTGCATTTGCCATAACAAATGCAAAGTAGACATCTGTTGTTTCAATCCATTCACTGGATTTGTTTATGATTTGAACTGCTGATTCACAAACTGTCAGATTGCCCTTGTGATAGCTCTTAGACCCTCCTTAGATCTACCCCTGATTGTGCATTACTGATTGTTTTTACTCGGCCAAAAACCAAAGACTAAACTGCAAACCGTGACCAAGAACCCGGACAGATTCTCGTTTCTGGCCCAGCGTAGGTACTGTTAAGAGTTCCTACATTTCAGCGCGCTTCCTGAAAGGGCAACCTGCGCTGAAATCCAGTTTCTCTGTGTTACAGGTGCACTGATCAGACTAGCCTTGTGCAGCTGAGGTTCTTGTGCTTCATTCTTTCCAGTTCTGTCTCTGAATTTTGCAGCCTATGATCAGTATATGTCTATTTAAAACCCCCTTTCCTTGCTGTTATTCCACCTCCTTTGTACAAAAGAACTGTAAATTTTTTTGTGTGTTTGTTGAGTCGTTTACAGTTTTCCATTGCAAAAGTAGAATAGTCATACTATCGTCCTTTGATTTAGATCTGTCGCAAGTGTCGATTTCGATCATAGGAGAAAGTTTGATTGCTGTTGATGGTCGATTATACTTTTACTATTGCCTTTGGTCTGAATTTATGATTTTCTAGTGTCAAAAACGAGTATTCATTTCAAAATCGTAAGGTGTCGTAATCATCTCTATCTTTTGATTTCGAAAAGAAGCTTGTTTGTGTTTGTCACTTAAAAGAAAATTTAGATTTGTACATCAACTTTATTTTTAGTATCAATACTAAGGAAGTCGAAAACAAATACATGCATGTGCATTTGCATATTGACAGTCTGTTTGGCTTGATTTAGGAAAGTGCATTTACAGTGTGCTCTTTGCTCTTTGTGAAAAGATTGTGTCTTTCTTTTCCTCTAGTAGCTAGGATTTTCATTGCACAAAAGAGATAAAAGTTTGTTTATCATCTTTAGATTGCATTTTAGGAATTACATCTACATCTCGTGGTGAACCCAAAAGGAAAACTTCATAAGCAAGATCAACTTAAAATAAATTCAATGAATCTAACAACGCTTTGGAACTTAACGCACAACATTTAGAGGTCTAGGCTAGAGACGTATTCCGGCGTCGTAAAGCCTGGTAACTGTTGGCCTCACTGATGGTTGGGTGATTCCTCCACTTTGAGACGATAAGTTCCAGTACGGACTTGTGCTCCCACGTACCGTCGAGTATATTTTGGGAGACCCCTATAGGCTTAAATCCTTTATCCATAGGAAGCCGTGTCTGCCGCCCTATCGATCGCAATGCACTGAACACAGCATTCGGGAAGATTGACTGCCGTACCGTAAAAAGTATTCTGCAGTTTTGCGATTGGTTTGGTACTCCCTCTACCTAGATCTCCAGAGCAGTCCCTTTCGTTCCTTTTCAGACTCCTTAACGGAAAAGGTCCATCTGAGCACTTGTCACTTCAGGCTCATTAAAAATCGAAGGAGACTAGAGTCATCTTTTGTTTTTTCTCGACTCTTAAAAATTGAAAAAACAAGTTGTGTCAAAGCGTATAAAAATTTATTTTAAACAAAATATTCATTATCCTTTCCTACTTTGATCTTGGGTTGAGAAAATGGAGTCTACCAACCAAGGAATTCCCCTTGGAGGAAATCCTAGTCCCTTCTCCTCTTGGGGAGATGTTGGTGCGCCCCATATGGCCACATTGTCACTTCCAGGACTGACAATTGGTTTGCCTGTATGGCTCTTCTCAACCTCTGTCGTTCAGAACACCACTATTCCTGAACAATCGAATCAGCAATTAGACAAGTCCAGAGTTGCCCACCAACCTTCTACTTCCTCTAATTCTTCCTCTCCTCCTTCCTCTTCGCTTGATGGGGCTGGTAAAGCCAAAAGTCAAGTTCCTAAGGAGAAGAAGGAAAAGAAGAAGAAAGAGAAGAAGAAGAAGGAGCCAAAGGCGAATGGGGGAAAACGAGTGTCGTCTAACGAAAATCCACACACTGCATCGACCAGGCCTAAATCACCATGTGTCATTTGCAAAGGAGACCACTTTCACAGAGATTGTCCTTGCATCCCTTGGATATTAAGGGACTGGTCTCCTGGATTGCACAACCCGGTGTCGTCAACCTCTGATGATCATGTTGAAAGCACACCGTCGACTAGTGAAAGTGAAGCCCCAGGAAAAAAAGGACAATATAGATTTCCTTGTAAACTGTGTGAAGGCGATCATGTCGTTCACCGTCGTCCCTTCTTAAATGAAGCTAAAAGAGTTTTGGATGATCGTCCGGTTTCACCGTTACGACTTCCTCCTGGATATAAAAAAACTCTTGCCGAGTCCGTCACTAGTTGAAAATCCGGCTGGCCTGCTCAGATGGTCGGCTAAAGAACCTATCATTGAAGATAAACCATCTGGATTCATACCAGACGAAAGTCAAAAGGTCGAGGCGGCAGTTGACCCGGTCTTGCCTCCAGAGGTTTCATCTTCAGATGATACAATCACTGAAGAGAACAAGGATGACACCGTCCAAATTCTTTTCATAAGCACAGACTCCAACGAACATGGGGGCAATTTACCCGTTCCTTTACCGCAAGAAGGAAGTTTGTCAGAGTCGTACCAGGCCGTCTATTCGGTCCCACCTCCAAGAAACCTAGTTGTCTCCTTCGATTGGAATCAACTAGGTAGACCCCGTTTACCAGCAAGCATACCATTCCGAATTATCGTTCAAATATATAGAATGGTTATGGCTGGTACCATCATAGATGAGGGGGCTTCTGTGAGTATCCTTTCCTCAACTGCTTGGAAAGCGCTTGGTTCACCATCGCTTTTGCCTGAGATGAGAAATCTGACAGGCTTTGATAAAGGAACCAGTCGACCTTTAGGGATCCTTCCCAATGTGCCCATAACATTGAGAGGGAAAACCGTTCACATGAACGTAATGGTAGTTCAAGGACCCCTAGATTACAATCTACTCCTTGGATGAGACTATATTTATTGCATGAGAGCCATTGTCTCATCACTCTTTAGAGTGATGTGTTTTCCGCACGAAGGAAGAGTGGTCAAGCTCGTGGACCAGCTTTCATTTCCTGGATCACGCATAGCAAATAGTCATATACCATCCCTAAATGGTCTTTTCATGCAAGAAATGTCTCAATCTCCAGTCCGTCCACCCGATGAGCGCGAATAATTCAGGGGGACATGATTGAAACCCAGGGGGCATGCATCCTGGTTTGCTTCGGCAGGAAAACTTCGAGTATAGGGTAGGTTTTCGCGGGAGAATATGACTAGTCTGTACCCCCGTCCGTGATTGGAAGAGGGGGTTATTCTAGAACAAGATCCTCTTGTCAAAGTTATGTCAGGGATGGTCTCACTATATCATCCGTTCACCTTTGTTTATTTCGGTAGACATTGCCAAAGAAGTGTTTTGTTTGCGCTGTGAATAGAACAATATTTGGGTGACCTGTAAGAGGTAGGCCTCTCTCGGTAAAACAAATGTTTTGGCAGATAGAAGTAGAGGTAACCTTGAAACTCTGTTTTATACCTAGGGGCATGCAAACCTTTTGGCATGCAAGCGAAGAGCGACTATTTATTTTTTAAATTTTTAGGACCTCTAACCCTTTAAACTCGTAGGATTGGTCGTCTCCTAACTTGCATAAAGAAAGGATGTGGGGCAAAACTCTAAAAATTTCCATTTTATATGAGACATTCTTATCATACGACTGGATTAATCGAGCAGTGTTACCGCAAGGTTCAAGCTCGTTAAAAAATAAACCCGCACCGAGCAAATGTTTCCACCCGCATTTAAGCTCGTTAAAAAATGAACTATTCCCCGGTAAATAACCACCGTGAATATAGCACTTCAGCCATTAAAGCCTTGGTCGTGTTTGCACCGTCACCTCCACTTTTTCATTGGCTGATCATTCACCTCCACTTGATTGTTTACCCATTTTGAGGAACAGCTGCGAAGAGTGATTTCACTAGCCATCCTTGTGACACTGTCGTGATTGGAAAATTCCAAACCTTACCTGGAATCAGCTGCTACCCATTTTATCACTCGTTCCTCAAAAGACGAGTCTTCTTTAAGCTCTTTTCAACTGACTCGTAAAATATGAAAAGATTGCCGAGTCCTTGGCCTTCCAGCTCGTTAAAGGGACAGGAAGTGCTATCCCTCCTCTAGATTTTAATCTTTTTGGACCTGAGGGATTATTGCACAAAAAGATCGAGCGCTTGTTTTGTTCGGCTCGTTAAAACTATCGAAAATGCATCCCTTCTGTATTGTTTTATACTTTTTCGGACTTAAGGGATTAGATGACGAAAAAGGAATTTTGGAGTTACCTTTACGTACCTTTTCAGACTCTCTAAAAATGAAAAGGACCGACTTATCTTTGTCGTTAAACTCGTTAAAAAGATTAATAGCGACAAACTTGTCTTTAGACGAGAACGAGTTTCACTATTGCTAGGCTCGTTAAAACATAGCGATGGGTTTGCCCGAAGGGCAAATTATAGAACAAGCATATGTTATCCTCCTCAAGCTTGACAAAAATAAAGAGGTACTGGTCAGCAATGACTGGGGAAAAATTGGGAAGAAAACTCAAAGAATATTTATTGGTAGCAAGTTGCTCTTGAACATGACACTTCCACTCCGTGTCCCAGTCAGGTTGGGTTGTTTCATTCACCGGTCACATCGCCATGGTCACACCATACCATCCACATTTGGGGTTAATGCTACAAATCCATCACATCAGTGTCGCCGACATGTTCAAGAGAAGTCATCCAGAGAAGCCACCTGTGTCCCACCCACTACCATACATTATACTCCATTCTTTCATGACCGCCACCCTGAACCGTATATCATCAGATTGTTTTCACCTCCATCAAAATCATTTTCTCCGTTCCGTGTCATTGATGTGGGATTCATTAAGGCCCTCCTGTGATGGATCACTTCTTGTCGACATCAGCTCATTATCCAAGAAGTTGGTCTAGGAACACCCCATTCAGTACTTTGAAGCTTGCATGCCTCAATGGCAATTTTCTCACTTCCGGCGACAGGTTTACATCAATGACCTTCGACCGAAAGATTTTGCGTGGTGTTCGACGCCAAGTCCTTTATTCACACCACGTGAATTGTACTGCAGTACCTTGGGGATCATTATCATTAGCGGTGATTCCTCCCGCGCTTGTTAACAGTTTACATCATTGACTGGTAATCAAGTGATGTCTTTCCATGTTCGACTTCAGGACATTCCTCACATGGATCGACTTGTACTTTGAGTGAAGATCGGACGAGATTGAAGACCCCGGATCTAGTTTCATCCATTCAGGTTGCGATATATATTCAGGGAAATAAAGACATTAAATGTACAAGCATTGCAGCACAGATAATCATCCTACCAAAAGGATGATGGCTCTATCAGAATCATCAGTCTACAATCAGACGATTGTCTGTCCTATGTACATGAAAATGAATTTATAAAGCTGAGCATGGGAATGCCCGCCTCAGCTAGATCATGAAAAATAGTATGAAGATAATGTATTGTATTGTATCTTATTACAGGTCTCCTCCCAACATTGAAATAACTTCGGATCCTCATAATAAAGCATTTCACCCGATTAACGGCCTCATACTTTAGGGGGCAACTATTATAGACATTTTTGTGCCTTGCAACTCCAAGCATGAAATGTCCATAAACCAAGGGCTCCTAAATCCCTAAAAGTGTTGTTCTAACCCCTAAAGGAACAAGGTCAACAAATTACAGCTTCTCCCAAAAGTTCTCCACCAGAAACTGCTCAGAATAAGTCAAAACAGGATCATTTCAGCTGCTCCACTGGCTAGGTGCGTTGCATAGCACATAAACACACTAGCTAGGTGCGTTGCAACACACTTAAATGCAATATGAGGGTGCGTTGGGCGAGAAATGACAAATGGCAGTGCCATTCCGCGAGGTGGAAAGACAATGGAAGCTTCCAGAATCTTCTCCTATGACACTTGCCTCACTAAATTCGACCAAGGATGAGTAAGAGGCCTTCAGTCTCCAAGTGGAAGCAAGAACTGACAGAGAGAAGAAACTAATCAAATCACAAGCTGACTCATCCTCCTTGCATACATCTATATATGGATCCCTCATCCCAGAGATCCAGAGGCTGGAATTTTGCACATTGTAAGGAATTGCTGTTGGTTTTGAGACAAACATCAGAGTATTGGGTGATTTATGCTTTGTTGGAGGTGAAGAGGGGCTTCTTTGCTGGGAGGTTGATGCTGGGTCAGGAATCATCGGTTGTAACTCCTCCTGGATCTTCTTGTTTATCAATAAAAACTATTTGAGTTTTTCCTCCATGCTTGCGTATCATTGATGCTTGTTACATTTGTATGGTTAACTTAAATCTGAATCTAAGTTGTTTATGAATATAGATCGATGTCTTTGTATAGTGTTCTTCTTCTGTGATCTTACAGGTACTTGGTGAAGCTGGGCAAGTAAAGGAGCAGGTAGCTGGAAGCTGTCAAAGAAGAGAGAGATTGGATCGAAGGATTAGCGCAAGACACAGGTTGGTTCTTCCTATTCCTCTCTATCTATAGTTCATAAAGGAAATACAAAAGTAGTTTTTCTCTGTTTGTTTCTAAGGCAGCTGTCACACCTTAGTGGGATAGAGCAGTTCTAAATAGACACTTTTCCCGGTAACAAATCCCTAGTGTTATCTGTCAATCACTATGGAATCCTTTTCTTTAACGATTACTAGATAAAGATTTTGTTTACTTATATGTTCTCTTCTTGGTAGATCTGTAAGTTCTTTCCCTTTTCAGGAAGGTCTCACCACCCGGCCATGGGTCTGGAAATTACATCCAGACTCTCCCCCGAGCTCTTCCTTCTCCTAACAATAGATTAAGTCTGTCGCAGTCAGGTCTCTTGGGCATCAAGACTCATAGTCTAGCTTCAAGTCACATACCTCTTAGACTGTACTCAACAGTTTCCCACTGGTTTATTTCACCCAACTCAAGGAAATCTAGGTAGCATTGTTTTTTCTCCCTTTCCCATCTGATCTAATTTCTCCAGTCCCCTAGGCCTTCCTTCCATTACTCTTTTGAGGAAAGAGATGAGTAACTACTTTTAACTGTCTGAGGAGGTTAACAACTATTTCTTTCAGTTCTTGTCGAAATACTTTCTCTTAATTATTCATTAATCAAGTAACAAAAAATCTTTTAGCCTCTCAACCTTAGTTCTTTAATATTCCATGTCAAGCAAATTGAAAAGCTAAAGTAATAAGTAAAAATTGGTAACCAAAGTAAATTTTCATGCAGTGTGGGGTGTTACATCAGATTTCCTCCATAGTGAAAGACAACATTTTCAACACCTTTCATAAGGCGAGAGGTCAAAAATGGCTTCGTATCTTTGGAATAAATTCTTAAAAACTTCAGAAAATCCTGATTCTAGATCTACCAAACTCACAGAGGGATCAAATCTATGAGATGTCTATATGATCCCTCTGGGCTCTTGGTAGATGAGGTGTTAAGATGCATCTAGCTGGTTTAATTCCATCCTTTGAATAAACCATATTCCCCATGAATACCACAGATCAATACCATGGGTCAATGACATGGGTTGTCATAAACTCAAAGCCTAACTTACCAAATCAACTTTATATTATTATTTTAGTATAAAGTTAAGAGTTAACTTTGTTTTTATGTTACTTTTATTTTTATTTTATTTTGACCAAATAAAAATGTTTACAAGACATTCATTACATTACAATATCTCTACCATACTGAGGTAGAGCCAACTAAATCTCCCAACTTTCCTTTCATAAAAAAGAGTAAGACCCTAGATCAAAAACCCAATCCAATTTTTTTTTTTAAATGACAATGATCTTAATCCAATTAATCATAGAAATCATTGAATGGAGATTTAAACCCTAGGTGATTAAGCTAGACTCAGATAGGCATCCCCTCTTTAGGGATTCCATGTTCAAAAGTCTGCTTAACTAGCTCGCCGGTAAGAAGTTAGGAACTCAACTAATATTATTCCATTTAATTAATAATTAATGGGAATTTAATGATAAATTAGTTGAACAAGAATTCAATCCCCAACCCAATGGGGAATTACCTTCAATCGAAACTGATAAAATTTACAAGTTACCCATCTTTCAGTTTCATGCTGTTATGTTCTTCAAGTTTTCTTCTATAAATGTTCTAGTTTTAGTAGGACATAGTGTCTATCAGATTCCTTTGATCAGGAAAGAAGATAGTGAATGGGGTTTGCGTCATGGTTGTAAGTACATTCATATTTGACTCATTCAATTTGGTATCAACCCTCTAGTCAGACCAGGCTGAAACAGTTCATGTTTTACATGTGTTCTTGATACCAGACACAATAAGTTTGAAGATGCTTTAATTGGTGGCTTTCAAAGCCCCTTAAATAATGGTCCAGTGTGGTCTTCAGTGGTTCCTCGGTACCAAGTGTCATTAATAGACCCATATATAAATGATTTTCTGCAAGCATATATTCAGTTTCATGGGTATGACACTGCTCCCCAGTCACAAATAGCACAATTACAGTCGCATGTATGTATTCAATTTATTTATTCAAGTATGCCTCTTTTAAATCCTAGTTTGTCACAAAGATATTTAAAGGAAGGTGTTATTGTTGGCCCTATTCGAAAGGTTGTATTTGTAGTGACGCAAAATATCTATTGTGCAAGGAGTACATATATATAGTGAAAATAACAAGGAATAACAAGAAAACATTATGCTGAAAGTGGATTATTATGTATTTCTTGAAGCATAATTTAGCATCTAGTAGATGCTTACGCATTTCTTGAGATTTTATTAAAAAATGATAAAAAAAAATGCTACAACATATGCAAAAATGTTAAATAGTGATGGGTAAGCTTTCACTTTATAATAATTTGAGGAATATAATCATTATAAGAAGGGATCTGTCAACATTGAAACATCAACATTTTAAACAATTCACATTTTTTTGTTTCTGAATTATGGATGTGAAAGAAATGAGCAAACATCTAACATTTTATCATGCATTACTATTTGTTCACACCTACACCTTACAAATGAGTCTTCCTAAGCATATAAGGCGAGTAGAAGAAAGGACGTTATGGAATGTTCTGAACTAGTCCTTTTTTTTGTCATCACGTTGCATTTATCTTTCTAGAAATTTAACCCAGTAAAATAATGCAACATAAAAGCATTTGAAAGTAGAAAGACCCAATTGTTTCTTCTCGAGATCCATGCAACTAAGGAAGCAATTATTAATTTGTAGAATAGAATGAATAATCTTGGGGCCTCATCAAAGAAACACAATTTTTTCTCCAATATAAGCATTATTCACTACCAACTCAATATCTGTAATTGTTAATAAAAGCCAATATCTATAGTTGCAGGGTACATGAGATGAACATTGATGCTAAGATATTCATTTACACATCCTACTACTTCATATTTATTGGACTGAAAAACCATAAGAAGTATAGTTAAGAAAAGCATGCTAAAGAAGAAAATAAATGCACTGTCACCAAAATACTAGAATTGCAAGAAACAAATATGCAATAGAGCACTAACACAGTAGCAACCATTGACACTTCCTTAGTTATTTCATTTATTCACACAATAATTGAAGGGGCCGCAACATTCCCAATAATATTATTCTCCTTGGAAGATTTAAGGGGTTAATAGAAAAAATAAAAGTGGAATTTAGGACAAATTAACATATAACTATGGTAAGGAATGACTATTTAAAAATCTTCTATCACTATAATTTATACCCCTTAAATTATCAAGGAATTTATATATTAATATTGATCATTCGTATTATTGGTAAAACCATTATAACATAACCCCTTATCCCTCCATAATCTATACTAGGTAGTATGCAGGAAATTACTATGTTGACCCAACATCCAATGTCTAGTTATGGAAATTCGATGTAAAATTTCAACCTTCTTCAAAGTTTCAAGGCTATCTAGGCCATCTAGGAAGTGTAAATGTATCTAATAGACTTATAAAAATAATTATAAATGATAATATCACCATCGTTGAAGAAAGAGCACCTGTACCTTAGAACCTAGTCGACCCATAAAAAATATAACAAATACCAAATGAATTCTAATGATGACTAGTCATAAACACTTGGATCAAAATTATGGAGGAACAAATATCTAGGCATATCAGTAGTGATGTTAATAAGGTTATCCCAAGTGCAAATAATTAACATTAAATCCTTAACCCCACCTTTCATTTTTCCACGCCATTTTAAGAGGTAAAGAGGAACCTGACCTTATCTTTCAACCCTATCCAGGAACATATGTATCTCCATTTTCTCCTCTTCCTCTCTAGTGAAATCATGTGCTAAAGCATGTTCTACCAGCAATTTTGTATGCCAATAAGTTTTTATATCTATAAATTATTTTGTGTCATGGGAGTAAATGTTTACGACAAGGAGGAAGAAACTAAATGATTCAATGATCCAAGATCTTTTGCTTATAGATGTATTAAAAAATTACATGCATAAATTGTAGCTTAAACATAGAAATTTAATGTACAGATGAGAGAAGAGGAGAAACACATAAAACATGAAAGAAGACAAGAAAATTGATAATGGATTTCATCTGACTTGGACTACATCTCCGGGCCCTGCTCAATCAATGGGGAGGCCTTCATTCATTAAGTGGCAAGATAAAGAAGAGTACAAGCATCAGTTACAAAAAGGAGTCTTATACCTCCATACTGAAAAACGACTGAAAAATATAGAACTCTATTGGAGAAATAGACAAAACCATTGAGTTCATGGCATTGCAAAATGTTGAAACCATATAAAATTTGTCAAAATCTGACAAAGTGAAAATCTGGTCCACCTGCAAAATAATCTGCCTCGAACTATGTGTGCTCCCCTCTTTGCTTGGGCACACTGATGAAACGAGTTTAAATAAAAAATGACAGGTAGAATTCTAAAGAAATATATTGGGTGGAGTGGTTACAGATCAATTTGTTACAGAGGAGGTCGGGCAGTCAAACCCCACCCCCTTCTTTTTTTACATAACCAAAATTATTAAGTGGGAAGGGAGGTTAGGTTGGGCCTGCCTTAGACAACGCACCAACCTCACCTGTCCCTTTTCCTTAACATCGTATCCTTTTAATGGCGGTGGTTGGATGTTGGGTCTGCGCCCCAAGGGCCGGCCCACGTTGACTATGGTAATGGCCCACCTAAAATGCACAATGGTTCTGTGGTATGGGGGGAGGGGTTGGGGGTAGTGGCCTGCCACCCTTTTTTAAATAATTTTTTGTTATTAACAACAAAATGGCTTATTTTAAAAATCCAGATTTTTGACCGAAAGAGTCATTTCAACAAGGTGATGATTTTTCCCAGAATATGGCCGATGTTGGCCAGATTCCGTCCATCGGAAAAATTCCAAATTGTGTCTCCATTAATACTACCTAGTCAGCAAAAGCCAACCAAACTTTGACTGCCTCTATCTTCCTCGTCCAGACTCGGGTTGGAGTGTCGTTCACACTATTGGAGTCAGGGCAACCAGCACTTCAATCTGATGTGAAGTTATTCGTCTTTCTGTCACTTGTGAATTTTTGGCCTTTTCCATGCCACTGGTGTCTGGAGATCCACCTAGATCATTAGAGCCTCCACCTCCTTAATATAGATCAATTCATGGTCCAGTTAACTTCAAACTCTAATATGTTCAATTTTTTTGGGTTATGGGGGAAAATATTCAATGGAAGCTCTAAGGATAATCTGTGGCCATATATTTATCTTTAGCGTGATAATAGGAAGCCATCCTCAACAAGTAAAATGGGAGGCCATGAAAACTAGCAGTCTCTAATTGCCATGCAATAAAACACGTATATTGACAAGGATGTCGAAGTAACATAAAGGTAAAACAAACATGTCAATATTTTTATGCTCTTGACCTGCGAGAAGATGCAAGATACCAAATATGCGAAGAAATACAACCCGAAACACAAAACAAAATGAGAAATAACAACATGTATTTTATTGTTGAGAGATGAAAGCAATGTTCACTTGCCTCTTCGAGGGGGCAACCTCCAATAGAGTAGTGCTTGATTATAGAATAAGACATGATGCTCCTCAATGGGGAGTCTCTATCCTTTATATAGGATTCATACATGCAATACCATGGGTCAGTACCATGGTTCTATTAATACCATGGCCCATTTGTAACTAACTGTGGTCCCTTTCTTTAAATGTGGATCAACCACTTAAAATTATTAATATGGGCTTTATTGACTCTTTAACTAACTATAATTATGACTCGACCCTATTACATAAATCAGGGGGTTAGGGTTGTACCCTAACATGCCCTCCCCCATAAAAACAACCTTTTCCTCAAGGCTGAAGCTGCAGAAACTGTTGAAGAATAGTGGCTGGTTCCTAGGTTGCATCTTCTGGAGAGGTGTCTTTCCACTTGATGAGGACTTCCTTGATCATGCGATCGCGGAGGTACTATTCTCATGTGTCGAGAACCTGTTCATGTTGAATCCAGATTGAACCTTCTCCATCCAATTCTGGTAGACTGGTTTGAATTCTGCAATTGTTCCCTACCACTTTCTTGAGCCATGAGACATGGACGATGGGATCTATTTTTGCAGTGGGTGGCAAGGCTAGCTTGTAGGCTACTTCTCCAATGTGTTGAAGTATTTGATACGGTCCATAGAATTTTGGAGATAATTTCTGACGACCCTTGTCTTTGAGTGATGTTTGCTTATATGGTTGCATCCTCAGGAATACATGATCCCCTTCTTGATATGTGCACTCTAAACGATGTTGGTCTACCTGTTGCTTCATGTGATTCTGAGCTTGATGGAGATTATCTTTGAAGTGGGCACGCATGGTTGCACAGTTCTGTAGGAGTTGATCCACTGCTTGTACCTTAGAGCATCCAGGGATATAAGAAGTAGGTGAAGGGGGAGTTGACCATAAACTACTTCATATGGAGTCATCTTTGTGGTGGTATGATAGTTAGTATTATACCACCATTCAGCAAGTGGTAACCATTGTACCCATAGATGTTGCTTTTCTAAAGTGAAACACCTACGGGAGGTCTCTAGACATTTGTTGACTGCTTCAGTTTGTCCATCAGTTTGGGAATGATAGAAAGTATTGAGTTGGAGTTCAATGCCTTGTAGCTTGAAAAGTTCCTACCAAAAGTTACTGGTGAAGATCGGGTCATGATCAGACACAATGGAAGTGGGCATTTCATGCAATTTGAAGATTTGGTCCATGAAAGATTGAGCCACCAAAGTGGGTGTAAAAGGGTGGGGTAGGGCACAAAAATGGGCATACTTAGAAAGTCTGTCCACAACCACCATGATGATTGACTTGTTGCTTGGTTTCAGAAGACTAGTTATGAAATCCATAGAAACATCTATCTAGATTGAAGTAGGTATGGACAATGGTTGTAAAGTGCCTGGGGAATTGACTGTTTCTCCTTGCACACATCACATTCCACTACAAAAGTAAGAATGTCCTTTTTCATGCCTGTCCAAAAGAAGGAACAACGGGTGCAAGCATAAGTCTTCTAAAAGCCTGAATGGCCTGCAGTGGGAGATGTGTACAACTCTGCCAAAATGCGCCTTTTGAGGGTGGATGTCAGTCATATCACTACTTTTTCCTTGTAGCAAAGAATCTCATCCTTCCAAGAGTAGCCCGTTGTGGAATTTGGATCTGCTTGCAAGTTATGAATGAGTTGGGAGAGCGAAGGATATGAAAACCATTCCTTGCGAGCTTCTTCAAACCACTCTGGAATGGGAAGAGAGATTGCTAGTAGGGTGCTGTCCTCCTCAAATTGGCATGATAAAGCATCCGCTACAAAATTTTTGCACCCTTTCTTGTAAATTATCACATAATCATATCCCAACATTTTGGATAGACATTTATTTTGCTGTGGCGAGGATAGGCGTTGGTCCAATAAATATTTAAGGCTTTGATGGTCTATGTGGATTTAGAACCACCACCCCAATAAGTATGGTCACCAGGTAGCCATTGCATGTAAGATGGCCATCATCTGCTTCTCATTGGTAGATTTTCCCAGATGTTTCCCACTTAGTTGTTAGCTAGTGAAGGCCAAGGGTTGACCTTCCTGCATTAAGACAAACCCAATACCTGTACCTGAAGCATCAGATTCAATCACAAAAGATTTGGTAAAGTCGGGTAGTGCCAATATGGGAGTGGAACACATGGCATGTTTGAGAGCTATAAACGCGTGTTGTGCTTCATCATTCAAGAGGAATGAATTTTTCTTGAGAAGGTGAGTGAGGGGTCTAGCAATGCGAACATAATTGCAGAAATATTTGTGATAGTAGCCGGTGAGACCCAGGAATCCTCTCAAACTCTTCAAGGTCTTTGGTTGGGGCCAATCCTGCATTTCCTTGATCTTTTTGGGATCCACCCTGACACCTTCACACCCCACAATGTGGCCCAAATACTTGACTTCTTTCATGCCAAAAGAGCACTTGGATAATTTGACAAATAATTTATGCTTCTCAAGTAGTTGCAAGAGCATGTCTACATGCTAAAGATGTCTTTCCTAGGTGGTGCTGTAGATGAGAATGTCATCAAATAAAACAAGGGAAAATTTTCTAAGATAAGGTTTGAGCAGGTGATTCATGAGGCTCTGGAAAGTGGGTAGCACATTACAGAGACCAAATGGCATGACTAGGAATTCATAATGGCCTTCATGAGTTCAGAAAGCAGTCTTTGGAATGTCTACTTCTTTCATGCGAATTTGGTGATAGCCTGAGTGAAGGTCTAACTTAGTAAATAATTGAGCCCCATGCAGTTCATCCATCAAATCATCAACAACCGAGATGGGGAATTTATCTCTGGCAATTAGCTTGTTGAGGGCCTTGAAGTTTGGACACATACGCCATTCACAATCTTTCTTGAGCACCATGACCACAGGCGATGAATAAGGATTAATGCTAGGATGAATGACATCGGCTTCCATGAGTTCCTTGATTATTTTTTCAATTTCATTCTTTTGGGTGAAAGGGTATCTATATGGGCGCACATTCAGTGGTTGTGCCCTTGGGACCAAAGTAATGCTATGATCATGTTCCCCTCTTGACGGTGGAAGCTCATGAGGTTTGGCAAAGACCTACAGATGGATGTTTAAGACTTGTTGATTCTCAGGATGAATATGAAGAGATGGGGGCTCAAAGGCCTGAATAGTATTAAATTGGGTGATAACTCCATGGTGGCCCTCTTTTAACAACTTTTCCATCCTATGCGAGCTGATAAATGAAGGAGTACCTGCTTGGAGTCCACAAAGGGTATGCGTGTGGTCATTCTTCTTCAAGCTCATATATAGCTCCTAGAAGTCCATTGTGATTGGGCCGAGTGTGCGGAGCCATTCAACACCTAAGACAATGTCACACCTACCCATGTTGATGGAAAACATGTGGGACTTTAGGTGGTAATCTCCCATCTGAAGTTTGATATTTTCATAGGGGCCATCACATTCATTGTCCCCCCATCAACAATTTGTACCTAGAAATTAGAGACTGCTCTGACAAAACAATGCGCAGCTTCTGCAACTCTTTGATGGATAAAGTTATGCGTGCTGCCAATATCAATCAATACTACTACAGGGCGGTGTTTAATAAAACCTCTGAATTTGAGAGTTTTGGAAGAGGAAATCCCTGCCAAAGCATGGAGCAAGATAATTGGTTCTTTTGGTGTAGCTGGGAGCTCATTGTCCTGCTGGTTGTCCTCATCTTCCTCCTATGGTCCCTCAAAGTATGGTGCTTCCTCAGATGAACTGTGATCAGTTGCATCAATTTGAAAGAATTTGGGTTCCTTGCATTTATGCCTAAATGCCCCGGGGAGTATTTGTCATCACAGTAGTAATGCAATCCTTGCTTTATTCCTTCCGCCATTTCTGGTGGTGACACCTTTTGAAACTTAAGTGTTTGGGTAGTTCCTCGAGCCTGGGTGGGGCATCCCTTGGCTATGAAATTTGGACGAAGCGACTGGGCTGCTAACACGTCGTCCACTTCGCCAGCCGTTGTGCAAGATTACAACCATGTGTGTGGGTGGTGCATCCAGACGTGACCTTGGATGGCATCTTTGAGACCACTGATAAAACATTCCAAGTAGAAGTCATCTACCCGACCTCCTGTGTGGAAGGCTAATTTCTCATAGGCTATAATATAGTCATGTACTATGCCTGTCTGTCTGAGCTTAGTAATACGACCCAAAAAATTGGATTCACGTTCGAAGCGTTCACAAAGGGATTTTGAGAATGTCTGCCAAGTAATTGGCCTTGCATAGCATTTTTGATGCCACTGCCACCATTTCCATCCTTCTTGGTCCAAGTAAAGGCCTCCCACACGTAGCTTAGTTTCATCATCTTTGATGTGATTCAGTCCGAAATATTGGTCCATTTGTGATAACCATACTACTGGATTAGAGCCATCAAATTTGTACATGTCTGGATTGGGTTGTCGAGGGTGGGAATGTTGGTGGTTTCCATGGAAGTGAAGAGAATGAATAGATTCTCCTTCATGGTCTTCATTAAAAGCATATGCCTATGATTTTGCTGCCGACTTTCCCTTTGTGACTGTGTTGTTCAATGTCTTGATCTGCCTCGCTAATTCCTCCAACATGTTTTCAAGGGATTCCATCTTCTCATTGGCCTTAGCTTGAGTTATCGTTTCTACCATACACAGATTTGGTTGTCACTGTGAAAAAAATTGGGACCGCCTGAAAATTGAAGCTGAAAAGTGAATGGTACCACCTTACTTAGCCCATCATCCTGATTCTTATGGGCTA
This sequence comes from Pinus tabuliformis, assembly GCA_031772625.1. Taxonomy (NCBI): domain Eukaryota; kingdom Viridiplantae; phylum Streptophyta; class Pinopsida; order Pinales; family Pinaceae; genus Pinus; species Pinus tabuliformis. The sequence continues at coordinate 440,608,809 of CM062814.1, read as the reverse complement.
AGTCTCTTATAAGCATCCTGGGAGTATTTGCCTCTTCTTTTTTTCTTACTCCCCACCTATCAATACTGCAGTAGCCAATTCCCAGAAATGTTAATCCTTCCCAATGTTTTGTGAGAATCACCCAAAGGTATAGGAGCCATAAGCCTCCTTGCACAAATGGTCATATGTGTCTACAAAACCCTCAACTGCAGAGTGTGGTTAGGAATGTGGCAGCGACCAAACCCAACTACTAGATCTGAATTGTATTTTGGTGGATATGATTATTGTGGCAGTGTAGGACCCAATCTGCTAGATCTGATCTGGCAAAGAAGATGATGGGAAATCTTCGGAGAGATAAGGGAACTATGGTCTCAAGGAGTGTCAGGTGCTACAGATTGTAATATACATAAGGGTCCAACAGTAGTACTCAACCCAATATTTTAGGGCACTAACTAAGGAGGATCAATTATACCCTAAGCCATACTACTCGACTACCCTATCGTACACGCCCCTATCCAGGCACATATGTATCTCCATTTTCTCCTCTTCCTGTCTAGTGAAATCATGTGCCAAAGCATGTTCTACCAACAATTTTGTATGCCAATAAGTTTTGATATCTATAAACTATTTTGTGTCATGGGAGTAAATGTTTACGACAAGGAGGAAGAAACTAAATGATTCGATGATCCAAGATCTTTTGCTTATAGATGTATTAAAAAATTACATGCATAAATTGTAGCTTAAACATAGAAATTTAATGTACAGATGAGAGAAGAGGAGAAACACATAAAACATGAAAGAAGACAAGAAAATGGATAATGGATTTCATCCGACTTGGACTACATCTCCGGGCCCTGCTCAATCAATGGGGAGGCCATCATTCATTAAGTGGCATGATAAAGAAGAGTACAAGAATCAATTACAAAAAGGAGTCTTATACCTCCATACTGAAAAATGACTGAAAAATATAGAACTCTATTGGAGAAATAGACAAAACCATTGAGTTAGTGGCATTGTGAAATGTTGAAACCATATAAAATTTGTCAAAATCTGACAAAGTGAAAATTTGGTCCACCTCCAAAATAATCTTCCTCGAACTATGTGTGCTCCCCTCTTTGCTTGGGCACACTGATGAACTGAGTTTAAATACAAAATGGCGGGTAGAATTCTAAAGAAATCTATTGGGTGGAGTGGTTACAGATCAATTTGTTACAGAGGAGGTTGGGCGGTTAAACCCCACCCCCTTCTTTTTTTACATAACCAAAATTATTAAGTGGGAAGGGAGGTTAGGTTGGGCCCGCCTTAGACAGCCCACCCACCTCACCTGTCCCTTCTCCTTAACACCATATCCTTTTAATTGCGGTGGTTGGATGTTGGGTCTGTGCCCCAAGGGCTAGCCCACGTTGACTATGGTAATGGCCCCACCAAAAATGTACAATGGTTCTGTGGTATGGGGGGAGGGGTTGGGGTAGTGGCCCACCACCCTTTTTTAAATAATTTTTTGTTATTAACAACAAAATGGCTTATTTTAAGAATCCAGATTTTTGACCGAAAGAGTCATTTCAACAAGGTGATAATTTTTCGCAGAATATGGCCGAAGTTGGCCAGATTCCGTCCATCGGAAAAATTCCAAATTGTGTCTCCATTAACACTACCTAGTCAGCAAAAGCCAACCAAACTTTGACTGCCTCTATCTTCCTCGTCCAGAGTTGGATTGGAGTGTCGTTCACACTATTGGAGTCAGGGCGACTAGCACTTCAATCTGATGTGAAGTTATTCATCTTTCTGTCACTTTGAATTTTTGGCCTTTTCCATGCCACTGGTGTTTGGAGATCCACCTAGATCATTAGAGCCTCCACCTCCTTAATATAGATCAATTCATGGTCCAGTTAACTTCAAACTCTAATATGTTCAATTTTTTTGGGTTATGGGGGAAAATATTCAATGGAAGCTCTAAGGATAATCCGTGGCCATATATTTATCTTTAGCGTGATAATAGGAAGCCATCCTCAACAAGTAAAATGGGAGGCCATGAAAACTAGCAATCTCCAATTGCCATGCAATAAAACATGTATATTGACAAGGATGTCGAAGTAACATAAAGGTAAAACAAACATGTCAATATTGTTATGCTCTTGACCTGCGAGAAGATGCAAAGATACCAAATATGCGAAGAAATACAACCCAAAACACAGAACAAAATGAGAAATAACAACATGTATTTTATCATAGAGATCAAAGCAATGTTCTTTTGCCTCTTCGAGGGTGCAACCTCCAATAGACTAGTGCTTGATTATAGAATAAGACATGATGCTCCTCAATGGGGAGTCTCTATCCTTTATATAGGATTCATACATGCAATACCATGGGTCAGTACCATGGTTCTATTAATACCATGGCCCATTTGTAACTAACTGTGGTCCCTTTCTTTAAATGTGGATCAACCACTTAAAATTATTAATATGGGATTTAATGACTCTTTAACTAACTATAATTATGACTCGGCCCTATTACATAAATCAGGGGGTTAGGGTTGTACCCTAACATGCCCTCCCCCATAAAAACAACCTTTTCCTCAAGGCTGAAGCTGCAGAAACTGTTGAAGAATAGTGGCTGGTTCCTAGGTTGCATCTTCTGGAGAGGTTTCTTTCGACTTGATGAGGACTTCCTTGATCATGGGATCATGCAGGTACTATTCTCACGTGTCAAGAACCTGTTCTTGTTGAATCCAGATTGAACCTTCTCCATCCAATTCTGGTAGACTAGTTTGAATTCTACAATTGTTCCCTATCACTTTCTTGAGGCATGAGACATGGATGACGGGATGTATTTTTGTAGTGGGTGGCAAGGCTAGCATGTAGGTTACTTCTCCAATGCGTTGAAGTATTTGATACGGTCCGTAGAATTTTGGAGATAATTTCTGACGAACCTTGTCTTTGAGTGATGTTTGCTTGTATGGTTGCATCCTCAAGAATACATGATCCCCTTCTTGATATGTCCACTCTAAACGATGTTGGTCTGCCTGTTGCTTCATGTGATTCTGAGCTTGATGGAGATTATCTTTGAAGTGGGCACGCATGGTTGCACAGTTCTGTATGAGTTGACCCGCTGCTTGTACCTTAGAGCATCCAGGGACATAAGAAGTAGGTGAAGGGGGGAGTTGACCATAAACTACTTCATATGGAGTCATCTTTGTGGTGGTATGATAGTTAGTATTATACCACCATTCAGCAAGTGGTAACCACTGTACCCATAGATGTTGCTTTTCTAAAGTGAAACACCTATGGGAGGTCTTCAGTTTGTCCATCAGTTTGGGAATGATAGAAAGTATTGAGTTGGAGTTCAGTGCCTTGTAGCTTGAAAAGTTCCTACCAAAAGTTATTGGTGAAGATCGAGTCATGATCAGACACAATGGAAGTGGGCATGCCATGCAATTTGAAGATTTGGTCCATGAAAGATTGAGCCACCAAAGTGGGTGTAAAAGGGTGGGGTAGGGAACAAAATGGGCATACTTAGAAAGTCTGTCCACAACCACCATGATGATTGACTTGTTGCTTGGTTTCAGAAGACTAGTTATGAAATCCATAGAAACATCTGTCTAGATTGAAGTAGGTATGGACAATGGTTGTAAAGTGCCTGGGGAATTGACTGTTTCTCCTTTGTGGCACTGACACACATCACATTCCACTACAAAAGTAAGAATGTACTTTTTCATGCCTCTCCAAAAGAAAGAACAACGAGTGCGAGCATAAGTCTTCTAAAAGCCTGAATGGCCTGCAGTGGGAGATGAGTACAACTCTGCCAAAATGCGCCTTTTGAGGGTGGATGTCAGTCATATCACTACTTTGTCCTTGTAGCAAAGAATCTCATCCTTCCAAGAGTAGCCCGCTGTGGAATTTAGATCTGCTTGCAAGTTATGAATGAGTTGGGAGAGCGAAGGATACGAAAACCATTCCTTGCGAGCTTCTTCAATCCACTCTGGAATGGGAAGAGAGATTGCTAGTAGGGTGTTGTCCTCCTCAAATTGGAATGATGAAGCATCCGCTACGAAATTTTGGCGCCCTTTCTTGTAAATTATCACATAATCATATCCCAACAGTTTGGCTAGACATTTATTTTGCTGTGGTGAGGATAGGCGTTGGTCCAATAAATATTTAAGGCTTTGATGGTCTATGCGGATTTTGAACCACCACCCCAATAAGTATGGTCACCAGGTAGCCATTGCATGTAAGATGGCCATCATCTGCTTCTCATAGGTAGATTTTCCCAGATGTTTCCCACTTAGTTGTTAGCTAGTGAAGGCCAAGGGTTGACCTTTCTGCATTAAGACAACCCCAATACCTGTACCTGAAGCATCACATTCAATCACAAAAGATTTGGTAAAGTCGGGTAGTGCCAATATGGGAGTGGAACACATGGCATGTTTGAGAGCTATAAATGCCTGTTGTGCTTCATCATTCCAGAGGAATGAAATTTTCTTGAGAAGGTGAGTGAGGGGTCTAGCAATGTGAACATAACTGCAGAAAAATTTGTGATAGTAGCTGGTGAGACCTAGGAATCCTCTCAAACTCTTCAAGGTCTTTGGTTGGGGCCAATCCTGCATTTCCTCGATCTTTTTGGGATCCACCCTGTTATAGACATTTTTGTGCCTTACAGCATGAAGCATGAAATGTCAATAATCTAAGGGATCCAAAGTCCCTAAACATGTTGTTCCTGCCCCTAGAGGAACAAGGTCAGCAAACCACAGCACTAAATATCAGTTCTCCACCTGAAAACACTCAAAAAAAAGCTAATTCTGGATCATGTCAACTGCTCCACTGAGCATCTGCGCTGAATGTCAACTGCTCCACTCTGTACCTGCGCTGAATGTCAACTTTAATGAAGGCTACCTGCGCTGGGCGAGATTGGCCAAGTGGCACAGTCATTCCTCAAGGTGTCAATGCCCAGGAAGCTTCCAGAATGACACTTGGATCAGGGAATTCGCCTAGTGATGAGTAAGAGGGTCTAGATCTCCAAGTGGAAGCAAGAACCTCCAAGTGGACTCAAGAAATGAAGAATAACTAAAGTGGGAGAGGACACTAGTCAGCTTCATGCCAGCCTCAAGCTGACTCATCCTTTCTCCAAAAATCCTATATATAGATCTCTCTCATGAGGTCTAGGGAGGCTGGAATCTTGTGAATGTAAGGAAGTGTTGTTGGTTTGAGTATAGAACTATTGGGTGATTTGCTTGAAGGAGGTGAAGAGGAGATTTATTTCTGCTGGGAGGTGTTGCTGGATTGGGCCTCTTATGGTTGTAACACTCTCAGAACTTTACTTCTTCCATTAATAAAGCATTTGAGGTTCTTCTATATGCATGTGTCTTTGTGGCGTATTGATGCTTGTATATTTGATTTATTCTAATCCTTGAATCAGTTATGGATGTATGCTTCTTGTAGTTTCCCTTTCTTGTGCTTTTGCAGGATCTTTGTGTAGCTGGGCCAGTGAAAGAGCAAGGAGCTGGGAGCAAGCAGCAAAGAGGGAAGATTGGATCAATCATTAGCGGAAGATAACGGTTAGTGGATCTCTTCCTCCTCTTTGTTACATTTCATAAAGAAGTAATCTTGAATAGCTTTGCATTCGGTTGTTGCTGAGGTACTATCACCCTTAGAGTGGGATAGGGTCATTCCGTATTGGATACTTTTCCCAACAACAAATTGGCGACTCCGTTGGGGATCGTATCTTGTTGGTTGTTTGTGTTTTTGCTATTCATTTCATAAACACAGGGAGTACCGAATCGAACTGCACTTGGATCTTTCAAATGCAAAGTAGAGGGCAGCTACTCTAGCTCAGTTTCTGGGCAAGTTTATGATTTGAAGAGCTGATCCACAAGGACTCTTAACAGCTCTTAGTGATAGCTTTTCATCCTCCTTGTCATCCCTTAGTGTGTACTTGACTGATAGCTTCTGATTTGGCCAAAAACTGTGAATTTTTTAGCAATCTGTGACCCGGAAACCAAGAGAAACGAAAGTTTCGTTCTTCAATGCAGGCTGTGTGAAGGCTGTCTGCATTTCAGCGCAGTTCCCGAAGGGGCTACCTGCGCTGAAGGTCAAACTACCTGTGTACCACCTGCGCTGGACCAGTCTTTCCTTGTGCTACTGGGGTTTCCTGCTGTTTCTTGCCCTATTTTCACTCTTGTTTTTGCAGCCTTTTACCAGTCAATGTACCTATCTGAAACCAACTTTCCTTGCCACTATTCCGCCTCGGTTGTATAAAGAAACTGTGTTTGTTCTTTTTGTATTTCTTGTATCATTTACAGTTTCCCATGACGAAAGTGAACTAGTCTTGCTGTGGCCTCTTAGATCTAGACCTGTGATAAAGTGTCGTTTTGATCTTAAGAGTTAATTTGTTTGCTGTTCATAGCTGATTGAGCTTTTTCTTTTGTCATATGGTTTGAATTTATATATTTCTAGTGTCGAAACAAGTAAATCTTAAGGTGTCTTTTGATTTTGGACAAGCTTGTTTGCTTTCACTTGAAATTGAATTCAAAGTTATACAACAACTTTCTTTTTGTATTACATCAACATTAAGAAAGAGAAAAGAAATACCTGCATTGTGCATGTGCATTTTGACAGCTTGCATGTTGATTTAGGGAAAAAGTGCATTAGTGTGTGCTCTATGATCTGTGTGAAAAGATGATGTCTTTCTTTTCCCTCAGTAGTTAAGATTTTCAAAGTTGAAAGATTGAAAAGCTTGCTTATCATCTTAGACTGCATTTAGGAGTGTTACTATACATCTCGTGGTGATCCATAAAGGAAAACTGCTAAACAAGATCAACCTTAAAATAAATTGAATGAACCTAACAACGCTTTGAAACATAACGCAAACACATAGAGGTCTAAGCTAGAGACGTGTTCCGGCGTCATTAAACGTAGTGACTATCGATCTCGACAAAGGTGGGTGATTCCTCCTGAGAGTCGGTGGAACTAATACGGACTTGTGCTCCCACGTACCGTCGCGTATATATTGGGAGACCCCTATAGGCATATATCTTTTATCCTTAGGAAGCCGTGTCGGCCGCCCTACTGATCGCAATGCAGTGAACACAGCATTCACGAAGATCGACCACCCGTACCGTAAAACGTATTCTGTGGTTTTGCGAAAGGTTTGGCACACCCTCTGCCTAGATCTCCAGAGCAGTTTCTTTTGGCCTTTTTCAAACTCTATAACTGAAAAAGTCCATTCGAGCATTTGTCACTTCGGGCTCGTTAAAACATCGAAGGGGACTAGAGTCATCTTTAGCTTTTTCTCGACTCTTTAAAACTGAAAAATCAAGTTGTGTCTAAAGCGTCGTTAACAATTTATTTTAAACGGAACAATCACCCTTTATTCCTGCGTTGATCTTCGAAGTTAGTCTACCTTCATCACAAAGTTCTTGTCGAATCGCTAGAAAATCTTTTGGATAGACTAAATATGTCTGAACAACCGTCGACATCCAGGACCGTGTCATCCGACACAGCAGCGGCAGAGCCTCCTGTTGCTACCCCAACGATGTTCGCTGGTATACCATCTGTCCCGGAAAATTGTCAACAACAAGCTGGAGTCCAATCAGAGACTGTTTCGACGACATGGTTAGTTCCTATTTCTTCATCCGAATTATCATCTGGTATTTCTTATGTTGAAACTCAACAAATTGATCCAATGTGTCTTCAAAGGCCAATTTACCCTTTAAGTACTGGATTTCCACCATATGGAGGGCAGTATGCTCTTTCATTGTTCCCTCCCAGAGAACAACCATATGGGAGTTTACAACAAAGTTCAGGTCAAACTGGAATTGCATCCAGCGGTTGGGTACCAATACTGCCTCAACAACCAGGGGTTGTATATTGAATGCAACCAGTACACCCTGTGTCGAATATTCCCACCATACCTGCTATGGTGAATGCGTCGCAAGTACAAGCGCTACCTGTTGTATGTCAACCCCAAGTTTCTCAGGTTGCAATGCAACAGCCTCTTGTCTCGACGACTCAATCACAATCTCAGGTTAGTGCCTCCTTATCTGGAGTGACTCAGGCTCAAACAAGTACTGTGACTCCTCATCCTGGTCAATCATCCAGTATTGGTCAACAGCAAATGGTCCAACAACCAGAGCTGGTTCAATCTCAACAACCGCCATTCCAGCAATCATATCAAGGACCTGAGCAACAAGTATTTGTAAGTAATGGGCAACCATACTATAATGGTTATGCCCATCAACCTTGTCAAAGTTTCCAGTATTATGCTGGTCTGCAAAGACCTATTGCTCAGGCGATACCATCTTATCCTGGATATGCTTCACCTAACCTGAACCAACAGTTGCCCTTTGTAGCAACTCTAGAATTACCAGATCTAAACCGGCTGACGAATGATCCAATTTCTTACGCCCCTTGGTGGCCAGCGATTCCGCATAAACTTCCGTCAGATATTCCTAAATTTAATGGAAATCTTGGTGAAGATCCGTCGAATCATGTGATGACATTCCATCTATGGTGCTCATCGAACACCCTGAATGATGATTCGATAAGACTTCGCCTCTTTCAGAGGACGTTAACGGGTCCGGTGGCAAAATGGTACATTGAATTGCCTAGAGCTTCGTTCGACAACTTCAGTATCTTAGCCACAACCTTTTTAACCCATTTTCAATTACCGATAAGGTATGAAACGGGAACAAAACTCCTTACCAACTTCAAACAGATGACTGCCACCCACATATCTGATCATATACATGAGTGGCGACATCGTCGTAGGATGGTAAAAACGTACGTTCCCGATCAGCTATTAGCTGAATGGTTTATCAAGTCATTACTTCCTGCCATTACGGAAGATGTGGCAAAGGGGGGGGTCGTAACGGAAGAGCAGGTTATCGCTCGTGCGCAATATCTGGACTTGGTCTATACTCAGTCTGGCACGCTCTACGACAAAATACCTGACGCCCCTAGACCGGAATTCTCAATTCCTCCTCCTCCTAAATCAAACAATGACTCCCACACCGGCGATGGCGTGATTGGCAAGCACAAAATTTATAGTCAAAATGCAAATGAAGAACTTCTTGCCTCAGAAGTAAATGCCATGTCGACCGACAAGGGCAAACAACTGAAGCAACCAGGGGGCAAGAACAAAAAGAAAGGGAGAAAAAGGAAACCCCCGGCAGGGTGTCATATATGCGATGAGGATCATTGGACGAAAGATTGTCCACATATAGCTGAAGTTAAGAAACTCTTTAAGAGTTCAAAAACCCCAGCAGTATTGACTGATCCGTTTCCCAACCCAAGTCAAAATCTGGTTGCTAATCAAAATGCTTCCCGATCCCAAGTGCTTATGTTGTCTGTCTCGAAGCAACAAAACGATGCTTTGACGAGGAATAAAGAATGCAGAAATCCAAAGCTGTCGAACAACAAGGCTAATGAACAACCTAGTAGTTCGACAACAACTTTGACCGAAGTTGTGCCACCCAGCGTTCCTGAGCCAATGATAAAGTCGCAAAAGGGAGCAGTACACAGATCGACATTTAATCCTCGTGCCAAAGTAGCGCAGAATTATAATATAGTAGAGGACCTGGCCCAATTGTCGTCCGCTATGTCGACACTCGAGGTACCACAAAATTGCCTCTCCCAAGAGCAAGCTTTATTATCAGCAATAGGTGGGATTGGCCCAATAGATTCCAATCTTGTAGCCTTTGATCATAAAGGATATGACCCTCAATTACCAGCTCAACTAGCTTTCCTTATTCAAGTGAAAGCCCTCAACAAAACTGTTCATCGAACAATTATTGATGAGGGGGCATCTACATGTCTTATGTCGATGAGTTGCTGGAAAGATTTAGGCTCACCACCCTTGTCGAAATCTTCAACGACGTTAAAAGCATTTGATGGATGATCATACACTCCATATGGGATTTTAAGTAACTTGCAAGTTGAACTGGGGGGAAAAACAATAGGAATTGATGTTGAAGTAATTGATGGAAACCTCGATTACAACATCCTACTGGGAAGGCCCTGGATCTATGCCATGGCCGCGGTTGTGTCGACCTACTTCAGGAAGATTGCATTTCCCTTCCAAGGAGGAATTACATTCGTCGACCAACAAACTTTTCTCCCCAACAGTTCACAAGTTACGGGAAGCATTCCAATGATCCATGGAAGGAATCATTCGCTCCAAAATATCAGAGTAGGTCTCCTAAAAGACCCTTCCTTAATGGGTACTTTTGCCCTATCGCCTCCGAGTAATCTGGCGGAAGTGGCCACAGTGGAATATGAAACCTTCTATTTCTAATGGATCTAAAACTCCGAGGATGGTTCTTATCTCGGGTCAACCTCGTTAAAAAATGAAGAGTCGAGGATAGTTCTTTACTGTGTCAACCTCATTAAAAAATGAAGCGACCCCCTGAAGTCTAGGGGGGCATGCGCCTCGTTTGCATTATTATGCTGGGGGCATGCAAAATTAATCGAGCAGTTTTACCGCGGAATTTATGCTCGTTAAAAAATAGAAAAGTGAGATCCGAGCAGTTTTAGCACATAGTTCATGCTCGTTAAAAAATAAACATAAGATTGAGCAGTGTTTTGGCGCATTCGAGCTCTTTAAAAAATGAACCCAGTACCGGTAAATAACCATTTGTGATCGTAAAATTATTAGCCATAAAAAGCCTTGATCGTGTTTTACACTTGCCACCTCCATTCCATTTGGCCGATCGTCCACCCCCATATGATTGTTTACCCATTTTGAGGAACAGCTGCGAAGAGTGATTTCACCTAGCCATCCTTGTGACACTGCCGTAATTTGAAAATTCCAACCTGTACCTGGAATCGGCTGCTATCCCTGTTTATCACTCGTTCCTCAAAAGACGAGTCTTCTTTGAGCTCTTTTCATCTGACTCGTAAAATATGAAAAGTTTGCCGAGTTTTGGCCTTCCAGCTCGTTAAAATGACCGGAAGAGTTATCCCTCCCGTAGATTTTAATCTTTTTGGACCTGAGGGATTATTGCACAAAAAGGTCGAGCGCTTGTTTTATTCGGCTCGTTAAAATTATCGAAAACTCATCCCTTCTGTATTGTTTTATACTTTTTCGGACTTAAGGGATTAGATGACGAAAAAGGAATTTTGGAGTTAACTTTCTGTACCTTTTCAGACTCTCTAAAAATGAAAAGGACCGAGTTTTCCTTGTCATTAGACTCGTTAAAATGATTAAATAGCAACAAACTTGTCTTTAGACGAGAACGAGTTTCCCTATCGCTAGGCTCGTTAAAACATAGCGATAGGCTTGCCCGAAGGGTAGGTTATAGAACAAGCATATGTTATCCTCCTCAAGCTTGACAAAAATAAAGAGGTACTGGTCAGAAATGACTGGGGAAAAATTGGGAGAACCTCAAAGCTTTAATGGTAGCAGGTCGCTCTTGAACATGACACTTTTCCTCCGTATCACATCGGGTTGGGTTGTTTCATTCACCGGTCTCATCACCATGGTCTTCGCCAAACCATCGACATTTGGGGTAATGCTACCGATCCATCGCATCAGTGTCGTTATATGTTCAAGAGATGTTGTTCAGAAAGAGTCAATCGTGTCCCATCCACTGCCATACATTATCCTTCATCTGCCCATGATCGCCACCCTGAATCATATGTCACAGATTGTTTTCACCTCCACTAAAATCATCAGCTCCGTTCCGTGTCACTGATGTGGGATTCATTAAGGCCCTCCTTTGACGGATCGCTTCTTGTCGACTTCAGCTCATTATCCAAGAAGTTGATCTAGGAACACCCCCCTCAATACTTTGAAGCTTGCATGCCTCAATGGCAAGTTTCTCACTTCCGGCGACAGGTATACATCAATGACCTTCCACCAGAAGATTTTGCGTGGTGTTCGACGCCAAGTCCTTTATTCACACCAAGTGAATTGTACTGCAGTACCTTGAGGATCATTATCATTATCGGTGATTCCTCTCGTGCTTGTTAACGGTTTACATTATTGACCGGTAATCAAGCAATGTCTTTCCATGTTCGACTTCAGCGCAATTCTCACATGGATCGACTTGTACTTAGAGTGAAGATCGAACGAGTTTGAAGACCCCGGATCTAGTTTCATCCATCCGGGCTGCGATATATATTCAGGAAATATAAAGACATTTGATATGTACATCATTGCAGCAGATGATCATCCTACTCAAAGGGTGATAATTTCAGCAGAGAATTATCAGTCTATCATCAGACGATCGTCTGTTATATGTACCAAAATGAATTTATAAAGCTGAGCATGGGAATGCCCGCCTCAGCTAGATCATGAAAGCAGAATGAAAAATAATGTATTGTATTGTATTTTATTACAGGTCACCGCTCAGCGATTGAATGAACTTCGGATCCTCCTGATAAAGCATTTCACCCGATAAACGACCTCATACTTTAGGGGGCAACTGTTATAGACATTTTTGTGCCTTACAGCATGAAGCATGAAATGTCAATAATCTAAGGGATCCAAAGTCCCTAAACATGTTGTTCCTGCCCCTAGAGGAACAAGGTCAACAAACCACAACACTAAATATCAGTTCTCCACCTGAAAACACTCAAAAACAAGCTAATTCTGGATCATGTCAACTGCTCCACTGAGCATCTGCGCTGAATGTCAACTGCTCCACTCTGTACCTGCGCTGAATGTCAACTTTAATGAAGGCTACCTGCGCTGGGCGAGATTGGCCAAGTGGCACAGTCATTCCTCAAGGTGTCAATGCCCAGGAAGCTTCCAAAATGACACTTGGATCAAGGAATTCACCTAGTGATGAGTAAGAGGGTCTAGATCTCCAAGTGGAAGCAAGAACCTCCAAGTGGACTCAAGAACTGAAGAATAACTGAAGTGGGAGAGGACACTAGTCAGCTTCATGCCAGCCTCAAGCTGACTCATCCTTTCTCCAAAACTCCTATATATAGAGCTCTCTCATGAGGTCTAGGGAGGCTGGAATCTTGTGAATGTAAGGAAGTGTTGTTGGTTTGAGTATAGAACTATTGGGTGATTTTCTTGAAGGAGGTGAAGAGGAGATTTCTTTCTGCTGGGAGGTGTTGCTGGATTGGGCCTCTTATGGTTGTAACACTCTCATAACTTTACTTCTTCCATTAATAAAGCATTTGAGGTTCTTCTATATGCATGTGTCTTTGTGGCGTATTGATGCTTGTATATTTGATTTATTCTAATCCTTGAATCAGTTATGGATGTATGCTTCTTGTAGTTTCCCTTTCTTGTGCTTTTGCAGGATCTCTGTGTAGCTGGGCCAGTGAAAGAGCAAGGAGCTGGGAGCAAGCAGCAAAGAGGGAAGATTGGATCAATCATTAGCGGAAGATAATGGTTAGTGGATCTCTTCCTCCTCTCTGTTACATTTCATAAAGAAGTAATCTTGAATAGCTTTGCATTCGGTTGTTGCTGAGGTACTATCACCCTTAGAGTGGGATAGGGTCATTCCGTATTGGATACTTTTCCCAACAACACACCCTGACACCTTCACACCCCACAATGTGGCCCAAATACTTGACTTCTTTCATGCCAAAAGAGCACTTGGATAATTTGACAAATAATTTATGCTTCTCGAGTAGTTGCAAGAGCATGTCTACATGCTAAAGATGTCTTTCCTAGGTGGTGCTGTAGATGAGAATGTCATGAAATAAAACAAGGGAAAATTTTCTAAGATAGGGTTTGAGCAGGTGATTCATGAGGCTCGGAAAAGTGGATAACACATTACAGAGACCAAATGACATGACTAGGAATTCATAATGGCCTTCATGAGTTCAAAAAGCAGTCTTTGGAATGTCTACTTCTTTCATGCGAATTTGGTGATAGCCTGAGTGAAGGTCTAACTTAGTAAATAATTGAGCCTCATTCAGTTCATCCATCAAATCATCAACAACCAAGATGGGGAATTTATCTCTGGACATTAGCTTGTTGAGGGCCTTGAAGTTTGGACACATACGCCATTCACCATCTTTCTTGAGCACCATGACCATAGGTGATGAATAAGGACTAATGCTAGGATGAATGACACCGGCTTCCATGAGTTCCTTGATGATTTTTTCGATTTCATTATTTTGGGCGAAAGGGTATCTATATGGGCACACATTTAGTGGTTGTGCCCTTGGGACCAAAGTAATGCTATGATCATGTTCCCCTCTTGATGGTGGAAGCTCATGAGGTTTGGCAAAGACCTATAGATGGATGTTTAAGACTTGTTGATTCTCAGGATGAATATGAAGAGATGGCGGCTCAAAGGTCTGAATTGTATTAAATTGGCGATAACTCCGTGGTGGCCCTCTTTTAACAGCTTTTCCATCCGATGTGAGCTGATGATAGAAGGAGTACCTACTTGGAGTCGCAAAGGGTATGCGTGTGGTCATTCTTCTTAAAGCTCATATATAGCTCCTGGAAGTCCATTATGATTGGGCCGTGTGTGCGGAGCCATTCAACACCTAAGACAATGTCACACCTACCCATGTTGATGGCAAACATGTGGGTCTTTAGGTGGTAATCTCCCATCTGAAGTTTGATATTTTCATAGGGGCCGTCACATTCATTGTCCCCCCATCAACAATCTGTACCTGGAAATTAGAGACTGCTTTGAAAAAACAATGCACAGCTTCTGCAACTCTTTGATGGATAAAGTTATGCGTTCTTCCACTATCAATCAATACTACTATAGGGCAATGTTTAATAAAACCTCTGAATTTGAGAGTTTTGGAAGAGGAAATCCCTGCCAAAGCATGGAGCAAGATAGTTGGTTCTTTTGGTGTAGCTGGGAGCTCATTGTCCTATTGGTTGTCCTCATCTTCCTCATCTGGTCCCTCAAAGGATGGGGCTTCCTCAGATGAACTGTGATCAGTTGCATCAATTTGAAAGAATTTGGGTTCCTTGCATTTATGCCTAAATGCCCCGAGGAGTATTTTTCATCACAGTAGTAATGCAATCCTTGCTTTATTCCTTCCGCCATTTCTAGTGGTGACACCTTTTGAAACTTAAGTGTTTGGGTAGTTCCTCGAGCCTGGGTGGGGAATCCCTTGGCTATGAAATTTGGACGAGGCGACTGGGCTGCTAACGCGTCGTCCACTTCGCCAGCTATTGTGCAAGATTACAACCATGTGTGTGGGCGGTGCATCCAGATGTGAGCTTGGATGTCATCTTTGAGACCATTGATAAAACATTCCAAGTAGAAGTCATCTACCCGACCTCCTGTGTGGAAGGCTAATTTCTCAAAGGCTGTAATATAGTCATGTACTATGCCTGTCTGTCTGAGCTTAGTAAGACGACCCAAAAAATTGGATTCACGTTCGAAGCGTTCACAAAGGGATTTTGAGAATGTTTGCCAAGTAATTGGCCTTGCATAGAATTTTTGATGCCACTGCCACCATTTCCATCCTTCTTGGTCCAAGTAAACGCCTCCCACACATCGCTTAGTTTCATCATCTCTGATGTGATTCAGTGTGAAATATTGGTCCATTTTTGATAACCATACTATCGAATTAGAGCCATCAAATTTGTACATGTCTAGATTGGGAAGTCGAGGGTGGGAATGTTGGTGGTTTCCATGGAAGTGAAGAGAATGAATAGATTCTCCTTCATGGTCTTCATTAAAAGCATATGCCTCTAATTTTTCTTCCGACTTGCCCTTTGTGACTGTGTTGTTCAATGTCTTGATCTGCCTCGCTAATTCCTCCAACATGTTTTCAAGGGATTCCATCTTCTCATTGGCCTTAGCTTGAGTTATCGTTTCTACCATACACAGATCTGGTTGTCACTGTGAAAAGAATTGGGACCGCCTGAAAATTGAAGCTGAAAAGTGAATGGTACCACCTTGCTCAGCCCATCATCCTGATTCTTATGGGCTAAGTCTCTTATAAGCATCCTGGGAGTATTTGCCTCTTCTGTTTTTCTTACTCCCCACCTATCAATACTATAGTAGCCAATTCCCAGAAAAGTTAATCCTGCCCAATGTTTTATGAGAATCACCCAAAGGTATAGGAGCCATAAGCCTCCTTGCACAAATGGTCATATGTGTCTACGAAACCCTCAACTGCAGAGTATGATTAGGAATGTCGCAGTGACCAAACCCAGCTGCTAGATCTGAATGGTATTTTGGTGGATCTGATTGTTGTGGCAGTGCAGGACCCAATCTACTAGATCTGTTCTGGCAAAGAAGATGATGGGAAATCTTCAGAGAGATAAGGGAACTATGGTCTCAAGGAGTGTCAGGTGCTACAGATTGTAATATACATAAGGGTTCAACAGTAGTACTCAACCCAATATTTTAGGGCACTAACTAAGGAAGATCAATCGTACCCTAAGCCATACTAACCGACTACCCTATCGTACACGCGAGTAATCTTCCCGAGTGCTATTCTCAGTGTACTCTAGCAGCAAGATGACAGATAGTTTATCTACAATGAGGTTTCAGGTGAGCCTAGGGGGCTTCTGATATACCGAGAAGGTACGTGGAAGGTAGTCCATGTGTGGTTTTGTCCAATGTGCTACTAATCGAAGGGGTACCCATAGGGGTTACAAGGGAGTCCAACAAACATGACCACCTCTTGTATTTCCTGCGTGCATGCCTCCCCAAATTCGTAGGTTTAGGCGCTCCACAACAGATCTCATGGTTTAAAGACTCCGGAACATGTCTCTAGCCAATTTTTGTTTGCTACAAATGGAGCTACCATCGGCCCTGGAAAGTGCTCTTATACCACTTATTATGCTCTTGACCTCTGAGAAAATTCCAGGATACCAAATATGCAAAGAAATACAACCCATAACATAGAACAAAATGAGAATTAACAACATTTATTTTATTATTCAGAGATGAAAGTAATGTTCACTTGCCTCTTCGAGGGGGAAACCTCCAATAGAGCAGTGCTCGATTACAGAATAAGACACAACACTTCTCAATTGGGAGTCTCTATCCTTTATATAGGGTTCATACATGCAATACCATGGGTCAGTACCATGGTTCTATTAATACATTCTATCTAATACCATGGCCCATTTGCAAATAACTGTGGTCCCTTTCTTTAAATGTAGGTCACCCACTTACGATTAATAATATGGGCTTTATTGTCTCTTTAGCTAACTATAACTATGACTCAACCCTATTACATAAATAAGGGGGTTAGGGTTGGACCCTAACAAATATGTACTAGGTTATGAAGAAAACCTATCACCTTAACACAAGACTAGAGGGGATACACATGCCACATTTTCCTCCCATATGTCTACACTATAACTGTAGGTATAGAGTTGATGATCAAACAAATTGAAAGATGAACCAAAACATTGGGTGTTATGGCGATAATGAAGTAAGTGAATAACTGCATGCAAAGGTCTCAATATATGGTGGCACATGTCCTCATGCTTATGAGGTTAGTTATATTACGTAATATGATGTCTTGTTGTGTTAGTACATATCGAATCAAAAGATCAATTTAATATTTTACATAAATTTAAATTAATTTTTTTACATGAAAATGTTTTCAATTCTAATATAATTTCTATTTAAGGTTTTTCGTGCAATTTTAATTTTTAATATTTTAAAATAATAATAATAATAATAATAATAATATTATTATTATTATTATTATTATTATTATTATTATTATTATTTCAACTATGGTTCACGGTCACTGAGTGGCTGCCGCATCTAAGGATAATAATTTGGTTATATCCACCCAAAGGGGTTGACTCGCGAGCTTATTTGGTTGCACCTAACCCAAGGGCATGAAGGATATTTGAACTCATGACCTCCGATTTGGCAAGGCACTTAACAACTCGACCAATTGAGATATCCCTTGTGGCACTTTAAAATATTATTATTATTATTATTAATAAATTTTCAAATTATTTTAATTATATAAACTATATTAATAAATAGATCATTATAATTTTTTTATATTTTAAATGTTACGCTGAAGGATGATCATTCAGTTATATTCCAAACACTTTGAGCCACATTGTTGGATCACCAGTTATTTGAGGATAATTATTGTTCAATTGTATTTTGAGGATGGTTTGTTGGAGGATCCATAACCATTCAATTCTATTTTGAAGATTTTTCTATATCAAACTAAAGGTATGTTATAGAAGGGAATGCAAAATATTTCATAAAACCCATCAGTAGTGATCCTTCACTATCAAACATAGATTGGAGGAGAATCATAAGAGTGTTTTATCCCAGCGTAAGGAGCCTGATATGGTAAGGGGATATTCATAAGAGTACAGAAGAAAGGAGGTATATTATAGAATGGAATGCAAAATCTTATAGTGGTGATGGCGAAGGTAGTCTCAAATACAGAGTAATAGATTACTGACCATAAGTTAAAGGAGTAAGTCTCTTTCCCCTAAAGATATTTAGACATTTGACAATGTCAGAATAACAAAAATTTGCATACATTCTAATATTAGAAATCATACAACTGGATGGGTTAGTGGTAGTAGCTATCTACTTGATTATTCTGATTATAATTGATTATAGAGAACTTGGATGACACAAATCCTACTATATATCCATCCCCTATTTTGGAAAACTGGGTGATTGGTCTTAAATACACTAACATCTAAGTTTCTTGTAGAGGGCTATCGAGAATGCATTGAAGGGGAAAAAATTGGAGGTCTTTTATCTGATAATTTATAATATAATTCATAGCCCAATGCAGCAACCAAAACCCTTCAACAATTGATAAGGTGTTGATGAGTTGGAATGTATTGCTAAAAATAGCAAGATCTCCCCAATGTAGAATCCTAATCAGACTCTATAGTATCTAGTTTAGGAGTCACATTCGGTATGTAGCCTTGTCTACCATCTCATTGGTTAAGGATTTCATCAAAAAAAGAGAGCATCACTTCAGTGAGAATGAATGGAGCTTCAACAAATGCAAGTAAATAACTTACATACATCCAATAGAATAGATACCATGAATAACGACAACATAAATTCAAAGCATGAATCTTAGGAAAATATTGTTAACAAGACTTCAAATAAGACCCATGCATACATATAAGAGATGAATTTAGAAACCATGAATTAGCTCATGATTATTAAACATTGAAACCATAGATGACCACACAGTCCACAATGATACAATTCCAATATCAATAAAATTGTTTGCCAACATAAGCATCAGGCAAGCATGTCATATACCATCCAATTGGTCGAAGAGAAATCCCATACACATGAAGAGACATGAAGAGACAATATGCTAAAGATCAAAAGAAATCTTAATCCATTAATATTAAAATATCCATGGCGCCATTATACAAGATGTCCATCAAATCCATAAGTGGAAATAGAGAATTAATTATTGCATTCATTGGAAGATCCTTTGTTCTCCAAACACTATGCACCAAATGAGTCCAAAGCTAAAAGTCCTTTACAATGTGTAATTAGGGTATATTTATAGAAAATAGGGTGACTCTTGGTCTTCCCATGACCTTTGAACTACCTCATGACCTTTCATATTCTTACTAAACTCCACTCTATTCTATCTTGCTATGCATAACAAGAATGGTCCTATTATAATAATTTAGTAATAGACAATTTAGGAACATCCACTTGCAATTGCTACAGAAGGTACATGAACCGGAGATTGTATTGAGAAGCCACTACAACCACATTTTGTTGCTCTTCATCATTTTTGTGAAGGCACTCAAGGGCATCTGATATTATATTTCTCTTGTTGACCTTGATCTAATTTGAAAAATTACCATCTTGGTATATATCCTCATTAGTTTATCACATATTGAGTACTGGCCTCCTTCGTTACCTATAATTTCTTCATAGTGGAAGCCTATCTGAAAGGATCAAGGAATTCCTAAATTTGATGTAAGAACCTACCTCCTCATCTCTCTGACACCCCAATGGAAGAGACTTTATGTACTTGAATTACAAATTCCAACCCACTCAGTAAATTCTTGCACCACAACCTTGTCCACATCCCTTGGAAGCTTATCCCATGATTGGACCTTGATGCAAATATGAACTTTTTCATTTTGTGTTGTTATCCAATATTTTTTGGGGAGAGTTTTGAGTGCCCCTGGATATTTTTTAGTCAACTCAGTATGTTTTTAATAGCCATGGTAGTATTTTTTAGAATGGTTGTCTTCTCCTTAGTATCATCTTGTATGGTTGGGAAAGGTGATATAACATGATGTAACTGTAACATTTCCTCATAGACTACGATCATGGCTTCCTCCAGAGTATTAGCCTCTTCTTTCATGGATACCTGTAACTCCTTCATGCTTGAATGGGCCAAGCATAGAGATTTATTCTCCTCCTCTAGCCTCCTATCTTCTTCTATTTTGGTGGTTGTTTGCTTAGAATCATAGAGCTTACTCTGGATCTTTGCAATATTCTTATGCATCTTTCCCACATTTAATTCAGTCACAGTCGTCAAGGAATTTATATCTGGAGTGATCATCTTTGGGTTCATAGTGGTATCCAAGACAATATACATTTCTATATTCATGGACAGTGGTTCCGCAGGGTTCCTACCGTAATATTTCCTTCTCTATTGGATAATGTTACAGTTGGCCTGGTCAAAATTAACTCTAGTGAGGTCTAGTACATCTTCTTCTACCTCATCTAGAATTCCCAATTATTTAAGTGGCAGGTGTACACCAGTAATGGGGTTGGATGGAGGAACACCTAATAGACGAAGATCAACCTTTATATCAGACTCTTAGTTTTACCACTGTTGGTGGAGATTGAGCTCAGCTTTCTTGTTGATCTATTTGTATTGCTTCCTCATCTCCTCTTCCTGCTTCTTTATTTTATCTTCCTCATCTTCCATTTTATGTTACTCTTCCATCCTTTTCTTCTCTCTCTCTCTCTTCATTTTCCTATTTCTTATTGAGCTCTTCTTCTTTCCTTTGTTTCCTCTCATGCTCTTCCTTTCCTTTCCTTTTCTTAATTTTTACTTCCTCTTGCTCCCTCTTATTTTATGCTTCCCTCGTCCTTCATTCTTCTTATTCTTTCTTTAATCATTCATACTCTTCCACATTTATCTTCCTTTCCTCTCACTTCTTTCTCTTCCTTTCCTCTTCTCACTACTACTATTGGAGATCCTTAGGTAGCGGGTCTACTAATTTCTATAATTGCCTCAACTCTTCTTCCCATTTCCGCCTCAATTATTGCATTTTCTTGGAAAGGGTCACATTGATCTATTCCAAGGTTTCATTAACCTCATCTTACTATTTCTCATCCAAAGGGTCTTTCGGTTCATCGCCTTTGTGCCTTTTTTGTTTTCCCCTTGTCTTTCGTTTCTCCTTCTTCCTATTGAGCAAGGTTGTCCTAGCTTGCAGGCTTATGTTTTCTTGTGACTGCTCAACCTGCACGTCCTCCTTTTCCTATTGCTCACATGGCTCTAGCTCCCTAGCAACATTATAACAATTTATTACTTTGTCTTCATGGAAATATTTATTGTGCATGTATTACCAGTTGAAGCTTTTCTATTCAGTGCACTTCCACCATCCCCTTAGGGTCATATGTATGGTGACTTGAGATCACAAAATATAATCCATTTATTTCCTCAGCTTCTACTTCTAGTTCCTTAAATGTCTCAATGGTATATGCCCCAATAATCAATGGGATGGTAGGCCAATGCTTTTTCATTCCTTTGTTCAATGTTTTAGAGAACCCTATGGTCATTTGTTAACAAAATTCTTGTGGCAATAACTTATTTGTCACAAACCTGGCAAGAGAATGAGAAGGTTTGTACGAGCCAAAAAAATCTAATAAAGTTTCCCTCCTAGATAGGAAACATATATGCCACTTTGATTATTATTTCTTTAGCCCTCTTGGATATACGATGGGCCTCTTCTCTAGAGAGTAATTGGTACAAAGAAGCGATGAACGATTCAAAGGTAGTTTAATGCGTACCTTTATAGTCAGGGCCCCAAAATACCTTGTAATTTAGATGCACAAAGTTTGGCACCTCTGGGGTCCAATTTTAGCTCCATCTATTAAAATGGAACCTTCCACACACCAAATCCAAAATACATTGTTAAACAACACAAACTTAATGGACATATATGAAAGATAATCATGGGATGCTTTATTATTCGCATGATATACATTGGTGTGACCGTTGGATTCATATTCCAAGGTCTCTTAGACTCCCTTTGATCGTTCAACTTCCACACCATAACCCTTAGTGGATTAGGTGTCCAACATTCCCCCCCTAATCTGAAGGGGTATATACGAGTCCAAGAAGAGAGCTATTATAAACAATACGATAATGCATAGTAGCAATAGGATGAATGAGCTCTTTGAGATGATGGCATAAGGTGGGAGAACTTGAGGTCTCAACAAATAATGGTTTAAGGATTACCACCAACACTGGAAAGCTTAGTGCAGTTTCCAGAACTATTCCAAATATGGAAAGAAGCTGAAATAATCTACTAGAGGAAGTGTCCCTGATTATTTGAAGAGGGAGACCTTCAACATTGAAAAGGGAGGTATAAAATGTGCTGTGGTTTAAGGAAGTACACCAACCAAAGGACCACTTAGTGAAAGTCTCGGAACTCTTCCAAATTTGGAAAGAATATGAAGTCTTCTGCTAGAGGAAGTGCTCCTTAATACTTTGGAGAGGGAGACCTTCAACCCAGAAAAGGGAGGTCTGCAACCTATGGTGGTTTAAGGAAATCCACCAACCAAAGGGATTCTTAGGGGACTCTCTGTCTTTGGCTACAATTCTAAATCTAGGTATGTTTATCTCTAGTTGTAGGCTTAGGTAGTAGGTTCAGGTTGTGTCGTAGGCTCGCTTTATGCATATTTGAAACTTGTATATGACCATCACTTCCTCCCCTGTCAAAAACAAGGTGAGAAGATGAAGAGAACTCAACTGAAAGACTTTTCAATACCATAGAATAAATTTTGACATATGACTTAAATATCTTCTTGGTTATTGAAGCCCATTTCCAAGAAACTATCCATCAAACATGAATCTTTGTTCTTGCAAGAGGCTTGTTTTTGAAGCATATGTTTGAAGAATGACTGTGTTTACCACAATTATTGCTTGGGTGAAGATAAAAAAATTATCTTTGACATGGCAAACTCGATCACAATGTTGGCATTTCACAATCTGCTGTTATGGAGGAGAAAAATTTGGAATAGGTGAAGGTGAACTGTCATGAAGAAATCTAGCACTCTGAAATTTGATGGGTTTTAAGTAATATGGAATATGAAAGGACACCTCCTTATCATATCCAAGACCTATTTTGTGCTTGTTACTAAAAATATCTTCCCAAGGTCTGATGTTTGGCTCAGGAAGTGTAGGCTAAATTTCTGCACCTACATGCAAATCTGCTCCTAAAATGGGTGCATGATGGGATTAAACCTCAATGTTACTGATTTTACCACTTTTTGGCAGTTGGTGGGAGTCTGTTTCAAACTTAAACACATGATTTCTCTAAACAAGAAAAATTTCATAATGATACATTTTATGTTGTAACTCATCTCGCTAGAATTGAGATTCGACTTGCAGAAGCACAATTGTTTTCTGTGCATTTCGTAGACATTTTTGAATTTTGACAAGAGTGGTTTTATTGATTTTTACTCTATCATAAACAATTGACTCTATTAAAGTATTTGGTGACTCTAATACATTATTAATTTGAACCATTTTGTCAGCAAATCAAGTACAACAAATAAGGTGTCAATTTCCACCAAAAATGTACCTTTAAACACTATTTATAAACATCCATTATACTTTATGCGTTCATTATACATTTTGTCATTGATTATTTAATTACACCAACAAACTTGCAAGCATGGTTTACAATCAAAGGAGGCCAACTCCCCTTTTTCCACCAACTTTTACACCACAAAGTTCAATGTTCGACTTTAAAATGATCTTACCTTACTTCACCAAGTAGCAGTATGACCTAGCCTTCAACACAATGTACACATCAATGTATAGGCTTTACATCTCCAAAAAGAATTCTGGACACCATTCTAGTTAAGATGACTCACCATTCTAGTGCATGGGTTGAGTGCTCCATTTAATGATAACACTGCTCTCAAATTTTCATTCCAGAAGTGGACAAATATACATATAAGGGATACGAACAACCACATAGAGAACTAGTTCTGTCAATGCAAATAATGATATGTAGTTGATATACTCACTTCAATGAAAATGACTATTCGAATTTGTGTGTGTTGCATGAGTTGATCATGCTTCAACCGTGATTGAATGTTCCTCTTGTAACATTTAACAGTTTCTAATCCTTCATTTTCCAGCGCCACCCTTTACTTGTTCGCGTCAGAGTTTTCTAACCATATTCATGCCGTGAAGAACCCACTGCACTAAAACTTTGTCTAAATCACAAATGCAGTTACAATCATACCTTCATTAATGGAATATCTTGCACATAAGGGTTTCAACCAGGCATCTAGATATTACAAAATGCTAAAGAACTAGACCACTAAAGATGTCGATTTGAACTCCAAATAAAGCCTTGTTTTCAATCGAATTAAGTGAGTGACAACACACCCAAATAGAAACCTCCAATTTAACACAAAGAGTCTAGAATTAAATGCTGCCAATGTATATATGTGTACATATTCTCTTTTACCACTATCATTCAATACCAATGCATTCCCATCATATTTTATTCATGTCCATTCTGCTTTCTTCAACAAAATAGCAATGTTTGTCTCAATCTTAAAGGATAAACAAAACAATATTAGATCCAACAATGGGGCACAAACCTAGGTCATTGTATTGCTACCAAGCCACCTTCCAAATTGTCCGCTACATGGTGTGGGCTATGCCAAGTAGCCCAAACACACCTAAAAATATGCAAATAAAATGATTAGGCTGAGCGACTGCAACACCACTGCCTTCAACACCTCGAAAATTTTTCACTCGAGCTCAGCAGTCTAACAAGAACCTTTCCATCCTTTTCATTATCCTAGATTCCACTTTTCTCCATGTTCATGGTAGACGATGAATAACTTAGAATGACTTCTATGTCTTACTATAATAAACTATCTTTGAAAAATGGATCTAAGCTTCTTGTTATTTTTTGTTGGATTACTGATTTCAATAGGAGATCTATTTCCAAGGCTAGCTAAATAATAGACGATAGGATATCATTTTGTTCCATGGCCTTTTCTTTGGAAATGCAGAAGAGGATCCATGATCAGGGAGATTATCAATAATAAAAAATCATGTAAGGGACTATGTGCACATGGGTTGCAAAACACTGAAGGAATTCGAAGTGATTGGTTTCAAATTAATCCACGAATGCTCGTAAAGCTTCATTCCTACAGTTCTAAACAAATCCTATTAGTGTCGATGCTAGAAACCATAAAGAAATTCAACGAGACATGCACCAAGAACTGAATGGAATGGTCGTTGGGGAGGATTAGGTGTAGATATGTTAAAATAGGGATTTTTAGGTTTTGTTGCCACTATAGGTTTGGTTTACCATAATTACTACTCACTAGACACGTTCTTCATGGAATTCAATTGATATCTCCACGTACCAGAGTATCTAATGCAATGACATTAGCAGAATTCCCCTCAATGTAAGAATATAGGTAAGGATCTAATGTATTCGATATATAACTACCACATCATGGATCTGTATAAGAAATATTTTACATAACTGCCACAATTTGGATCCATTTTCAAGCAATTCGATACCCTCAGGTAGGTGCGTTGATAGATATGATGATTATGGTGCCGTCCAAAATGAAAGTTTGCAGGATAGAAAAAAATGCATAATTGGTTGAGAGAATGTTAAGCACGATAACGACAACTCTTACATGTGAGACTAGCAGAGAAATGAATAACTTCACAAAGTTCAATACAGAGTAACTGATGAGCTCCGTTATTTCAACAAGAATGCTGCAACTCCCAAGGCTACCGACTTTTAATTATCAACCTGGGGTTCGTACAAACTTAAGAGGTATTGGATATATATGTGCAGCATACAATGTGTCCTTTTGTTTCTTCCATGATGTAATGGATTGCATGTATAGATGAATTCATCGATACATGGGAAAGATTTATTGAATAGTGGAAAATTACTACTCTAAAAATCAGAAAGTCGAGAACTAGTGAGTTAGTAATTCTATCAAATGCCTAACATAATAAAGTGAAAATGAAATGGGGTAAATTTTGTTATTAACTAGAATTATTTTATGATATAATGAAAGTGAAATAACCTTGTGAAGCGTGTTAGAATGCTCTAAAAATAGCAGAAAATTACTAGTTTAAAATCTAGAAATTCGAGAACTAGTGAGCTAGTAAATCTATAAAATGCCTTACCTATTCAAGTGAAAATGCAATGGGTGAATTTTTTATTAAATAAAATGTATTTTTTATCTAATTCAAGTGGAACCAACTCGATTGAATCTCGTTAGCATGCTCTAAAAAATAGCATAAATTTACTGTTCTTTGCCACAAAGGAGTTCCAAAAATCTATATTTGGGAATAAGAAAGCTAATCCAAGTAGCTAAATGATCCCTATGACCTTCCAAAGATTTTCCAAGAATGCAATGATTCTTTTGATCCTAAAAAGGAACTTACATCAACCATTTAACCCAATCCTACGACAAGAAATCATTAGTATTAAATGTAGAAATAGAAAGAAATAAAAACAAGAGATGCATGTGAATAAGAAGTGAAAAAAAGAAAATGAAATGATATAAAAGGACTCTGAGGCTTCTGGGATGGCCAAGCCCAAGGAAAATCAAAGATCTATGGAGGATAACAATATTTAGAAGCTGAACATGACACCAATCTTCATTATTCTCATCAATACAATTATATCTGTGCAATAAAATACAATGGAGCTATAAAAATGCAAGTTCTCTCCACAAGAAGACTAAGAAAAATCTACCCCTAGAGGCAAAATCAACTTGGTGTTTATACAAACTGATTAGAAATCATTCCCCATGAATGGAGGAAGCTTTCCCCATCAAAATCCCTTGATTAGTGGATCTGGTTCCCAATACTAGGAATTTGCATTAAATGGCAGGGAACATATTCCTAGATTTTCTCAATCATTGGCGTTCCACAATCTGTGCCATAATCCTATAATATCTTGTTGATTTATTATTTAATAGTTATCTTGTTGTAGTAGGGTGCAAGTCCCTAAATTATCTCCTCTTCCAAATCTTCATAATCTGCCCAATATTCTCATAATATTCCACAAAAATGAACAAATTAGGCACAAATATGCAATTATTCATAAACCTTCCTAATGAATATATTAAAGTTAAAAATACATTATATAATGCAAAAAGAGAAGATTAATGTGATTAAGGATGGTCATAGTCCTTAATTTATGTTTAATTTAGAGGCATGAGCCTTAATTTATGTCTAATTTGAAGGCCCATCATACCCCCTACTGAAAGTGTTTCTCATCCTTTTAGCAACTTAATGACCTCATTGTGCCTCATTCATGGCCCTGTTGGCATCTCTCTTGTGCACCCCTCTGTCCTTTCTCTTAAGAATATTTGCTGTAAGTTCTACAAGGACGAGCCCAAACATCTATTTGTGCATAGAAAAATCATTGTTTTTTGACACCATTAGCTTTCTTTCTTCCCCTTATTCAAGATAGCTTCTTGAATATTTTTCAGTTTGGCAAGGTCTTCAACTTCCTTATCAACCTTCTGCTACCTCGTTCCACCATTTTGACACCTCTAAAACCTTCAAAATTACTTTAGATCAGAACTAGGACATCCTGTACATAGTAATTCCTGTCAACACTATATGAAACTTACAGGAAACCCTGTTAAAACTACAGGAAAGCCATTTTAAGCATAAATTATAGTTTGAGCCTAGGACAAGCCCTCAACTTGACTCCCATTCCTTTCTCCCATTTTTAGGCCTTGGACAAAAGCTAGAAAGAGATTAGAGACCTCTTGGAAAACCTCTTTTCATCACTACAACTTGAGTTCTGTTTTGATGGTGAATGCCTTATTTCATTTTGTTGCCTTCTTCTTCTCTTTTATGACCTAGATGATTGCCTAATGGCCTTGGGGATCTCTATTTTTATTAGGTGTCTCCTATGCACTACCATTTTTTTTGGTTTTTAGCACAATTTTTTCATTTATTCCTTCTTGTAGCATCATTATGCCTTCTTGTAGCAATCATTCCTCCTTTTTCATGGCCTTGTAACTCTATGAGAGTGATTAGAGATGATGAAGAGGGCTTGGATGATGATGCTAGGGCTCAGAGGGAGTACAGTAGGTTTGTGAAAATAGAGAGGATGCTTTGTTTGTTTTTTAAGAAATTTTCAGGGTGAGACAAACTATAGGGTTTTCTCTTGAAATTATGAAATGGGATGGATGAATGATGGATAGATAGTGGATATGAAGTGGATGGATGGCTTGGAGTGCTATGGTGACTTGGCCTTTGCAAAAAATTCTTCTTTTAATTGTTGTCCCCATTTTGTGAAATCATCACCCTTCATAATTTTGACTTTTCAACATTGCATGAGTGGAGTGAGTTGCAGTTAACTAGTTGAGGGTGGTGAGACTATTGACCCATCCTTAGGTTATAAAACTTCATCTCTCATGCATTGAAAACAAATTTATAACTATAATATGCTCGAGAGAAGAGGTCAAGAATATTGCTTACCTTTACCTACCTGATGGTTGTTGGAGAGACATGCATGCTACTGTTGAGTTGATTTTGTTGTGCTGCTAATGTCTCAGGTACATCTTCCTGACTACCTTTTTCATTTTTGTTAATCTCATTTTGCTAATGGGTTGTCATCTTCTTGATGTGTAGGTGTTGGGGGACCTATATCAACCTTCCCTAAATAATACCTGACATTTTGACCCATTTCTCCATCATATTACCTCTTGTAGCTTCTTCTCGGCCTTCCTGTAGAGATCCTATAGTAATTCAAAACTTCCAGTAGAGATCTTGTAGTAATTCGAGACAACCTCTTGTAGCAAACCTGCTTTTCCCATATCTCCCAAATGGTAGAATGGATTGACTTGAAATTTTCTAATCATGTTTATATCATCACTATGCACCTCCCCATAAAAAAATCATGGCCAATGGATGCACGAATCTCGAGAAAAACTAAAAATGGCTGAAGGTGATGGAGGTTGATTTCTTGGAAACCGTGCATCAAAATTTGCTTAACATTCTTGGGAATGTTACCATAATCCATATGCATCTCCCTATGAAATAACTTTTCAAATGGATGCATGGATATCAAGAAAATTAAACAATGGCTATAGGTGATGGAGGCTGATTTCTCGAAAATTGTGCACTAGAAATTACTGAAATTGCTTGAGCATGTTACCATCATCCATATGCATCTCCACCTAAAACAATTTGGAAAATGCATGCATGGTTTGCAATATATGGCAAAATTAGTTTTCTTATCTATGTATTTATGTTTTCTATATTGATCCTATAGTAATTAGGGACATCAAGCAAATGGAATGGGAAAAGCTTGAGAATGATGGGTGGATGGTGGAAATACATGAGGGTGATGGATTGGAATGGCCTTGGCCTTTTTGGAGTATTTGAGCAAAGGAGGAGAAAGTCAAACTTTGACTTATATTGACTAGGCTTGACC
The DNA here is from genome assembly GCA_031772625.1 of Pinus tabuliformis. Lineage (NCBI taxonomy): Eukaryota > Viridiplantae > Streptophyta > Pinopsida > Pinales > Pinaceae > Pinus > Pinus tabuliformis. The sequence goes on along the minus strand of CM062814.1, from coordinate 440,579,253 downwards.
AATTTTTTTCTTTTGGTACCAACTTGTTTTTGTTTCTTGAAGATGTTGGAGAGTACATGGATTCATTTGAGAGATACATGGAGCAATTATTATTATTATTATTATTTTCTCTAAGCCTACTAGCCACCTCAATGATTTTTTCAACTAGTAGGTCTGCCTAGGCTCCTCAAAGGAGGCTTTCACCTAGGATCTTTTTTGTTTTCTCTTTTTTTTTTTCTATTTTCCCAACCTATTGACCACCTCATGGAGGTTTTCAATCAATGAGCAAATCTAAGGCGTCTCAAAGGAGGTTTTCACCAAAGATTTTAATTTTTCTTCTCTTATTTTTCATGTTTTGTTTTTTACCCTACCCTACTTGAAAAACAAAATCACTTTCAAGTATAAGAATACTTCCAATGGAGCCATGTGCACATCAAGATGACAGAAAAATTGATGTGCAGGCTTGCAATGTATGCTTTGACATGTACCCGAATTTGAGTGATCAAATGCTTTTACTTTGATGATAGCAAGCATGATTGAAGAAGAGAGTATTGTTGCACCTTGTTGATTTTATAGAACCAATCCTCAATATAGCTTTGATGCCCTTGGTTTGCCTATTGATTTGGATCATCTTGGATGTCTTCTTCTTCCATGAAATGCAAATCGTCCCCTTTTTTGTTGTTTGTTCTCTTGAATACATGGAGGATTTGATGGTAACCATGAGGGAGCTTTCTCAATCTCTGATTTTACTGTCTGCTCTTGATCAAGTGTAGCCCATGATTCTTTGGTCTTCTCATTTGAATCTTCTTCTTTTGGATGTGGTCCTTCAATGATATCAAGATAATCTCTTTTTTGCAATACTCTTCCTGAGTGTTATAGACATTTTTGGGCACTGCAACCCCAAGCATAAATGTCCATAAAATAAGGGTTCCTAAGTCCCTAAAAGTGTTGTTCCAACCCCTAAAAGAACAAGGTCATCTAATTACAGCTTCTCCCAGAAGTTCTCCATGAAAAACTGCTCAAAACTGGTCAAAACTGGACCATTTCACCTGCTCCATAGGCAAAGTGCGTTGCATCTCACCTAAATACACATAGTAGGTGCATTGCATTTCAAAAATCCCTTCTATGGGGTGCGATGAGCGAGAAGGGACAAATGGCAGTGTCAATCCGTGAGGTGGAGAAGCATAGAATCTTCTAGAAACTTCTCCTGTGACACTTGCCTCTCTGAATTCGACCAGGGATGAGTAAGAGATCATCAATCTCCAAGTGGAAGCAAGAACTATCAGAGGGAAGACACTAATCAAATCACAAGCTGACTCATCTCCCTTGCAGACATCTATATATGGATCCCTCATCCTAGAGATCCAGAGGCTGGAATTTTGCATCTTGTAAGGAATTGTTGTTCGTTTCTTGAGGTAACATCTTAGTGTTGGGTGATCTAAGCTTTTCATGAGGTGAAGAAGGGCTTGCTTGCTGAGAGGATGATGCTGGGTCAAAACAACTGGTTGGAACTCTCTTGGCTCTTTCTTGATTATCAATAAAGTTATTCAAGTTTTCCTCCATACTCTTGTGTGATTTATGTTTTATGCATTTGTATGGTCAATTTACATCTAATCCTAGATTTTTTATGATAATAGATCCATGTTCTCGTATAGTGTTATGCTGCTTTGATTCTGCAGGTACTCTGTGAAGCTGGGTATACGAGAAAGCAAGTAGCAAAGGACTATCAAAAGAGAGAGGAATCGAGAAAGGAACCAAGCGCAAGACAGAGGTTGGTCTCCTTTATTCTTCTCTCATCTATCTTTCATAAAGGAAAACGAAAGTAGTTTTACTTTGTTTGTGTCTAAGGTAGATACCAGCCTTAGTGGGATTAGTAGTTCTGCATAGACACTTTTCCCTGAAACTTGTTAGTAATTGTCGCTTTGAGAAATAATTCAGATTTGCACATTAGCTTTCTTTTTATCATTCACATATTAAGAAGGCTGAAAACAAATACATGCATGTGCATTTTCATTTAGACTGTTTGATTGGTTTGATTTAGGACAATGCATATAGTGTGTGCTCTTTGCTCTTTGTTGAAAGAATCTTGTCTCTCTTTCCTTAGTAGCTAGGATTTTCATTGCACAAAGAAGATAAAACGATTGTTTATCATCTTAGATTTCATTTTAGAATTGTACATCTACATCACGCGGTGAACCTGAAAGGAAAATTTCTTAAGCAAGATCAACTATAAAATAAATTTAATGAATCTAACAACGCTTTGGAACCTAACGCACAACATCTAGAAGTCTAGGCTAGAGATGTATTCCGGCGTCGTAAAACTTGGTAACTGTTGTTTTCACTGCTGGTTGGGTGATTCCTCCACTTTGAGACGATAAGTGCCAGTACGGACTTGTGCTCCGACGTACCGTCGAGTATATTTTGGGAGACCACAATAGGCTTAATCCTTTATCCATAGGAAGCCGTGTCTGCCGCCCTATCGATCGCAATGCACTGAACACAACATTCGAGAAGATTGACTGCTGTACCATAAAAAGTATTCTGCAGTTCTGCGATTGGTTTGGTAATCCCTCTGCCTAGATTTCCAGAGCAGTCCCTTTCGTTCCTTTTCAGACTCCTTAACGGAAAAGGTCCATCTGAGCACTTGTCACTTCAGGCTCATTAAAAATCGAAGGCGACTAGAGTCATCTTTTTTTTTTTTTTTTCTGGACTCTTTAAAATTGAAGAAACAAGCTGTGTCAAAGCGTCTAAAATTTATTTTAAACGGAATAATCATCACCTTTCCTACGTTGGTCTTAGGTTGAAGAAAAATGGAGTCCACCAACCAAGGAGTTCCCCTTGGAGGAAATCCTAGTCCCTTCTCCTCTCGGGGAGATGTTGGTGCACCCCATATGGCCACATTGTCACTTCCAGGATTGACAATAGGCTTGCCCATATGGCTTTTCTCAACTTCCGTCATTCAGAACACCGCAATTCCTGAACAATCGAGTCAGCAACTAGACAATTCCAGAGTTACCCCCCAACCCTCTACTTTGTCCAATTCTTCCTCTCCTCCTTCCTCTTCGCTTCATGGGGCTGGTAAAGCCAAAAATCAAGTACCTGAGAAGATGAAGGAAAAGAAGAAGAAAGAGAAGAAGAAGAAGGAGCCAAAGGAGAAAAGGGGCAACCAAGCATCGTCTAGCGAAAATCCACACACTGCACCGACCAGGCCTAAATCACCATGTGTCATTTGCAAAGGAGACCACTTTTGTAGAGATTATCCTTGCATCCCTCGGATCCTAAGGGACTGGTCTCCTCGTTTGCACAATCCGGTGTCTTCAACCTCTGATGATCATGCTGAAAGAAAACCGTCAACTAGTGGAAGTGAAGCCCCTGGACAAAAAGGAAAAGGTAAATTTCCTTGTAAACTGTGTGAAGGCGATCACGCCGTCCACCATTGTCCCTTCTTAGATGAGGCTAAAATAGTTTTGGATGATCGTTCGGTTTCACCATTACGACTTCCTCCTGGATATAAGAAACTCTTGCCGAGTCCGTCACTAGTTGAAAATCCGGCTAACCCGCCCTTGTGGTTGGTCGAAGCGTCTATCATTGAAGATAAACCATCTGAATCCATTCCAGATGAAAGTCAAAAGGTCGAGGTGGCAGTTGACCCAGTCTTGCTTTTAGAGGTTCCATCTTCAGATGATACAGTCACCAAAGAGAACAAGGATGACACCGTCCAAATTCTTTTCGTAAGCACAGACTCCAATGAACATGGGGCAATTTACCCATTCCTTTACTGTAGGAAGGAAGTTCGTCAGAGTCGTACCCGACCATCTATTCGGTCCCACCTCCAAGCAACCTGGTTGTCTCCTTCAACTGGAATCAACCAGGTAGACCCCGTTTACCAGCTAGTGTACCATTCCGAATCATTTCTCAAATATATAGAATGGTTATGGCCGGTACCATCATAGATGAAGGGGCTTCTGTGAGTATCCTTTCCTCGACTGCTTGGAAAGCGCTTGGTTTGCCATCACTTTTGCTTGAGATGAGAAATCTAACAGGCTTTGATAAAGGAACCAGTCGACCGTTAGGGATCCTTCCCAATGTGCCCATAACATTGAGAGGGAAAACTGTTCAAATGAATGTAATGGTAGTCCAAGGACCCCTAGATTATAATCTACTCCTTGGACGAGACTATATTTAATGCATGGGAGCCATTGTCTCATCACTCTTTAGAGTAATGTGTTTTCCGCACGAAGGAAGAGTGGTCAAGCTCGTAGACCAGATTTCATTTCCTGGTTCATAGATGGAAAATAGTCATATACCATCCCTGAATGGTCTTTTTATGCAAGGAATGTCTCATCAATCCCCAGTCCGTCCACCTGATGAGTGCGAGTGATTCGGGGGACATGACTGAAACCCACGAGGCATGCACCCTGGTATGCTTTGGCAGGAAAACTTCAGGTATAAGATAGGTTTCCGCGAGAGATATATGACTAGTCTGACACTCCCATCCGTGATTGGAAAAGGGGGTTAGACTGGAACAAGATTCCCTTGTCAAAGTTATGTGGGTAGAGGCGTTTGCGCCGCTTGCCTTTGTCTATTTCGGTAGGCATTGCCGAAGAAGTGTTTTGTTTGCGGTGCAGATAGAACAATATTTGGTAACCTGAAAGAGGTAAGCCTTTCCCGATAAAACAAATGTTTTGTCGGTAGATTGAGAGGTGACCTTGAAACTCTATTTTATACCTGGGGGCATGCAAACCTTTTGGCATGCAAGCGAAGAGCGACCATTTTTTTTTTTTTAAATTTGTAGGTCCTCTAACCCTTTAAACTCATAGGATTGGTCGTTTCCTAACTTGCATAAAGAAAGGATCAGGAGCGAGGTTTAAGCTTCTGAAAAATGGCATCTTAGATGAGACACCCCTATTATACGACTGGATCGAGCAGTTTTAACGCGGACTTCATGCTCGTTAAAAAATAAACATGAGGAATGAGAAAATGTTTCCCCCAGCATTTAAGCTCATTAAAAAATGAACCAATTTCCGGTAAATAACCGTCGTGAATGTAGTACTTCAACCTTTAAAGCCTTGGTCGTGTTCTCATCATCACCTCCACTCTGTATTGGCTTATCATTCACCTCCATTTGACTGTTTACCCCCTTTGAGGAACAGCTGCGAAGAGTGATCCTATTAGCCATCCTTGTAACACTGCCATGATTGGGAAATTCCAAACCTTACCTGGAATCAGCTGCTACCCGAATTTATCACTCGTTCCTCAAAAAACCAGTCTCCTTTAAGCTCTTTTCAGCTGACTTATAAAATATGAAAATATTGCTGAGCCATTGGCCTCTCCAGCTCATTAAAGGAACCGGAAGTGCTATCCCTCCTTTAGATTTTAATCTTTTTGGACCTGAGGGATTATTACACAAAAAGATCGAGTGCTTTTTTTGTTCGGCTCGTTAAAAGTATCGAAAATTCATCCCTTCTGTATTGTTTTATACTTTTTCGGACTTAAGGGATTAGATGAGGAAAAATAATTTTTGGAGTTTCCTTTACGTCCCTTTTCAGACTCTCTAAAATTGAAAAGGACCGAGTTATCTTTGTCGTTAAACTCGTTAAAACCTAATAGCAACAAACTTGTCCATGACAGACAAGAACGAGTTTCACTATCGCTAGGCTCATTAAAACATAGCGATGGGTTTGCCCGAAGGGAAAATTATAGAACAAGCATATGTTATCCTCCTCAAGCTTGACAAAAATAAAGAGGTACTGGTCAGCAATGACTGGGGAAAAATTGGGAAGAAAACTTGAAGAAACTTTGTTGGTAGCAAGTCGCTCTTGAACATGACACTTTCACCCCGCATCAAGTCGGGTTGGGTTGTTTCATTCACCGGTCATATCACCACGGTCACATCACACCATCCACATTTGGGGTTAATGCTACCAATCCATCATGTCAGTGTCGCCGATATGTTCAAGAGAAGTCACTCAGAGAATTCACCTATGTCTCACCCGCTGCAATACATTTACGCTCCATTCTTTCATGACCGCCGCCCTGAACCTTATATCACCAGATCGTTTTCACCTCCATTAAAATCATTTGCTCCGTTCCGTGTCATTGATGTGGGATTCATTAAGGCCCTCCTATGACGGATCACTTCTTGTCGACATCAGCTCATTATCCAAGAAGTCGATCTAGGAACACCCCTTTCAGTACTTTGAAGCTTGCATGCCTCAATGGCAAGTTTCTCACTTCCGGCGACAGGTTTACATCAATGACCTTCGACCGAAAGATTTTGCGTGGTGTTCAACACCAATCCTTTATTCACACCACGTGAATTGTACTGCAGTACCTTGACGATCATTATCATTATCGGTGATTCCTCTCGCGCCTGTTAATAGCTTACATCAGTGGCTGGTAATCACGCAATGCCTTTCCATGTTCGACTCTAGAACATCTCTCACATGGATCGACTTGTACTTTGAGTGAAGATCGAACGAGATTGAAGACCCCGGATCTAGTTTCATCCATCCAGGTTGCGATATATATTCAGGAAAATAAAGGCATCAAATGTACATCGTTGCTGCACAGATAATCATCCAATCTAAGGGATGATGGCTCTACCAGAATCATCAGTCTACACTCAGACAACTGTCTGTCCTATGTACATGAAAATGAATTTATAAAGCTGAGCATGGGAATGCCCGCCTCAGCTAGATCATGAAAATATTATGAAGATAATGTACTGTATTGTATCTTATTACAGATCTCCTTCCAGCCTGAAAGAACTTCGGATCCTCATGATAAAGCATTTCACCCGACATCAAAATGATTAACAACCTCATGCTTTAGGGGGCAACTGTTATAGAAATTTTTGGGCACTGCAACCCCAAGCATAAATGTCCATAAACTAAGGGATCCTAAGTCCCTAAAAGTGTTGTTCCAACCCCTAAAAGAACAAGGTCATCTGATTACAGCTTCTCCCAGAAGTTCTCCATGAAAAACTGCTCAGAACTGGTCAAAACTAGACCATTTCACCTGCTCCATAGGCAAAGTGCATTGCATCTCACCTAAATACACACAGTAGGTACGTTGCATTTCAAAAAGCCCTTCTATGGGGTGCGATCAGCGAGAAGGGACAATGGCAGTGTCAATCCGCGAGGTGGAGAAGCATGGAATCTTCCAGAAACTTCTCCTGTGACACTTGCCTCTCTGAATTCGACCAGGGATGAGTAAGAGATCATCAATCTCCAAGTGGAATCAAGAACTATCAGAGGGAAGACACTAATCAAATCACAAGCTGACTCATATCCCTTGCAGACATCTATATATGGATCCCTCATCCCAAAGATCCAGAGGCTGGAATTTTGCATCTTGTAAGGAATCATTGTTGGTTTCTTGAGGTAACATCATAGTGTTGGGTGATCTAAGATTTTCATGAGGTGAAGAAGGGCTTACTTGCTGAGAGGATGATGCTGGGTCAGAACAACTGGTTGTAACTCTCTTGGCTCTTTCTTGATTATCAATAAAGCTATTCAAGTTTTCCTCCATACTCTTGTGTGATTTATGTTTTATGCATTTGTATGGTCAATTTACATCTGATCCTAGATTGTTTATGATAATAGATCCATGTTCTCGTATAGTGTTATGCTGCTTTGATTCTGTATGTACTCTGTGAAGCTGGGTATACAAGAAAGCAAGTGGCAAAGGACTATCAGAAGAGAGAGGAATTGAGCAAGGAACCAAGCGCAAGACAGAGGTTGGTCTCCTTTATTCTTCTCTCATCTATCTTTCATAAAGGAAAACGAAAGTAGCTTTACTTTTTTTATTTCTGAGGTAGCTACTGGCCTTAGTGGGATTAGCAGTTCTACATAGACACTTTTCCTTGTAACACTGAGCTATGGTGAATACCATTGAGCTCAATAGGAGATGTTTGGAAGTGTTGTACGTCAGCATTGTAAGTGGGCTAAGCTACTTCAATGTGGGGGTTTGGAAATGGTGGTACAAGTAGTTGAGTGGGAGTGGATAATTGAGATGGATTTGGTTGGGGTTGTGGTTGTGGTGGAGGTGAATGGTAGAGATAATAGGGAGTTGGGTATGGAGGATATTGAGGAAAATATTGAGGATATTGTGGATGGATCCCATAATTTCCTTACAAACCTTGTTACAAGATGGATTTTGGGGTTGAGATGACCAATGTTGCCAAGGAAAGGGTGTGTTCCAATTACTTTGAAGTGGACATGCATAACCTTGAAATTGTGAATTAGGCTCTTGCATCATACTTGGTTGACTATGTTGAAAATTGGCAACAAGAAATTGCTAAAAATAGAAGTGCTAGAAATAGCACTGCTAAAAATAGCAGTTTGGGCATCAGTGTTGGATTGGGCAATAGGGAATGAAAAATGGAAGTGCTAAAAATAGAAGTTTTATTTTTAGCAGTTCAAGTTGGATTCCTATTTTTAGATAGTCCCTGGTCTAAAATAGGAAGTAAAATTCAAATTTGGTCTTACCAGTAGTTTGAATATTAATTAATTAATTCTCCATGAGTTAATTAGTTAAGGAAAATCAAACTTGAAGTCTTTGTGAGAACATGCAATAATTTCTCCACTGACTGGGGAATGTGTCCTTGATTCGCTCCATTGATTGAGGAATTAAGGATGAGTTCTATATTGAGAGGATCAGTTGACTTAGTTTAACTTAGTCAAATCTAGTTAGATTAATTTAACAAGTTGTTAAATTAATGAGATTCAATTTGTTGATGCTTGCATGCATGTGACAACTGGTATTTTTAGATAACTGAGTATTCACTCATGGATAATTGATGCATGGCAGTCTAAATAGAGACCCAGTTGAGATCAGATGAGGGACAGTGTACTATCAAATGCTAGGATATTCTTAGTGTATATTCCTTGCATGAGGAAGAAATCTTCTTCCTTCTATGACTGTGTAGTTGGACTTGAGGTGACAACAGGTATGATTTGGGCCAATTCACACATGTTATGTAATTGGACCCCTATCGAAATTACGCAAGGAAATAGGGGCTTGGAGGACTTGTGGAGCCTATATATTTAGGCCTAGATAGTCCATGAGCTACATCATCAGAGTACAGAGAGAGAAGGATAGTTTTTGAGCTAATTATTTTTGTATGTTGTTTAGTATTTCCATTTGATTGATAATACAGAGATAGGGTTTTAGGCTGGTGCTTTCCCCAGGTTATATCTTCTGTGTTATGGTTGATTACTTCTCATTCTCAGTTATATCTGTTCATTCTTGATGTTTCTCATGTTCAATTAAGCTTCCACTAAGTTTATGGTAGATGTATATCTAGTATTATGCTTTAGTACGTTGCATATATTAGTTTGATCTACAGGTGAAATTTCTACATGATATCAGTGAGCTAGCTAATTTGTAGAGAAAATTCTACATGGTATTAGAGCTAGCTGATTTGTAGAAAAATTATACATGGTATTAGAGCACAGGTGATCAAGGAAGAACAATATAGAAGAAGAGAGAAGTTGAAGCTTGTGGTTTCTGAATATTGAATTGAGTTCTTATCACATCTATTTCACCGATGGCGTTCTATGGTTTGAGACTCGAATATTCCCTTGATGGCAGTTAGAATTATATAGCCTGGAAGGATCACATGGAGGTAGTATTAGAAGATAATGGCCTAAGGGCTTCATTTATCAAGAAGTCCAGAAGCCGACTGATGCTACTCAACTGGTGGAATGGAAGAAGTGTGTGGCTACAACTAGGAGAATCGTCTTGGAGGGAGTTTGAGATCACATTGTCTCGAGCGTCCATGGGAAGGAGACTCCATTTTCGATGTGGAAAACATTGAAAGATATTTATCAGAATAGTAGTGATTAGAGGATGCTAACACTGAAGGAAAAACTTTGAAAGATCAAGTGTGAAAGTGGGGACATGATCTCTATGTATCTAAAAAAGCTCACCTCATGCAGGGATGATCTTGCAAGTGTAGGGGTCGTGACATCTGATGATGACATGGTGAGTCTAACACTCCTTGGCCTTCCTAAGAGCTGGCACACCTACCAGCACTTGGTTAATAGAAGGGAGAAACTGCCAGATTGGGAACGACTATGGTCAGATGTGATGTAGGAGGAGATCAGACGGAGCACCAAAGACGGTTCTTCATCCATGGAGGATGAAGAGAATTGTGCCTTAGCGAGTAAGGTGAAGAAGGGGACGGAGAAGGTTTCTCTTTCTGAATCCAGTTCTTCCCATGGTGGGAGGAAGGTTGACAAATCAAAAGTGTGATGCTTTCGTTGTCATGAGGTGGGCCATTTTGTTACAAATTGTCCACTGAGGAAATCCAAGAAGGGATCCGAGGAAGGATCTGAAGGTGAGGCACTTGCTTCACAGTTCGAGTTGGATTTCACACTCTTCGCATGCATGGTTTCATCCATGGTGGGAAGTGGTTGGTTTCTTGACAGTGGAGCTTGTTTCCACATGACTAGCGACAAGAGTTTGTTTAGTACTTTGGAGGAGAAAGATCTCCAGATACTCATAGCGATGGGTAATGATGAAAAGTATAGTGTCTCAGGTGTAGGCACAATTTTTTTTCAGAGGGAGCAAGGAGCTCACCTTACTTTGACCGATGTCAAGTATGTACCAGGACTGAAGAGAAAATTGGTGTCGATCGCGATGCTGGAAGATAGAGGCTATGATGTAGTCTTTAGTAAGGGAAGGGTTTTCCTTAGACACATCATCACTAGACAGGTGAAGCAGATTGGTTCACGGGTCAAGAACCTATATGCTCTTGAGGTTTAAGATGCATGCAAAGCCTCTAGCAACAAGGTAACTGATGGAGACTTAGTGGTTGAGAGGGAGAGTCTATTACCTCTCAACATGCAATTCCAGAAGAAGTCTCAGACGATTGTGGAGGAGCCATGATTGGTGCAGCAGCTTCAGGAGGTTGTGGAGCAGCCACAACAGGGGAAGATGAGTGGAGATCGAATAGAGACATCTACTCATGCAGATGTTGGCATTATGACATAGGTTTGGCACTATGGCACATGTGTTGTCCTTGATGGAAACTCACTCAAATGGTAGATCACAGTTCAAGCTCTCATAATGGAACAAAAATACATATACGCAGGTTCCTCTTAACCAGATTGCGTATACACGCGAGATTGATGATCAAAAGTCGCGTATGCGTATGCACGGACTTTCATGCACAAAAAAGCATGTACATGTGGGAAAGCTTACTTTTTGGTCCATGGTATTTGGACCTTGGTATTGCGCCTGAAGTATTGAACCCACGTATTGGGTTCCTAGTATTGGTTCTCTATGGTTTTGGACCATGGTTTGAGTAAGGCCTTATAATATAAAAAGGAGGAGATCATTTGGCAAAGGCATTGACTCAAGTATTGAGTATCTTATGAAGAGCAAGATCTGAAATACTGGTGATTGGTTATGGTGCATAGTTGAATCTGAATCGAGGAACCTGAGTGCAAGAAGATGGATAAGTTCTATTGATGGGTCAAAACTCAAGTCTTGAATAGTAGTATCTTTGCGTGATTTTGATCTGTTATATTTGGCGCATGACTTGATATATAAATCTGATAATCTGGGTATAACTAATGTCTGAATATTTGAAAGAATGAATTATCTTTTATAGATCTATATGCAGGTTCGACACATCAGAGGTGCATATACACACTGGTTCAGTAAATCAAAACAACGTATATGCTGGTTGGCCTTAATACAGAAGCGTATGCACACAGGTTTCTGCATATTCAAGTAGCGTACATCTCTTGAAATATGTTTTAGCTAATTTTGTTTATTGTTGCAATGTTCTAGGTTCAGAATTGGTGTCTGGTTAATGTTACTATTTTCTGGGTACAACATTCAGAGAAGTGACTATTTGATTCAATTTGTTTGGTGCAAAGGAGATTGGTTGATGCAGATTGATGTTATTCATGGATCTAGTCTGAAAATTTATGAAACGTGGTCCCTGGAAGAAAATATAAGGTTGTAGCCTTCTGTAGGTCAGCACCTACGTACTAGTACCTCAGCTAGTACAAGAGCTAAGGGGGTTGTAGCTCCCTTCTAGGAGAAGCTGGAGAATGAGAGAAGGTTGTAGCCTTCTGCAAGTAGAAGCCTGTGTACTAGTATAAGACTGCACTAGTACAAATCCATTGTAAAAAGAAGTTTCTAATTGAAAGAAGATAGAAACGAATTGCAGCAGGTGGTTTTCACCCACATTGGGTTTCCACCTTATATCTTGTGTTCTTGTGTGTGACTGTCTGATCTGTTTTTACTGTTCCTGGTTACTGTTTATATGGTTCTGACATACAGATTAATGATCAACATCAGAAGAATAAATTAAATTACAAGTCTACAATTTATACGTGAATTTCCTTAACTGTAGTTGCGTATATACATTGTTTTCACTAATTGAAGTAGTGTATGCAAATCTGATTGTGAAATGAAAAATAATTGACCTGATAATACTGATTCAACCCCCCTCTCAGTATTATTTCCAACAATTGGTATCAGAGCAGGTCCTTCAGAAGAAGCTTGATCGCTTGAAGGAAGATCAATCATCATGAGTAGCTACAAGAAAGAAGCATCGATTAGGCCACTAATTTTTTATGGGAGCAACTTTGTCTATTGGAAGGTAAGAATCACAACCTATCTTCAATCTCTTGGTACAAAATTCTGGGATATCATGGAAATAGGATACACATTTCCATCAGCAACTCCTCCAGATACGGCTGGTAAGAAGCAGTATGAAACAATGCAAAGGCTGTCAATACTCTATTAGGGAGTCTATCTCAATCAGAATTCGTCAAGGTTATGCAGCTCAAAACCACAAAAGAAATATGGGACAAGATCGTTCTGAGCTATCAAGGAGATGATTAGGTAAAATGAGCAAACTACAAACTCTTAGAATTCAATATGAAAATCTCATAATGCACAATAATGAAAGTGTGGCTAACTATTTCCTACGTATAGATGAGATTGTTAATTGTATGAAAAACTTGGGTGAAGAAATAAAAGAAGTTGTTTTGGTTGAAAAGGTTCTAAGATATTTGTCTTCTAAGTTTGAATCAAAAGTTTCTACCATAGAAGAAAAACAGAATCTACAGAGCATTACCATGTCACAGCTACAAGGAATCCTAACTGCTTACGAAATGAGAAAAGGGGGACCATCAGACAAGAGAGAAGTCGCATTCAAATCCTCAGGAAAATGAGATTACAATGAATCAGGACATATGTCAGAAGAAGAGGAAGAATCAAATTTTGTCAAGAACATTCAACGGGGTTCTGGAAGATTCAGAGGTAAGCTACCTTTCAAATGTTTTTCTTGTGGAAGAGTCGGTCACTATGCTACCAAGTGTCCTCATAAAGATAAGCTTGACAAAGGTAAGGAACCAGTTAGATGGAACAAAAAACAGAATGTAAGTAAGAAGAGCTATTACACACATGAAGACAGTGATGGATTTTCAAATAGTGATGAAGATGAACAAGGTAATGATTATAGACTTTTGATGGCTTTTGAAGATGATGATTTCTTGGATGCTATAGATGAAGAAGGTCTTTATGAAGAAATTTCTAAACTAAAAATTTGTTTAGAAGAAAAGAATATGATTATAGATACTCTGACATTCCAACTTGCTGAAAGGGAAAAACACAATGAAAAGTTAGAATGTGAAATTGTGGGACTTAGAAAAGACATTGAGAAAAAAAAAGCTCTTAATCTTAGATTTGCTAAAGGATCTGAAACTTTAGATGAACTTATCAAAGTGCAGCATTCTCCTCTAATCAAGACTGGTCTTGCGTATACTAAGGAAACATCTCAAGGATAGAAGCCATCTACCTCCAAAAGTTATCTTGAAGCAGCAAGGTGAAGTGAACAGGTTGACAATCGACAGCAAAGGCACAATGAAGATCATCAGGTAAATCAGGGATAATTTACTTCAAGAATGAACAGAGATCACCAAGTAAATCGAGGGAAATCTACTTCAAGGATGAACAGAAGCTACAACTAACCGCAGGTAAATCATTCTCAATTTTCCTCAAGAATGAATGGCTATTACAATTGCCTAGATGGAAGGTTTGATGATCGCAGGAATTTCTTCAATGGCCAATGTTTCTCGTCATAACTTTGGACATAAAGCAGCTCAATGTGTTGCCTACAAGACCATCATGAACAGAGAAGCATGAAATCAAAGGAGTGTGACTGGAATCATGAAAATAATCTACAATAACTTTTATGCTCTTGAAAGTGAAATAGAATGTTCTATTTGTAACAACTTTGGTCATGAATATTCTGAATGCAGGAGTAGGTTTCGGCAAACAACTCAGAAGGAGCAAGCTTCATTGAGCCCCAAAACATGGAGGAAGAAAGAACCACAACCAGAAAGATGTGTTATAGCCTTATGTGTGGAAGGGCAAGAAAATCAGTGGTACATCGACAATGAATGCTCGAAACATATGACAGGTGATAAAGAAAAACTTCAATCATATAGTGCCTTAGAAAAGGAAAAGAAGGTCTCATTTGGAAATGACACCCCTGCATTCATAAAAGGTAAAGGTTCTGTTATTTTTAAAGAAAAGGTCAAAGATGGGAATGTTATGTATGTTGATGGCTTAAAGCATAATCTATTAAGTGTCAGCGAAATGTGTGATCAAGGAAATGAGGTAATATTTCGATCAAATGGATGTATTGTTCGTGAGCTTGATACAGGAGAAACAGTGATCAAAGGCATAAGAACACCAAATAATTTATACATACTCAAGGGAGGACAAAAACATTGCTATCTAAGCAAGAATGATGAACACTTGCTATGGCACAGAAGATTGGGGCATCTAAGCTTCTCTCAGATAAGGAAAGCATGCAAATATCAGGCGGTTCGTGATCTCCCTGACATTACAATTCCAGACAATACAATATGCAAATCATGTCAGTTTGGGAAGCAAACCAGAACTAATTTCCCTGAGAAGGATCAGCTAGTAGGCCACTTGAACTTGTCCATACTGATGTATGTGGTCCATCTAGGAAAATGTCACCTCGAGGAGAAGAATACTTTATATTGTTCATTGACAACTTTTCCAAGATGTGTAGGATAGGACTTATGAATCATAAAGACAAAGCTTTCGAAAAGTTCAAAGCATTCAAAGCCTTGGTTGAAAACAAATCAGATCACAGAATCAAATGCCTCAGGTCTGATAGAGGTGGGGAATTTAACTCAAATGAATTTTTCGATTTTTGTGAAGAACATGGAATAAGAAGGGAATTCTCTACTGCTAGGACTCCTCAGCAAAATGGAGTAGTAGAAAGGATGAACAGAACAGTTCAACAAATGGCTCGAGCTATGCTTGATGAGTCTGGAACTCCTGCAACCTTCTAGGGTGAATTTGCATTTGCTACCATCACTATTCTCAACAAGACAAATGTCCAGGTGAACAACACTCAAACTCCTCATGAACTTTGGTATGGTAAGACTCCTACGGTAAAATACTTCAAAATTTTTGGAAGCAAATGTTACATCAAAAGGACTGATGAAAACCCTGGCAAGTTTGAACCAAGAGGAGATGAAGGCATTCTCCTTTGTTACTCTCCCCATGGCAAAGGATATAAGTGATACAATAAAAGACATGGAAAAATTGTTGAAAGTATTGATGTAGTGATTGATGAAGAAGGAAACACTCCAAGGCAGGTAAAATCCAAAGATTTCAAAGTTGATGAGGACTATCCTTCAACATCAAATCAGACTTATGATGATGAAGAAGAAACCTATGAGGCACCAGAAGAACAGATAAGGGTAGAAGAAAAAACTCCATCCAGGTACGTCCAGAAGAATCATCCAGAGACTCAAATTTTGGGGCAGAAAGAGTCAGGTGTACAAACAAGAAGAAGTATTTCTGAAGCTTCAAGCTATCTAGCATTGCTCTCCTCCACTGAACCACAAAATGCAAGAGAAGCATGCAAAGATGAGTGCTGGTTCAAGGCCATGGATGAAGAACTTGAGCAGATTGAAAAGAATAACACTTGGGAGTTGGTTCCTAGACCAAATGATAAGAATCTCATAGGGACCAAATGGATATTCAAAAATAAGCTGAATGAAAATGGAGAAGTTATTCGAAACAAGGCCAGACTTGTTTATAAAGGGTATGCTCAACAAGAAGGTATAGAATTTGAAGAAAATTTTGCACCAGTTGCTAGACTTGAGGCCATAAGAATGTTCCTTGATCTTTCTAGCTCTCAGAAGTTCAAAGTATTTCAAATGGACGTGAAATTTGCCTTTTTGAATGGAGACTAAGAAGAAGAAGTGTATATTGAGCAACCAGATGGATTCATCCTTGGAAATGATCCAGAACTTGTATGCAGACTTAAGAAGGCTCTCTATGGTCTTAAACAAGCTCCAAGGGCTTGGTATTATCACCTGGACAAATACCTCCATCAACAAGGTTTTTCAAAAGGATTAGTAGATATCAATCTATATATAAAAATTGATAATGATAAATTGCTAATACTTTTTGTGTTGATGATATCATCTTTGGTAGAAATGAAGAAACCATGAGTCAAAACTTTGCTTTGGTGATGCAGAAAGAATTTGAAATGTCCTTGCTTGGTGAGCTGACATATTTTCTTGGTTTACAAATCCAACAAAATAAAGACGATATATTTTTATCACAAACCAAGTACCTCAAGCAAATCTTGAAGAAATATGGCATGGAAGATTCGAAACCTATATGTACCCCTATGGTAACAGGATGCAGCCTCAGAACAAATGATGAATCAGTAGTAGTAAATCAACCAACCTATAGATCCATGATTGGTAGTCTGCTCTATCTGACAGGTACCCGACCAGATATCATGCATGCAGTAGGAATAGTTGGAAGATTCTCGGCAAATCCAAAGGAAGCACACGTTCAGGTAGTTAAGAGGATTTTCAGATATCTTCAAGGAACACAAAACTATGGCTTATGGTATCCTAGAGATGCAGATCTCACACTTCATGCATATACAGATGCAGATTGGGCAAGAAGCGTGGATGATAGGAAAAGCATTAGTGGTGGTGCATTCTTTATGAGTTCCAGATTAGTGCCTTGGTTCAGCAAGAAACAAAGTTCAATTGCTTTATCTACAGCTGAAGTGGAATATGTGGCTGCTACATCTTGCTGCACACAACTCCTTTGGATGATGCAAACTTTGCAAGATTTTCAAACCACCTGTACTCCACCTATCTCCATATTATGTGATAATACAAGTGCAATCAGTATTTCAAAGAATCCAGTCATGCATTCAAAGACCAAGCACATACCTATCAAATATCATTTTCTCCAGGAACAAATGCTTGAACAAAAGATCAAATTGGAGTATGTTCCCTCTAAGGAACAAGTTGTTGATATACTCACCAAACCACTGCTTAGGGAAACATTTGAATACCTTAGACAGAATTTGGGAGTATTCGATGCATCAGCTTGCTGTTGAAACTTGTCTGTTTGAGAGAAAAGTGGTTGTACACGAGTTTCATGAGGAGGATCCATGTACATCCATCAGTTTATGTGGGTACAGTCGCGTATATGTTGATTGAAGACAAACAGTGGGCCTAGCTCTGAATGAAAAGAGTCTGATATGGGTCTGACAGAGACCACAGGTTCAGGGGGAGCATATATTCTTCTAATAATGCATTGTTGGCATTATCTTAGAAGATCTTGGTTCAATTTCACAGTTGTTTTTGTTTTCAGGTGGAATAGATGCAGAGGGAGATCATGGTTGCTGGTCTGAATGATGATTGACAGATGCTACTGATGATAGTTATTGATAACTATCATAGTCTTGTTGAAGATCTTTCATCTCTATGTCATGTATTTCTTTTCTTATCAAGGTCATGTAACGGCCTTCTCTGATATCCCCACTATGCCTAGGATGGTTAATGTATTGTTCTATAGACCTTGCCTACAGTCAGGGGAGCATGGAAAACATAGCAGAGTAGAGATTTTAGCATTTACTTGGGGGAGCATAACCCTTTTCTCTTGATGTCAAAGGGGGAGAATGACTTTGAATGATTTGGGGTTGCCATCAAGTTCAAAGGGGGAGATTGTTGGCATTATGACATAGGTTTGGCACTATGGCACGGGTGTTGTCCTTAATGGCAACTCACTCAGATGGCAAATCACAGTTCAAGCTCTCAAAATGGAAGAAAAATACATATACGCGGGTTCCTGTTAACCAGATCGCATATACACGTGGGATTGATGATCAAAAGACGAGTATGTGTATGCACACACTTTCATGCATGAAAAAGCATGTACATGTGGGAAAGCTTATTTTTGGGTCCATGGTATATGGACCTATGGTTTTGGACCTTGGTATTGCGTCTGAAGTATTGAACCTAGGTATTGGGTTCCTAGTATTGGTTCTCTATGGTTTTGGACCATGGTTTGAGTAAGGCCTTAGACTATAAAAAGGAGGAGATCATTTAGCAAAGGCATTCACTCAAATATTGAATATCTTATGAAGAGCAAGATCTGAAATAATGGTGATTGGTTATGGTGCATAGCTGAATCTGAATCAAGGAGGAACCTGAGTGCAAGAATATGGATAAGTTCTATTGATGGGTCAAACCTCAAGTCTTGAATAGTAGTATCTTTGTGTGATTTTGATCTATTATATTTGGCACATGCCTTGATCTATAAATCTAATAATCTAGGTATAACTGATTTCTGAATATTTGAAAGAGTGAATTATCTTTTATAGATCTATATGCAGGTTCGACACATCAGAGGCGCATATACACGCTGGTTCAATAAATCAAAACAATGTATACGCTGGGTGGCCTTAATACAGAAGCGTATGCACGCAGGTTTCTGCATATTGAAGTAGCGTATGTCTCTTGAAATATGTTTTAGCTACTTTTTTTTATTGCTGTAGTGTTCTGGGTTCACAATTGGTGTCTGGTTACTGTTACTATTTTCTGGGTACAACATTCAGAGAAGTGACTATTTGATTCAGTTTGTTTGGTGCAAAGGAGATTGGTTGATGTAGATTGATGTTATTCATGGATCCGGTCTGAAAATTTATGAAACGTGGTCCCTGGAAGAAATTAGAAGGTTGTAGCCTTCTGTAGGTCAGCACCTACGTACTAGTACCTCAGCTAGTACAAGAGATAAGGGGGTTGTAGCTCCCTTCCAGGAGAAGATGGAGAATGAGAGAAGGTTGTAACCTTCTGCACGTAGAAGCCTGTGTACTGGTATAAGACTGCACTAGCACAAATCCATTGTAAAAAGAAGTTTCTAATTGAAAGAAGATAGAAATGAATTGCAACAGGTGGTTTTCACCCACATTGGGTTTCCACCTTATTTCTTGTGTTCTTGTGTGTGACTCTCTAATCTGTTTTTACTGTTCCTGGTTACTGTTTATATGGTTTTGACACACAAATTAATGATCAAGATTAGAAGAATAAATTAAATTACAAGTTTGCAAGTTATACGCGAATTTCCTGAACTGTAGTTGTGTATATATGTTGTTTTCACTAATTGAAGTAGCGTATGCAAATCTGATTGTGAAATGAAAAATAATTGACTTGATAATACTGATTCACCCCCTCTCAGTATTATTTCCAATAGCAGAGAGCTCCAGTAGGGGGAAACTTCGAGCTAGGTGGGCAGAGGGATCACATGCAGCCATACCTCTAGGTAGGAGGTGGGGTGATATGGAGTGATCGTCTTAAGGAGGAGGGGCATGATCCTTGAGGTACCCAACCTCTTGGATGAGACCTTGCTATGGGAGCCTCAATGTGGAGTAACAGGAATTGACTGATTGGGTTGAGACAAATGCAGATGGAGCGACAGAGAGAGCTACAGTGCAGGGAATCCCAAAACAACGCAGAGCATGCAGGCTATAGCAATGCGAGAGGCGCAAGTGTGTTGCACAGTGCAGGGTAGCATAGAGAAGGGTACAATTGTGCTAGATGCATGGAGATGTTGCATTAGTGCAATGGTCAGAGAGGGTGAACTTGTCAGTAGCAGGTAGAGCTTCAGCATTAGAGTATGTTTCTATCCCAACAAAGAGGTCAGTTGGGAGTTTTTTTTTTTCTAAGAGTTGCTGGAGAAACCATACTTGGTAGATGTGTTGCATGCAAAACATTCCAGAGGTACAAGATCAGGTTCGAGAGGAAGCCTTTCTTGTTGAGAGGGAGTGTTGAAAATTGGCAACAAGAAATTGCTAAAAATAGAAGTGCTAAAAATAACAGTTTGGGCATCAGTGCTGGATTGGGCAACAGGGAATGAAAAATGGAAGTGCTAAAAATAGAAGTTATATTTTTAGTAGTTCAAGTTGGATTCCTATTTTTAGATAGTCATTGGTCTAAAATAGGAAGTAAAATTCAAATTTGGTCTTACCAGCAGTTTGAATATTAATTAATTAATTCTCCATGAGTTAATTAATTAAGGAAAATCAAAATTGAAGTCTTTGTGAGAACATGCAATAATTTCTCCACTAATTGGGGAATGTGTCCTTGATTTGCTCCACTGATTGGGGAATTAAGGATGATTTCTATATTGAGAGGATCACTTGACTTATTTTAACTTAGTCAAGGCCAGTTAGATTAATTTAACAAGTTGTTAAATTAATGAGATTCAGTTTGTTGATGCTTGCATGCATGTGACAACTGGTATTTTCAGATAACTGAGTATTCACTCATGGATAACTGATGCATGGCAGTTTAGACAGAAACCTAGTTGAGATCATATGAGGGACAATGTACTATCAACTGATAGGATATTCCTAGTGAATATTCCTTGCATGAGGAAGGAATCTTCTTCCTTCCATGACTGCGTAGTTGGACCTGAGGTGACAGCAGGTATGATTTGGGCCAATTCACACATGTTATGTAATTGAACCCCAATCAAAATTGCACAAGGAAATAGGGGCTTGGAGGACTTGTGGAGCCTATATATTCAGGCCTAGATAGTTCATGAGCTACATCATCAGAGTATAGAGAGAGCAGGATTGCTTTTGATCTGATTTGTTTTGTATGTTGTTGAGGATTTCCACTTGATTGATAATACATAGATGGGGTTTTAGGCTGGTGCTTTCCCCAGGTTATATCTTCTATGTTATGGTTGATTACTTCTCATTCTCAGTTATATTTGTTCATTCTTGATGTTGTCGTGTTCAATTAAGCTTCCACTAAGTTTATGGTAGATGTAGATCTAGTATTATTCTTTAGTACATTGCATATATCAGTTTGATCTGCAGGTGAAATTTCTACATGATATCAGTGAGCTAGCTGATTTGTAGAGAAAATTATACGTGGTATCAAAGCAAGCTGATTTGTAGAAAAATTCTATAGACTAGGCTGCCATAGTCCTCTTGGAGCTACATAACATAACTGCACTGGAAATTGACTTGCTCTATTATGCTCTTGGTAAAATTCCTTCAACCTTGGTAATGATGGAAAATATTAAACATCATGTGATTCTTCATGGAAAACACAAATATCAATATCTTCTTTTTCTTCATCTTGCATTCTTAACATTTCTACTTGTTCAGTTAGATTGGTAAGAATTTATGTTTTAAAGTTATCAAGAAAATTTACAAGTTTAGCTTGACCTACCGATCTTGATGTTGATTAACTTACTCTTTCCCTTCCTCTTGATATGTGTTTGCATGTTTCACAAATTTCTTCAAATGATAATTGGTATATATCACCTTTGCTCATGAGATCAAGGATATCAATCCACTCATCCCTAATTGTTCTACGTAAGAAGGATTTTAGTGTGTCATATCCTAAATGATGTAGTTTTTCCCTCTTAACATTATACATGAACCTCTCTATTAGATCCTCTTGACTTTCAACTTCTCTTTTATTCATTCTAAATATTTCTTCTTCAAGATCACGATATTTATATTTTTCGAGAAATGTCTTTTGCATATCATTCCATGATATTTTTGAATTAGTCCCTAAACTCATGAACTATTTAAGAGCTCTATCCTTCAATGTTACTGGAAACAATATAATATTTTGAGTGTTTAATAGGTAACCATAAGATCTATAAACAATTTCAAATTCAAAGAGAAATGTTTCTAGATCCCCTAACTTTAGACAATGAAATTTTGGAAGAAAAGATGGAGGGTTGTTCTTCATGTGCACATTGATATCCATATCTTGAATGGGAAATCCAAGAGGATCTTCCTCATTGTCATCATCTCCATCCATTTCTTCTACATTCTTAGCCATGTCTTATTCTTCTACCTGTAAAAGTGAATGGTGATGTGGCTCTTACTGCATCACGTGATCAAATGGGTGGGTGGGTTGGTGTTGGAATTTTTTTGTTTTTGTTTTTATGATTTAATGAAAACACTAATGCAATGCAATTTTCTATTTTTGAAATGAAATTTGTCTAATACAATTATTTTTTTGTTTTTGAAAAAAGTAAAAATAAATGAATCAACTAGGGAAGAAAACAATGCATACTTTGACACCTCTCCGACAACGTCACCAAAAAGTGATGAGCCCCGGTATTTCAACAAGAATGCTTGAACTCCCAAGGCTACCAAATTTTAATTATCAACCCGGGGTTCATACAAACTTAAGAGGTATTGACACTATATGTGCAACATACAATCTGTCCTTCCTTTGCTTCTATGATGTAATGGAGTGCATGTACTGAAATCAGACCCTAAACTATTGTAGAAAATGAAATAAAATGGAACCACTAACGTATAGCAAGAAATAAAGTACAAGGAAAGAAACATATTCTAATTGCATAAAGATCATGAACTAAATGTAAAAGAAACCTAAGTTAACCCTATTTATCACATGTGATGATTTAAACTAACTAAGCACGGAATCTAATCTAGAGAGTGCTAACTGATATGTGCATGAATAAATATAAAATATTTTTTTCCTTATAATGTTTTTGGTTGAAAAATGTAAATGCTAATCTTGCTTGGTTCTTTGGTAGGGGAGATAAGTGTGGAGGAAAATGAGTACAATGGTTCATATGGCATAGAGGGAAAGTAGGGGCCTAATCCTGGCTTCTAGTGATGATTTTTCTCAATTTGGGCTCAAAACGGACCACTACAGCTTTTCCTACAAGATGTCTACAGGAAGTACTAACTCATACATGATCCCATGTTTTATTACAAAAAGCAGATCGAAAGCTTAGGAAGTGGTCTAGGACGTGGAATGGAGGTTGGGAAAGGTGGAAAATGGAAGAATAAGGCATGGAGGTGGTGGACACTACCTAGAACTCAGGCAAGTGCTTCAAGATGGGTAGATTTGCTCAATGGAAATGACAATTTTTGCGTTTTCGACATGGATGGATGAGGCAAATGAGTTGAGGTCTCCCTGCAATGTAGAAGTTCCTACAATGAAACACATTATTGTCTGCATCTATCCACAAATTCATCTATACATGGGAAATATTTATTAAATAACGGAAAATTACTAGTCTAAAAATCATAAATTTGAGAACTAGTGAGCTAGTAAATCTATCAAATGCCTAACCTAATCAAGTGAAAATTAAATGGGGTAAATTTTTTTATTAACTAGAATTTTTTTGTTATCTAATGAAAGTGGAATCAACTTGATTGAATCTCGTTAGCATGCTCTAAAAATAGTAGAAAATTATTAGTCTAAAATCCAGAAATTCAAGAATTAGTGAGCTAGTAAATCTATCAAATGCATAACCTAATAAAGTGAAAATTCAATGGGGTAAATTTTGTTATTAAATAATAAAAAATTGATCTAATGCAATTCGAATCAACTTGATTGAAGCTCGTTAGCATGCTCTAAAAAATAACAGAAATTTATTGTTCCTTACCACAAAGGAGTTCCGGAAATCTAGATTTGGGAATAAGAAAGCTAATCCAAGTAGTTCAATGATCACTATGACCTTAAAAATATTTTCCAAGGATGAAATGATGCTTGTGAACCTAAAAAAGAACTTACATCAACCATTTAACCCAATCCTACAACAAGGAATCATTAATACTAAATGTAGAAATAGAAAGAAATAAAAAGAAGAGATGCATGTGAATAAGAAGTGACAACAAGAAAAGAAAATGATACAAAAGGGCTATGAGGCTTTTGGGATGGTCAAGCATAAGGAAACTCAAAGACCTATGGAGGAGAACAAGATTTAGAAGCTGAACATGACACCAGTCTTCATTATTTTCATCAATACAATTATATCCCTGCAAGAAAATAAAATGGAGTTGCAAGAATACGAGTTATCTCCACAAGAAGACTAAGAAAAATCAACCCCTAGAGGAAAATTTGACTTCGTACTTATACAAAATGATTAGGAATCATTTTCCATGAATGGAGGAAGCTTTCCCCACAAAAATTCCTTGATTAGTGGATCTGGTTCTCAATACTAGGAATCACATTAAATGGGAGGGAACAGATTCCTAGATTTTTTCAATCATTGGAGTTCCATAATCTGTTCCATAATTCCATAATATCTTGTTGATTTATTATTTAATAGTGATCCTCCTGTAGTAGGGAGAAAGTCCCTAAATTATCTCCTCCTCCAAATCTTCATAATTTTCCCAATATTCTCATAATATTCCACAAAAATAAATAATATTAGGCACAAATATGCAATTATTCATAAACCTTCCTAATGAATATATTAAAGTTAAAAATACATTATCTAATTCAAAAAGAGAGGTTTAATGTGTTGAAGGATGGTCATAGGCCTTAATTTATGTTTAATTTAGAGGCATGAGCCTTAATTTATGTCTAATTTAGAGGCCCATCAACAACGCACAACAAATCAATGGAAATACAACTTAGCATATAAACCTTGAGCTTCAATGAATGCACATATAAACCTAATGTACATTCTAGGACTTAGCTTGCGAAGAGAGCCAAATTTAGGTCCTACGCACTAACCTGTGCAGATTTGGAAGAGTCTGGACAATGTCCAGGCTTGGCAACAAACACATAGAGGAAGGCCACAAGAAAATAGTGGCTCAAACTAGAGCAAGGCAAGAGAATGCCCACTTTGATACCATGTTAAAAAACACAAAATTAATGGAAATATATGAAAGATAATCATGAGATGATTTATTATTCACATGATGTACATTTATAATACATTGGTGTGACTGTTGGATTCATCTTCCAAGATCTCTTGGACTGCCTTTGACTCTTCAAATTCCACACCATAACCCCTAGTGGATTAGGTGTCCAACAAATATGATGCCATATAGAATTGTGACACTAGTTCCTCTAAGGAGTAGTAGCCCTGATGAAAATTCCATGTAAAAATATATAAATACCATGGATGATGGAACATGTATTCAAAGTTGAATGTTGGGCAAGACATCTTAGTGGGTGTTCATTTTGTTGTTTATGGCTAAGGAAATTGGCAAAAACAATGGCTAAGGAATTCAAAGGCATTTTGGCACAATTAATTATGAAAATAATGGAAATTAGGAGAAAAGGAATGTGAAAGGTCACAGGTTGCATGTGAGGAGGAAAAGGAAGGAAAATAATGGAAAATGAAGAAATTAGAGGCCTCATTCATAAAAAGGATTCTATAGGTTGCTCAGTGTAAGATTCATCAGTGTAACCTTTTGTTAGTTTATCTTTGGAGCTCTCTCATTATTTTCTCTCTCTCTCACACACAATCATAGACACTTAGAGTTTTCTTGGAGAACTTTGGAATTGGAGCAAGAAAGGGAAAGAAGGAAAGAGGAAGCAAAGATCATGTAGGGAAAGATAGGATCAAGCAGATATAGTAGGCTTCACTACAGGTATAACCTTGCATGTGTATTTTCCTTGCTATATTTGGCATGCATGGGATTGCATGTGTTTGTTTTCTACCATGGCATGGGTTTTTTTAGGTGTGACAATATTTTCAACCTAGCCTTTCCATTTCCTGATATCTTTGATGAGATGGGTTCTGTCATGTGGTGTGTGTGAGATGGCTAGATTCAATTTGAAGCTGAGTTGGGCGGATCTATGAATTAACAAACACATGGTGGTAGTGGTCCCTGAAATGAATTGAGGATGTATGAAGCCACTGGCCTAGTAATCCCTGAACTAGACTGTGGGTTGTGGTAAAGCTAGTTTGTGTGCCTGGTGGGCCTAGGAATCCTTGCTAGTGAATGGAAGGATATATGGTAAAGCCAAGGGGTAGATTTTCTCTCCATTGGGCCTAGTGATTCCGGGATGGAATGCACGGTAAGGCCTAGAGAATATGTCTATGTGTAGGGCCTAGTGATCCTTAGATCAGACTGAAGATGCACGATAAAGCCTGAGAGACTAGGAGGCACTCAAATACCTCACAGTGTATGCAGAGAACTCTGATGGCATCCACATTGGTTGGTGTTTTTTGGGGTGATTGGATGAAGAGAGACTTAGCTCAACCAATATATGGTCAAGTGGAACATGGTAGTCCCATCTCCTTTCGGTTCATTGCATTGATTAATGAGAAATTCATTCCATTGATTTTCATGTGTAAATGTATTGTTGTATATATGGATTTTGATGGCTGTTATGTTTATTTTAATTATGTTCCTAATATGCTAGTTATATGTACATTTTATGGCAACATCTATGTTTGGCTCTCAGCATGTTTTTACTTGTATTTGATTGGATATTGTGTCTATGACCTAATAATTGATAAGACATCAAATGACATGAGGAAACAATGGTTCATGGCGATTCTCAAATAAGTAAGATATCCATACACTTAAATCTGTTGTTTACACCTATAGGTTACATGTCGATGATATGTTTGATGAAATTCCTGTCATGGCAAGTAGGGGTCTGGTTAAGGCCTTGATCAAATATTTACTTTTGCATCATTGTTTCCCTATACTTTACTTAATTTTGATCTTTCATTCCATTCTAGGAAGTGGCTTGGAGTCTAGGCCTGAAAAAGTGCCGCAAATCCCAGAGTCGTTGGCACAAAAATGGAAATTTTGGGTCACAGTCGCAAGCCGACAGGCCTATGAGAGTGATTGTAGGTCTCTCATCACTCCCTTACCAATAGCATGAGATTTAATGAGCATTAAATTGTCCAAAACGATAGTGATACCTGGGGATAGACTGTCTGAGTGGCTTAATTGTCTCCCGAGGGTTTTGTTCATAGTGTTGGATGGATGTATGTGATGTTCCTTCGATTCCACTTCCTTAAGGTCACCTGGGAGGTCAAATTTGATCATAGTAGCCTCTCATATCATTTTTACCTGAGACGGTATGGTAACTTGGGTGGGTGTACGAGGAGGTTGTATCAAAGCATGGTTCAAATCTCTGACTGAATGGGTTAAATGCATGTTGGTCATGCATGCATGTCAGTTTCATGTGTGTCTCTTACACTTATATACTTGTCGCATTTGTTTGATGATGTATTAGGGTTGTAGTATGGTTATCATGGAGAATTTGATGTTGATTTCATGAAGAGTCCTACTTATATCCTTGTATTTTAGGTTACATTTTTGAATATTTGGATTACATGTATTAGTATTGTAGGTTGATTACAAGATATGATTGATTATGTTCAACTAGATGCATTTATGCATAGGTGTATTTGATTTGACATTGCTTATCCATACATTTGGTTGCAAGTGGCAATGTGTACAATGGAATAATGGTTGCTGTCATGCATGAGGTCATGGTTAGTGTACTTGATATGGTCACGCATTGATGACTAGACTCTAGCTAGAATGATTTATGTATGGTTTGGTACTCATTTGTTATATGTCTATATACAATTGTTATGCATGTATGGTCTTGGTTATAGAGCAGGAGATGTAGATCATCAAAGTGAAGTTGCAACATTAGACTTTGGGGTGAAAGCAATATATTTGGCATGTATGTATGTAAGTTAAGGATTGTTATATGCATTAGGTTTATATAAATTAGGTTTATGTACATGTCTTTTGATGATATGGTTACATGCATGTTAGATACTAGTTGATTAGAGTAGTCATATGCGCATGAGTCGAATAGTCAAGAATGATAGTAACATGTGGTTGTAAGCATTGCTATTGTTGGTTAGGTTAAATAACTTGATGATCATGTTGATGAGTATGCTATAGTTTAACCTGTTATTGTTATATGATAGTTAACTTGATGATTAGGGTTATTTCATTAATATCTTGATGTTGTAATTTGGATTGGTCATATGCATGACAGTTGTGCAAGGCTTGTGACAGTTTTTAATGTAATCCATTGTTTTGATAATAAGAATGAGTTTTGCTTTGAGCCAGCACTGAGTTAAGTCAGAGGGCTAAAGCTCTTGGGTTAGAGTCCAACCCTAGCAGCTAAGGCTTCTCTTTATTGTACATGTATGCTAGAGTATATTCATGGTTTAATCATTCATTTTCTTAAATAGTTGCATTTCCATTACAACAGTGTAGTGCATAGATTCATGGTTTAATTGTTCATTTTCTTAAGTAGCTGCATTTCCATTACAATAGTGTAGCATAGATTGTTTCTATTTTAGTTTTCTTCCATTTGTGCCTTCTTTCAATTAGTAGGTTAGAAAGGAGAAAAAGATCACCATAAGGTTGTCAGCAGGTGTCTCAGCCTTACCTCCTCCCTCTGGGACCATGACTTTAGGAAGAGACCCTTCAGCAACTCCAAAAACGCATATTTCTAGTTACCGCATGACCTTTGGAGTTTTTTTCTTGATTCAGTACTTGCTTCATTTCATCGTCATCTTTATCCATCACTCTCTTTTCATAATAAGATCTCACGCATATTCTCATTTCCTTCAGCATGAAATCCTTAAGAAGAAGCTAATAAATCATGTCTTAATCAGATTATAACCGTACATTTCCTTACCGTCTGATCCACAACAAACCTGAACAATCACCGTTAAACCGCGTGTCACATAGCTGATCCAACGGCTATCACATCACCCACTCACCAACTAGCTTGTCCGATCTCCACCATTGGTCAATCCCGCATGATCCAACAGCTATCATGCAATCTCGTGTGAATTCGTGCACAACCAATATCTAACAGAGAGCATGCTAGAAAAGTGGTTTTCCTGTGATACGTGTCACTCACTTAGGATAATCGCATGAAATTTAGGAATTCCACTTACAGCTCTTAGGGCACGTGAGACATTGCTTACCACCTATATTCATTTCAACGTTTGACTTTAGGCACTCCAAATATCCATTGTCAATCTGTTTTGCTTGATCCAATGACTATCACATCACCCATTTTCCAACTAGCTTGGCCGATCTCTACCGTTGATCAATCCTACATGATCCAACTTCTATTGCGCAATCTCACATGAATTCTTGCACGGCAGATATCCAATCGAGAGAATGTGATAAAAGTGGTTTTCTCATGCTACATGTCACTCACTTACGCTAATCATGCAAAATTTAGGAATTCCACTAACAGCTTTGAGGGCACGCGAGAAACTACTTACCACCTACGAAGACCGCTCCATCATTCTGCACATTTTGCCCCTTCTGCTAACATGTGACTTGATGTGGTCCATCCATATATTCTCTTAATCCCCTACGATAAGATCTATGTCATTCATCTCCTGTTAATCCTGTTCATCCATCTATTCACATAATCTCCTGCGATAAGATCTCTGCCTCTCATCTCTTGTTAATACTATTCCCAACTGATCCAATGGTTCCTGTGCACTGCTGCTTCATTATGTCTTCCTTTTACTGATTTGGATCTTTGATTGCTCTTCCACTTGACTCCTTCCTTAACTTTGTTCTACATATCATTTAAACATTGCCACTCCATAGACCTTCTAGCGATCCTCAACCAACTTCCATCCGCCTATCACGTCTACAAGAACACTTAAATTGCATGCTTGATTTTACCAAAAAAACCAAAAAAACCAAAAAAGAGTGAAAATAGATTTAGTTTGGTTTCCTTTCTTACACATTACTTTGGTTTGAGGCTCTCTATTTCTATAATTTAGATAGCAGCATTAGGTTAGTGTTGATTTAGCAATTCGGCTTAGCATAGTTGTTTAAATGGTTAATTAGGATATGGTGTGATTTAGCATTACATGTTGTTTTCTTCATTACTACAGTAGAGTATATCTCTTAGAATAGATTTTATCTTCTTCCATCAAAGAATCAAGTTTCTTCTGACTCTATAAAAGTTTGGCTTGGAACCCCTAGGGTCTCTCTCCAGATGAATGGTGAAAACAGGAAGGACCTTCACTTCTACTTGTGCATATAGCATTGTCACCTCCAAGTTTGTACAAACCCCAGGTTGATAAGTAAAGCTAGTAGCCTAGGAGTTGCAGCATCCTTGCTGCAATACTGGCACTCATCAATGATCCACTTTCCTTGGTGCAAGAGTTTGCCAACTTTGACAACTTGATATAGTTGGATCTTCTGCTAATGAGTGTTCTTGATCTACGTGTTAATGATCCTATCAATTGTGGCATGTTCGATGTAGCTTGGGTTGATATTTGTTAGTATCAAATTCTCAACAATGTGTGATGTGTCCAACAATGGGGGAAGTATGGCCACAACAGGTCCACATTGAATACTAGGTGTAGTCTAAGGTATGGTGGAAAGTTGAGCTCAAAATCATTGTCCCCTACAACCTTAATGATGGTCTAAGGCCCATATCAAAGTGGGTGAAGCTTGCGATAGGCCCTAGTGAGGTGCTCCTTTTGCAAATGTAACCAAACTTTGGCACCCACTTGAAAATTGTGTGGCACCCGATGTTGGTCATGATGTTGTTTGTACTTAGCATTTTCTCTATCTAATATGTCATGGACCTACTGACGGAAGTGATGAATATGTTCAATGAAATTCTTAGCTCTGTCAGCTTCGGACCAGAGGATTGACCATAATTCACTTAGGAACCTCCTATCCTGATATAAGATAATGGATTTTGGAGTCCCAAAGTGTACCCACACTCATTTAAAGAAGATTTTGGTAGTGGCTTCTGTTGTGATACTCTTCCTGCATGCCACCAGAATGGCCATCTTAGATAATCTATCGATGACCATGAAAGCACAGTCATTTCCTTGCTTGGTAGGAGGAAGTCCCAACATGTAATCCATGGAGATGAATTCTGAGGGCCAACTAGGAGTAGGAAGAGGAATATTCAGGACTTGATTCTTAATTATATGTTTGGAAATGATGCGGGCAGTGTAGGATCTGATGTACTTCGAAACATCTTGTTAAAGGTTTTTCTAATAAAAATACTTCTGTAGCATTTCCACTATCTTTTATATCCCAAAATTTCCACCAAATCCATTGTAGTGCACCTCCCAAATCATCTTGGCACACTCACTTGAAGTGTAACAGCCTCCTCCCACATCTATCTAAGCAACCATCTAGCTAGGGTAAACATACAATGAGAAGACACTATCATATGATTAGACCTCCTAAGAAATCTTAAGGAAGTGGAATTGATGGAAACACACCATACAAACATTCAACATCAACATTAGGATCCTTAGGAACCAATCCAACCTTTCTGCCAACCTACCCCTGGGCCCCATTGAACTTTTGGACTAGTTGACCTCTGGACGCTCTCATGTTATGGGCATGATAGTGTCCAGGGACCTCTGGAGGCTCTCACAGGCTTGCAAACTAGCATCTAGGGACTCTTTTACATAGTTTTGTGCTAGCATCCCTGATATTTGAGCCAATTTTTTAGGCGTAGAGCCCATGTCACTACCCAAAATTGACTCACATCTTCAGAATAGTAAAATAACAAGGAAATGATAGTGTAGATGCAATCACTTGAATGAGACCTTAACTGGACCCCTACTAGACATGATAGGTATTTCATCAAAAATATCACAAATATGTAATGTAAAAGTCTAAATAACATATCTCATCATAGGGGTCTCCTACTTAGCTGAGAATCACTAAAAAGTATTGATGCCTCAACACATCAACTTCCATTTCATCCACTGGGTCATAGATACTTTCTTCATTCATTTACCAGTAAAAACATGATAAGAGCTATACATAGCTACTATCATAAAACACATACATAACTAGCATAATCGAAGTATAAATACCAATGTAATCAAAGCCATGTAAACCACATATAATCTAGTATAATACTCATAGAAATCCAAGGAGAAATAAACTCATATTGATGATGCAAAATCAAAAGCATGGATGGGACTTCCACGTTCTACCCATTCGTAGAATTGTTGTGCCAAATCTCTCTTCAACCATTCACTCCCTTGCCATATTCCAAGCATGAATGTGGGATCTCATAGAACACATCAATCCAAAACTATCCAGGGCTTCGAGAGGCCATCCACCTCAACCCATCAAACAGTGATTCCACCTCATTTTTGGACGTCACAAAACCATCATCAGATTCATCTCTATCCAAGCCTTCTAAGACTCCAGAGAATTTGTCCAACCAAGGCTCTAGGACTAGTAACTCAACCCATAACTTTTACTGGGCTCTAGAGAATTTGTCCAACCAAGGTTGCAAGACTAGGAACTCAACCTACCAAGGGCTCTAGAGTCTTTTTTCAACCAAGGCTATGGGACTATTGACTCAACCCAATTTTTTACAGGGCTCGAGTGCATTTGACCAACCAAGGCTCCAAGACTAATAACTCAACCCAAGCTATGGAAACATGAGAACCAACCAAAATAAAATAATGAAAATGAACCCACAATATCCATGGCTCTCTAGGAAATGGCAAGGCTAGGAAATACCTTGTCAATCCCAACCATCTTCGATTCCAATGATAAATCACAACCAACAAACCACATGTATATGCCATGCATGCCAAAACTAATGAGGAAACATACATGCAACTCGATACCTACAAGAAAAATACATTATAGTTGTTGATCCCGATGTCGTGTTGTGCTTTCTTGCTCATCCTTTTCCTTATTGCTCCAAAAATCCAAGTATTCCACACCATACAAGGGTGCTCTAAGAAAACTCTAAGTATCCAAGAGTATGAGAGAGATAGAGAATAATGAGAGAGCTCCAAAACTAAACTGAAAAAATCTTACCAATTAATCCCCATAAGGTTTTTTTTATGAATGAGGCCTCTATTTTATTCATTTTCCATTATTTTCTTTCATTTTCCTCCTCACATGCAACCTCTGACCTTTCACCTCCATTTTCTCCTAATTTCCATTATTTTCATAAATAATTATGCCAAAAATGCCATTTTTCCTTTCCAAATCCTTAGCCATTGCCTTTGGAAATTTCCTTATCGATTAATAACCAAATGAAAACCCACACTAGGATGTCTTGCCCAAAATTCAACTTGGAATAAGTGTCCCATCAACCGTGGTTATTATTTTCCTTTTATTAACTTTTACTACATGGAATTTTCACTAGGGCTATTATAGAACCCTCCCCCTTGGGGGAACACCATCCTCAGTGTTCAACATGTATAACCAAAAAACTACTGTAAGAAAAATATACTATCGGTAGATATTTGGAACTTAGATAGTTGCAGTATTTACAATGATCGACCTGTTGAGAAGAAAATCAACATGAAAACATAACAAACATAACATCATAATGACATGAAAACCATACCACTTATTGTATCTTTATAACATATCTGATGGCAGCATTTACATCCATATACATATGTACATATAGTAACATCATCCAAACATATACTAAAACATATACCAAGACATATACCAAAACACCATACCAAAACTGCTTTTCCTCAACCAACAAATAAGGAAGGATACATAGCTTGCAACTGATCCACCATCTCCAATGTAGCTTCAACGGGCCCAAGGTGCTTCCATTGCACCTTAACCTACTTGATTGCTTGGTTTCGAAGCATGAGCACCTTTTTCTACAATATACACTAAGGCTCTGGATGGAATTCTCCATCTAGTTCCACCTGCATTATAGACCAGTCAATTGCATGATCACCATATATAACATAATTCTTAAGCAATGACACATGGAAAATGTCATGGACTTTCACTGTCAAAGGTAGTGCAAGTCGATAGGTTACTGGTCCAATCCACAAAGAGCTCTTCTTCGACTTGATGCGCAAGTACTCTTGTTCCCAAACCTCAAACTCCTTAAATAACCTACTCCAATCTGCATAGCTCTTCTGCCTATCTTGTGATGCCATTAGATTTTTCTTGATCACCTACATTTCTAGTTCCATGTTTGCCAACATGTATGGTCCAATCAACACTGTGTTAATTGGATCACTCCAATTGACAGGAGTATTGCAACTCTGCCCATACAATGCCTCAAATGGACTCGTCCTCAAATATTTATGATACCCATTGTTGTAAGTGTTAGCCTCCTATTGCAATAGGTTTCATATTTCATGATTGACTATTTTGCATGCCAAATATGTCATCTTTTCATGCTGCAAGGTTCCATATTTCCAAGAAGTTCCATTTTTAAGAATCATACCATTTTTGAAGAGTTTTACAGTTAAGGGAAAGCCAAACAGCTTAATCTTGGCTCCCCTAGGTTTAAATTGCTTGTTCTAGAAGATAGAGAATGAATATCTATCCAAACAGCTTAAGCTTGGCAAATGAGTAGCTAGGTAGAGAAATGAAGGAGCCCAACTGCTTAATCTAGTCCCTTGGAAGAGATAAGGGTACATTTAGATAGGAGGGTAGTCAAAAGAAAAGAAGATAATCAGGGTCTTCAAGTCTAAGTGCACCCATTCAAAAGCAAGAAAAAATGTTAGGTATATTAGGCTGGGTAGGTAGTTTGAGGTTGCAGAAGCAAGGTTTTGATCAAATTTTGTTTGATCAAAGGAGAGCTCATCTCATCATTGACAAAAGTGCCAAAGCAGTTGTTTGATGGCAGAATTATGGAAGCATGTCTAACTCCCTTTCACCCTCCCCCTCAAAGTTTCTTACTAACACCCCTTACGGACCTTGGGATCTGCCCAATAAGTCCTGCTATCACTTCTTTTTTGTAAAATACTAAGTCAAGTTTTGACTTTCTTCAATGAAAGGAAGCCACATTTCTTGTGTAAAAATCAGTTCTCCACATTCCATTCACTTCTTATGTCTAAGTTTCAGTCCATAAACTTAGCCTCTCCCCTACACTTCACCTCACAAACTCATATTAACTTCTAATTCTATTTATATAGCTCCCTAAAACTACTTCCCCATCCCTACTTCTATAAAAATCATATTAAAATACACAAAAATAATACATATTCCCATCCCCTGGCACTATAGCCCTGTAACATCAGTTTGGGGAAATGCTAAGTTCATTTGGGGCTTGGCATTAGCCTTTCCACGTTCAAACCTGGGATTGATTTAGCATCTTGTTAAATTAATAACCACCGGCGCCCACTTACAAACCCATAAAACCCATATTACCTAAAGTCTAAACCCCCGCAACATTGTATAAATATTCGAATATTCGGGCTTGTTCCGTATGTTAACAGCCCACCAACTCACAGTTCCCTCCACCGTCTGATCGGGCCCTCCCCATCCGACGGCCCTCGGCGATTTCGGTGCCACCCCGACGTTCAACAGATAGCTTCCGATGGCGTAGCGGTTTCTCTGCCGTACAGAAGACAGGTGTCCCATTTTGATTGTATCGGGTGGGCTCTGACAAATACCGCCCCCATACAGAAGGCGGTACGATAAAACCACAAACCGCCTTCTGTCTCTCCGCCCCTGATGTTAGCGCCACGTCGCCGCTCACGTCACCTCCGTGTCAACCCGCCGCTGCTCCATGTCACCGCCAGCTCATCTGTCAACTTCCCTACCCCGCCACCGTGTCCTGTACCTGTCCTCTGCTGACGTCACTGCCACATCACCCTGCCATACCCGAGACCCGCCGATGACGTCATGCTGACGTCATCACAGAAAAGGCGCAAAGGGCGAGAATCGCATCAAAGAATGCCTGAAACGAGAAACAGAGGCAGCTTTCGATGCGCGATTAGCGCTTAGTGCTAATCGCACATCACTAAGAAAAATTTCTCAAAAAGGAGAGCTTCCTATTGCTCAGCTACCTGCAAAACCCAAAAATTCGCAGGAGGCAACACTGGAAATAGAGAACTAAAGAAAAGACAACAGGCAGAGGGAGTCAAGATATGACTATGGAAATTTTATAAAAAGGCCAAGTATGCATACCGAGAGCAGGATAACAAAGCAGTGGCTCAGCGAAGCACCAGGGCAGCAGGCCCAAAAAATTCAAATTAAAATCACCGCCTCAGCCGACTCAGTTGATCCCAAAAGTCTAAATTCTCTGAAAAAATAGATAGCTAATACCCTAAATATCTACTGCATCATTTACTCTTTCATCTACTATTCCTCAAGAGGTGGTAAAAAAGTTATGAGTTATTAACTCATCAGCTAGATATTTTGTAACTCATTTTTGTATATATACTTCCCCACAGAGCATATTTGTGGTTGGTTGGTTGATAATCCTCATTCTAGACTTGCGCTGTATACTTTGAGAGCTCTATAATGAAAGACTGCTGGAATGCTTTGGATGAAGAACTATCTGTTGTGTTATTTAATGGCCAAAGAGTGACTGTGGAATTCCTGTGCTACTACATGGCTCAATAAGTGTTTTCTTACCTCTGTTTATAGTTTATATATGTTTACACCACCATTGTGTTACCATCTAAATAGCAAGAAAGAAGAATAGCTTAGGCTTTGCTTGACTGCACCCTATGCTCAGTTCTCGTTATTTCTATATGTTTTCTTCAGAAATGGTTATGAATATGCATACTTAAATGATCATGTTTACCCTGTTTCTTTTACATATGACTGTTATTTAGGAATTCTTGACTACTCCTAGACAAACTTTCATGCACCTTCCCTCTCTGTTAGCTAATGAAAGATTCTTAGTTTCCTTTCATCTCTGACCTTCATTCCATCTTTATTCCGTCTTGATATTGTTCTATGTGTAGCTATCCTGCTCTGTACTCCTCTTGTGACCAAGAAAATGCAACAGCAAGCCTTAATCCATGACTCCATGCCCAATGGTTTGAACTTCTCACACTATGCATCCCAACTCTGCTTGAAAACATCATCCTTCCCACCAAAATCAAAACAAAACTCATGTACACCATAACTAGCCTAAAATTACACCAAAACAAAGTTAAATCATAAAGAGAGAGCCCTCTTTGACTGTAGGTAGGCTAGGACCTGCAGCCCAAAGATTGGTTAGTGGTTACCTCGACCGTATTCCCTTGGGAGTCAAAGGGAACAACCTGAGTGATAACAGTAAGAAAACTCTACCAATGGAAGATACTCTTCCCACTTTCACTGTTGATGCATCACATACATCCTCAACATGTACTCCAATATCTTGTTGACTCTCTCTGTCTATCCATCTGTATACGGATGATAAGTTGTACTAAAGGCAAACTATATGCCCAAACCTGCAAATAACTCCTTCCAAAACTTGGAAGTGAACTTCACATCCCTGTCTGACACAATCTTCTTCGGAACACCATGCAATCTAACCACGTCTCTAATGAATACCTGCATTATATTGCTAGCAGAGAATGTAGACTTCACTTGAATCAAGCGCACAACTTCTGTCAACCTATCCACAATAACCATTATGGAATCATGTTGTCTCAATGTCATTGGAAAAATTGTCATGAAGTCCATGGAAATGACTTCCCATTTCCACTGTGGAATCGCAATCGACTATAGCATTCCACCTGGATGCTTACATGTCGTTGGCCCTCAATTTTGACGATTTTCCACCATGCAAAATCCATCTATTTATCATCCCTTACCATCATATCATTATCATATTTGTCATATTTTTGTATCTTTTTTCACATTAAGGTAAAATAATTATGTCATTTAATTTTTTAGATTTTTAAGGAAAAATTGTGTATTAAAAATTATTTCTGACTAGAACCAAATTTTCCATAATGGCTCCATTGAAGTTGTATGTGTAGGACACCTAGGTGGAAACTGAAGATATATTTGAGAAGTATGGGAACCAATGATGTACAGACTCTTATTGGCACAATCCAAATGAGACATAACAGAGCCGGTCAAAGCTAGTCAAAATTCACCAGTCACCTAGAAAATCCCCTAATTTAAGAAGTAGGTCTGTGATTTTGTGGAGGCTTCCCAAATTTTGTGCAACAAAAGGGATGAGTTCGAAATTATTAGATGGATTAGGACTCTTATTGGCTATTACAACCATTTTAGTTGAATTTGTTATACGTTTGGCCTATTTCAGCACAACTATTTAGCAAATATGGACATGTATTATGACTATTGAGACTTCTCTATTTCTAAATATAATTTGAAGAAATTGTATTCTATTTTCTTGATATTATTTTTGTTGGATGTGATTTCTAATCTACTGTAGTTGATGGTTTCAAGTGTACCAAGGAAGGGTGGAGGACCCCCATGCTGAGCTAAGTACATTGCAGTGTAATTTTGTGTATAATTGTGAATATTTTAGATTGTTGTTTCCTTTATAGTTCCTTGTGAACATTTTCTAAATAGATTAATTATATTCCATGTTCATTTATGTTTTTGAATGATTTCCTTTCAGTAATTAGTTTAAGTAGGGAAGGTCAACCAACACATCTAAGTTAGATCCTCTTCCTTCTAGATTAAGAAGTAAAATGGAAACTGTGCATTTAATATTTACTTATTTCTTGAATTAAGTTATCATTTATGATTTTGGAATGATTTCTTTTCAGTAAATGGTTTAAGTAGGGAATGTCAACGAGGGAATCTATGTTATATCCCCTTCCTTCTAGATTAAGAACTGAACTGGAAATTGTGTTATGATCTTTACTGCTTTGGTTATGATATGCTTTACGATGGAACTAATCTTGTTGGAATAGGTATAATGTGGAAGGACAATGAGGACCTTTAAGTTAGAGGCTCTTCCTTGTTGGCTATGCTCAATAAAGATTCATTGAACTCTTTCTTTCATATCAGAATTTCAATGCTTTCTTTTCAGTAATTTTATATTTGTAATATACATTTCCATTATTTTCATCTAAACAACTACTTCCTACAATAGTTTAATCTAATATTCCATATACTTTTGTTTTCTTCTAAGTTTACCAACTGAGATTGTTAAGTAAAATAGATGATCTAATTCAACTCCATAAATTAGACTGATATTTTTAGCGCCATTGTCAGGGAAGCACACTTAGATAAGAGCTAGTTAGGAATATTGTTTAGAAAACATATAAAAACAATAAAAACAATAAAAAACATAAAAACAACACTTTTCATTGTGCTTATTCATGCTTAGACATAGAAATTATAAAGGTAGATCCCCAAAACGAAAACCCCAACCACTAATAAAAACTCATTAACTACGAAATCCATTTGGAAAACAAAGATCCACAAAACATGATGTTAAAGAAGTCATTTAGAGAAGGAGGTTATTCCACCACAAGGATCTTCTTAAATCCTTGTCCACAATTTAGAATGGTCACTAGGGATGAATCTTCATTTCAAAAGATAGAAGAGGAACAAAGCATCCATGAAGAGGATCCATAAGAAGAGAATCTAAAAGCTTCTTCTAGTTATATTTGTAAGGAGATCAATTAGTTATGGATTACATATGATGAAGTAAAAACAATAGAGATAGAAATTGAAGAATATCTAGCATATGTATCACAAGATCCCTTGTGCATTCATGATTTTGAATGAATTCCACAAGAAGAACTTTGTGTTATGAGAGTTGAGGAGAATAAAAAACTTAAAGATCACACTTAAACGTGGTTTCAACTAGTCATTAGGCCACAACACCACTGCATTTTTCAACATTCCTTAGCATCAAATCTTTATGATCAACTAACCGTTCATGTCCAAGCATTCATTAAAGTATATTTTTCAAACTTGGATATTAGTATAGTTATGATCTTGTTACGCTCTTGGATGCATTGGAAATTCTCTTATACTTAAGAGAATGCTTTATTTTTTTTACAATAGAGTAGGATAGAATAGAATACATCAATAAATAGGTAGAATGAGTTCACATTAAGCCTTTTGGTTCAAACTCTCATCAATAATTCTTCAAATCATTGTTGAATACTCATTCCGAAGGATTTTATAGAAAGATGTAGTAAGAACAATACTATTTTTACTAACCACATATGATCATTTTTAACATGTTTTTAGATAAGGTATCTCTTGAAATATAGTTTTTAAATCCATTTTGAAATTTCCAATTTGAATCAGAAATGAAAAAGATATGATCAAAATAAATATTAAATCTCAAGAAAAATTTTGAGGACAGGTCTAGTACAACATTGATTAAAGGGGTCTAATGGAAACATTTTTGAAACAATATGTATAAAGAATATATCGCTTGGAATATAGTTTCCAAATCAATTTGAATCACCTCAATCTGGCATCATATGAAAAGTTTATGCTCAAAATACTAATTGCTTGTCAAAAAATCTGCATGGTGACAATTTTAGGCCTTGACTGTTCATTGGCATATTTCACATCTCAAATCATATTATTTTCAAAACATGTATATAAGGTAAATAGATATATAACTATATTTTATGAAATAATTTTTATCATCCCATTTGGAGGTCAAATGAAAAAGTTATGCCACATTTAGTGAGTACATTTCTTAAAATCAATATAGTGAAACTCTGCCTCCTAGGTCTGTTGATCAGCAATTTTGTGATATCAAAACTAAGAATTTCAGAAACCTGTTTCTAATGTATATAAAAAAGTTAATCCACTTTAATATCCAATTTTAATTACATTTATATGATCTTTAACAAAAACTTTACACTCCAAATAGTGACTGTTGGTCTAGTAAAACATTCATAAGGAGCTTTATCAAACATGGTACTTCTCATCATTTTTAACATATAATTTTTAACCATTTTTAAAACATATTTATACTGGAAGTATCCATATGAATTCAATTCAACTTGGCTTTGTAATCACTCTAATTTGACATAAAATGAAGGTTTTGTGAACAAAATACTACTAGGAGGTCTAGGTTGGCCACCATTCCTCAAGGGGTAAACAAATGCATTTTCTTTGTATATCATCTTTGGAATTGTTTTCAAGAATTTCTTGTAATTATTTTACATATAGCTTGGAAGAAGAGAGACTGTACGCCTCTCTTCCTCCATCATCTAATATTGTATTGCAGAGAAATGCTATGTTTTTGCAGGTCATGGGAAGATTTAAGGTGTGAACTCCATGAACGAAGGAATTTTGAAAATCAATTTTTAAAAATTCATATTGCATAATATGAATAAAAATATTCAAGTTAAAGGAAAGTGAAATTCACCTGATGTTTAGTTGGTCCAATGAAACTCAAAACTGTGAAGCTTGCTTTCAGTTGCTAACCAACAACACCAAGAAATCTAAAACATGGATTGAGAACAAGGCAAAAGACATGAAGCTAATCATCAGAACAAGAACTCAATTTTTATACCATGAAAATTCATATCCATTGCCTAAAAATCCTTTCATAATTCATATTCTTCATGATTTCATTCATCTACCATATTGTATGCTAAGCTTCACAATCATTTAGATCTACCATGTTGAAGTCGAAATCTATTATCTATCTATCCATCTCCTCCTATATCATGACTTCAACCTATATTACTTTCATAATATTTTCATTCTTCCCTACACCATTATACATAATAAAGAGGTTTGGCTATGAAAATCAAGATTTCTCGCACAGTACAAACCCAAATTCATATTGGAAAACCAAGTACTTGGCTAATATGCATTCTATTTACTTTCTATGTTTTCAAAATAATTTTGCAAAAGTTTTGCAGAATATCTTCTCCAAAGTCCAGACTTGAGGACAAGTCTCCAAATAAGCAAGGGGGAAGATAGAAAAAAAAGTGTGTTTTTTTTAGAGCATTGCAACTCAATTTGGAAGAACAATTCAACAAACTGCTCAACTTGATATTGAAGCAACTTAGAATGTAAAGGACCTAAACATGAGTAGCATCACATGAGCAACATGACAGAGACACCTGAACATATATGAGTCAAAGATTATTTCTTAAACGGACTTGAGGACCAACAAAAAAATTATGTCAGAATGGACATGCATACAAAGAACAACCAATCAATTTCATCAATTAGTTCACTATTCAAGTTCATCATTAGAAGGGACCTGTACTCAATCAACTTTAAATTCAACATTCATCATCAAAAGGGACTTGTATTCAATCAAGATTCACTATTCAATATCATCAACAACTAAGGGAGATACTTAATCAAGGAAAGTATTGTAAGTTATAAATCTATTTTTAATACCAATTCACTATTCAAGACCATCATAAATTGAGGGAGCTACTTAATCAAGGAAAGTACTCTAAGTTATAAATTTATTTGTAATACCTTTTGATTTCAAAAAGAATTTTTAATTTATAAGACTAATTAAACCTTAATGTATAAGAGTGAAAACCCTTCATCCCATGTACATACCAAAATTTATCTGTTCATTAAACCCTATGTTCCTCTTCCATTAAAACCTTCCACCTTATTACCTATTCAAGTCATGTCTCTTTATCGACAAATGTTCTCTCCACAACAAGAACGCATGGGTTAGTGGCACAAAATGAAGAATAAAGGTGGAATGATGCATTCATCTATAGTTTAATGATGTCTTTACATGATATAAGGTGAAATATTTACTCTATTCTAGGACTTGAAATGACCTTGAAATGGTTATTTCAAAAGGCTACCTTAAAGAGTAATAATGTTAAAAAATTCATCATGAGAAGGAAGACATTAGACTTTGAGGACAAGGTTAAAAAAAAAATCATTACAAGAAGGACCTTGAAAGGAGTAATGACAATCTAACATTGATGATACATTAAAACGGTGCATGAAGACGAGTGAAATTGAATGCATTACAAAGACATATCTATGCAATAGTGAAATAAGGCCAATCCTTATTTTTTAACCTTTGACAAACTATATGCATGAAATAGTAA
Source organism: Pinus tabuliformis (assembly GCA_031772625.1). NCBI lineage: Eukaryota > Viridiplantae > Streptophyta > Pinopsida > Pinales > Pinaceae > Pinus > Pinus tabuliformis. The sequence goes on along the minus strand of CM062814.1, from coordinate 440,536,446 downwards.
AGATGGGGTGCATAATGTTTTGATTAAAAACCTTTGCAAAACACATACGTTCCAAAAGGCATATAAAATAAAATAAGGATGCATGCAATTATAACAAAGTTTATACACCAAGCAAAATTATCAGAAAAAGTGAGTTTTGAAAACCGATGGTCATGAAAAACAAGAAGAAGGGAGAGGATAGGTGTTTAAGCCATGGTGGAGAGAATTCGAAATGTTGCACAAAATGAGTCAAACAAGAGTAGAGAGAAACATTCAGAAAATGCAAAGGTTAAACATCCAACACCTTCTCTAAGAGAGAGGAAAGGAATTCATCACCTACGCAGAGTAGAGTAACATTCAAAAAACACAGAGAGCACCTTCACGCTCGGAGAAGAAGGAAATCAACATAGAATTGTGCCATGGCTCAGGTAGGAAACACAACCTAGAAAATTAGAAATCATTTTGAAATGGGGATAGAGATAAAAACCGATTAAGGATTGAGTTGTCAAAAGTCTAGGCTATGCGTGGATTTTAACACTGAGTAGATCTCAACAAAAGCCAGAGAAAATGTTGAGTTTTCACAAACACAACTCTTCCAACTAAACATTGAAATATCCATTCAAATATTGTGAATTTTGCAGAGATAACAAGTTGAGTTTGAGTAGGAGTGAAACACAAGTAGTTCGGTTTTTTTGGTGAGATCCAAAGTCTGATATTGGCATTTAAATGATGGCAGCGTAGGCTTAACTATGAACTCTAGTGGTAGCGTAATTCAAGTTTGAGTTAGCAAATGTTCGATGGTGAGCATAATTCAAGTCTGAGTTAACAAATGTTCGATGGTGAGCATAATTCAAGTCCGCATTAGCAAATATTTAGTGGGAAGCGTGATTTAGCTCTTAGCTAGCAAACATTAGTGAAAATCTGATTTTTCAATGCCGTGGCACCATCGAAGGCTCGAGTTCAAGCTAGAGGTGTGTGATTGCCAAAACACAAAACTCCAGTCACATTAATTAACCTCAGTAACAAGTCCAAAGTGCATGGTGACTATTGTAGAAACACTTAGAAAATTGATTTCATTCCGCCATTCGATTTCTGAATAGGCAGTGAATGGTAATGCTAATTAAATCTGAACGAATAGATGAGTACATGCAGCTAATCAAATTGTGATTCCCCAAAGAAGAAGACCTGTACATTGATTTACATTTTTAGAATTCGATTTCTCATAATGGTAGTGACCAAAAAATTGATTTCATACGTATTTTGACACAAATTATTTTCCAAAAAAGTGTTTTTGAGATACTAAAATAGAGCCTTCTCCCCATTTTAATTAGCAGAAATAGACATAGAATCTCAGTCTAGAATTTGAGATTCAATTTAGAATTTCTCCTTAGGTATCAAACAGTGCTTCAAATCAACATTCCAGTTCATAATTTTTAAGAATATATTGCAGAGTCTTTGTAAGCAAACACCCGTGTAGTGAAAGATAGAAGGAATTGAGCCAACTGCCAGTGGAGGTAACATGTAAGGATTATAGCTCAATTTTTTGTTACATCATTAATTGATTGGATAAAAAAATATCAATTTGTAGAAATAAAATTCAACACTTGGAAATTCAAATTGAATTAAGGATAGGTTTGAAATGTACTCTTAGTTCAAAATCATGATCAATGCATGAAGGAAAATGACGAATACCAGAGATGCCAAAATTTTTAAAATACCACAGATGTTAACTTTTTAAAAATTTTTGAAAATGCTAAAAAAAAAATGCTCAGAGGTTATTTCTTATGTAAAAATCACATAATGGAGTTTTTATGAGTATACAGTGAAGATTTCATTGGATAATTCTTAGAAAATATGCAGTGGGGATAGGATTTATCAAAATATATGGTAGTGAGGGTTTTGAAATCAATTGTAACAGTAATTCAAAAGGATGAATCTCTAGAAATTTCTGGTTGAAATGTAGCATGATTTTTTTTTTTAATTTCTTGTCAAGAAATTTTCAAATTTGAAGAAACATGATTAGTGAGTCTAAAGAACTCTTATGATCAAAATTTTTGGAGCAGGTAAGAAAATAGTTTCGTTTTCAAAATTTCTCATTACTTTCAAACTCTATATCCATTTGATGCAAAATTTTGAGGGAAGATGCATTGATATAAGATGAATAAACCCAAAAAAATTCAAGCCAAAAGAACTTTCATTTTCCAGAAATAAACCATCATCATGTACATCCATTTCCCATTTTTCTTGAATTCGTATTATCATGAAATTTAGTAGGGGGTTGCATCATTATTATATCAATAGATATGGCAAAGAGTTTAGTTAATCCTTGGATGTGCTCAAATTCAAGATCCTTTGAGTAGGCAAATAAAGGGCAACTCTAATTGAATTGACAGAGGAGGAAATGGAGAGGGTTGTTATATTTCTTCGAGCAACAAAAGTAAAGGCTTCAACATCAAAGGCCATATCCACAAGTACAATAGGAGGAAAGTCAGCATGCAGAGACAGAACATCATAGAGACAAAGGCAAGCATAAGGACATGCTTGAGACTCAGCAAGGGGGAGATGTTGGCCCTCAATTTTGACCCTTTTTCACCATGCATAATCCATTTATTTATCATCCGTTACCATCATATCATGATCATATTTTCCATATTTTTGCCTCTTTTTGCACATTAAAGTAAAAAAATTATTTCTTTTAATTTTTTGGAATTTTTAGTAAAAATTGGTATTAAAATTTATTTTTGACTACAACAGAATTTCTCCGTAATGGCTCCATTGAAGTCATATGTGCAAGACATCTGAGTGGAAACTGATGATATATTTGAGAAGTATGAGAACCAAGGATGGACAAAATCTTATTGGCACAACCCAAATGAGTCAGAATAGACCCGGTCGAAGCTGGTCAAACTTGACCAATCACCTAGAAAATCCCCTGATTTAAGGGACAATTTTGTGATTTGGTGGAATCTTCCATAATTGTGCACAACAAAATGGATGAGTTCAACCTTATTAGATGGATTAGGACTCTTACTGGTGTTACAACCATTTTAGTTGAATTTGTTATACTTTTGGCCTATTTAAGCACAACTATTCAGCAACTATGGACATATATTATGACTATTGAGACTTCTCTATTTCTAAATATAATTTAAAGAATTTCTCTTCTATTTTCTTGTTGTTCTTGTTATGGGATGTGATTGTTGATCTATTGTGCTGATATCTTCAAGTGTAGCAAGAAAGGGTGGAGGGCCCCCATTCTGAGCTAAGTACACTACAGTGTAATTTAGTGTATAATTGTGAATATTTTAGATTGTTGTTTCCTTTATAGTTTCTTATGAATATTTTATAAATAGATTCATTATATGCCAAGTTCATTTATGTTTTTGAGTGATTTCCTCTCAGTAATTTATTTAAGTAGGGAAGGTCAACCAAGGTATCTAAGTTAGATCCTCTTCCTTCTAGATTAAGAAATGAAATGGAAATTTTTCATTTAATCTTTACTACTTTCTTGAATTAAGTTATCATTTATGCTTTTGGAATGATTTATTTTCAGTAATTGGCTTAAGCAGGGAAGGTCAACCAAGGAATCTAAGTTAGATCCTCTTCCTTCTAGATTAACAAGTGATCTGGAAATTGTGTTTACAATCTTTATAGCTTTGGTTATGATATGCTTTATGGTGGAATTGATCTTGTTGGAATAGGGATAATGAGGAAGGAAAACCAGGACCTCTAAGTTAAAGCCTCTTCCCTGTTAGATATGATCCATAAAGATTCATTGCACTCTTTCTTTTAGATCAAAATTTCAATGCTTTCTTTTTAGTAATTTTATATTTGTAATATGCATTTCAATTATTTTCATCTAAACTACTTCCTACACCACTTTAATCTAAGATTCCATATGCTTTGGTTTTCTTCTAATTTTACCAACCGAGATTGATAAGTAAAATAGATTCTCTAATTCAACTCCATAAATTATACTGACACACTCTACCTTCACACACTGACAATCAAAACATCTAGCCACAAACTCTGCTACATTCCTCTTCATATTCGGCTAATAATAAAATCTCTTCACTACTATTAGTGTCCTCTGATAGCTTGGGTGACCCAAATATGGTTTTGCATGAAACTCCTTCAAGATCACCTTCTTGAGCTAACCCATCTAGTGTAAGACTAATCCATCCAATGTAAGACAATAATCCAAATCTTGTGCACATGCACCTGTACCATTACCTGTACCTATAACTATACCTGTACTACAACCAGTACCTGTACCAGTACTCTACTGCAACTTGTGTGTAATATCCATATATTTCACATTTAGTTGATCTCCCTGCAAGATCCTATCTTGTAAGTCTGTCCAATAAGATCTCGTAGTTGCTAAGTGATTTATCTATATATGATTGCTAAGAGCATCTTCCACTTTGTTCTCTTTACCGTTGATATGCGTGATCTCAAAATTGAACTCACTGATCGTAGCTAATCGTCGAGCCTTCCTACCATTTAGATTTGGTTGGCCAAAGAGATACCGCAAACCATTGTGACCACTCATCAATGTATACCTCATGAATATAAGATAGTGTCTCCACATCTTCAACACATTTATAATCGTTTCCAATTCAAGACCATGTCAAGTAGTTATGCTCGTGCTCATTTATTTTTCATGACTCATAACATACCGCCTATCCATATTGTATAAGGACTCCACCAAGTCATTTTGTGCAAGCATCTATGCATACTACAAACTCTTTCTCCGGGCTTGCAATATTTAACACTCATTCCTGTGTCAACAAATGCTTGAGCTACTCAAAAGTAGCCTCACACTCCTCTGTCCATTCAAACTTCTTATCTTTCCTCTGCAATGATGTGATAGGATAAGAAATATGTGAGAAGTTCCTGATGAACCTGTTATAATAGCCTACCAATCCCATAAAATATATCACCTCATCCAACATTCTTAGGAGCTACCCACTCCGTGATGGCCCTTATATTTTCTGGATCTACTGTAATGCCCTCCTTCGAAACAACATCTCCCAAGTAATGTACCTCAATCTCAAAGAAAATATACTTGTTGATCTTAGCCTACAATTTATGCTCTCTCAATGACCTGAATTGCATCATTATATTGTTTTTCATCCATCTTAATGCATTTGGAGTGGAAAAGTTGGAGGAACCAGCTCACGGGACCATTTTTATTGGTGGGACCCTGTTTGGGGAAACAAGGTCCTAAACCTTCTAGGAGAATTTTGAGGCATCAAACAACATTTTTTGGGGATAAATATTTTCCACTTAAGCACAAAACCATCTCATGCTATACTACATACAAAGAGATTTCCAATGGCGTAAGAACTACGTCAATCGAAGTCCGTATGCAAACGTTGTGCCACTCATAACTGGACCTTCTTATTTTCACACATATAGTTTGGGAGGATGCCACGTTGGCCTCAATTATTCATGGAAAATGGGATATCCATGTGTTTTTTATGTAAAATATTGTATAAGAGTCTATTTTGTAACTCTAGTTAAGAGTTTATGTAGTCAAACTTAACCACTAGTAGGCTATAGGGTTGTGTTATAATTGGGCCACTAGGAGGAAGAGGCATTCCATTATTTCGAAAGAATTTTGTTCCATCATTGAGAAAAGATAGCCATGAGAGATAGCAGGTAAAGCACACAGAGAGGATTTGTGCACTATAGCAGCCCACATGTCACAAACATTACTCCTTTGTATCTGCAGCCATATTTCTAGACTGAGAAAGAGAGCGAAGCGACCTCACCTTCTAGCCGGGTTTTCTCCCGAAAGGGTTTCCCAGAGAAAATATCTTGTGTCTTATGTGTGTGTGAGATTGTTTTATTTTTTGCATAATTTATATTCACATACATGCACTAATTATAGTTAAGTTTACAGATCTAGAAATTAAATAAAACTCTAGTAGTGCAAAATCTCATATTTTTAATATAATTATATCCGAACTATTGTGATGAACCATCCAATGGAACATCCATGGAAGTTTATGGATCATTTGGTATTAGACAAATTTTTTTTAGGTATTTGGTGGAGATTGCAAGGATCTAATTCAGCGAGGCCGAAAATCGTAAAACCCTAATCATGGGCGATGAATCTATAAATGAACCTCGTGATCCTTTAGAGCTGAGGTTTTCGAGGCTTGAAGAAGAAGTAATAGATATAAACTGTAATGTAAACCTCCTCATGGCAACCCTAAGAAATAAGTTGGGGATATTTGGATAAGAAGGGTGTTCAAATGAAGAGGACAAATCAGAAGGGGGATCAAGAGATCAGGAAGACAAAGATAACCAGCCAAAGAAAGAACCCCAAAAAAATCAACTCAGTTCAAGTTTTGTGAACCAATCCCTATTTAAAGTGGAAGAAAAAGTCGATATGAAGCCATACATGGTAAGATTGATGCTTTGAATCTTAACCACTAGTTGCAACAACTGGAAGTTTACTTTAGTGTCCATTTGATCGAGGAAGGGCAGAAGGTCTCATTCGCGTGGCTGAAATTGGAGGTCCATGCACTGACTTGCTGGGTAAGCCACATGAAAACCCTGAGGTTGGAGGGAAAAACTATAGTGACTAAGTTGGAGGATTTCAAAACCCTCATTAAGTCATAGTTTATTCCCATTGGGTATGTGGAGGACTAGCGGATCTAGTGGCATTACATGAGGCATAAGCTAGGCAAAAGTGTGCAGGAGTACAACACAAAATTTAGAAAGATGGCTATAATGTTGGGTATCTCTCCAAAGAACCCAGATGTACTCCTCAAGTATTTGGGGGGTCTGCAGCACCATCTGCGTGAGAAAGTGATGTTGTTCAAGCCCAAAATGGTGGATGAAGCTTGTGTACATGCACAATACCTGGAGAACATAGCCCGAAAAGAGCGTAATCAAGTGGATCAAAGCAAAAGGAGCAACAAGACTCTTCTAGGGAGGGAAAGAAGAAGAAAAAAGGAGGAAAATATAAGAATATGATAGCCACAACACACCAGTGCAAGGATCCTAGAAACCACTACAAAAACTGCAACATTGATGGCCATACAGAGGAGAAGTGCTAGAAATTGCATCTAGAGCTAAACCCGAAGAACAAGAAGAAAGATAATAAGAAGAAGAATCTCATGGACACTGATTCGAGAAACCAAGTTGAAAGAATCTTAGATGTGGATCAAAAGACCATTTGTACATCAGTGCAAAAGGAGGTGAATCTATGTGGCCTTCAGTAACAAGAAGAGAAAGAAATGAACAAACTCTTTAGACTTCTATGTAAAGATACAGGTCAAGAAGACGAAGATTGATGGTCCCTTTGACTCAGGATCACAGGAAAATCTCATTGCAGTAGATCTGGTCAAGAAGTTGGGGCTAGAAGTTTGTGATCATCCAAACCCATATCCACTGGTATGGGTACATAAGGACGCAAATTTGAAGGTAACAAAAGAGTGTAAAATTAGATTTTCTATTAGTGTTGATTTTATTGATGAATTAGATTTGGATGTGGTTCCCCTTGATGTATGTGGAGTCATGTTTGGGAGTCCATACATGTACATGCTTAATGCAATATTCATGAGGAGACTTAACTAGTACAGGCACATCAAGGATGGAAAATCATTCATCATCAATGTGCACAAAGGCAAGTTGAAAAATTCACTGGTAAGTGTCAACCAAGCTAAGAAATTGATCAGTTCTAGAAAGAAGTATGTTTTTTTTTAACAAAACATGAGTCTGTAGAGGAGTCAATAAGATGTAACGAATCCTTAAAGGGGTGTACTAAGGAACAAAAACAACAATTGGAGGAGTTGTTAGAGGCATACATGGATGTGTTCCAAGAACCTAAAGGGCTACCCACTAAGAGAGATGTGGAGCACGAGATCTAGCTATTGCCAGACTCTATATTACCAAATAGTGGGCTATAAAGGAAGTCTGTGATAGAAGCAAGTGAGGTGAAGAAACAGTTGCAATAGGTGCAAGAACATGGTGTCATTTGACTGAGTAGATCACCATGTAGGTCACCCATCATCATTGTGCCATAGAAGGATGGGACTTGGCGGATGTGTATAGATTACAAGGTGTTGAATAAAATCACACTCAAGAATAGATAACCCCTACCTAGGATAGACAATCTACTAGATCAGTTGTAGCAAGGAAATTATTTCACCAAGCTGGAATTGAAGTCTAGATATCACCAGGTTCGATTCAAAGAAGAAGATACATGGAAGACTGCCTTCAAAACCAGGCAAGGTTTTAATGAGTGGTTAGTTATGCCATTTGGCCTATGTAATGCACCAAATAAATTTATGAGATTAATGAATGATGTACTGTGCCCTTTTATAGACACATTTGTTATTGTCTATTTGGATGATATACTGGTATATAGTGCTACCTGGGAGGATCATATTTCACATTCGACGTGGGTGTTGGAAACATTGAAGAAGCACAACCAGTCCTTGGTGTATTTTGGAAATGTGATTGGTGGAGGATAATTGAAGATAGATCCTTCAAATATGGAGTCCATCATCAAATGGTCCATAGCTACTAATGCACCCTAGGTTATGAATTTCATTGGAACAACACAATACATAAGGAAATTCATAGCCTCATTTTCAATGCTAGGAGCACCACTCGACGTCATAAAAACACATGGAAAATGTCTCTAGTGGGGAAAAGGGAAGAAGAAGGCTTTCTATGAGTTAAAAAACAAGATCAGTGAAGCACCATTTTTGGAATTACCAAAATTGCAACGACCATTTGAAGTGGAGACATATGCGAGTGGGTATGCTATGAGAGTTGTCTTGATGCAAGGAGGAATGCGCGTTTGCTACCATGTTGAAGTATTTCATGGGGTAGTTCTTAACTAACCTACCTACGATAAGGAGATCTATGCCATGGTCCAAGTTGTGAAGAACTGGAAGCACTATCTCATGGATAAGGATATAATAATCGACATAGATCACCAACTCTTATACTACTTGCCGACCTTGAGTAAGCTACAATAGACCAGGCATTACAAGTGGATGGGGTTTTTACAACAATTTCATTTGGTGACCAAGTATAAGAAGGGAAGCACAAAAAAGTTGGCTGATATTCTTTCAAGGCCTCCCAAATCAAGGATTAAAGCTTTGGGGAATCTTATGCACATGGAACCATTCACCCATGATGCATACAGAGAGGCATATTTAGAAGATGAGGAATTCAAGGAGGTGTATCAACAATTGCAGAGTTAAAGTCATGTGCACAATGGTGACAACACCATTGACTACCATCTCAATGATGGTTTACTCTACAAGATGGGTAAGCTATGTGTTCCTAAAGGTGAGCACTTGTAGCTAATTAGAGAGCTCACACCTCTAAGGTTGCAAGGCACTTTGGTGTAGGGAAGACCATGGCTAACTTGTAGAGGTATGTGTATTCACCAAAGATTAAAGAGTATGTAACTAGGTTGATACGATGATGCATGATTTATTGTAGCAACAAATCTACCAAACAAGAAATAAAGTTTGTATCATCCCTTACCTGTACCTACTCGTCCTAGGGAAAGCATTTCCATGAACTTCGTGGGAGGTTGACTAACAATCAGGAAGGGACTTTACTACCTGTTCGTGGTAGTTGATAGGTTCAGCAAGATGTGTGTTATGATGCCTTGGAAAAAGACCCTCAATGGACAATAAGCAACAAATGTTTTATTTGGATAGGTCTGGATACACTTTGGGACACCAAGGAGAATCATTTCAAAAAGGAATACAAGATTTCTCAATGCATTCTGGAATACATTTTGGGAGAAGATGGACATGATGTTGAAGAGATATACAACATTCCATCCATAGAAAGATGGGTGAACAAAAGTAGTCAATAGGACTTTGGTCCAGCTTCTGAGGGTTTATAACTAGAAGCATCTGAAGACCTGATATGAAAATATGGTATATATGCAAAATTATTATAACAGAGCAATCCATACTTCTAGAGGAAAGCCCCAATTTGAAACTTGTTTTGGATATTTTCAACCTTAACCTTTCGGTATTTCATATGGGCAATAAGGAGTGAACGAAGAGATTATAGGAGTTGCTTTGAGGGCTGAAATTTTTATAGAGAAGATCACGCAGATCCATATACAGGTAGAGAAAACACTGCAGAAGTCGTAGGTTAAGTATAAGGCCAAGCATGATCAACACAGAATAGAGAAATCATTCAAGGTGGGAGACAAAGTATGGCTATAGTTGAACAAGGAAAGCCTTTATGGGCGTGGTAGGAAAATCAAGGCTCTAAGGTATGGTCCCTTTGAGAGACTCAAAAGGGTGGGTAATAATGCCTATCAACTCAGTTTACCACGATATATGTTCATTTACTGAGCTCTAAATATAGAGAATTTGAAACTCTATCAGCGTTCCATGCTATATCAGGAACAGGAATAGGTCCTACCTTCTTTGGAGGATTTGGCACCAGATTCTTAGGAAAAGTTCACAAAAGATATAGTTTTACAGAAGAGGTCCAGAACTACAAGACAAGGGCAACATGACCTTTGGCATATTGGGATGAAAGGAAAACCTTGAGGCAAATATTTTGAGGAACAAAAGTCTCCCAAAATTGGGAGGTGTGATCCAAATTGGATCATTATATTGTTTGTCATATATCTCGATGCATTTGGAGTGGAAAAAGTGGAGGAATCAACTCACGAGACCCTTCTTACTCGTGGGACCGAGTTTGGTGAAACAAAATCTGAAACCTTTTAGGAGCATTTTGAGGCATAAAATGATTTTTTTGGGGGTTAAAACTTTTCCACTTAATCTCAACACCTTTGCATTCTGTTCTACACAAAAGGAGCCTTCCAGCAATGCAAGAATCATGCCACTCAGAGTCCTTATGCGTAAGTTTTGCCACTTAGAAGTTGATCTTCCTGTTTTCACACCTATAGTTTGGAAGGATGCCACATCATCCCCCATTATTCATGGAAAATGGGCTAGCCATGTGTTTGTGATGTAAAAGACCGTAGAAAATTCTATTTACTCTAGGTAGAGTTGATGTAGTCAAGCGTAACCACTAGTAGGCTATCGGGTTGTGCTATAACGGGGCCACTAGGAGGAAGAGGCATTCCATTCTTTCGAGAGAATTTTGTTCTATAGTTGAGAAAATATACCTAGGAGAGGTAGGAGGTAGAGCACATAGAGAGGATCTATACACTGTAGTAGCCCACGGGCCACAGACATTATTTCTTTATATTTGCACACATATTTCCAGACTGAGAAAGAGAGCGAAGTAGCCTCACCTTCCAGCTGGTTTTTCTCCTGAAAGGGTTTCCTAGAGAGCATATGTTGTTCCTTATGTGTGTGTGAGCTTGTTTTATTCATTTTCTACTTTTGTGCATAATTTATATTCACATGCATGCACTAATTACAGTTAAGTTTACACATCTATAAATTAAATGAAACTGTAGTAGTCTAAAATCTCAGATTTTTAATATAATATTATCAGATTTGTTGTGGCGAACTGTTTAATGGAATATCCATAGTATTTTTCAGATCATTTGGTATCATAATAGGTTTCTATGGGTATTTTGTTGAGATTGCAGGGATCTAGATCGACAGGGCCAAAAATCATAAATCCCTAATCATGGGCGACAAATATGTAAATGAATCTTGTGATTCTGGAGAGGTGAGTTTTTTGCGGCTCGAATAACAAGTCGTGGATATAAACCATAATGTAAAACTTCGAATGGAAGCCTTACGTAATAAGGTGTGGATATTTCGAGAAGAAGGGGGTTTTAATGTAGAGGACAAAGTAGAAGGGGGATCGGGAGATCGGGAAGATAGAGATAACAAGCCGAAGAAAGAACCCAAAAAAGATCAACCTAGTTCAAGTGTCATGAACTAGTCTTTGTTTAAAGTGGAAGCCAAATTTGATATCAAGCCATACCATCAAGAGATCAAAGTTATGAAGCTAAACCACTAGTTGCAACAACTAGAAGTTTATTTTAGTGTCCATCAGATCAAGGAAGGACAAAAGATCTCATTCGTGTGGCTAAAATTGGAGGGCTATGCACTGACTTGGTGGGAGAGCCACATGGAATCCCTGAGGTTAGAGGGAGAAACTCCAATGACTAAGTGGGAGGATTTCAAAACCCTCATTAGGTCACAGTTTTATCCCTTTGGGTACGTGGAAGTCTAGCGGATCTGATTGCATTACTTCATGCAAAAGTTGGGCCAAAGAGTGCAGGAGTATACTGCGGAATTTAGAAAGATGGGTATAATGTTGGGTATCTATCCAAAGAACCTAGATGTACTCCTCAAGTATTTGGGGGATCTGTAGCCCCATTTGCGTGAGAAAGTGATATTGTTCAAGCCCAAAACAATGGACGATCTTGTGTACAGGTACAGTACCTGGAGAACATAGGCCTGAATAGAGCGTAATCAAGTGGATAAAAGTAAAAGGAGCAACAAGACGCTTCTAAGGGGGAGAAGAAGAAATAATAAGGGGGAAAATATAAAATTATGGTAGCCAAAACACACTAGTGCAAGGATCCTAGCAACCACTGCAACCACTACAACATTGATGGTCATAGAGAGGAGAAGCATTGGAAATTGCATCTAGAGCTCAACTTGAAGAACAAGCAGAAAGATAATAAGAAGAGGGATCTCATGGCCACTAATTCGAGCAACAAAGTTGAAATAATTTCGAAAGTGGATGTGAAGATCGTTTGTATGTTAGTGTAGAAGGAGGTGAATCTGAGTAGCCTTCAACAATAGGAAGAGAAAGAAATGACCAAACTATTCCATGTAAAGATACAGGTCAAGAAGACAAAGATTGATGCTCTCTTTGACTCAAGATCACAGGAAAATCTCATTACAGCAGATCTGGTTAAGAATTTGGGGCTGGAAGTTCGTGATCATACAAACACATATCCACTGGGATGAGTACATATGGATGCATAGATGAAGGTAGAAAAACAATGTAAGATTAGATTTGCTATTAGTGCTGATTTTATTAACGAAGTAGATCTAGATTTTGTTCCCCTTGATGTATGTGGAGTCATGTTTTGGAGTCCATATAGCTACATGCATGATGAAATATTCATGAGGAGACCTAACCAGTACCAGCTCATCAAGGAGGGAAAATAATTCGTCATCAACACGCACAAAGGAAAGTCACAAATTTCACTGGTAAGTGCCAACGAAGCCAAGGCATCCCTAGAGGGGTGTACTAAGGAAAAAAACAATTGGAGAAGTTTTTACAACATACAAGGATGTCTTCGAAGATCCTAAAGGGGTACCCCCTAAGAGAGAAGTGGAGCATGAGATCCATCTATTTCCAGACTCCCCATTGCCAAATATTGGGCTATACACGCAGTCTATTATAGAAGCAAGTGAGGTGAAGAAAAATTTGTAGCAGCTGAAGGAACAAGGTTTCATTCGATCGAGTACATCACCATGTGGGTCACCCATCATCATTGTGCGAAATAAGGATGGTACTTGGCAGATGTGTATAGATTACATGGCATTGAATAAAATAATGTTGAACAACAGATACCCCCTGCCCAGGATAGACGATATAATAGATCATTTGCAACAAGCAAAGTATTTCACCAAGCTAGACTTGAAGTCTATATATCACCAGGTTCGAGTCAAAGAAGAAGATACATGGAAGACCTCCTTCAAAACTAGGCAAGGTTTGTATAAGTGGTTAGTTATGCCACTTGGCCTATGTAATGTACCAGCTACATTTATGAGCTTAATGAATGATGTACTGCGCCCTTTTATAGTTTCATTTGTTCTAGTCTATTTGGATGATATATTGGTATATAGTGCTACCTGGGAAGAGCATATTTCACATTTGACGCAGGTCCTAGAAACATTGAATAAGAACCAACTGCTAGCAAATCTCAAGAAGTGCGAGTTCTCACAATAGTCCTTGGTGTATTTGGCATATGTGATTGGTGGAGGATAATTTAAAATAGATCCTTTGAAGATGGAGACCATCATGAAATGGCCAGTGCCTACTAATGTTACTAAGGTTAGGAGTTTCATTGGAGCAGCACAGTACCTGAGGAAATTCATAGCCTCATTTTTAGTGGTAGCAGCACCGCTCCACGCCATAATAGCAAGTGCAAGATTTTCTAGTGGGGAAAAGGGAAGCAAAAGGCTTTCGATGAGTTAAAGAAGAATATCAATGAAGCACTAGTTCTGGCATTACCAAACATGCAACAATCCTTTGAGATGGAGATAGATGCGAGTGGGTATGCCATGGGAGTTGTCTTGATGCAAGGGGCAAGGCTCACTTTCTACTATTCCGAAGTATTTCATGGGGAAAATCTTAACTATCCTACCTACGATAAGGAACTTTATGCCATGGTGCAAGCTGTGAAGAAGTGGAAGCACTATCTAATGGGAAAGGAGACAATAATTCACACAGATCACCATCATTACAGTACTTGCAGGCCTAGAGTAAGCTACAACAGACCAAGCATTACAAGTGGATGGGGTTTTTACAATAGTTTCATTTGGCCATCATGTATAAGAAGGGAAGGAAAAACAAGTTGGTTTATATGATTTTAAGGCCACCCACATTAAATATTACACCTTCGGGGAATCTTATGCATATCGAACCATTCACCCATGATGCATACATAGAGGCATATTCCAAAGATGAGGACTTCAAGGAGGTGTATCAGCAATTGCAGAGTCAGAGTCATGTGTATGATGATGACAACACCGTTGACTAGCATATCCAAGATGGGTTACTCTATAGGCTGGATAAGCTATGTGTTCCTAAAGGTGAGCACTTGTAGCTGATTAGAGAGGCTCACATTTATTTGGTGTAGAGAAGACCATGGATAACTTGCAAAGGTACGTGTATTGGCCCAAGATGAAAGAGTAGGTAGCTAGGTTCATAAGAGGATGCATGATTTGTTGTACTAACAAGCCTAGTAACAGGAGACAAGGCTTGTATCATCCCTTACCTGTACCTACGCGTCCTTGGGAAAGATTTTCCATGGACTTTGTGGGAGGTTTACCAACAACCAGGAAGGGACATGACTTCCTGTTCATGGTAGTTGAAAGGTTTAGCAAGATGTGTGTTCTGATTCCCTGTAAAAAGACCATCAACAGACAATAAGCAACAAACTTGTTCTTTGGATAGTCTAGGTGCACTTTGGGATACCAAGGATCATCATTTCAAATAGGGATACAAGATTTCCGAGTGCATTCTGGACTACATTGTGGGAGAATATGGACATGAAGTTGAAGAGCTATACATCATTCCATCCACATATGATGGGCAGACAGAGGTAGTTAATAGTAATTTGGTGCAGCTTCTGAGGGGTTACAACTAGAAACATCTGAAGACCCAGGATGAAAATCTGGTATATATAACAAAATCTGGTTTTGGATATTTTCCACCTTCACCTTTGGATATTGCACATCAACATCAAGGTTGAGTGAAGGAAGAACTCACAAGAGATACTTTGAGGGCTGAAAAATTTATATAGAAGATCAGGCAGATCCATCTTGTTGCACAAAATATTATCACCATGACATTCTGCAACCAGTGTGAGTCTATCACCACTCATACTTTCCTCCTTTGCAAGTCTCAAACCTCAGCTCTTCATGTCAAGCCTTGAAAAATAAGAGAAAGCCCTTACAAATCTCTAAAAATTTGGTTCCGCACTTTCTCTTAGCATTACCTGCAGTCCTACACCCACTGATCATGTCCCCTGCGTACTTGACCACTCTGTTTCTGTGTAATGGGTGTGGATCCCTGTAAAAGTAAAAAAGGCACAAGTACATTCTTAAAAACTCACTTTGGGTTATTTCTGGAAGCTTCTAGAGGGAATCTTGAGGTGGCAAGTTCGCTCCTTTAAGGTGCATGCATCCCATACCTAAAGGAGCTAACCCCTTGATGTGAGGAGCTTATCCCTTTGAAGGAGGACTCTATCCCTTCATAGGTGGACCTGTAACCTCCTTCCTTTGCACTATAAAATGAGGCATTGGGCTGGTTACTGGGGAGGTTAAAAGCTGAATATTTGTTAGGGTAAATGCTATTGGAATTTAGTCTTCCTAATTGAGCTTGAGAGGAGATATTACATACCTTTTTTGATCTCATTGGGAAGAGTGTGAGGCTTTTCAAAGTAGAGGAGATTCTTGTTTGGACCCTGGAAGGAGCTTGTACAACATCAAGGCACCAAAGGTTGTAAAGTTCTTCTATTTTGAAAGTTAATACAATCAAGTTTATTTTTCTCAATAAGTTGTGTTTTATGGTTTATTTCATGGATTCCTTGATCACCATGATGAATATGATTTATTATATTAGCTATGCAAGTGTTATTTGATGTGTGCTTGTTTGTGATTGCAGGTTCTCAAAAGGAAACTCATTTGGACGGTCGAAGTGTGGCTTCCACAAACTAGCGTTGGACTTAAGGTAGGGTCTAAAACACCTCTTGGTTTTTATTTATAAATCACAATATATTTAGAGAAAGGTAGATTTTCTTGTTCTGCTTGTTGCTAGATATCTGTTGATACTAGGGAGATCTGTATTGTCCGCAAGAATGATTTATCCAGCCGACACATCTACAGGTACAAGAAACACTATAGAAGTCATAGGTGAAGTATAAGGCTAGGCATGATCAACGTAGAATAGAGAAATCATTCAAGGTGGGAGACATAGTATGGCTACAATTGAACAAGGAGACGTTGCAGGGGCCTGGTAAGAAAATCAAGGATCTAAGGTATGGTCCCTTTGAGGTAATAGAAAATGTGGGTGATAATTCCTATTGAATCATTTTACCACCATATATGTTCATTTACTTAGTTGTAAATGTAGATAATTTGAAACTCTATGAGCCTTCCATGCTAGATAAGGAAGAGGAATAGGTCCTACCTTCTGTGGAGGATTTTGCGCCAGACGCTCAGGAAGAGTTGACAAAATATATAATTTTGTAGAAGAGGTCCAGAACTACAAGACAAGGGCAACAATACCTTTGGCAGATTAGGTAGAAGGGACAGCTTCTAGGAAAAGATAAATCGTACACCAGAGAGAAGTTGCAGAAAAAATTTCCAGAACACAATTAGTAAAAGCTTTTGTGGACCAAAAGCCTCCCAAATTGGGTAGGTGTGATCTGAATTGGATCATTATATTTTTTATCATTCATATTGACGCATTTGGAGTGGGAAAAAATGGAGGGATCATATCATGGGGCCGTTTTTACCAGTGAGACCCGGTTTGGCGAAACAGGGTCCGAAACCGTCCAGGAGCATTTTGAGGCATCAAATGATGTTTTTTGGGGGTAAAACTTTGGCACTTAAGAGAATAACCTTTTCACACTATTCCAAACACAAATAAATTTCCAACAATGAAAGAATCACGTCAATCAGAGTCTGTATGCAAACGTTATGCCATTCAGAAGTTGACCTTCTAGTTTTCACACCTATAGTTTGGAAGGATGTCGCGTTAGCCCCCATTATTCATGGAAAAGGGTCTATCCGTGTGTTTTTTATGTAAAAGACTCTAGAATATTATATTTGTAAATCTAGCTAAAGTTTATCTAGTTGCACATAATGACTAGTAGGTTATTGGGTTGTGTTATAACTGCGCCACTAGGAGGAAGAGGCATTCCATTCTTTCGAGATAATTTTGTTCCATAGTTGAGAAAATATATCCAGGAGAGATAGGAGGTAGAGCACACAGAGAGGATTTGTGCACTTTCGCAGCCCATGGGCCACAATCATTACTTCTTTGTATATGCAGTAATATTTCCAGACTGATAAAGAGAGTGAAGCGGCCTCACCTTCCAGCTGGGGTTTCTCCCGAAATGGTTTCCCATTGAGAATATCTCGTGTATTATGTTTTTGTGAGATTTTTTTATTCGCTCTCTAATTTTAGGCATAATTTATATTCACATGCATACACTAATTATAGTTAAGTTTGCAGATCTAGAAATTAAATAAAATTGTAATAGTGTAAAATCTCATATTTCTAATATAATATTATCAGGTCTGCTATGATGAACTGTCCATTGGAATATCCACAGAAGTTTACGGATCAATTTAGTATCAGAGAAGGTCTCTTTGGGTATTTTGTGGAGTTTGCAGGGATCTAGATCGGCAAGGATGAAAAGGGTAAAACCCTAATCATGGGCGACGAATCTATAATAGAACCTCGTGATCCTGGAGAGATGAGGTTTTCATAGCTCGAAGAACAAGTCGCGGATATAAAACCTTAATTTCAAACTCCTCATGGCGGCGGTAAGGAACAACCTAGAGATATTTGGAGAAGAATGAGGTCTGAATGCAGAGGACAAATCAGAAGGGGGATCGGGAGATCGGGAAGATAGAGCTAACCAGCTGAAGAAAGAACCTGGAAATATCAATCTAGTTCGAGCGTCGTGAACCAATCCATGTTTAAAGTGGAAGAAAAATTATATAACAAGCCATACCATGGTGTGATCGATGCTCTAAAGCTAAATCACTAGTTGAAACAACTGGAAGTTTATTCTAGTGTCCATAATATCAAGGAAGGGTAGAACATCTCATTCATGCGGTTGAAATTGGAGGGCCATGCACTGACTTGGTGGGAGAGACACATAAACCCTGGGGTTGGAGGGAGAACCTCTAGTGACTAAGTGGGGGGATTTGAAAACCCTCATTAAGTCATTGTTTTATCCCATTGGGTACGTGGAAGAACAATGGATCCAATGGCATTACTTTAGGCAAAAGATGGGCTAAAGCATGCAAGAGTACAACACATAATTTAGAAAGATGGATATAATGTTGGGTATCTCTCCAAAGAACCCAGATGTACACCTCAAGTATTTTGGGGCTCTGCACTACCATCTGTGTCAGAAAGTGATGTTGTTCAATCCCAAAACAATGCACGAGGCTTGTGTACAGGCACAGTAGTTGGAGAACATAGGCCTAAAAAGAGCGCAATCAAGTGGATCGAAGAAAAATGAGCAACAAAACGCTTCTAAGGAGGGTAAGAATAAGCCAAAAGGGGGAAAATATAAGAAGACAATAGACACAACACACCATTGCAAGGATCCTACCAATCACTACAACCACAACAACATTGACGGCCATACAGAGGAAAAGTGTTGGGAATTGCATCCAGAGCTAAACGTGAAGAACAAGAAGAAAGATAATAAGAAAAAGAATCTCATGGCCACTGATTCAAGAAATTGAGTTGAAACCTACTTGGACGTGGATGAGAAGATCATTTGTATGTCAGTCCAAAAGGAGGTGAGTTTGAGTAGCCTTCGACAACAAGAAGAGAAAGAAATGACCAAAATCTTCCATGTAAAGATACAGGTCAAAAAGAAGAAGAATGATGCTCTCTTTGACTCAAGATTGTAGGAAAATCTCATTGTAAAAAATATGGTCAAGAAGTTGGGGCTAGAATTTTTTGATCATCCAAAACCATATCGTACATAAGGATGTAGAGTTGAAGGTAACAAAATAGTGTAAAATTAGATTTGCTATCAGTGTTGATTTTATTGATGAAGTAGATCTGGATGTGGTTCGCCTTGATGTATGTGGAGTCATGTTTGGGAGTCCATACATGTACGTACGTGATACAATATTCATGAGGATACCTAACTAGTATTGTCTCATCAAGGATGGAAAATCATTCATCATTGACGAGAATAAAGGAAAGTCAAAAATTTCACTAGTAAATGCCAAGCAAGACAAGAAATTTATAAGTTCTAGTGAGAACTAGGTTTTAATATTTTTAATAGAAAATTAGTCTGTAGAGGAGGCAATCAGAGGCAAGGCATCCCTAGAGGGGTGTACTAAGAAACAAAAACAAAAATTGGAGGAGTTGTTATAGGAATACAAGGACGTGTTCCAAGAATGCAAAGGGCTACTCCCTAAGAGAGAAGTCGAGCACGAAATCCAGCTATTACTAGACTTCCCATTGCCAAATATTGGGTTGTACAGGAAATTTATTATAGAAGCAAGTGAGGTGAAGAAACAATTGTAGTAGCTATTGGAACAGGGTGTCATTCAACCGAGTACATCACCATGTGGGTCCCCCACCATCATTGTGCCAAAGAAGGATGGAACTTGGTGGATGTTTATAGATTACATGGAATTGAATAAAATCATGCTCAAGAAAAGATACCCCCTTCCCAGGATAGACGGTCTGCTATATCCGTTGCATCAAGAAAAGTATTTCACCAAGCTAGCTTTAAAGTTTGGATATCACTAGGTTCGAGTCAAGGAAGAAGATACATGGAAGATTTCCTTCAAAACCAGGCAAGGTTTGTATGAGTGGTTAGTTATGCCATTTGGGCTATGAAATGCACCAACTACATTTATGAGATTAATGAATGATGTACTTCACCATTTTATAGATTCATTTGTTATTATCTATTTGGATTATATACTGGTATATAGTGTTACCTAGGAGGATAATATTTCACATTTGAGTTAGGCAGGTACTGGAAAAATTGAAGAAGCACCAACTGCTAGCAAATCTCAAGAAGTGCAAATTTTCACAGCAGTCCTTGGTGTATTTGGGATATGTGATTGGTGGAGGAGATGAATATATATCCTTCCAAGATGGAGGTCTTCATGAAATGGATAGTGCCTACTAATGTTACTGAGGTTAGGAGTTTCATTGGAGCAGCACAGTACCTGAGGAAATTCATAGCCTCGTTTTCAACGATAGAAACACTGCTCCACTCCATAATAGCAAGTGGCAAGTGTTTCGAGTTGGGAAAATGGAAAAAGAAGGATTTTGATGAGTTAAAGAAGAAGATTAGTGAAGCACCAGTTCTAGAATTACAAAACTTGCAACAACCCTTCGAAGTGGAGACAACTTCAAGTGGGTATGCTGTGGGAGTTATATTGATGCAAGGAGGAAGGCTTGTTTGCTACCATTATGAAGTATTTCATAGGGCAGTTCTTAACTACCCTATCTATGATAAGGACCTCTATGCCATGTTGCAAGCTGTGAAGAAGTGGAAGCACTATCTAATGGGAAAGGAGACAATAATCCACACATATCACCAGCCGTTACAATATTTGCGGGCCCAGAATAAGCTACAACAGACTAGGAGTTATAAGTGGATGGGGTTTTTACAGCAATTTCATTTGGTGATCAAGTATAAGAAGGGAAGAACAAACAAGTTGGGTGATATTCTTTCAAGGCCACCCACATCAAAGATTACAGCTTCGGGGACTTGTATGCACATGGAACTATTCACCCATGATGCATACAAAGAGGCATATTCAGAAGATGAGGACTTCAAGGAGGTGTATCAACAGTTGCAGAGTCAGAGTCATGTGTACGATGGCGACAACACCGTTGACTACCATCTCCAGATGGGTTACTCTATAGGTTGTATAAGCTATGTGTTCTTAAAGTTGAGCACTTGCAACTGATTAGAGAGGCTCACACCTCTAAGGTTGCAGCGCACTTTGCTGTAGGGAAGACCGTGGCCAATTTGCAGAGGTATGTGTATTGGCCCAAGATGCAAGAGTAGGTAGCTAGGTTCATAAGATGATGCATGATTTGTTGTACCAACAAGCCTAGCAATAGGAAACAAGGTCTGTATCATGCATTACCTATACCTACTCATCCTTCGGAAAGCATTTCCATGGACTTTGTGGTAGGTTTACCAGCAACCAGGAAGGGACATGACTACCTGTTCATGGTAGTTTACAGGTTCAGCAAGATGTGTGTTCTACTTCCCTCTAAAAAGACCATCAGAAGATAGGAAGCAACAAACTTATTCTTTGGACAAGTCTGGGTACACTTTGTGATACCAAGGACCATCATTTTAGATAGGGATACGAGATTTATTAGTGCATTCTAGACTACATTATGGAAGAAGATGGACACGAAGTTAAAGATATCTATAGCATTCCATCCCCAGATAGATGGGTAGAGAGAAGTAGTCAGTAGGACTTTGGTGCAGCTTTTGAGGGGTTACAACCAAAAGAGTTTGAACACCTGGGATGAAAATCTGGTATATATACAACATTCATATAAAAGAGAACTCTAGATTTCTACAAGAAAGTCTCGATTTGAAGCTTATTTTGGATATTTTCCAACTTCACCTTCGGATATTGCATATGGGTAGCAAGGAGGAGTGAAGGAAGAGCTTAGCTCTAAGGGATGAAAAAATTATAGAGAAGATCCAGAAGATCCATGTACAGGTACAAGAAACACTGTAGAAATTGCAAGTGTAGTAAAAGGCTAGGCATGATTAGCACAAAATAGAGAAAGCATTCAAGGTGGGAGATAGAGTATGGCTATAGTTGAACAACGAGAGGCTACAGGCACCTAGTAAGAAAATAAAGGCTCTAAGGTATGGTCCCTTTAAGATACTGGAAAATGTGGGTTATAATTCCTATCGACTTAGTTCACCACCATGTATGTTAATTTACTCAGTTGCAAATGTAGAAAATTTGAATCTCTAGGAGACTTCCATGTTAGATTAGGAGGAGGAACAAGTCCTACCTTCTATGAAGGATTTCGCACCATATTCTCAGGCAGAGTTGACAAAAGACACATTTTTGTAGAAGAGATCCAGAACTACAAGACAAGGGCAACAAGAACTTTGGTAGATTGTGTTAAAGGGACAACTTCCAGGCAAAGCTAAATCATACACCAGAGAGAAGTTGGAGGAAAAATCTCCTCACCTCAGTGAAATCGTTTAGGGACCAAAAGCCTCCAAAAATGGGGAGGTGTGATCCTAATTTGATCATTATATTTTTTTTCATCCATATCGATGCATTTAGAGTGGAAAAAGTGGAGGAATCAGGTCATGGACCATTTTTACCAGCAGGACCTAGTTTGGCGAAACAGGGTCTGAAACCTTCAAGGAGAAATTTGAGGCATCAAACAAAACTTTTTGGGGGTAAAACCTCTCTAAACTTAGCACCTTTTGCATGATATTATACACACGCACATCTTTCCAATGGCATAAGAATCATGTCAATCAGAGTTCATATGGAAAAGTTATGCCACTTAGAATTTGACCTTCCTGTTTTCGCACATATATTTCGAGATGATGCCGCATCAGACACCATTATTCATGGCAGAGGGGCTAGCCACATGTTTGTGATGTAAAAGACTCTAGAAGAGTCTATTTTGTAACTCTAGTTAAGATTTGATGTAGTCAAACTTAACCACTAGTAGGTTATCGGGCTACGTTATAACCAGGCCACTAGGAGGAAGAGGAATTCCATTCTTTCAAGAGAATTTTGTTCCATAGTGGAGCAAAGATAGCTAGGAGAGATAAAAGGTAGAGCACACAAAGAGGTTTTTTGCACTGTAGTAGCCCACGGGCCACAGACATTACTTCTTTGTATGTGCAGCCATATTTCCAGGCCGAGAAAGAGAGCGAAGTGACCTCACCTTCCAGTTGGGTTTTCTCCCTAAAGGGTTTCCCAGAGAGCATATCTTTTGTCTTATGTGTGTGTGAGCTTGTTTTGTTCATTCTCTACTATTATGCATAATTTATATTTGCATGCATGCACTACTTACAGATAAGTTTACAGATCTAAAAATTAAATAAAACTGTAATAGTGTAAAATCTTAAGATTTTTAATATAACAGATCTGTTGTGACAAACTGTCCAGTGGAATATTCATGGAAGTTTATGGATCACTCGACAACCTCAACACCACTGCTAAATGATCGGCATGCTCTTCATTATTTTTATAATATACCAATATGTCATCAATGAACACATTAACAAACTTATCCAAATATGGATGCAATACACTATTCATCAAGCACATAAATGTAGCTGGAGAATTAGTCAAAATGAATGGAGCTACAACAAACTCATAATTCTCATACTTGGTTCAGAAATTTATCTTGAAAATGTCCTCCTCTTTTATGTGTACCTAGTGATATGCGGATCTTAGATCAATCTTCGAGAACATTGCTTCTCCCTTCAACTAATCGAATAAGTTATCAATCCATGGTAACATATACCTGTTATTGATGGTTACTTTTTTCAATTCCCTGTGTCAAATGCATAATCTAAGAGTACCATCTTTCTTCTTCACAAAGAATGCTAGTGCACCCCATGGTGATACACTTGGCCTAATGTATCCCTTGTCCAACATTTCTTTCAACTGTAGCTTCAAATCTACCAACTCGGGTGTGCTCATACTGTAAGGTTATTTTGATGTCGACGCTGCCCCTAGGACCAAATCAATAGAAACGTCTACCTCCTTGTGAGGTGGTGACTCTGAAATATGCTCACGAAATACATCCTTGAACTGCTATACAACTGGTTACCTGCTCAAAAACATTTCCTTCCTTAATTTCCTTACCCTTGTGACTAAGAAATGTGTACTCCAAATAACACACACCCTTTTCTGTGATTGCTCTTTTCTTGCATAACTGTCACCATCCTAATTGATTTGGCTTTCTTGTTTCCTTGCAAGACTCTTGGTTCCCCATTTTCATCCAAAGACTCAATAGATTTGTCATAACAATCCACCTTGGTTCTATGAAGGTACAACCAATCCATGCCCAACAACATACTATATGATCCCAATGGTAATACATTCAAGTGTGTTGCAGTAGGCATTCCATTCAAACCAAATGCATAGGCTCTTACCCAATGATGAACTTGCATCTTTGCACCTATAGCCAACTACACCAACCAAGATTTTGCATGTAATTCCTTATCCAAACCACACTTATCTAGCAAGCTAGGAATATCATAGCTATAATTAGATCCAAGATCAATCAAAATAGAAATAACTTGATCACAAATATTACTTTCCATCTCAATGATAGATGCCTCATGGTCTACCTATTGATTATCCAATGCTGCATAAATACGAGGAACACTCTAACCAACATCCCCAACAACCTGTGCATCTTGTGCATTATATTTCTGAGGCTTACCACCCTGATATTGTGGACAAACCCTCCTACTATGATCTCCTCCACAAGTCTAACACCACACATTCTCCTTATTCTACTCCTCATATCGATGTCCTTGTCCTCTATCTGATGCATTGAACCTTTTGGTGATGCAACATTCTCTTTAGTACATCAATCCTATGGTTTTACTCGCTTCTTGTCCCATTTTCCTTTGTCCTTGGCATTACCTTTCCAGTATGGTTTAGTCTCAGACTTGTGCTTCGATTGTTCATAGCAATGATTTAGGTTTCAGATGGCCTCTTCCAATGATCTAGGCTCATCGAACTCAATCCTATATTTGAATTCGATTTGTAACCCACTAGTGAATCTCAGAATCTTGGCCTTCTCCTCCATGAGGTAAGGCATATACCTTGGTATCTCCAAGGACTTGCCAGTGTACTCATCATCTATCATGGATCCCATCCTTAGCTCATAGAATTCCTTTACCCTGTCATCAAACTGTCTCTCTGATAGGGACTTCCTCTTGAATAGCCACTCAAACTCACTCCAAGTCAAATCTTCCTCATGTATGTAACAACCTTGGTAAAAAATCCATGTAAAAATATATAAGACCATGATTTATGGGACATGTATTCCAAGCTGAATGGTGTGTGAAACATCCTAATGGGTGTTGATTTTGTTTATTATGGCTAGAGAAAATTGGAAAAGGAAATGGAAAAGGATTTGGAAAGGAACGAGACAATTAGTTGGCATTTTATTTATGAAAATAAAGGAAATTAGGAGAAAAGGAAGGTAAAAGGTCACATGTTACATGTGAGGAGGAAAATGAAGAAAATAGAGGCCTCATTCATAAAAAGGCTTCTAAGGATCAGTGGGCAAAGCTTGACCAATTCAGTTTTGGAGCTCTCTTCTATTCTCTCTCTCCCTCACTCTTGGACACTTAGAGTTTTCTTGGAGCACTTTGGCATGGGAGCAAGAAGACAAGAGAAAGAAAAGATAAAGCAGGGAAAGGCAGGATGAAGTAGCTACAAAAGGATTCATAGAAGGTATCAATTTGCATGTGTATTTTCCTTTCTAGATTTGGCATGCATGGTATTGCATGTGGTTCCTTTCTATCATGGCATGGGTTTTCCATGTGTGACAGTGTCTCGATGTAGGGCCTAGTGATCCCTAGATCAGACTTTAGATTACGATAAATCCTGAGAGACTAGGAGACACTCAAATTCCTCATGGTGTAGGTGGAGAACTATGGTGGAATCCATACTTGTTTGGTGTTTTTGGTGTGTTCTATGAGTCCCATATTGATGATTGGAATATGGAATGAGAGTGATTGGCTAAAGAGAGACTTGTCTCAGCCAATATATGGTCAAGTGGAACGTGGTAGTCCCATATCTAGTTGGCTTATTGCATCATTAATGAAAGGTTATTTCTCATTGTATTTCTATTAGTATTTTGATGGATTATATGTGGTCTATATGGATTTAATTTCATGAGTATTTTTGTTGTTATTATGTTGGTTATATGTGTGTTTTATGACAATAGCTATGTATGGCTTTCAGCATGATGTTACTTTTAAATGAATGGATAATGTATCTATGGCCTAAGATATGATAATGCAGAAAATGACATGAGGGGACAATGGTTCATAGCGATTCTTAGATAAGTATGAGATCCATACACTTAATTCTATTGTTTACACCTATAAGTTACACGTTAATGATATTTTTGACGAAATGTTTGTCATGGCTAGTAGGGGTCTGATTAAGGCCTTGTTTAACTTATTTCTTTTGTATCATTGTTTCCCTATTCTTTGATTGATCTTAACATATCATTCCATTCTTGGCAGTGACCTAGGCTATGGGTATGAAAACGTGCCTCAAATATTAGGGACTTTGACACAGAAATGGAAAATTGGGTCTCCAGACACTGGCAGAAAAGCTTGTGAGAGAAACTCTAGGTTTCTGGACACTGTCATTCCTATAGCATGAGAGTGAATGAGGCTTAAGATGTGTAGAACATCAGTGGGACTGAGAGACATAATGTCTGAGTGGTTGAGATGTCTTATGAGGGTTCTGTTGTTGATGTGGATAGGTTGGTTGATGCGTTCCTATAATTCCACTTCCTTAAGGTCACATAGGAGGTTGAATCCAATCATAGTATCCTCTCATCACATGTTTAGCCCAGTTGGATTGTTACTTGGGTAGATGTGTGAGGAGGGTTTTATAGATTGGTATCATAGCACAGTTCACCCCTCAGACTGGATGGACAGTGTGTTGGTCTTGCATTCATGTTGATTGCATGTGTGTTCCTTATGCTTGTAGCCGATGTGCTTGTTGCATTTCATAATGTCGATCATGGTTGTAGTAATGTTGTCATGAGGAACTTGATGTTGATTTTGTGGAATGAATTGTCATTAGTATGCAATTGGTTACATATTGTTATATGTTTCTTACATGTTGTTTCATGTCGCTTGATTACATTCTTCGATGTTAGGTTGAAAAATTCCATGTTTGATTACATGTATCAGTCTTGTAGGTTGATTACAAGTATTGATCACTTATGCTCGACTACATGCGTTCATGTGTATGTGTAGTTGATTATGCATTTATTATGCATGTTGATGTTTGCATGTGTAAATGCATATAGTGACGTAATGCTTGAGGTCATGGTTTGTGAAGTTGGTATGGTCATGCATTGATGATTGGACTCTAGCTAGAATGAGGTGTATATGGTATGGTACTCATATGTTATATGTCTATATGTAGTTGTTATGAATGTATGGTCTTAGTTATGGTTATGCATGAATAGTAGGTCAAACATGCCTTGTGAAGTCATGGTATGCAATTTAGGTCATCAGGGTGATATTGGTATGTTATTATGCTAATGTGTTGGCTAAGATAGAGCAAGAGATGCAGATCATGAAAGTGAAGTTGCAGCATTGGACTTCGAGGCAAGAGTATATCATCATACATGTTTGTATTCTGGCCATGTAGTTATGTAGGTTAAGGATTATTAAATGCATTAGGGTTATATACATTCGGTTTATGTACATGTATTTTGATGTTATGGTTACATTCATGATAGATGTTATTTTATTAGTGTAGTTATATGCACACGTGTCAGATAGTCAAGAATGATAGTAACCTATAGTTGTATGATTTTCTATTGTTGTTTTACATTAGTTAACTTGATGATTATGTTATATGTTGTTGATGAGCATGATAGTTTAACACGTTGTTGTTATATGCTAGTAACTTGTTGATTAGGGTTATTGCATGAATATCTTAATGTTATATGTATCACACTAAATTGGATTGGCCTATGCAAATGGTTAGGGTTACGAAATTTACGTATTAGTCAACTTATTGTGTTGCATTGTGTGGTACTAATCTAGACCGATCGTACATATGTGATTTCTATGCATAAATGATAATTATTTATGAGATAGGATGTGAAAATGTTAGTAGTGATTGTTATGGGTATCATGCTTTATGTTTGAGTGGATATCTTGTGAATTTGTATCATCCTAACCTAGATTTATTATCCAGACAGGATAGCCTCACTTGACATACACTAAGGTATGAGTTTTCTTATGCAGTATATTGGGTGCTTCATTGTTGATTATGTCGTCTAGTTGGTGTTTGAATGTTTGGTGCCTATTATGTAATCTAGTTGATTTATCTAACATGGTGCATTCATAGCTTGCTTGAGTGTTTGATTAAATGCATAATATGATTATGTATTCAATTGATCTTGTTTTAAGTTGGTTGTACTTATACATATGTGTTGATACAGTTGATATGTACTTCAATGTAGTAAGTGATAGTTGTAGAGTTATGTCTAATGATTATGAGTTGACTATGGATTATGCAACGATTGTTAGTCTTGGTAAAGGTTTATTTCAAATTGATAGATATTATTTTCTCGATATTTGGAACACGTGGTTGACATGTGTGATCAGTTGCAGGAAACGTGCTTGGTATTAGCGTGACAAGGTAATAGTTGATGTGTTTATATAACTAAGCCTTGATTGCAACAAGGTAAAAAGGTAAAATAAAGGAATTGGGCAAGAGTTCCTTGGGCTATGTTTGGAGACCCTAATTCCAAATGAATGAGTTCTTTTCACACAAAAGGTTTTCTTAACCTTGATTTGTCTGAAATTATGTGGATACATGTTATATTCATGGATGTGTATTTGACATGTATATTAGCGAGTCTATAGTTACAGGTGGATTTGTCAAGGGGATTAGATTCCCTTGAGGGATGGGATGGATGTGTTTAGATACAAGGCAATGTTCTTGGCACAACAAGATAAGGTATCTGGTGTATTTTTATGCTTATTTATGCATTGGAAGTTATGTGTTTATGGCAGTATGATGCAAGGGATTGCATGGCAAAGAGACTGCCATTTAATCTTGAAGAAGGATCAGCTTGAGCTTTGCTTTGGAATCACTAGGAACCATGGGGATTGAGTCATGGTGTCTACTGTTAGTCTTGTTCTTTTGGTCTTTTTTGGTTTGATTGCTCTTGATTTTCAATTTTGTTATTTCTAGTGCATGATAATGCCACTTTATTTGTGGTGCTGTATTGTTGTTGGTTTTCGATGCTTTTCTTCTTGTTTTCTTCTCGGTCTTTCCTTTATTGTTTTGAAATTCTTGGGAATTGGTTGGGAAAAGAGGAAATTAATGGATCTCAGGGAGATTTATGTGGTACCCAACATGTACTGTAAGACTTAGACAAAACTTTGTTCATTAGTAAGTGTAGCAAAAGCTAAGACTATGAGAGTCCATTGGACTAGTTGGGTTCATTGTGGTAAATGGACGGTGGTAGTAAAGTCATGAGATAGGTAACCAAAAAGGTAAAGTAAATCGATCTGAGGCATCAAATGCTTTGGCTATGTTGGTAATGACTATTATTAATGTTGTGCATGTGTTGTATGAATAAAGGAAGTTCTTTTAAACCTTCACCTTGATATATGGTAATTATGTTATAATCATGATTATGTTGATGTTTATATATGCATACATGTAGTTGTTTATGTATGTCATGCTTGACAGGGTCATCATGGATCATGATTATTAACGCTAACATTTAGTATATATATATATATATATATATATGTATGTATGCATATCATTGTCTCACAAGATCGTGATTGTTTATGCTAATGTTTATGTATATATATGTATGTATCCATGTATCTATGTCACTCTCCGACAGATCATCAAGAGTCATTCTTGTGGCGAAATGATTTCTTATGTAGACGAATAGAATGAAGAAGTTCATGGCCATGAGGAATCAACTGGGAAGAGTATTCATGACAAATATATGAGGTCAATGTCATGTGAATATGGATTTATATTGTATGATTGTATTATTCCTATGCTTATGTTATGGACAGGCTATACCGAGGGATACATCGGCAAAATGAAAGCAGTGTGGTCTACAACATGCTAGGATAAGCATGGATTAGACATTGGAAGCAAGGTTTCTTGGTAAGGATAGTGTGGTTTTGGATGTGTTGTACTACTGTTGTGCATATGTTGTATATTTTGTACATGTTTCATCTATGATGTGTGCACATGCGATGTTGTGTATATATAGTGTGTGTAAATGTTGTTTATGCAATGTTATGTATATGATGGTACAAATATTGTTGTGCGAATATTGCCTATGGTGTTGTGTGCATGATTGGATATGCAATGTTCTGTACAGATAATGCTATGTACATGTTGGATATGCAGTGTTGTGTATAGATGGTCCTATGTACATGTTGGATATGCAGTTTTATGTACGAGTGGTGTTGCGTACATGTTGTACATGTGGCGCTATGTACATATGGAGTTTCATGCATGATTGTACAAGTGGTGCTGTCTGCAGGTGGTGTTGTGTACATGTTGTGCATGTGGTGTCACGTACCTAACATGTGTGTGGTACTGTGTACATATGGTCTTGTGTACACGTTGTACAGTGGCATAGTGTACACGTTGTACAATGGTGTAGTATACATGAAGCATTGTGTACATGTTGTGCAGGTGGTGCTTTGTACATGTGGTATTGGTTTACATGTGGGATTGAGTGCATGTCATACATGTTGTGTTGTAGGCATGCAATACTATGTATGTGCATTATGTAGTCATGGTATTGTGACATATGCATTCATTGTGTTGCATGTTATATACATATTTGTGTTGTGTTGCACAAAGGGTGTAGGTGTATGTGTTGTATGTCAGGTGTAGGTGCATGTATTGCATGGTATTGTATGCAGTGTGTGATTGTATGTGTGTGATGCACACTATGTGTATGTGCACATGGTTTAGGAGAAGGAACTGTGTGTTTTCTAGTGTGGAAACTGATCCACAGTGCATACAGAATAAAGACAAAGGTAGAAGTTAAGGATTGATGAAAGGATAAGTATCAACATTTTATTTAATTTTATTATGGATTTGATTTATGATTATGGTATGTGATGATTATATGTGATCTATGATTCTGACATGTGATTTATGATGTTGACCTATGATGATTGTGTTTTGAGCTAATCAAATGTGATATGTTTATGCATGATGTTTTGATCAAATAGTTAGTTTGACTTTTTGTGGCAGGAAGCGAAAATAATTTCAAGTGTACCTTATATATGTGCTACCAGTGAGGTATGATGAGAATTTATTTCAATTTATTTTAAATCTAATGGAAGTTATGTGATTGGAATAGGAACCATGAACATGCCCAATCAAGTGGTTTAAATTGATTGCAAGAATTAGTAATAACAAAAAAAGGAATTCAAACAAGTAGCAGCATGCTGGTAAAGCACTTCAGTGGAAGGGCCATTGTGGGACAATAGTACCCAATAGTGTCCATTGATTGCCATGAGAATTCTATGACAGGTTTTGAGTCAGGTATATGCCTTGGTTGTTTGATCTTTTGATGCGAGGAAGCCTTGCTAAGAGATGGATCGCCTGGGATAGGGGATGTTGGGGAAGTTGGAAGGTGAGTGACTGTACAGAAGGGGGTGATCAATTTTCCCAAGGGACTATGCAACAAAGAAGGGAAGGTTGCAAATATAATTTTTTGGTCATTAGCATTGTCAGATGGAATCAGATGAACATTGGGAGTGCACCCTGGAACAATAAGCCAGTTGCTATTCACTGAGAGGACAAGTGGCACAGGATTGTATCACTAGAGATTGGATGAATATTTGACTTTGACAGTGGATTATGGACTTCTTGGGAAGGAGGTGAATCCTGGTATTACTTTGAGGGTGGAGGTGTGAGCCTTTCGACTCCCTTGTTGATTGATACAGGCATCGTATCCTTTTCTTTGTTAGTTTAGAAAATGTGCATATGTGTATATGTGGTTAATGTAAATATCATAATGAGTTGTGTTATAAAGCCCTTGTGTATGGTATGGTCGTTATCTAGTCATGATGTTTTTCTTTCGAGAGAGTCATTCATTCTAAATACTACAACGAGCTATGTTATAAAGCTCAGTGGGAAGTATTTTTTATTTTTAGTGGTCTTGTTGTTTATAGGTGTCACTGAACACTAAAGACGGTGTTCCCCCAAGGGGGAGTGTTCTATAACAACCCTGGTAAAAATTTGATGTAAAGATATATAAGACCATGGTTGATGGGACATGTATTCCAAGTTGAATGGTGAGGGAAACATCCTAATGGATGTTGATTCGGTTTATTATGGCTAGAGGAAATTGGAAAAGGAAATGGGAAAGGCATGAGGCATTAATTGGAATTGTATTTATGGAAATAAAGGAAATTAGGAGAAAAGGAAGGTAAAAGGTCATAGGTTGCATGCGAGGAGGAAAATGAAGGAAAATAATGGAAAATGAAGAAAATAGGTGCTTGATTCATAAAAATTCTTATGAGGATCAATGGGAAAAGCTTGATCAATTCAGTTTTGGAGATCTCTTCTATTCTCTCTCTCTCCATCACTCTTGGAAACTTAGAGTTTTCTTGGAGAACTTTAGCATGGGAACAAGAATGCAAGAGGAAGAAAAGATCAAGTAGGGAAAGGTAGGATCAAGTATCTACATCAGGATTCATTGCAGATATCAATTTGCTTTTGTATTTTCCTTACTAGATTTGGCATGCACAGTATTGCATGTGGTTTTTTTCTATCATGGCATGGGTTTTTCTAGGTGTGGTAGTGTTCATCAACCTATATTTTCCATTTTGTGATAGCCTTGATGATATGGGTTCTCATACTTCAGTTGATGTGGGATGACCAGATGGATTTGAAGCTGAGTGGGGTGGACCTACAAAATGACAAACACATGGCCTAGTTATCCCTGAACCAGACTGCGGATCATGGTAAAGTCACTGTCCTAGTAACCCCTGAACTAGACTATGGGTTGTTGTAAATCCAAGATTGTGTGCCTTAGTGGGCCTAGGAATCCTTGCGGGTGAATGGAGGAATATACGGTAAATCCAAGAGGTGGATTTCTCTCTGTTGGGTCTAGTAGTCCTGTGATAGGATGTACAGTAAAGCCTAAAGAGTGTGCCTCAGTGTAGGGCCTAGTGATCCCTGAATCAAACTATGGATTATGGTAAAGCCTGAGAGACTGGGAGGCACTTAAATTTATCACAGTGTAGGTGGACAACTCAAGTGGCATCCATGCTTGTTTGGTATTTTTGGTGTGTTATATGAGACCCACATTCATGCTTGGAATATGGCACAAGGATGATTGGCTGAAGAGAGGCTTTGCTCAACAAATCTATGGTCAGATGGAACACGATAGTCCCATCTCCAGTTGGGTTATTGCATCATTAATGAAATGTTTTTTCTCCTTGTATTTCTATGAGTATTTTGATGGATTATATATGGTCTATATGGTTGTACTTTCACGAGTATTTATTTTTTTATTATGGTGGTTATATGTATGTTTTATGACAACAAATATGTATGGCTCTTAGCATGTTTTTACTTATAAATGAATGGATAACATATTTATGGCCTAATAGTTTATAATGTAGCAAATGACATGAGGGAAAAATGGTTCATAGTGATTCTCATATAAGTATGATATCCCTTCACTTAATTATGTTATTTACACCTGTAGGTTACATGTTGATGATATGTTTGACGAAATGCTTATCATGGCTAGTAGGGTTTGATTAACATCTTGTTTAACTTATTTCTTTTGCATCATTGTTTCCATATTCTTTGATTGATCTTAAGATATCATTCCATTCTGGGTAGTGACCTAGGTTGTGGGCTTGAAAAAGTGGCTCAAATCCAAGGGACATTAGCAAAGAACTAGAAAATTGGGTCCCTAGACACTGCCAGGAAACCCTATGAGAGCGAATCTGGGATTCTGGATGTTGTCATTCCAATAGCATGAGAGCGACCAAGGCTGAAGATGTCTAGAACATAAGTGGGACCTAGGGACAGGATGTCTAAGTGGATGACATGTCTCTTGAGGGTTCTATTTTTGATGTGGATAGGTTGTTTGATTTGTTCCATCGATTCCACTTCCTTAAGGTAACATAAGAGGTCAAATCGTATCACAGTAGCCTCTTGTCCATTGTCCACCCCTATTCGATGGCTACTTGCATAGATTGGTGAGGAGGGTGTTACAATGTGTACCTATGATATTCTTCACATCTTCCCACCAAATGTCCGCTTTACCTTTGAGATTGAATGTCACTACTTTTCCTTTCATGTTCTCTAAATAATCATGAAACTTGAATAAATTCTTCATACCAGGAAACCATGCCTTTGGATCCTGCAATTTATGCATCTCTTCATCAAAAGTAGGTGGATTTTCTTTCTTAAACTCATCTGGAAAGTATCACCTATCACTCCTCCTATAAGGATGATAATGATATCGATCATCATGCCTATCATAACTAGAACTAGAATGGTACTTTTGTCTATTCCTTATCCTATTTGGAGTGTCCAACAATCTGGCATCTTTGACTGTGTAATCACTATTTGACTTGTGACCAACATGAAACCTACTACCATATGCCCCATTAGTTTTCTCCTCCTCCTCATGGCTAATCCGAAGTGAACCCTGTCACTACAAATCTAACAAGCTTTAAAGTATCATTGCATTTACCTCTGCCAACTTCTCCTGTGCATGTATGATTATGTCATTATCTCCCTTACAATTCCTTATTTCTTCCTTTAAACTTCTCAATGTATCTGCCAAATCCGAAGAGTTCCCAACACCATACTACTCATTGGATTCATAGGGAGAGTCTTTGTAGTCTACCATCTTGCTAGCCATTTGGTATTTCTTCCTGCAATGTATATCATGTTAGCTAAAACAATTCACAATAAACCAATGTACCTTAGTATTGCTTGGGGAGGATACCTTGCCTGCAAGATCAACAAATCAACATGATATATGTATAACATAATAATGACATCATATATAAACATACAACATAATCATATAACATGCAACCATCATTCTAGGTAAGGTCCAATCATTAATGCATGACATTAACAACGACGCACATCATGAACTCATACATGAAAAAAATCATTACATCATTGCACACTTGACCACATACAAACATGAACATGCATAACCAACCACACACATGCATAAACACATGCAATCAAGTATAAACTAACAATACATGTAACTAAACGTATAAGGATGATACATGCAAGTGAGCAAACAAGAATGTAACCAAGAATTCAAAATGACACGTGTAAGTGAAATATAACAACATGTAACGGGTCATACACTCACGATGATGCACTCCACAATAAAAACATCACGCTCCACATAATGACATCACTACAACCATGATCAACATTATGCAAATGTAACAAGAACATGGAATTAAAGTGTAAAAAATAGACATGCAAATGACATGCATTCGTGACTAACACACAACCCACCTAGTCTGAGGGGTGAACCATGCTCTGATACCACTTTGTAAGACCCTCCTCCCACATCTACCCAAGGAACTGGCTAGTCATTGTAAACATGCGACAATAGGGCACTATGATATGATTTGACCTCTTAAGTCATGTTAAGGAAGTGGAATTGGCAGAAACAGACCATACAAAAATTCAACATCAGCATTAGGATCTGCAGGAACCAATCAAACCTTTCTGCCAACCATCCCCTGGGTCCCACTGAAATTTTTTACCACTTGAGCTATGGATGCTCTCATGCTATGGGCATGGTAGTTTCTAGGGACCTCTAGACTCTCTCATAGGCTTGCAAAATAGTGTCCAGGGACTCTTTTCCATAGTTGTGTGCTAGCTTCCCTAGGATTTGAGCCACTTTTTCAAGCCCAAAGCCCAGGTCACTGCCCAAAACTGAATCACATCATCAAAATAGTAAAATAATAGCGAAATCACAATGTAGATGAAATCACTTGAACGAGACCTTGACTAGACCCCTATTAGCCATGAGAGGCATTTTGTCAAACATATCACGAATATGTAATATTTAGGTGTAAATAACAGATCTGAGCATAAGTGTCTCATGCTTAGCTGAGAATCGTTAAGAAGAATTGATGCCTCAACACATCAACTTCCATTTCATCCATTAGGTCATAGATACATTGTTCATTCATTTACCAATAAAAACATGATGAGAGCCATACATAGCTACTATCATAAAACACCGACATAACCAACATAATAGTAGAAAAAATACCAATGAAATCAACCATATAATCCACATATAATCTAGTATAGTACTCATAGAAACACAAGGAGAAATAACATCATATTGATGATGAAAAATTCAAACTCGGGATGGGACTTCCACATTCCACGCAACCGTAGAATTTCAAAGTGAAATATCTCTTCATCCATTCACCCTCGTGTCATATTCCAAGCATGAATGTGAGATCTCATAGAAAACATCAATCCAAAACCATCGAGGGGTTCCAGAGGCCATCCACCTCAACCCATCAAATAGCGATTCCACTTCATGGTTAGCCATCACTAAACCATCATTAGATCGGTCTCTATCCAAGCCTTCCACAGCTCCATAGCCTTTGTCCAACCAAGGCTCTAAGACTAATAACTCAACCCACAACATTTACTAGGCTCTAGAGAATTTGTTGAACCAAGGCTCTAGTACTAGTAATTCAACCCACCAAGGGCTCTAGAGCATTTTGTCCAACCAAGGCTACGAGACTAATAACTCATCCCAAGCTGTTACAGGGCTCTAGAGCATTTCTCCAACCAAGGCTCCGAGACTAATAACTCAACCCAAGCTAACGAAAGATGAGAACCAACCAAAACAAAAGAATGAAAATGAACCCATAATCTCCATGTATATCTAGGAAATGGCAATGCTAGGAAATCTAGTGTCAATCATGACCGTCCTCTATGCCAATGAAAGATCACAACCAACAAACCACATTCATATGCCATGCATGCCAAAACTAGTGAGGAAAAATACATACAGCTTAGTACATTCAAGAAAAAATTGTTTTAGTTGTTGATCTTGATGTCCTCTTGCACTTTCTTGCTCATCCTTTGCCTTCTTTCTCCAAAAATCCAATTATGCCACACCCTCCAAGAGTGATCCAAGAAAACTTCATGTCTCCAAGAGAGAGAGAGAGAGAGAGAGCTCCAAAACTAAACTGACAAAAGGTTATCAACTCATCCTCAAAAGCCTTTTTATGAAGAAGGCCTCTATTTTCTTCGTTTTCCATTATTTTCCTTCATTTTCCTCCTCACATGCAACCTATGGCCTTTCACCTCCATTTTCTCCTAATTTCCATTATTTTCATAAACAATTTTGCCAAAAATGCCATTTTTCCTATCCAAAGCCTTAGCCATTTCCCATGGAAATTTCCTTAGCCATTAATAACTAAATGAACACCCACACTAGGATGTCTTTCCCAACATTAAATTTGGAATAAGTGTCCCATAAATTGTGGTTATTATTTTTCCTTTTATTTACTTTTATTACATGGAATTTTCACGAGGGTTGTTACATGAAGGAACATAAAGGTGTCCCATGTCGAATAATAATGCATCTTCGAGGTGAAAGTCTAGAACTTGCTTACCTTATAGGATCATCTAATATGTGGTGCAAAATTATGGATCACTCTTGTAAATATGTGGTCATTCCCAAGCCTCATGTCCACAAGAGTCAAGCACAGTGGTTAGTGTTGGGATGGGGTACCTGGGGTCATTTTGGTCAATTTTGGAATATATTTTTGTAAATGAATGTAAAGTCTCTGAGAAATGTGGAAGTGGAGTGTGAAGCTAGTATGATTCAAAGGGACTTTAGTCCCTTCTGTGGGTAGGTGATAGAGTGGTTTTGAAGACCCACCCATGGTCCCCAGACCATGGTATTGTAAAGCAAATGATATTTATAGATGATTCATAGAAAGCCTTAAGAGGGATCTAATAGGATAAGAATCATTTTAAGGGCAAGGTGTTAAGGCAGGAAAGGTCTATTTCCTGTACTTAGGAGAAAGGGGAAGGCTCCTGTAGCTAAGTGCATAGAGACCTTGGTAAGTCCACAGGGTCAGTGTGTGGGCCCCTACAGCAGAGTGTGTAGGGAAAAGAAGTCTGTAATTGAAGGATTATACTTAATAAATATTGTTTTTGTTGATCTAAATATGATATGAGGTTGTCATTGATGTCAGCCCAAGTAGCACCAAGGGCTACCATGATATTTCAAGGGAATTTTGACTTGAAAACTTACTCTATTTTGAGTCAAGGATTTCCTAGATAGATTCTACTCATCGAGATGTTTCCGTTGATATATGGCATGCCAAGTAATTCTTCACGGTTTGAGAGATATTCATGTTTGAAGTTTAACCCTAGTTAGTGGGCTAAAACCCTATGGGGTTGTAGCATGCCACTCATAATTTTTTTTGGTCATTGAATAGTCAATAATTAATAATTTTTTAAGCTCATAAAATCCCTCCAACATTCTCTATAGAGGCCCCTCTCAACTCTATAAAAAGAAATCTCATATATCCTCCAAAAGTAGTGATCGTGGAATTTTTGCTATAACTTCCTTTCTACGAAGTATTAGATTCTGAAATTAAAAATCCATTTGATTCAAAATCCTGATGAACGTCATGACCAAATTTCAGATCTTGGTTTGCTATATTTTCGGAGATATGATCTGTGGAAGTTAGGATTTTTGTAGGCTACTAAATTTCATCTCAAAGAAGTGACCTTGGGAAAATCATCTTAACTCTCTCTCTAAGAAGAAGATTGGAATTTTGTAATAAGTGGTAGATAGTGCACGGATTGTAGTTTTCTATGTATCAATTTAAGAGCCAAAGGAGGAAATGATGATAGATGGCACGTCGTACAAGTTCTCTCTACTGAACTAGTCCATAATTAGGTCGTTGTGAGAGATTGGGCATAAATTTTTCTTGAAGAGTCCAAATCAAGTCAGACCTATGGCATTGGAAAGAAGACTCAGAGTGCTTCTACAGGACCGAAGATGACATGTTGGTGTTCTGAAATCATAGAAATACATCAGATTAAATATCGTACTCCTAGAAGGCAAGAAAAACTAGATCAAGTGTTGTCAAGGGGTGTAAAGTACCAGAGTTTCTAGGGCAGCAAAGAGCAAGGTGCAACAAAATGATGCAACAAAGGTAAGATACAGGTAAGTATCCTCTGTATATGCATGTTCATCTCTTAGTTGCATTAGGCTCTTTGTATTCTAATTTTTTGTTTTGTTTAGCACTCACATATGGTCTGCAGGATGAGGTAAGCTTTTCTATTATCATGTCATGGGTATTTCCTTGAAGACTTTTTGCAGGTTTTATATATTAATCAAGAGAATACTCAATGCATAATCTAATGTTCTGAAGAATGAGAAAGGGTAGCATGACAATAGAAGAAATGAAGGTGCAGAACAGCAACAAGAAGTTCACCACATGAAGTCTTCAAGTGGGCAAAATTTCATACAAACATTGTAAAAGTATCATTGTAAAGAGGCATTGTAAAAACATACTTGTAAAAGTTGTACAAGTGTCTATCTGCCAAGAGTTGAAGAGGTAGTGTCGGGAGGTCTAGGATCATCACTAGGTGGTTGTGTCATAGTTGGGGTTATGGTCTAGTGTGTCTTCTTCTTCTACATCATTCTATATCATTGTAAAGTGGACCATTTTCCCTAGTACGGGAGTCCATTCTTCTTTTATTCTTCTATAGGGTGGTAGGGTGGTGTAGGATGGTGCATGAAGTCACCAATATGTTCAAGCCTATGAAAAATTCAGGGTGGTAGGGTGGTTCTAGGGTGAGTTGTAGCTCATTGGATGTTGGGGCATCCGTTCAGTTTACTACTGAAGAATCTCGGGTGTTGGAGCGTCCATCTAGTGGGAGTTGGAGAGAATTATTTTCTAGATTCTAGGAAGTTGGAGCTTTATTTTCAATTGGAGTTGAAGAATAAAGAATTATTAGAAAAGCGTTCAGTGGTTTTTGACCTGGAGGGGGTTTTCCACCTAATCTTTTTGTGCCTCCTGTGTTCTTTTATTCAATGTTGTTACTGCATAAATATTAATGATAATTGAATATTAACTAATGCTATGAAAATATTTAAAAGTGCCAATTGTTAAGGAATATTGATTCACCTTCCCCCCCGTATTTTCCAACAATTGGTATCAGAGCTTGGTTCCTTCTATAACATCTTAACTGTTGGAAGTCGGTTTTCAGAGCATAGAGATGGGAATGTCAAAGAAGCGGGTTACAAGGATTTCAAAGGAAGGTACAGGTACAACAAAATCTCGAGAAAGTGAGTATTGTCTACCAACCCTTGATTTTGATGCAGATAATTACGGGATATGGGAATCTAGGATGGAAGTATCTTTGCAGGGACATGGAGTATGGGAATCAATTGTTTCTAGAGAGACATCTACTGACAAAGCTAAAAGGTACAATTCAAAGGCCATGAATGTAATTTTGAATGATTTTCCAAATTGTGTGAAAACAAAAGTTGGTAAATGTTCAACAACTAAATATCTTTGGGGAAAGATTCATAATCTCTATTCAACAAAGAAATCAGGTCAAGATG
This sequence comes from Pinus tabuliformis, assembly GCA_031772625.1. NCBI lineage: Eukaryota > Viridiplantae > Streptophyta > Pinopsida > Pinales > Pinaceae > Pinus > Pinus tabuliformis. Next base: position 440,495,628 of record CM062814.1, on the reverse strand, counting down.
TTATTGAAAACTCAGATCCTTCTGAGTATGATGAAGAAGGGTTGACCATAGAAGAATTTTCTAAGGAGGCAATCAAGCTTATAAAAGAGCTCAAGGCTGAGAAGATCTGTTCCAATATTCTTGAAGAACAAGTTCAAGGTCTCAAAATTGAAGTTTAAGAACACAAATGTATTGAAGAGTCACTTCAAAATAAGTTGGAAGAAATCAATAATACAACGACATGTGATCTCAAGAGAGAAGTCCAACAGAAGCAACAAGAACTCGACACAGCATTTGCAAAGATTAGCAGGATCACACAACAGATGAAGGAAGTAGAAATTGAAAGGAAGGAATCTGATCAAAGATACATATCGGTCGTTGACCAAAATAAAAATGAAATAGAAACATCTTCAATAGAAATAAGAAGGCTTAGGATTGAAAATAAGAAACAGAAGGAATAGATACACGTTCTCAACGGAGAAGTAGAGAAGACCACTCTTCTCAATCTACAAGTTGAGGAGGTAGATAAAAAAAGGAAGATCTTGAAAAGATGGTTTCAAGAAGATATTTCTCAAAGGCAAGAAGAACTTGATGCAACTCGTGATGATATCAACAAACTCAAGGGATCGCTAAAAGAATACTTACAAGATAAGACATATGAAGAAGCGAAGATGAAGGTAATTAAAGATGGTAAATCTCCAGTTGATGAAGGTAGAGGCTCCATAGCTTCACAGGATGATTCTAAGAAGGAATTTAATCAAAGTGAAAATCCAAAGAAGAATTTTGCAACTCCAAAGAACAAGACCAAAGCAATCAAGAACAAAGGTCCACAAGTAACTACAACACCGCCTCCAAATAAGAATGAAAAATCTTCCAGGTATGTTCGTTTATTTAATGGTTATTTATTTTTATGTGCTAACTATGGACATATGGCTAGGGATTGTGAAGTTTTTTGACAGTTACAATCATTATCTACAAAATTGTAGAAGCAATGTTGTAGGATCACGAGACAGGTTCCACGATGATTTTGTCAGAAGAGAATACGTGCTAGATGGGCCAAATATTGAATGTTTCAAATGCCATAACTATGGCCATAGTTTTATAGACATTTTTGGGCACTTCAACCCCAATCATCAAATGTCCATAAACCAAGGGCTCCTAAGTCCCTAAAGGTGTTGTTCCAACCCCTAAAAGAACAAGGTCAACTGATTACAACATATCCCAGAAGTTCTCCATGAAAAACTACTCAGAACTGGTAAAAAATGGACCATTTCACCTGCTCCATGGTCAAAGTGCATTGCATCCCACCTTAATACACACAGCAGGTGCGATGCATGTTGAAAATCCCTTCTATGGGGTGCGATGGGCAAGAGTGGACAAATGGCAGGGTCAATCCACAAGGTGGAGGATCATGGAATCTTCCAGAAACTTCTCCTGTGACACTTGCCTCTCTGCATTCGCCCAGGGATGAGTAAGAGATCATCAATCTCCAAGTGGAATCAAGAACTATTAGAGAGAGGACACTAATCAAATCTCAAAAGCTGACTCATCTCCCTTGCAAACATCTATATATGGGTCCCTCATCCCAGAGATTTGGGGGCTGGAATTTTGTATCTTGTAAGGAAGTACTGTTGGTTTCTTGGTCCAACATCATAGTGTTGGGTGATCTAAGCTTTTCATGAGGTGAAGAAGGGCTTTCTTGCTGAGACGATGATGCTAGGTTAGAACAATTGGTTGTAGTCCTCTTTTCTCTTTCTTGATTATCAATAAAGCTATTCAAGTTTTCCTCCACATTCTTGTATGATTGATGTTATATGCATTTGTGTGGTCAATATATATCTGGTCCTATATTGTTTATGATAATAGATCTATGTTCTTGGATAGTGTTATGCTGATTTGATTCTACAGGTGCTTTGTGACGCTGGGTAGACAAGGAAGCGAGTAGCAAAGACCTATCAGAAGGGAGAGGAATCGAGTAAGGAACCAAGCGCAAGACAGAGGTTAGTCTCCTTATTCCCCTCTTATCTATTTCTCATAAAGGAAAAAGAAAGTAGTTTTTAGTTTGTTTGTTTATAAGGTAGCTACCAACCTTAGTGGGACTAGCAACTCTGCATAGACACTAGTTTTCCCGATAACAAAATGGCGACTGCACTGGGGAGCGAATAGATTGTTTGTTTATCTACATTTGTTTACCTTATAAACTTACAGACGGAGCTTGAAGTTAAGCCAGCTAGCCTTCAAACTGCATTTGCTATGCAAGTGCAAAAGTAGATCAATGTTGCTTTAGTCTATCTCCAGGTTTTGTTTATGAATTAAACAATTGATTTACAAGCTCTCTAATTGCCCTTGTGGTGGCTCTAGTAAGCTCCTTAGATCTATCCCTGTGATTGATTTATTGATTACCACTTGCTCAGCCTAAATCCCTGAACTGAGCTGCAAACTGTGACCCGGAACCCAGCTAAAGTCTCGTCCCTGGTCCATCGCACTGTGTCTTCTTTGAAACCTGAATGCATCTCACTTCTCGAGTGTAGTAGGTGCATTGCATTTCAGTTTCCCTATGCTACAGGTGCGCTGATCAGACCTCTTTTGCTCTTAGATTTTAGCTTCTGTGTTCATACTTTTCAGCTCTATTCAGGAGTTTTGCTGCCTGTAGTCAGTACACCTCTGTTGAAACCCCCTTCCTTGTCGTTAATCTGCCTCCATTGTGTAAAGAACTGTAAATGTTTTTATGTATTTTTGATTCATTTTCAGTTCTCTTTTACAAAGAAGTAGCGTAATTGAACTATTGTTTCTTGATTTGAAAGTGTCGCAAGTGTCGTTTTTAGTCATAGAAGAGAATCTGATTGTTCTTGATAGTCGATTACACAGTTACTCTTGTATTTGACTTGAATTGGTAGTTTTTCAACTATCGAAAGCAAGTTTTCAATTCCAAATAGCAAAGTGTCGTCATTGTCCTCATTTTGTTTTGAAAAGAAGCTTGTTAGTAATTGTCACTTTGAAAAATAATTCAAATTTTCGCTTAGATTTCTTTTTTATCATTCACACATTAAGAAGGCTGAAAACAAATACATGCATGTGAATTTGCATTTAGACTATTTGATTCATTTGATTTAGGACAAGTGCATATAGTGTGTGCTCTTTGCTCTATGTTGAAAGAAAATCATATCTCTTTCCTTAGTAGCTAGGATTTTCATTGCAAAAAGAAGATTAAACGACTGTTTATCATCTTAGATTGCATTTTAGGAATTGTACATCTACATCACGCAGTGAACCTGAAAGGAAAATTTCTTAAGTAAGATCAACTTTAAAATAAATTTAATGAATCTAAAAACGCTTTGGAACCTAACGCACAACATCTAGAAGTCTAGGCTAGAGACGTATTTCGGCGTCGTAAAGCCTGGTAACTGTTGTTTTCACTGTTGGTTGGGTGATTCCTCTACTTTGAGACGACAAGTGCCAGTACGGACTTGTGTTCCCACCTACCGTCGAGTATATTTTGGGAGACCATAATAGGCTTTATCCTTTATCCATAGGAAGCTGTGTCTGCCACCCTATCGATCGCAATGCACTGAACATAGCATTCGGGAATAATGACTGTCGTACCGTAAAAAGTATTCTGCAGTTTTATGATTGGTTTGGTAATCCCTCTGTCTATATTTCCAGAGCAGTCCCTTTCGTTCCTTTTCAGACTCCTTAACGGAAAAGGTCCATCTGAGCACTTGTCACTTTAGGCTCATTAAAAATCAAAGGCAACTAGAGTAATCTTTTGTTTTCTCTAGACTCTTAAAAATTGAAAAAGAAAGTTGTGTCAAAGCGTATAAAATTCATCTAATTCGGAAACATACTTCGCCTTGATTTTTAGTTGATCGAGTAATCCACAATCGTGGAAGAAAGTCAATTGAAACCCCGTCGTTCGTGGAGGCTTACGAGTCAACCGTCTTTGTCTCCAGAGTCAAAGCTATTACAGACAAAGCAAACTCGTTTAACCGGTTCCAAATCCCCTGGTAAAGTTAGAACAAGTGTTCCAACACCATTAGAGACTCTGGTTACTCCAAACATTTTTGGTATCCCTGCCTTTATAGAAGAAGTTCAGCAGCCACCAAAGGACAATAGAACTGATCCTAGTGTGAAGGTAAACAATTGTGTTACTGAGCCAGCTCCATCTACAGCTGATTCGGAAGGTGCTATTCCCCAAACATCTGTTGCTGCAGATTCTATACCTTCTTCAGCACCAGAAATATTTTACGAACCAGATGGTCTACCTCTTCCACCTGGTCTGATTGCTATAGAAGAGATTGTGGAAGATCCTCCATCTAGTACTCCATTGTGATTTGGAGTCGGGATCACTCTATATCCTTCTTCATCAAAAATTAGTGTACCGCCATCGGAAGCTCCTGTAGAGTCGCTAGGCAATCTTTTGGATAGACTAGAAATGTCTGAACAACCGTCGATATCTAGGACTGTGTCATCCGACACAGCGATGGCAGAACTTCCTGCTGTCACTCCAACAATGTTCGCCGGCATACCATCTGTCCCAACTAGCTCTCAATCGCTAGACGGGGCCCACTCAGGGGCTAGTTCGATAGTATGGTCCGTTCCTGTTTGTTCATTCGGAATAGTATCCGGGAACTCTTATGTTGAGTCTCAGCAAATTATTCCTTCAGGGTGTCAATTTGGGCAGTGCGGTCCTCAAGGGCAAACAATTCCTTTAAGTACCAGATTACCATCGTATGGGGGGCAGTATACCCTTTCATTTTCTCCTCTGGGAGGACAACCATACAAGAGTTCACAACAAAATTCAGGTTATCCTGGAGTTACATCTAGCGGTTGGGTGCCGATACTGCCTTAACAACCAAGAGTTGTATATTCGATGCAACAATGTTTACCTATGTCAAATATACCAACTACGCCGGCTATTGTGACGGTGTCACAAGTACAAGCGCTACCCATTGTATGCCAACCTCAGGTTTCTCAGGTTGTAATGCAACAGCCTCTTGTCCCTGCAACTCAACCACAATTACCAACTAGTGGAATGACACAGGCCCAAACGGGTACAATTACCCCTCATCTTGGTCAAACGGTTAGTATTGGACAATAGCACATGGCTTCGCAGCCATGGCTGGTGCAATACCAACAACCGCAATTCCAACAAGTATACCAAGGATTTGAGCAACAAATCTTTACAAATAGTGGGCAGTCGTATATCCAAAATGGTCAAAATCAACCATTCTACAATGGTTATGCCCATCAACCTTACCAAAGTTACCAGCATCAAATGCATTATGCTGGTATGCAGAGACCAACTGCTCAGGCAATCCCATCTTATCCTGGGTATGCTTCGCCAAACCTGAATCAACAGTTACCCTTCGTGGAAACTTTGGAGTTACTGGATCTAAATAGGTTAACGAACGATCCAATTGCTTACGCCCCTTGGTGGCCAGCAATTCCGCATAAACTTCCGTCGAATATTCCTAAATTTAATGGAAATCCAGGTGAAGACCCATCGAATCATGTGATGACATTTCATCTGTGGTGTACATCAAACACCCTAAACGATGATTCGATTAGTCTTCGCCTTTTCCAAAGGACGTTAACTGGTCCGGCAGCAAAATGGTATATCGAGTTACCCAGAGCTTCGTTTGACAACTTCAGTACCCTAGCCACAACCTTTTTAACCCATTTTCAATTACTGATAAGGTACGAAATGAGAACAGAACTTCTTACCAATTTCAAGCAAACAACATCCACTCACATATCCGATCATATTCATGAGTGGCGATGTCGTCGTAGAATGGTAAAAACGTATGTTCCTGATTAGATTTTAGCTTAATGGTTTATTAAGTCATTATTACCTTCCATTACGGAAGATGTGGCAAAAGGAGGAGCCGTCACTGAAGATAAAGTAATTGCTCATGCACAATATCTAGACTTGATTTATACTCAGTCTGGCACGCTCTATGATAAAATCCCTGACACTCCCAGACCAGAATTTTCCATCCCTCCTCCTCCTAAATCAAACAATGACTCTCATGCTGGTGATGGCGTGATTGGTACGACAGACACGAAGTTGATAAAGGCTACATCTAAAAAGGCCCGTAAGATTTCTAGTCAAAATGCAAAAGAAGAACTTCTCGCCTTGGAAGTAAATGCCGTCTCGACTGATAAAGGCAAAGAAACCAAGCAACCAGGAGGCAAGAAGAAAAAAAAAGGGAAGAAGAAGAAACAGGAGGAATCATCACCTGAAAATTCTTCTACAAACCCTACTGGAGATAGGAAACCAAAAAATCCATGCTTAATATGTGATGAGGATCATTGGACAAAAAATTGTCCACATAAAGCTGATACTAAAAGATTCTTCAAGAATTCAAACACCTCAACAGTATTGACTGATCCGTTTCCAAATCCAGGAACAAATCTGGTTGCTAGTGAAAATGCTTCCCCGTCCCAAGTGCTGATGTTGTCGGTTTCGAAACAACAAAATGATGCTTTGATATCGACAAGGAATAAAGATTACGGGAATCCACAGCTGTCGAACAACAAGGATAAAGATCAACCTAGTAGTTCGACAATGACTTCGACAGAAGTTGCGCCACCCATCATTCCAGAGCTAACAATAAAACTGCCAAAGGGAGTAGTACACAAATCAACATTTAATCCTCGTGCCAGAGTAGCACAACATTATAATATAGTGGAAGATCTGGCCCAATCGCCATCCGCTATGTCGACACTTGAGGTACTGCAAAATTGCCCATCCCAAAAGAAGGCTTTATTATCAGCTATAGGTGAGATAGACCCAAAGGATTCTAATCTTGTGTCCTTTAGTCAAAAAGGATACAATCCTCAGTTACCAGCTCAACTAGCTTTCCTCATTCAAGTGAAAGCCCTCAACAAAATTGTTCATCGAACAATTATTGATGAGGGGGCATCTACATGTATTATGTCGATGAGTTGCTGGAAAAATTTAGGATCCCCAACCTTGTCGCAATCTTCGACAACATTAAAAGCATTTGACGGACGAACGTATACCCCATATGGTATTCTAAGTAACTTGCAAGTTGAACTAGGGGGGAAAACAGTAGAAATAGATGTTGAAGTAATCGATGGAAACCTCGATTACAACATCCTACTAGGTAGACCATGGATATATGCTATGGCTACAGTTGTGTCGACCTACTTTAGGAAGATTGCATTTCCTTTTCAAGGAGGAATTACAATCGTCGACCAACAAACATTTCTCCCCAATAGTTTCCAAGTTACGAGAAGCATTCCGATGATCCATGGAAGCCCCCATACGCTTCAAAATATCGGAGTAGGCCTACTAAAAGACCCTATATTAATGGGGACTTTTTCCCTCCCACCTCCAATCAATCTGGCGGAAGTGGCAATAGTAGGAACCTGCAATATGATATCTTCGATTCAAAAGATATCAGAAAACGATATTAACATGGATCATCCGCAGGTATTGCCTCCAAGCCCAATAGAAATATTGTAGCAATCAATGTTTTTGGCATGGGAGGCAGACACAAATCAATGCTCATCAAGCGTTTGGATAGATAGGTCTAAGGAATATGGCACCCCTTCAGATCCTTGGTCACAAGTGCATTACACCGACGAAGGAATTGTTCAGTCAATGATAACTGACGGGGCACCATGGGAAGACTACCACCATCGTTCCCATATTCTGGATTGTCAAGAAGATACTCCTGATGACCTTCATCATCCTTCAGTTTTTGATTTCCTATCAAATACTGTAAACACGGTGGATTCTGAGCGAAACTTATCCAATATTGAAGAGACTATCGCCATAAATATCTAGACCAAAACGGATGTTGTAGAGAATATTTATGTTGGAAAATGTTGTTCTCCTTCAGAACTGGAAATATATAATGCTCTTTTTCGCGAATTCAGAGATGTCTTTGCTTGGTCATATGATGAAATGCCAGGCATCGACTCGAGTATAGTTGGACACGAAATCAAGATGTATCCAGATGTCAAACCAGTACGACAACGGCTACGGCAGGTGCACCCCAAGAAAGCCGCTGCCATCAAGGCAGAAGTTGAAAAGCTTCTCCATGCTGGTTTCATTTACTCAGTTCCTCTAACCGATTGGGTATCGAACATTGTTCCTGTAATGAAAAAACAAGGAACGATTAGAGTGTGCGTCGATTACAGGAATGTAAATCAAGCTTGTCCTAAAGACAACTACCCTACACCCTTTATTGACCAGATAATTGATGAATGCACCGGATGCGAAATCTTTTCTTTCATGGATGGATTCTCTGGGTATAATCAAATAAATATCCGCCCACAGGACCAGTCAAAGACTGCATTTATTTGTCCGTGGGGCACATTCGCATATCGCAAATTACCCTTTGATTAAAGAACACAAGGGCAACGTTTTAGAGGGCAATGAATTATGCCTTCCATGACATCAATAACATCGTTCAACCATATCTCGACGACCTTCCGGCTCATTCGCGAAAGCAGACCGATCATCCGCAGCATTTGAGAGTGATATTTCTACATTGCCGACACTACAAGATACGACTCAATCCACACAAATGTGTGTTCTATGTCAGTTCTGGTCATTTAATTGGATTTGTAGTCTCAAAGGATGGGATTCGTCTCAACCCATGTAAGGTTCAGGCAATCATAAATTTTCCTCCACCTTCAAATTTGCTTCAGATTCAGAAAATCCAAGGGAAAGAAAACTTTCTGAGGAGGTTCATTCCAAATTACGCTGAACTTGCTAAAGGTTATACACGTCTATTGAAAAAGGAAGTTCCCTTCATCTGGGATCAGGTCACGCAAGCTTCCTTTGATGCTTTAAAAGAATCCCTAATGAAAGCATCATTAATGTACGCTCTTGATTATCAAAAAGACTTTAACATGTATTTGGCTGCAGCGGATACAACCATTGCAATGGATTTAGTTCAAGAAGACAACATAATTGAACATCCTATATATTATTTAAGTAGGAACTTAAATTATATAGAAATCAAATATTCCTATGTTGAAAAGCTGGCACTCGCAGCTATTCAAGCGATACAGAGATTTCGACATTATGTCCTCTTTCGAAAAACTACCATTCTGTCAGATTGCAACCCCATGACTTATATATTGTCGCGACAGTTGCTGGGGGGCAAATATTCAAAATGGATAGCAATTCTTCAAGAGTTTGATATGGAATTTGTAAAATCCAAGTCAAAGAAATCCCTGGTTTTCGCGGAATTACTATGTGAACTCCCATTGTCGTCCAACGATGAAACATCAAAAGAAACAATCATGGATGAATCTTTGTTTCTGATATCTTCAAGCAATCCGTGGTATGGAGATATAATCATCTATCTCCAAACCCAAAAATATAGGCCTAATACCTCCCGCTTCGAACAAAAACATATTCGATACCAATCAAAAGACTACATGATCATCGGTGATACACTTCACCGTCATGGTGTCGATATGGTTCTGAGGAGGTGCCTCACCCATGAGGAAGCCGAAAAAGTCCTGAATGATTGCCATTCAGGCGCATGTGGGGGGCATCAATCTGGTTACGCTATGGCGCAAAAATTTTTACGAGCAGGATACTTCTGGCCAACAATGTTCAAAGATTGCATAACCGCAGTCGGAAGTTGCCATGCCTGTCAAATTTTCGATAGCAAAACCAGAAAACCACCCACACCTCTACAGCCAATAGTTGCTGTTGGGGCATTCGCCAAATGGGGCATTGATTTCACGACATGTAACCCCACCTTGACTGGGGGGCATGGGTATATCATAGTCGCTGTAGACTATTTTACCAAATGGGCCGAGGCGATGCCTACATTAGATAACACTGGTGAAACAACTGCCCTTTTATTTTTCAATCATGTAGTCGCCAGATTCGGCGTTCCATAGGCTATAGTCACAGATCATGGATCGCATTTTCACAATCACATGATGGCGGAATTAGCTGCCAAATTAGGGTTGTCTCACAACAGCTCTACTCCATATTACCCATAGGCCAACGGACAAGTTGAAGCAATCAACAAGGTCCTGAAGCGCATGCTGCAAAGGATGATTGGAGTCCACAAAAGGTGTTGGCACCTGATCCTGTACTCGGCCTTGTGGGCATACTGAACATCGGTAAGGAATGCAACCGGGTTTACACCCTTCCAACTGGTGTATGGCCTAGAAGCAATCTTACCAGTTCAGTGTGAAATCTCGTCCCTCAAACTCGCAATCGATCTTCTCCCTAGAACTTCAGAATAGGAGGCTCATTTCTTGGAACTAATCCAATTGGATGAAACCCATCGTGATGCCACTTTTGCTAACGAAGCCCATAAGAAGTGAGTCAAGGCGCAGTTCGACAAGAATGTCAAACCCCGTGTCTTCTCAGAAGGTGACTTGGTCTTGCTTTACGACCAAGAATCCGATAAATTGGGAGCAGGTAAATTCAAGTCTTTATGGATGGGACCCTATATTTTTAAACGTGTATTAGCAAAAGGAGCCTACAAGTTAATGGATTATGACGGAATTCCGCTGGTGCAACCCCGTAACGGGTTGTACCTTAAGCATTACTACGCATGATGCAGTGTAGTAACCCATATGCTTTTGTTACATTTTTGTTTTCGCTAAGGGTAATTGTTTTGGTCAAGTAATCCAATTTTTACATTTGTTGCAGATGTTGAACCTATTGGAATCGTTTGTTGTATATGCCGACGGAGCGAGTCGTAGTTCGCGGAACCTATCTTCTGTGGCCTGGGTCATTTTTGATCCAAGCGGTGAGTTAGTAAGTTTTAGAGGGGTATGTATTGGTCGGTCAACAAATAACATCACTGAATATGATGCCATCACACATGGCATACGCCGACTTGTCGTCAGGCTAGACTCATAGCTCGTCATACTACAACTCACTGGTATCTACTCTGTTCGAAATCTAGCTATCTATCACATGTTCCTAAGGGTCAAGATTTTGGAAAGGAAATTTGATTTTATTCAATATTAGAATATTTCCAGAAACTTAAACACATTAACAGACTCATTGGCAAATTATGTGTTAGATAGACATTTGCAACATTTATAAAAAGAAGCATTTCATCAATATTTGCATTCGGATCATGTAACTTAACCAAAATAAAATTCCGAAAATCAAAAATATATATATAACTGTTTATGGTTTACACATAATGTTCTGTAACCAAGACAAAATTGGTCAAATGACCCAAAAATCAAAACGCTAGGGGGCACCCTAGTCTAATGATGCTGGTGATAACAAGTCACCGCCTGTGCAATCATGCGTAAAAGCCTAGTTCATTGACTCGGCACGCCGGTAGTATGTCGCTGCAACCTCAAAGGCAGCTCGTCATTCCTCACATTTGGAATACCAAGAGTGAGGCCCTCGACCTGATCATGTAATGCTGAAAGAGTCTTGGCCACATCAAGGTCACGAAGGATATCCCTTCCCACAGCCTCTCCTGCCGGAGCGGTAGCTGGCACTCTCAGGCATACTACTGGCTGAACTGGTCCAACATCTGCATGAGCACATGAGTTCTGATTAGTCTTGATAGAATAAAGCACAAGAACATTATAAAGAGAAAAAATAAACATATATATGGTCAAAAATTTTACCAATAGCACCCCACTGCTCGCTAGCCGGCAGTACCAAATCCAGGTCACCCCGGAAATCCATACCAGCATATGGATACTCGGAAAAAACCATCTCCTGATGATCAAACCACCCGAAGAAGGTATCAGAAAAGGAAACCTGAGACTGACCAGCATGTCTGGACATATGGTCGACCCATCTCTGCATCCGTGGCTCAGTCGGTGGAGGTAAACCAAGTGAAATATACTGCGACTGTATCAGCGGGATCTTTTCCAAGGAAAAAGCGGTCAAAATAGAATCGTACCCAAAGTTCTTCAATCTTCCATTTTTCATGTTGGTCAATTGTTCTTTCATCACAAAGAGTACTGCATCACACCAGTTGAACACCTTTGGTTCAAGGCATTCTAAGGCATACTGCATATAAGATCGGTTGGCCACATGAAGAGCCGCACTACCAGCCATTCTAGCAAAAGTGAATAGAATGGTCCTCAAGGGCCTGTCAGTGACATCTCAGATATTGATCTTGCCATCCTTACTTGGCTGAGATCCCTCTCTGCAATACCTGTGAATGTAATCTCTCACAGATTCACCCCCACGGGCCGAACCTGATAATGAGATAGGGGCACCCTACCTCGATAAGCTGGTCAAAAAGTAGATGTCCACGACAGTCAAGGGGATAGATTTTCCCCTAATCTGGAACACCTAGCTGGTAGGATCCCAGGCATCGAGAAAATACTGCAACAAGTTGATTTGTTGCCTCATGCTAGAGATGCGGAAAAACTTGAATAGGCCACAGTTCTGCGGTGCATTTACCGTAACCGAATCATGTAAAGCAAGCATGTCCTCTTCTTCATGCTCACATTCTCGCTATGTAATAGGAATTTTGCTCCAATGAATCTCTGAAAACAAACAAGAGAAGAGTTAGATCCTGATTTGGTGAAAAACAGGAAAAAATTTCCATAGAAAATTGTGCACAAATTTCCCTCCTTGCGCCCATCACACCCCCAATAGTGTTTTGGGTGCATTGCATGCTAACTGTCCAGTGGCTAGGCCAACATGCAACGCACCTTTCGATATAGAAAGGGTGCGATGGAGCCAGGGCGAGTTTTTCAAACCCCTGAGGCTCAGAAAAACCAGAAATCAGGCTCAAAATGCAAAATGGAAAGGATGAAATGAAAGAGCTCAGGTTTAGCTCCTACCTGGTCCAAACGGCACCGAAAATTGTCCACAGAATCTCCCAGAATCAGCTAGTGAAAATCAAGGGGGAAAACCACCTCCAAAGCTCCAACAAACCAAAGTTCAAATGAAATGGTAAAATGAGGGGTAAAAGCACTTTTAGATTACTTTTTACGTAATTCAAGTAAAATATTAGTGTCTTAACTCATTTTTTAAACATATATTGTTCATTTCTAACTAGTTTAATGAAGCAATTGAGTAGGCAGTACAACCTTTGAAGGAACAAAGTTATTAATGGTAAAATCAAGAAAATCAATGACCATTATATCGAGGAGTTTTAACACGGAATTCAAGCTCGTTAAAAAATAAACATAAGCAATGAGCAAGTGTTCCCCCAACGTTTAAGCTCATTAAAAAATGAACCATTTTCTGGTAAATAACCATCGTGAATGTATTATCATCAGCCTTTGAAGCCTTGGTCGTGTTCTCATCATCACCTCCACTCTATATTGGCCGATCATTCACCTCCACTTGATTGTTTACCCCTTCTGAGGAATAACTGCAAAGAGTGATCCTGTTAGCCATCCTTGTGACACTGCCGTGATTGGAAAATTCCAAACCTTACCTGGAATCAGCTGCTACCTGAATCTATCACTCGTTCCTCAAAAAATGAGTCTCCTTTAAGCTCTTTTCAACTGACTCGTAAAATATGAAAAGATTGCCAAGCCATTGGCCTCTCTAGCTCGTTAAAGTGACTAGAAGTGCTATCCCTCCTTTAGATTTTAATCTTTTCGGACCTGAGGGATTATTACACAAAAAGATTGAGCGCTTGTTTTGTTCGGCTCATTAAAATTACCGAAAATTCATCCCTTTTGTATTATTTTATACTTTTTTCGGACTTAAGGGATTAGATGACGAAATAGGATTTTTGGAGTTTCCTCTATGTCCCTTTTTAGACTCTCTAAAATTGAAAAGGATCGAGTTATCTTTGTCATTAAACTCGTTAAAACCGAATAGCGACAAACTTGTCCATAACAGACAAGAACGAGTTTCACTACCGCTAGGCTCGTTAAAACATAGCGATGGGTTTGCCCGAAGGACAAATTATAGAACAAGCATATGTTATCCTCCTCAAGCTTGACAAAAATAAAGAGGTGCTGGTCAGCAATGACTGGGGAAAAATTGGGTAGAAAACTTGAAGAAACTTTGTTGGTAGCAAGTCGCTCTTGAACATGACACTTTCACTTCGCATCCGAGTCGGGTTGGGTTGTTCCATTCACTGGTCACATCACCATGGTTCCATCACACCATCCATATTTGGGGTTAATTCTATCAATACATCATGTCAGTGTCGCCGATATGTTCAAGAGAAGTCGCTCAGAGAATTCACCTGTGTCTCACCCACTGCAGTACATTTACGCTCCATTCTTTCATGACCGCCACCCTGAACCTTATATCACCAGATCGTTTTCACCTCCATTAAAATCATTTGCTCCATTCCATGTCATTGATGTGGGATTCACTAAGGCCCTCCTATGATGGATCGCTTCTTGTCGACATCAGCTCATTATCCAAGAATTCGATCTAGGAACAACCCTTTCAGTACTTTGAAGCTTGCATGCCTCAATGGCAAGTTTCTCACTTCCGGCGATAGGTTTACATCAATGGCCTTCGACCGAAAGATTTTGCGTGGTGTTCAACGCCAAGTCCCTTATTCACACCACGTGAATTGTACTGTAGTACCTTGAGGGTCATCATCATTATCGGTGATTCCTCTTGCACCTGTTAACAACATACAACAATGGCTGGTAATCAGGCGATGTCTTTCCATGTTCGACTCCACATCTCTCACATGGATCGAATTGTACTTTGAGTGAAGATCGAAAGCGATTGAAGACCCTGGATCTAGTTTCATCCATCCGGGCTGTGATATATATTCAGGAAAATAAAGACATCAAATGTACATCATTGCTGCACAGATAATCATCCAATCTAAGGGATGATGGCTCTACCCGAATCATCAATCTACACTCAGACGATTGTCTGTCTCATGTACATGAAAATGAATTTATAAAGTTGAGCATGGGAATTCCCGCCTCAGCTAGATCATGAAAATATTATGAAGATAATTTATTGTATTGTATCTTATTACAGGTCGCCTTCCAGCTTGAAAAAACTTCGGATCCTCATGATAAAGCATTTCACCCGACATCAAAAGATTAACGACCTCATGCTTTAGGGGGCAACTGTTATAGACATTTTTGGGCACTGCAACCCCAATCATCAAATGTCCATAAACCAAGGGCTCCTAAGTCCCTAAAGGTGTTGTTCCAACCCCTAAAAGAACAAGGTCAACTAATTACAGAATCTCCCAGAAGTTCTCCATGAAAAACTACTCAGAACTGGTCAAAACTGGACCATTTCACCTGCTCCATGGTCAAAGTGCATTGCATCCCACCTGAATACACACAGTAGGTGTGATGCATGTTGAAAATCCCTTCGATGGGGTGCGATGGGCGAGAGTGGACAAATGGCAAGGTCAATCCGCAAGGTGGAGGATCATGGAATCTTCCAGAAACTTCTCCTGTGACACTTGCCTCCCTGCATTCGCCCAGGGATGAGTAAGAGATCATCAATCTCCAAGTGGAATCAAGAACTATCAGAGAGAGGACACTAATCAAATCTCAAAAGCTGACTCATCTCCCTTGCAAACATCTATATATGGATCCCTCATCCCAGAGAACCGGGGGCTGGAATTTTGTATCTTGTAAGGAAGTGATGTTGGTTTCTTGGTGCAACATCATAGTGTTGGGTGATCTAAGCTTTTCATGAGGTGAAGAAGGGCTTTCTTGCTGAGAGGATGATGCTGGGTCAGAACAATTGGTTGTAATCCTCTTTTCTCGTTCTTGATTATCAATAAAGCTATTCAAGTTTTCCTCCACATTCTTGTATGATTGATGTTATATGCATTTGTGTGGTCAATACATATCTGGTCCTATATTGTTTATGATAATAGATCTATGTTCTTGGATAGTGTTATGCTGCTTTGATTCTACAGGTGCTCTGTGAAGATGGGTAGACAAGGAAGTGAGTAGCAAAGACCTATCAAAAGGGAGAGGAATCAAGCAAGGAACCAAGCGTAAGATAGAGGTTGGTCTCCTTATTCCCCTCTTTTCTATTTCTCATAAAGGAAAACAAAAGTAGTTTTTAGTTTGTTTGTTTCTAAGGTAGCTACCAAACTTAGTGGGACTAGCAGCTCTGCATAGACACTAGTTTTCCCGATAACACATTGCGCTCGTGGTTGCAGATATTAGATGGAATCACCTATGGACAATATTGAATGCTTTAAGTGTCATAACTATGGGCACATGGCTTGAGATTGTAGGAATAAGAAGGTCTGGAAAAGGAAACAGGTACATGAAGACAAAACAGATAACAAGGTTTTAGCGGTTATGATTTCAGGATTTGTAAAAGAAAAAGGTCAGGAGGAATTAGCAGTTGCTTTAGATAATGACTCAAGTCAAGATGGCTTGTTAGGTGACTCACTATTTTGAACAATTTGGCTTGTTGACTCCTTAATGTTTGTACAAGAGGAGTCTATACAACAATATATGGCACAAGTCTATGATTAATAGGAAGGTAGTTTGAACAAGATGGTATTTTCATTAAAGGTTTAGGGGGATCAAAACATAGAAAATTTTAGGGGTGAATGTTCGCCCTTTGGCGAAATTAAGGGGTTTTAAATTTTTAGTGGGCGAATATTTTGTATCATAGTACATTTTTACAAATCACCTCAAATAGCCCACCTTATTTTAAGGGAGAGGGTAAAAAAGGTAAATTTATCCCTTGAAATTAGGAGTTACAACCTTCCTCGCCCATTTTCAAGAATAGGTTTTATTTAAGTGAATCCATTGGCCCATTTTCAAGAATAGTTTTATTTAAGTGAATCCTATGGGCCAAAGGCCCAAATACCATATTTATAAAAGACGTATGGTAAATTAATAAAAATATAAATAAATGAGAGGTATGGTAAATAAATAAAACATTTTTTATATTTACTCCATAAGTCACCTTATATACATGCAAGGGTGTAAACAAATAAAAATATAAGTAAAGTGGAGGTATGGTAAATAAATAAAACGTCTTTTGATGTATGGTAAATAAATAAAAATATAAATAAACTAGACGCATGGTAAATAAATAAAACCTTTTTTATATTTAGTCCATAACCCTCATTCTATTTACGAAGGCTCAAGAAAAAGGTTTTATTTAAGTGAATCCTATGGGCCAAATACCATATTTGTAAAAGAGGTATGGTAAATTAATAAAAATATAAATAAACGAGTGGTATGGTAAACAGATTAAACATTTTTTTATATTTACTCCATAAGTCACCTTATATTTACGAACATTCAAAAAATGCTTTATATTTAGGTGAAACCTATGGGCAAAATACTATGAGACAAATACCATGGACTAGATTGTTATTAATACCATGCAAAAAAACATTATTAACCCTAATATTAGTATTAATAAAAATAAAAATGGCACATGGTATTGACCCATGGTATTCACCAAAATGGCACATGGTATTGACCCATGGTATTCACCTGGAATGTAGCCTATTTAAATGGGGGAATTAAACCAGCATAGATCCACCTTTACTCTAGATCTACTAACCCCAGCATAGATCCACCTTTACTCTAGATCTACTAACCCCGAGAGGTATCAAATATCATGATATGCAAATCCATCTTTACTCTAGATCTATTAACCCCTGAGAGGTATCAAATATCGTGATATGCAAACTAGCATAGAGTGAAAAAATATTTGATCCGATCAAGAGTAAAAATGGATGTTGTAATTTAATGTAGTTAAACATTTTAGCTTGGTTAAAATAAAAAATAAAATAAAAATCAACTATTAATTTTATTAATTTTTATAAATTACTAATAGTAATTTTTAAGCTCCAGGTTTATGATAACCCATGGTATTGACCCATGGTAATACCATGGTATTCATGTGAGCATAGACTATTTAAAGGGGAAATTCTATCATCTTAGATCCATCTTAATTCTCGGTCTCTACCAAGTGCTCAGAGGGATAAATAGATTTCATCCCCCTAAGAGTGGTAGATGTGGAGTTAAGATGGATATAGGTTGGTTTTTATGATAATGAAGATATTAAATAGACTTAGGAAATTATATTGTAAAAACATCTTAAGGTGAATGGTGAAATAATAGACATTGGACAAGTATATTTGTATACCTCTGTTTTAATGGATTGATTGCACCAGTCATCCTTCTATAACTTTCCAACATATGCTGGAGTAAACAGATTGTAATTTGGGTAATTTTTCCAATTGCAAATAGGAACATACTTGTGTATTGGTAGGAACATACTTGTGTATTGGCAAGCTGGTTATGAGGTCCCTAGAAGTGATGAATTTGAATTTTTCTTGGTTTTATATATAGTATTAGGTTTTTTCTCATGCTTTCTGTGAATGGCACGGGTGAATTTTATCCTACACCCACTAGGTTATCGATATGTAATTTTGGTAATTTTGATTTCAAAAGATATTTTAAAGAAATGTAATGATTTCATTTGTGTATTCAATAAACACAAGATTTTATAATTGAGTAAAATATTCGCCAAAAAAATTATGTATACATATCATATTATTGATAAAATCGCCTTCCATTTTTCCTATATACTATGGAGATTCGCCCATTTATTATACATGTAAATTTGGGGGGGTTCTTAAAATTTTCCCTAGAGCAAAACAATTGAAGGATTACAAGTTACCATGAACAAGACAAGATTATTCTGCAAAGGATATGAACAAGTGGAAAGAATTGGTTTCAACAGAACATTTGCACCAGTTGCCAGAATGGAAGCCATCTGGATGTTTCTCGCCTATGCATGTTCAAGTAAATAAAAGTCTACCAAATGTATGTTAAGTCAACATTTCTAAATTGAGCATTAGAAGAAGAATTTTACATCGAACAACTTAAAGGTTTTCTACTATCAGAAAAAGAAGACTATGTTTGCATGTTAAAGAAGGCTCTGTATGGTATGCTCGTCTTGATGGATATCTACATCAACAAGGGTTCAAGAAAGGTTCTGCTGATACTAATCTTTACGTACAAATAGATAAGGATAATTTAACAATTGTTGAGGTATATGTGGATGATGTAACCTTTCGTAGCAATAATGATTGACTAAGTAAGAACTTTGCTACAAAGAGGCAAAGTGAGTTCGAGATGTCTTTACTTGGTGAGTTGACATACTTCTTAGGGCTTCAAATATCTCAGCAAGAGAAAGGAATATTTATGTCAAGTCAAGTACATGAAGGAAATGCTCAAGAAATTCAAAATGGAAGATTGCAAACTTGTCCTTACTCCAACAGTAATAGGTTGCAAATTGAGCATAGATAACTCATCAAAGGATGTGGATCAGAGGTTGTATAGATCTATGATTAGTATTCTTCTATATGTAACAGCCTCCCGACCAGATGTTATGCAGGGAGTTGGACAAGTAGCAAGATTCCAATCAACACCAAAAGAATCACATATTATTGCCATCAAAAGAATTCTTCGATATCTAAAGGGCACAACAGAATATGGCTTGTAGTATCCCAAGGGCAACAATCTCATTATTCAAGCCTTTACAGATGTGGATTGGGTAGGAATCATTCATGATCATAAGAGTACTAGTGGACCAACATTCTATCTAGGTGGTTGTCTCATATCATTGTTGAGAAAAATCCAAACCTCAATCTTGTTATCTACAGCGGAAGTAGAATACATTGTAGTGGCAGCTTGTTGTACTCAAGTCCTTTGGATGAAACAAACTTTGCAATATCTTCAAGTACAATTCAATGAGCCTATTCCCATCTTCTGTGATAACATCAGTTGCATCAGCATCTCCAAGAATCCTTTCATGCATTCAAAAACAAAACACATTCTGATAAAATATCATTTTGTTAGAGAACAAGTCGCTGAAAAGAATATCAAACTTGAATATGTTGGTACAAAATAACAAATAGTTGATATCTTCACTAAACCTTTACCTCATGAAGCATTTGAATATCTTTGCCAAAAGCTTGGAATTCTCCTAAGTTCTCATTAGATTTTCCTTATTTAAAAAATAAAGGAGGAGTGGAAGTGTGTACAGGTATGCAAGATGGTTGTGTTTCAGGGGGAGTTACCCTTTGCCATTGATGTCAAAGGGGGAGTGAAGGCAGTAGGAAGAGGTTCCCTGATCGCAGGGGGAGTACTTGTGTTTCCATCAATGCTAAAGGGGGAGATTGTTGATCTAAAGATGATCTGAGGTTGTCATTGATGTCAACCCAAGCAGCACTAGGGGCTACCCTAATCTTGCAAGGGAATTTTGACTTGAAAAATTACTCTATTTTGAGTCAAGGATCTTCTATATAGATTCTACTCGTCAAGATGTTTCTGTTGATATATGGCATGCCAAGTAATTCTTCACGGTTTGAGAGATATTCATGTTTGAAGTTAGTAACCCCAGTTAGTGGGCTAAAACCCTATGGGGTTGTGGCATGGCACTCATAATTGGTTTTGGTCATTGAATAGTCAAATGTTAATAATTTTATAAGCTCCTAAAATCCCTCCAACATTCTCTATAGAAGCCCCTCTCAACTCTATAAAAAGAAAGCTCATATATCCTCCAAGAGTGGCGATTGTGGCATTTTCGCTATAACATCCTTTCTACGAAGTCTTAGATTCTGAAATTAAAAACCCATTTGATTCGCAATCCTGATGAACGTTGTGGCTGAATTTCAGATTTTGTTTTGCTATATTTTTGGATATAGGATCTGTGGAAGTTAGGATTTTTGGAGGCTGCCAAATTTCATCTCAAAGAAGTGACATTGGGAAAATTGTCATAACTCTCTCTGAGAAGAGGATTGGAATTATGTAAAAAGTGGTGGATAGTGAACAAACTATAGTTTTATGTGGATCAATTTTAGAGCTAAAGGATGAAACAGTGACATGTGGCATGCCATACAAGTTTGATCTACTAAACTAGTCCATAATTAGGTCATTTTGATAGATTGGGCATAACTTTGTCTTGAAGAGTCCAAATTAGGTCAGACCTGTGGCCTTGGAAAGAAGACTCAGAGGGCTTCTACATGAATGAAGATCACATGTTGGGGATCTAAAATTGCAAAGATACATTAGATTAAATATCGTGCTCCTAGAAGGCAAGAAAAACTAGATCAAGTGTTGTCAAGGGGTGAAAAGGACAGACTTTGTAGGGCAACAAAGAGCAAGGTGCAGCGAAATGATGTAGTAGAGGTAAGCTACAGGTAAGTATATTCTGTATATGCATGTTCATCTCTTAATTGCATCAGGTTTTTTGAATTCTAATTTGTTGTTTTGTTTAGCACTCACATATGCTCTGCAGGATGTGGTAAGATTTGTTATTATCGTGTCATGGGTATTTCCTTGAAGACTTTGTGTAGGTATTATATATTCATCAAGAGAAGAATCAATGCATAATTGAATGTTCTAAAGAATGAGAAATGGTAGCATGACAAGAGAAGAAATCAAGGTGCAAAACAACAACAAGAAGTCCACCACATGAAGTCTTCAAGTGGGCAGCACTGCATACAGACATTATAAAAGTATCATTGTACAGAAGCATTGTAAAATCATCTTTGTAAAAGTTGTACAAGTGTCTATCTACCAAGAGTTGAAGAGGCAGTGTCAGGAGGTCTAGGATAATCATTAGGTGGTTGTGTCATAGTTGGGGTTATGGTCTAGTGCGTCTTCTTTTTCTACATCATTCTATATCATTGTAAAGTGGACCATTTTCCCTGGTACGGGAGTCCATTCTTCTTTTATTCTTCCATAGGGTGGTAGGGTGATGCTAGGTTCATGTATGAAGTCACCAACAAGTTCAAGCCTATGAAAACTTTAGGGTGGTAGGGTAGTGTTAGGGTGATTTGTAGCTCATTGGATGTTGGGCATCCGTTCAGTTGACAACTGAAGAATCTTGGGCATTGGAGCGCCCATCCAGTGGGAGCTGGAGAAGAATTCTTTTCTAGATTCTAGGAAGTTGGAGCTTTATTTTCAATTGGAGTTTAAGATTAAAGAATTATTAGAAAAGCGTTCGGTGCTTTTTGACCCAAAGGGGGTTTTCCACCTAATTGTGCCTCCTGTGTTCTTTTATTCACTATTGTTACTGCATAAACATTAATGATAATTGAAGATTAACTAATGCTCTGAAAATATTTAGAAGTGCTAATTGCTAAGGAATACTGACTCACACCCCTTGCTCTCAGTATTTTCCAATACTTTTGAGTTCAATCTGGTGCATATGTGTCTTATTATTTACTTCTGCAAAGTTTAGGTATCTTCGCTCTGTGTTATGATTTACATGAATTAATTCTTATTTACTACGTGAAAGTAGTAGATCTATAATATTTATGCATGATAAGTATAATTAGCAGCCTTCGCGAAGATATATAAGATGTTTAGATAGATTTGCAGTAGTTATCTGTTCGGAAGGGTTAAAGGTGTATGAAGATAGATCTAAGCTATAAGGACTGGAGGAACACATCAAACAGGCCTTTGGATGTAGAAACCTAGTTCTAGCATCCCCCAATATTTCTTTGGGTAAGACTATAGCCCACGCTACGCAGGGTGTTTCCGAAAGGGCCAAAAATTAGGGTTTTTTTGGTTGGCACAAATAACGTTGAACTTGGGTCAGTCCCCATCAAGCTAGCAAATGGTTCGGCTACCGGGACCAAGATCGATCTGAGGAATGTGTGATGTTGGATAAGTGGTTCCCTACTAAGAAGGAAATCGAGAAGTGGATTGATTAGAATTTGCACGTGTTTACAGCTCAGGAGAATAGAAACACGTGATTATCCAACGATCAATGGTTCAGAAGATATATGTACACAAACTAAACCAAAGCCTTTTTATGTTTCTTCGCTTGTGAATTGCATGAGTGGCTATCTATATTAGTGGACAGTCATGGTATGTGGAGGCTTGATGACCCTATTGTGTTGACTCCAGAGCTTGTGAAGTGCCTGGAAGTTTAAAAAATTGGCATCGCGTGGGTTTTTGATCAATAGATTTATTGTATCTTAGGAGGATTCATCACTGAACTTGTGATTGATACGACCATCAGCTATAGCAAAGCAGAGTGCAGGTTCTTCAAGGGACCATGAGGTAAGTATTTAAAACCTCTAAAAACATGGATTAAGATGTTGTTGTGCGAAAAAAGGGTTATGCCACTGCCTTTTGTTTGGGACTACGTGAAGTGGAAAACCCTTCAGGAGGAACAAAGAATTAAGCTCTAAATACAGTCCACTGTTAGGATCCTCTTCCAGTGATGATGAAGGAATTATTCTAAGTACACCATGAAGCACGTTGTAGATAGTAAGTTATGGTATCCTAAGGATACCTCACCCATACACTCCAACTCCACCTCCACATTTGTCGCATACACCTAGATACCTTCACCTCCACCTCCACCTCTGCATCAACCATTCAACATGGTGAACATAATGAAGATGTTGATATTCAAAGGGGTCGGAAACAAAGACCCTGAACAATTCTGGTTTTTCTTGGATGTTTTATGGACAACACAATAGATTACAGATGATAATACAGAGAAAGCACAGTTGGTCACAACGCTACAGGATAGAGGATTGACTTGGTACATTAAGTTTTGTATGGATAGACCTGGAGCGACAATGGCAGAGACTCAGTAGGTGTTGAACAGTGAGTTTAAGAAGCCTAAGTATGAGAAGCAGTGTGTAACCAAGTTTAAGGAAATACAATAGAGGGTAAATGAGTCCTCATGGGACTTCGATCAGAGGCTAAAATGCCTTATCTAGTAGGCTAATATGAAGATCACATATGATCAACACAAAGTCAGGTACATTTCTTCGTTGTTGCCTCATCTGAGATTTCCATTATCACAGCAAAAAATAGGGACGCAAGTAGAGGTTGTGGAGATGATGATGAGGTTGGAAGCCTCTCTAGTACATGATATGAATGTTGGAGTACAACAGATTTAGTCACAGCTGGCAAGCCTGCATAGGGAGCTGCAGAGCTTGAAGACAGGAAAGGAAGATTAACCAGAGGTGCACACTGAAGTCAGGTGTATAAAATACAAAGACAAGGGACATGATAAGGATCACTGCCTTGTTTATCAGAATTACCATATTGGAGGAGGTCACATACCATTGAAGCTGAAGAACATTATGGGACCAAGTGCAGGAGTACCCTTATGGTGTGCTATCTGCCAAATAGTTGAGAAGCACACAACTACCCATTGTCACCTCTTGTAAAATTTTGTGCAGACTCCACAACAGTTTTTCTATACCTTCTATAAGTTAGTTGGACATGATTAGAGAAACTGTCAAAGCTACAAATTAATGATGGAATGAGCCCCTACATATCAAATGCAGGTAGAAAATTGGCCTCAGGATCAAAGCGTAGGTGCGGCACATTGAGGGTTCCAAGAACGTGGAAGAGGAAGAGGAGGAGGGGTTGGAAGAGGTCGTGGAAAAATAATTTGTTATAATTGTGGTTGATCCAGGTGGATATTGGTGGCCACTCACTAATTCCACTTGGATCCCCTCTAATGCTTCTTACAGTTTTTTTCAGTTTCCTTAATTATAGCACAGTTTACTATTTTTAGCAGTTTTTCGGGTCCTAAACTTTCGGAGCCGTTTTGAGGCCCTAAACGACGTTTTTTGGGAAATCCACCGCCAACGATTTTTCTGATAAAATTTGTCTTTTCCATCGTATTCCTCGGAGAGATCTTTCCAATGGGCTATCATGCACGTCAAACAGAGATAGTACGACCAATTCGCGACCCCAGGAAGTTGATGTACCAACTTACCCAAAAACGGGGCCCACAATTTGGCGTTTCATCTTCTAGGGTTAGGTTTTGGAATGTGAAGAGTTTTCCATTATTTCTCAACAATAAATAGGCCTTCGAGCCTCATTGTAAGACAGTTCAGAGGCATGTAGCCACCACATCTCTTCTCAGAGATAAGCTACCATCGCCCTAACTGGTTTATTTCCATTTCTGTTTGTAAGCATATTTTAGTATTTTACAGTAATGAATTGAGGTATTATTTCCGCTGCATATCTGTCTTTATGGTTATCTCTGTATTTTATTGTGTTCCTATTTAAATTCAGATCAGTGGTATCAGAGCGGTCTGCTTTTCTTCTCTGCTTTTCTTTGCATGTCCCCAACGAGGTCGGGATATAAGGAGTTAGGGCTTGAACTGGTCGAACCTTTGCAAGACCAGCCTCGCAAATCCCGACGGCCTCCCATGGCGGATGAAAAGAAAGACGAGGGGGCAGGAGATCCTATCAAAATCTTGCTCGAAGAAGCCCTCGAGCGACAAAGGAACGCGATGATGGACAACTTTGCCCAAATCCTTCAGCGGCTACCCAGGGGCGACGCATCGGCTTCCAACAGCAACTCTGGAAACGCCACACCATTTAAGGTACAAGTTAATTTTGAAATCCCCATATTCGAGGGTCAGAGAGACGCAAATGCCGTTGATAAATGGTTAAATGTGCTAGAGGGTTATTTTTCTGTTCATGATTTTTCCAGCCGGGAAAAGATTATTTTCGCTCTTCTTAAAGCAGCCCCCCACGTCAAGGATTGGTGGGAAACCTACTGCGAACAGAAAGATGAAAGTACAGGCTCACTATTTTCAGTCGCACCAACTTGGGATTCATTCCGAGATGCCATCAAGGAGCAGTACTACCCTGTCGGAAGCTATGAGGATCAATACATAAAGTGGACCACGCTACGGTAGGGAAGGGACCAAGACGTACCAGAGTTTACCAATATTTTCCATACCATTCACACAAAGTTGGGTATCAAGGATACAGAGCAGCATTTGGTACTAAAATACCATGGCTGCCTGCACAAGTACATCCAAGAAGAAATAGAATTTCTGAACATCTCCTCGCTCGGCATGGCATACCGATATGCCGTCAAGGTCGAGCAAAAGTTTAAACAGAAGAAGCGAGACTTTGGGTCTGCAAATCCGAAACAAGGGAAAGGTGCCCCCAAACCGCAGAACAAAGGACAAAGCCAAGGTAGGGCGGCCCAAGACAACCCGCCAAAGCTGCAAGCAAAGAACAGCGCAGCGAAGCCGAAAAAGGACACTGGAAAGTGGTGTGAGTTCCATAAGAGCTCCACTCACAACACAAGTGAGTGTCGGGCCAAGCAGTCACTGGTGGCCGAGCTAAAGGTTTCAGAATCAGATGCATGTTCTGACTCTGAGTCAGAACTCGATAAGGGGAATGACAAAGGGAAGCAGATTATCGATGCGGAGCCCAATGCCACTGTTGCCACCACGAAGATCCAGAAGGAGGAACCTGAAGATCCAGAGGAGGAGGAGCATCTCTTCCACTCCCAGATGTGGGTAAAGGGCTCCCCGCTACAGTTCATTGTCGACAGCGGGAGCCAAAAGAACCTCATTTCGGCAGAGGTCATGAAACGGCTAGGCTTACCGACCACAGCGCATCCACAACCATACACCATTGGGTGGCTGCACCAAGGACGGGATCTTCGCGTGAGCCAACAGTGTCGCCTTCCATACAACATCAAGCCCTTCACGGATGAGGTATTGTGTGACATTGCACCCCTTGAAGTTTGTGATTTGTTATTAGGACAACCATAATTGTGGAAGTGACATGCTGTGTATGAGTCAAGGCCCCGTGTTGTTATTGTTACTTTGGGAAATAAGTTGTACAGGATACCAGAGGTAGCACCGCCTACCGCCATCTCTTTGGTTACTGCAAAACAATGCAGTAAGCTCATTTCCAAAACTAGGAAGTTTGTTTTCCTGATGATACGCCCTCAAGAAAAGAAGAAGACGGTGGCCACGACCTCTAGACAGGGCCCCTCCGCACGACAACTACAGATGGACAAGGTCATGGAGGAGTATGAGGACATATTCACCTCCCCCGTAGGGGTTCCTCTGCACTGTCAGGTCAAGCACTCCATTGATCTAACCCCAGGTTCGCCGCTGCCCAATGGACCAATCTATCGGCGCTCTGTTCTGAAGAACGATGAAATCAGGAGGTAGATTCAGGAGCTGCTGCAAAAAGGTCACATCCGTCTGAGTTCATCGCCCTGTGGGAGCCCGATCGTGCTGGTACCAAAGAAGGATGGGACTTGGAGACTCTGTATTGACTATCGGGCGCTGAACAAGATCACTGTCTGTAATAGGTACCCAATCCCACGGATTGATGACCTCCTGGACCAACTAAAGGGGGCAAAATATTTCAGCAAGATCAATTTGAAGTCAGGATATCACCAGGTACCAATCAAACCCTCTGATGTGTGGAAGACTGCCTTCAAAGCCAAGGAGGGCCTTTTCGAATGGTTGGTTATGCCTTTCGGATTGACGAATGCTCCTGCAACCTTCATGAGACTAATGGACGACATATTGCGGCCATTCACCAACTCATTTGTAGTGGTATACTTGGATGACATGTTGATCTTTAGCAAGACTTGGGAAGAGCACCTCCACCACATCCGACAGGTTCTCCAAACACTGTGACAACACAACTTATGTGCCAATTTGGAGAAATGCACTTTTGGCATGACCCAGGTTCAGTATCTGGGATACATTATTGATGAACGAGGGGTGCATGTGGATCCAGCCAAGATCCAAGTCATTCGGGATTGGCCATCTCCAACAACTCTGACAGAGCTTCGCAGCTTTCTAGGCCTTGCCAACTTCTACCGCAGGTTCGTGTTGGGATTTTCTCATATCACTTTGCCCTTGAGTCAGGTCACCAACGGAGGAGCGAAAGCAAAATTTTTTTGGTCCGAATCTCAACAGAAGGCATTCACAGAGTTGAAAGATCGACTCTGCACAGCACCAGTTCTTGCATTACCAGACTTGCAACAACCATTTGAGGTCGAGACAGATGCCTCTGAATATGCTATTGGGGCAGTCCTTACTCAACACGGGCATCCAATGGCATATCACAGTGAGGCACTTTCAGACACAGTCTGGAAGTATCCCACTTATGACAAAGAGATGTATTCCATTGTGCAGGCCTATCGACAATGGAAGCATTACATTTTGGGGAAGGAAACAATCATCCACACAGACCACCGACCCCTGCAGTTCATACAGACCCAAGGGAAATTGCAGAATGATCGCCATCAGAAGTGGTCCACATACCTGCAACAGTTCCATTTGAATATCAAGTATAAGAAGGGCAGCACCAATAATGTCGCAGATTGCCTCAGTCGACCACCGATCATGGCATTAACCACCGTGCTCAACTCTTGTGGGCATGAGACTTCTGATTGGCCACTGCTCTACAAAAGCGACCCGGAATTCGGCCACACATACCAGACACTCTTGGAGGGTCAACATGTTCAAGATTTTCACCTCCAGGACGACCTGTTATGCCACCTGGGTCACCTTTGTGTTCCTTCAAGCGAGCGTGCCAAGATGATCTGGGAAGCACATTACAGTCGGGTCGTTGGGCATTTTGGGGTTGAAAAAATGGTTGCTGTACTGCAGAAATATTTCTATTGGCCGAATCTTCGACAGGATGTCAGGAAGTACATCAGATCATGCACTGCTTGTGCCATTGCCAAACCGACCATCAAGAAGCAAGGCCTTTATACCCCGCTGCCTACCCCTAGTCGACCTTGGGAATCCATCTCCATGGATTACATGTCAGGCCTCCCTTCCACTAGGCATGGAAATGACTGTGTTTTTGTGGTCGTCGACAGGTTCTTGAAGATGGCCATTATGGCGGGCTGCAAGAAGAATATCACAGCAGAAGCCACTGCTAAACTCTTCTTTGAACGAGTATGGGTACACTTTGGGATCCCACAGTCTATCATTTCAGATCAGGACAGCAGGTTCCTCAGTACATTTGGTCTAGCCTCTGGTCGATGCTGGACACCAAACTCACTAAGTCCACAGCCTTCCATCCTCAAACTGATGGCCAGACTGAGGTCGTCAACAGGATGATCGTACACATTCTACGCATGTACAACTCAAAGCATCCACGCACATGGGACGAGAGCCTTCCCTATGTTCAGCACAGCTACAACCGGGCTCTTCACAGCTCGACTGGCCACAGCCCTTTTCAGGTGGGATTGGGATTTCAACCACTATGTCCCATCGATGTGGCCATGGCATTTGCAGCTACTCATGCAGATTCTGCTCATGTCCAGTCTGAAACAGATAAGGCAAACAACTTCATTGAGCACATCCAACATATTCGCCAGCAGGTCCATGACATTCTGGAGAAATCAAACGCTAAGTACAAGCAGCGACATGATCAACATCGGGTGCTACACAAGTTTCAAGTGGGCGACAAAGTCTGGTTGCATTTGCAAAAGGAACGCCTTACCGGAGCCTATCGGAAACTCAGACCACTCCGATATGGCCCTTACACCATTACCAAGGCTGTGGGAGAGAATGCATTTGAGCTCAGCATTCCCCCATTCCTTGGCCTACACCCGGTGTTCAATGTCGACCGCCTTCGGCCATACTTTCCACCATTACTAGACACGTCCGACATTGCAGAACAACTCACACCCACAGAGTTAAATCCAGCTTACATGGAACAAGCTGCAACTGATCGGATCATGGACAAACAGATCAAGCACACTCGCCAGCAGAATATCCAACTGTATCGAGTTGTCAAAGCAGGACAACTCCTTCACCAGGGCAAGTGGCTCACGAAGGACCAAGTGCAGCAGAAGTTCCCTCATCTCATGGAGGAACTCAACGCAATGGGGACCATTGCTTCCTAATGGGGGAGGAATGATCCAGGTGGATATTGGTGGCCACTCGCTAATTCCACTTGGATCCCCTCTAATGCTTCTTACAGTTTTTTTCAGTTTCCTTAATTATAGCACAGTTTACTATTTTTAGCAGTTTTTCGAGTCCTAAACTTCCGGAGCCGTTTTGAGGCCGTAAACGACGTTTTTTGGGAAATCCACCGCTAGCAATTTTTCTGATAAAAATCGTCTTTTCCGTCGTAGTCCTCGGAGAGATCTTTCCAACGGGCTATCATGCACGTCAAACGGAGATAGTACGACCAATTCGCAACCCCGGGAAGTTGATGTACCAACTTACCCAAAAATGGGGCCCACAATTTGGCGTTTCATCTTCTAGGGTTAGGTTTTGGAATGTGAAGGGTTTTCCATTGTTTCTCAACAATAAATAGGCCTTCGAGCCTCATTGTAAGACAGTTCAGAGGCATGTAGCCACCACATCTCTTCTCAGAGATAAGCTACCATCGCCCTAGCTGGTTTATTTCCATTTCTGTTTGTAAGCATATTTCAGTATTTTACAGTAATGAATTGAGGTATTATTTCCGCTGCATATCTGTCTTTATGGTTATCTCTATATTTTATTATGTTCCTGTTTAAATTCGGATCAGTGGTGAAGCAGGACATTTTGCTCACAACTGTTAAAACCCAACACATCCATCCTATCAATACTGCAGACAGTTTGATCATGTGATTAAATATTTCTAAGTGTTGATTACCAATATGTAGGAGAAAAAGACACAAAAACCTATGCAAACGAGACAAATGATGAGGGTAGAGCCTCGCGAAGAAGACCATAACATCATTATCATAATGTGCAGTGGTATGGCCATAGGAGAAGATAAGGGAAAGCATCTAGAAGCCAAAGGATGGGTGTGCAAGGCTACTAAAAGATAAGTCGGATTTGATCTCAACCGTGCTAGAGAAACTTTTATGGAGGCTAAGAAGAATTTTTGTGAAGATTCTACATGAGGGACTCAAGAGAAATCAGTTGAAAACAAAGAAGTACAAGATGTGGATCCCTCGTTATTGGCTACTTTTCTGAAGACTTGTATGAAGCTGTTGCAAGATAAGAAGGTGGTAGAAGGGCTCTAGGATCTAATTCATAATTGTACGGGAAAAAGTAAGACTCCTTTAGAAAAATTTGTTGTAAGGAAACTGGGTAAACATAAGAAGCGGACAGGGCGTGAGATGAGGCTAATCACGCTGATTGGAGAGTATGAATTAGATCAGGTCATCTTGGATCTAGGATTTTATGCGAACATACTGCCTAAGCATACATGGGAAAGGATGGGGAGTCCTGTGCTATAATGGTCTCCTATACAACTACGTATAGCCAATCAACAGAAGATTATTCCTGTGGGGCACTTATATGGGGTAAAAATAGACATTGAGGAAGCAAGCACTCTGGACGACTTTGAAGTAATTGAAACCATGGATGACAACAATCCTTACCCTATGATATTAGGAATTGTTTGGGCCTTTGACATGGATGCAGTAATTAACCTAAAGAAGTGGAGGATGACATTTGAGAAGAAGGCGCTCAAGGTTATGGTTCCCTTCGACCCAATTGATGGAGTGCACTACATTGAACTAGTTCGTTACTATGTGGAGGATGATGATCTAGATTAGATATACAAGATAACTGCACATGATGAAGATTAGATCAATCTCGCTACAGATGGGTGAATCACATGGAATAGAGATAGCTCTTGGACCTCATATTTAAATGAAGAACTCAAGCACTCGAAGAATAGGTTGCATGAAGTTTCTACGCTACATTAGAATATGATGACAAAATCGCTGTGATGCATATCTATGGAGGTAAGGAATCTCCTGCATTATGATGGCTTAAATGATGTTAATTTATTTTTCTATGAGTTTGAAAGAGAGGTGCCAAAAGAACATCAATTCCAAGAACTTGGTATGGTGCTACATGCTACGCCTTCCTATTGGTGGGGTACGCATAAGGATAGATTCGCTGATTGGAAGGAATACATGCAAATGATGAAGTTGAGGTTTGGATACGTTAACACCCGTATGATTGAAAAATACAGTGGAAAGGATGATCCATGCAAGCATTTGGCACAATGGAATAAAGCTTGGGGAGAAGAGCCACAACCGGAATGGGTGCATATCTTTTGTCACACCTTACATATTATTCCCATGAATTGGTACTTGGAAATGGAGCTACGCCATGGAACGACCGAATGGGATATATTGAGGGAAAGTGGCTTGTTAACTTTCAACTTTGAGGATGGATTTGAGTGCATTGATCAAGCGCTCAAGGAAATTAAGGCCGTTATCTTTAGACACCTAAAGAGCCAGTAGAATGGGTTCAACCGAATTGTAATACCCAACTACGCCATGCGCTGGAATGCTACATTGTGACTGCAAAAGAAGAAGAAGAAGAATAGGATCCATGGAAGATAAATATTCCAGATAATAAGGGGCACTGCGAGGTTTAAACATCGAAAGCAGTGGACCCTCATATAACAAAACCTTTGAAGACTAGGAAATTAAACATTGGGTTCGACCCGTAACCTAAGTTTGAAAAGATAGTTGATTATTGGGATGAAGATAAAGTTGATAAAGTGGCAAAACTACTACGTGAATACTAGGACTTGTTTCGTAACTAGTTCTCGGACCTGAAAGGAATTGCAACAGATCTACGAGTGATGAAGATCACCTTAAAGCCCGATGCAAAGCCCGTGAAGCAAAGACCCTACCGTTTAAATTCCAAGTATAAGGAGAAGGTGCAAAGAGTCTAATTCGGTAAGCCCTATGGTTGTCTAGGAAAAGAAGCAGCAAGGTGAAATTAGGATATGCATAGATCTAAGAAATATTAATGGTGCGTGCGTTCATGACCCATTTCCAACCCCTTTGACAGATGAAGTTTTAGAGAATGTTGGAGGGCATGAAGCTTTTTCGTTCACTAATGGGTTCTCAGGGTACCATCATATTAAATTGCATCAAAAGATTGCAACAAGATGACCTTTGTTACAGAGTGAGGATGATTTCAGTACAGAGTGATGCCATTTGGACTGAAGGATGCACCCGGAAGCTTCTCAAGGGTTATAATTGTGGCATTTAAACTGCTCATCCATAAGTTCTTAGAAGTGTATTTTGATGACTGGACTGTGTTTGGATTGGTGAGTGCCATGTGGCAAGTCTGCGCCCTATGTTGGATACTTGTTGCAGATACCAGATTGCCCTGAATCTAAAGAAATGTATCTTTTGTGTGCCTTATGGGTTATTGTTAGGCCATTTAGTCTACAAGAAGGGATTAATGGTATACCTTGCGACGATTGTCGTCATTGTCAATTTAGAAGCTCCAAAGAATGTAAAGTAGTTGCGCACAACACTAGGCCACACTAGCTACTACAAAGATTTTATCAAAGCTTATGCACAGATAACTACACCGATGGAGAAATTACTGAAGAAGGATGTGACTTTCTATTGGGATGAGAAGTTTTAGCACAGTATGGATGTGTAAATGGAAAATATGGTGACTATGGCCATTTTGGTGTTTCCAGACTAGAAGAAAGAGTTTCATGTACATGTTGATGCCTCATGTATTGTGTTGGGTGTGCTATTGACCCAACCAAGAGAAGACGAAATTGATCATCCTATAGCCTTTGCAAGAAGGAAATTTTCAAAGGCCAAGAAGAACTATTCAACTACAAAGCATGAAGGATTGGAAATGATCTTCGCATTGCAAAAATTATGACATTACCTATTAGGTGCACATTTCAAAATGTACATAGATCACTCTGATCTCAAGTACCTAGTCAATTAGCCTGTGTTGGCGGGTGAGATCTGTAGGTGGTTGTTTCCTTTTAAGGAATATGATTTTGAGGTAATTGTGAAGGCTGGATGATTAAACGTGAGACTAGATCATCTATCTAGGATCGAGACAGGAAAAGAACCTACTAGTCTAGAAGAAGGGTTGCTGGATGCACAATTCTTTGTGGTGCATGTCACAGATGATCATTTTGCTGATATAATCTAGTTTTTGACTACTTGCATGGCCCCGAAGGGATATTCTACTTAGCAGAAAAAAGAATTGGTGGTCTTCACTGCTAATTTTTGGGTGATCGAAATACACTTGTATAAGACGAGCACTGATGAAATACTATGCCGATATGTTTCAGAGTTTGAATGAGCTAGCATCCTCACCAAAGCACATGGAGGAGTAGCGAGAGGACACTATGCAGGCATAACAACTACGCAGAACATTCCACGTGCAAGGTTATGGTGGCCAACAGTGCATAAGGATTCTAAGGCATATTATAGGGCATGTGATGCATGTCAATGGATGGGAAAGCCATCGTGGAGGGAAGAACTATCCTTAAATCCTTAGATTTCATTACAAGTCTTTGATAAATGGGAAATTGACTTTGTGGGTCCAATACAACCAACTGGGAAAAAGATAGGTGCGCGGTATATTATTACTGCAAATGAATACTTGACAAGATGGGCAAAAGCACATCTGGTGCAATATTGTAGTGCTACTATAGCTATGAAGCTCATGTTTGAATGTGTCTTGACTAGGTTTGGGTGTCCTAAGATACTGATGAGCAATAGCGGTAAGCATTTTCTAAATGAAACTATTGTCGCGATGCTCGAATAATTTCAGGTCTATCATCAAAATAGTACACCCTATCATCCTCAATTAAATAGTACAGTTGAAGCATTCGATAAAATCTTGGAGAGCATGTTGACCAAGGTATACAACGCGTAGAGGAACGATTGGGATATACACACACCTAGGGTCCCATGGGCATATAGGACAGTGTGTAAAATGTTGACATGCCAAAATCCATTTAGGTTGGTCTATGGGATAGAAGTTGTGATGCCCATGGAGTATATTGTGCTGAGTCTATGGATTGCAGCATTGACAGATATGGTGGATCATGAGACTGTGGAGGAATTCCTCTTGCAATTTTTGGAATTAGAAGAAAACCAATTTCTAGCAGGATTTCACCAACATGTGCAAAAGGAGTGTGAGAAGGCCTAGCATGATCAACATATTAGGCTGCACACCTTCAAGGTAAATGATTCAGTCCTACTTTATGATAGAAAATTAATGAAGTTTCCTAGAAAGTTTCAAATGCATTGGCTAGGACCCTATGTAGTCATGGAAATTGTAGATGGTGATGCAGTTTAGCTCGCAAAGCTGAATGGGGAATTATTTCCAGGATGAGTCAATGGAAGTCGATTAAATTTGTATCAAGGGGATCCTACCCCTGCGTAATAACTACATGATGGTAGGAAAGTCTTAGTACTCTAGACAATAGCAAGGAAGTACATGACTATAAACTACACTGCACAAATAAGGGGAACATGAAGTAAAGGGGAACACAAAGTAAAGGGGTTGTGTAATGGAAATGGGAAGTGCGCCGGGAGAAGTTGAACCAAGAAAGTTGCACCATGGAGGTTGGTGTCATGTAGATGGGTCAAAAAGTAGCCATTGAGTGCAATGTAGATGATTGGATGGCGAAAATTCCATTAGGAGGAGAGTGTAGGCTACATTTATGATGCAAATCTTTGGAAATATTCTGCCGAAGGTGCATTTATGATAGAAATTTGGAGGGAACAGTTGGATTTTAATTTGAAATTGCCTATAAATATGGCATGATGCCATGCACTAGAACACTTTTCCTTCTAAAAATCATTATGATTTCTCTTGTCTTAAGTCTATGAACAAAGAAGACTTGGAAGATATTTTTAAGCATTGAGGACTAGATAATGTGTCTGAAACCTTTCGAAAGGCCTGCATGGACAACATTATGACCACTAATCCCATAGTAGCTACAAGTTCTGAATTCGCCACCTTTGAAGCCGCAACCCCTGAAATCACATCAACGATGGAGGCCACACCATCTATGCCTATGATGTGGTGGTTGCCTAGGCCTAAATCATCTTCCACTAAGGAAAAACAGAAGAAACTAGAGTCTATTCCGGTGAGGCAGTCACAGAGGAAAAACCCTACCAAGATAAAGCAAAAAAGGAATATAGACAAGTCAAAACTGCCACATAAACCCCTGGATCTTGATGAATATGAGCTTCACGAAGGTGCTAAACAATTGGACATTGAAGAGGGAGAGCCTACCACTAGGCTCCCAAACTATATCCCTCTACAGAAAGGAAAAGCAAAGGTACCAAAGGATCCTAATACTATTAAGTTCATGGTCTCTACACCGATGTTGCCAGAGAAGGTGGTATTTGAAGGCGCACTCTTAGGGCACACTCTTGCACTACATAAAGAAGACTACGATCTATCTGACCATGAAAAATTCCCACAGTTGGCGCCAAACAAGTATTTGGCCAATATATACTATGAGGAGACGGAGTGACGCGACTAGAGCCTATGAAGTGGGTCGTGGGGGTTGAAAAGGTTGGGTTGCTAAACATGTTGTGGGTGCCGCATTTCAACAAAACCAATAGTAATATAGTATGCATTCAGCAATTGCTTACTTTGGTTCATGCTGGGCGTCTCAAGCTAGGAGAACCCATCACCATCACATATATGCTAATTCACCATATCACAAGGTTGTCATACCAAGGGGTGGATTCGGATGAGGAATTTGGAGGTAAGAACAAGGAGAAGAAACTCGCAAACATAATGAAGAGTGAGTTTATCTTAGTAAAGAAGTCACGTGGATAATCCATCCACTCAATCACATGAAAGGTGGTGCAGTCTTCTGCCTAGATTTTGGCCTACAAGGTCATGAGAAAGTTTCGTGTAGATGAGGTTTCGGCACTAGTAATTTCACTTGCTTCCCAATGTGTGAAGCAGGTGGAGTACAACTGGGCACAGTACCTCTGCAAAGAGTTTTTGATCAATTTCCATGAAGCACAAGATGATGGAAAGGCATTCCACTATGCCTGGTTGCTATTGTTGATTTCCCTAGTTGCGTGGAGACTGCTAGAAGACAGTCTGTTCCCTCCACAGGATAACGACTTACCAGAGGCCGTGAAGTTCGCTTCACTATGGGCGATAAAGGATGTTGAGAGGGTCATGGAGATGAAGATGTTCTACGTGTTGGTAGAGATGGAGTTTCACACCATGATTAGCCAGAGGTCATGACTGTCACCAACTCTCTTTGAGTAACTAGAGGGTTATCCAGAATTCAAGGCAAATTTTCATAATGTGTCCATCTGCATGAGGAAGGATCCAAAGAAAACATGGTACAAGTTGTTGTACCTAGTGAATGAGGCAGATGCATAGGCGATTGTGGAGAAATAGCCACAAGAGTGGCTACAACCATCATATCTTGACATAGGCACAAGCAAGGGCAAAGAAAGTTCTTCCATGCAAACAACAGTAGTGCAGAAACAAAAGGAAGATGAGCGGGTTGTAGCTCGAGAGAAACAAGCACAGAAAAAGAAGCTGTTGCCAAGGTAGTGGCTACTAAGGTAGCTGGTGAAAAGGAGTGTGCCGTGAAGGAGGCCACAGTGGAGGTTGAGGAGTCGACTTCTTAATACACTGAGGACAAGGAGGGTTCCGACATTGAAGGAGGTGGTGGTAAGGTGTAGAGCACTCCCTTTAACTGCAAAGGCGAACCAAGGAGATGACTTCCGCTCTTCAAAAGAAGAAGAAGTATGACAAGCACTTACAGGTTGATCCAATGGTCCTCATTGAGGGGGACTTGGATGCAATCATAGATAAGGTCTGCGACACCACGATGGAACTATGGCAACAGTTCGAACATCAGTACATGCACATGCTAGGGAACGTTCAGAAGGATCTGCGTGAGTTGTAGATTCAAATAGGATGGCTACAAGCAAGCGTGGGACAGGCAAGAAATTTGGACCTCAGACTTATACCATTACCAGAGGGATCACTACAGACACATGTAGAAGAGGCGAACACCCAGCTCGCACAAGCCAAGGATGTCAGTGTCAACCTAGCTGTGATGCCTATTAAGACCCTCCATGAACTGCATTAGGGGGTATCAGATGAGCTTAAGGTCAGGGAGTAGCACACATTTGTAGTCATCAAGAAAGTAAAGATGAACAATGAGCAAATATTTGCAGAGAAGGCACAAGAGCTGAAGGAAATGGAATAACTGGCCATGTGTAGCCAGACCTTGGAGGTAGCCATTACATAATCATGTAATGTGTTGCTGAAACTCAGCATTCCCAAAGATGCAGCATCAACAAAAAAGATTCAGAAGTTGGCTACCATAGTTAGAGAATGAAAAGAAGAGGTTGGCCGAGTCTGATTTAAGTTACATATGCAGATCTCCAAATTACAGTTAAAGTTGTAGCCAACCACTCCGCCAAATGTCTGGGAGCAGTGCTAAGCAACTATCAAAGTGGGAATGGCCACATTAGATGCAACAGTCAAGGGATGCACATAGCTCTTTTAGAAAGCAGTGGAATTATGGACAACTCTGCAAGAGGACCCCACTCTGTAGAAAATTGAAACAAATATTTAGGAGAATCAACAACAATTTGATGAACTTAGGGTGACTGCGCACACTTTGGCGCTAGTCCAATGCTTATCTCACTTGACAGAAGGGAAATAACTACAAACACAGATTGAGGATTTGTATATAAAAGAGGCCATATTGAAGGCCCAGGCACAACTATGGACAGAGGAAGTAAGCCATCTTACTCTATCAGTACAAGAGAAGTTGAAGATAATCCAGCAAGCACAAAGGACAATGGCCCTCGTGGTGAAAGGCCCTACAACAGAGAAGCTAGTTGAGGAAGTGCAATAGGCCATGGTGCAGGGTACTGCTGACTTGCAAGTGTTGAAGGTGGAGCTCAACAAAATCCAAGCCAAGATTGTTGTGCTAGCTGAGTGACTCGAGGGCGAGTCACCCAATTTGTATTGGGGGCCTAGTGGGATGGGGTCCTTAGGGTCATTTTGGTCAAGTTTTGGGTGACTTCAAGAATACTTTTTGTAAACAAATGTAAAGTCTTTGAGAAATGCGGAAGCAGAGCGTGAAGCTAGTACGAGTCAAAGGGACTTTAGTCCCTTAGGTGGGTAGGTAATATAGTGGTTTTATAGACCCGCCCATGGTCCATAGACCATGGTATTGTAAAGAAAATGCTATATATAGATGAGTCATAGCAAGTCTTAAGAGTGATCTAATAGGAGAAGAAACACTGTAAGGGAAAGGTGCTAAGGAAGGAAAGGTCTATTTCCTGTGCCCAGGCAAAAGGGGGAGGCTTCTGCAGCTGAGTGTGGAGAGACCTTGGAAAGTCCATGGGTTGATTGCACGGGCCCCTTTAGCTGAGTGCGAAGGGAAAAGAAGTCTCTAATTGAATGATTATACTTAATAAAGACTATTTTGAGCTGAATCTAGTGCATTTGTGTCTTATTATTTACTTCTGCAAAGTTTACGTATCTTCGCTCTGTGTTATGATTTACATGAATTAATGTTTGTTTACTATGCAGAAGTAGTAGAACTATAAAATTTATGGATGATAAGTATAATTAGGAACCTTTGTGAAGATCCAAAAGCTACTTAGATAGATTTGAAGTAGTTATATATTTGGAAGGGTTAAAGGTGCACGAAGGTAGATCTAAGCTATAAGGACTGGAGGAACACATCACACAGGCCTATGAATGAGAAACCTGGTTCTAGCATCTCCCAAGACTGATTTGGGTCAGACTGTAGCTTGCATTAATCGAGTTGTTGTGAAAAGGGCCAACAATTCGGGTTTTTTTGGTTGTAACAGATAACGTTGAACGTAGGTCAGGCGCCATCAAGCCAAAAATTAGTGCCATGATCGACGATCGACTGAGGAAGTCTACAACATTATTAGTGCTTATGTTCTTCTACTTAATGTTCAAATGGAACTCTTTTAGGTAGGTGGACCATTTATAATGGTGACTATTCTGTAGCTTTCCTTATGTATGTATGAACTGTAGGGGTCGATGGTCTATGTGGATGATTGTTTCCTTCCCTAGAATGTAACGCTTCCATTGTCGGCACACGTGCACAGTGGAATACATCTCTCTATCATAGGTGGGATACTTCTAGACTGTGTTTGAAAGTGTCTCATAGTGATATGCCATTGGATGCCCTTACTAAGTAAGAATTGCACCAATAACATAGTCGAAGGCATTTGTATCAATCTCAACTGGTTGCTGCAGGTTTGCAAATGTGAGCACTAGTGTAGATAAGAGGGGATACTTCCACTCAGTAATTGCCTTCTATTGGGACTCAAACCAAAAGAATTTTTCTTTCGCTCCACCTTTGGTGACTTGAATCAGAGGCCAAGTGATATGAGAGAATCCAAACACAAGCCTACGGTAGAAATTGGAAAGACCCAGAAAGTTGCGGAGATATGTTAGAGTGGTTGGGGCTGGCCAATCTTGAATAACTTGTATCTTGGCTAGGTCCACATGCACACCTCGCTCATCAATGATTCACCCCAGGTATTGAACCTAGGTCATACCAAAAGTGCATTTCTCCAAATTGGCACACAATTTGTGTTATCAAAGGGTTTGGAGGACCTATCAAATATGGTGGAGGTTCTCTTCCCAACTTTGGTTGAAGATCAATATGTTGTCTGAATATGCCACCATGAATGTGTTGGTGAAGGGATTCTATATTTCATCCATTAGCCTCATGAAGTTTCTAGTGTCATTTGTCAACCCAAAAGGCATGACAAGCCATTCGAGAAGGTCCTCCTTGGATTTGAAGATAATCTTTCAGAACTTGAAGGTTTCGATTGGTACATGTTGATAACAAGACTTCAATTCAACCTTGCTGAAATATTTCCCCCCCTTAAGCTGGTCCAAAATTCCATCAATTTGTGGGATTCGATACCTATTCTAGATGGTGATCTTATTTAGAGCCTCATAGTCAATACAAAGTCTCCAAGCCCCATCCTTCTTCTATACCAACATGATTGGACTCCCACATGGTGATGAAATTGGCCTTATGTGCCCTTTCTTCAATGGCTCTTGAATATGCCCCTTGATTTCATCGTTCTCCAGAACAAAGCATATATAGATCCTCTCGTTGGGTAGCAGTGTGGCCAGGGTCAGGTTGATGAAATGGTTGACCTAACTGTTTAGGGGTACCCCTATGGGTGAGGTGAAGATGTCCGTGTACTCCTCCACAAGCTTGTCCATTTGTCATTGCTATACAGAGGATCCTTGTCTGGATGACATGGATGTGGCCACAATCTTCATCTTTCCATGAGGGAAAATCATAAGGAAGGAAAATTTCCCAGTGTAGGAAATGATTTTACTACATTGCTTCACAGAGATAAAGAGATGGCAGTAGGGATTTTTACGTCGTGTATCATGTATAGCTTATTTCCCAAAGAAATAATAACATTGTGTGGCCTAGACTCATACACAACATGACACTTCCACAAGTATGGTTGGCCTAACAATACATCACAAACTTCAAGAGGAGAAACATCACACAATACATTATTTGTGAAGGGATTGATATTGTAGGGAAGGTGACATTGTTAGCTAACACAAATATCTCGTCCTTGGTGAAACCACCTGATGGTGTATGGATACAGATGTGGTGTGGTCTGCATGCCCAACCAATTCATGACCTCTTCTGATATCAGGTTCTTTTGGCTTCCATTGTTAACAGGGAATTGTGGCGAAGAACCCTTCACCCACATCTCTGAGTGGAAGAGTCGCTCCCCCTCCTCTAGATCTTCGAGCTGAATCTTCTGGATCTTGGTGATGGAAATGGTAGCACCAGGCTCCATATCAATAATTTTCTTCCCTTTTTCATTACCATTTTTGGGTTCTGACTTAGAATCAAAACATGCATCTGATTTGGAGGCTTTCAGCTCGACCACCAGTGACTTCTTGGCTCAACACTCACTTGTGTTGTGAATGTAGCTCTTATGGAATTCACACCATTTCTCTATGTCCTTCCTTTTCTTCATGGTTTTGTTCTTCTTTTTTTTTTCAGATTTGGTAGGTTCTATTGGGTCTCCCCACCTTGGATTTTTCCTTTGTTATATGATTTGGAGGTGCCTTTCCCTTCGTCCGGATTCGCAGATCCAAAGTCTTGTTTCTTCTATTTTAATTACTCGATCTTCATAGTGTATCAATAGGTGACGTCAAGCAAGGATATTTCTAGGAACTCCATCTCATTCTAGATGTAATTGTGTATATAGCCTCAGCACTGGAGTACCAAATGCCACTCAAAATCCTTGATACCCAACTTTGTGCGAAGGGTATGAAAAATATTTGTGAACTCCAGCATGACTTGATCCCTTCTGTGCTGTAGCATGGTCCACTTTATGTATTTAACTTCATGGATCCCAAAAGGGTAATATTGTTCCTTCATGGAATCTAAGAAATAATTCCAAGTGGGTGTGCTAAAAATAGTGAGGGTTCCCTCTTGTCCTTTTATTCATATTAGGTTTCCCACCACTCCTTGACATGAGGGGCAACTTTGAGGAGTGCAAAAGTAATCTTTTCCTGATTGGAAAAGTCATGAACTGAAAAATATCCTTCTAACATATTTAACCATCTATCTATGATGTTTGCATCTATCTGGCCTTCAAATATGGGAATGTTAAATTTTACTTGTACCTTAAAGGGAGTGGCGCCTCCAGAGTGCCTCCTAGATGAAGATGCGTCACCTGTGTGTAGTCACTAAAGGATCTGGAAAAATTTATTCATCATCATGTTCCTATGTTGCTCGAGGGCTTCCTCGAGCAATATTTTGGAAGGATCTCCTACTCCCTTATCTTTTTTTTTTTTTCCATGGGACGATGTTAGGGTTTGCAAGGTTGGTCTTGCAAAAGTTCAACCAGTTTGAGTCGTAACTCCTTATACCATTAATAGAAAAATAGAAAAAGAGTAGATTTCTTTGATACTACTAATCCATAATTATATAGGAATGAAATAGAATATAGATACAAACATAAACACCAAGATGTATAAGAAATAAAACTTCATTTCATTAATATCAAAGAACTGAAATATGCTTACATACATAATAGCTTATATCTGAGAAGAGATCTGGTGGCTACATGCCTATGAACTATGTTACAATGAGGCTCAAATGCCTATTTTTTATTAAGAAACAATGGAAAACCATAAATATCCAAAAACCTAACCCTAGTAGATGAAGCACCAAAACTGTGAGACATGTTGGGCTAAGTTGGTACATCAACTTCCCGGGGTCATAACTTTCACATACAATGTATATTTGATGCACATGATACCTAGTTAGAAACATCTGCTTGAGGAATACAACTTTCAACTTCAAAACTAATAAGAAAACTCATAGTTTCCCATTTTTGAAAAAAAAATATGTCTTTTAGGGCCTCAAAATGGCTCCGAAAGTTCAAGACCCGAAAAGCTGCGAAAAATAGTAAACTATGCTACAATTAAGGAAACTAAAAAACTAAAAGAAACAATGGTGGGGGTCCAAGTCGAATAGGCAGGTGGAAACCAATATCCACCTGAATCAATACCCCCCCATGGTTGTCCATGAATAATGAACATATTATGTTGGCTCTCATAGTCCCTTGTACAAGATAACTGCAGAATGTGGATGTCTACTTACAACCATTGGTAGATGAATTGAAGGAATTATAGGAAGTGTATGGTGTATCAAGACCCATTGCAATAGAGATAAGTTTTGTGTTGTATGGCATATTTTCTTACACCATACATGATTATCTAGGCTTATGAGTTTCCTCTAGTAAAATACATTTTTATTGATTTGTTTATATACGTAACAATATTGTTTCACATATTAATTTAATTCACTCTAATTGTTCTGATCTTCATGGTTGTTGATGTGCTGACATGTATACAATAATTTCACAAGCCTTGTAACAAAATCATATCAGGGATGTAAATTTTTTGGACCTTCTCTGAAGGTTAGGTGGTTCAACCACCTATGAAAGCCAGTGTATGACTGCTCCAGTGTACTCCTCATAGAAGAACACCCTAAGAGAATAGAAACATCTTCTTTCAATGGTAAACTAGAGAGAACCCAAAGGCCTGTAATAATGACACCAACTAAATGTCTTAGAGCATATGAGAGAGAAGGAAAAGGATCTTTTAGAAATGTTTGACTCAAATCAGGTGCCTATGTTCGATGATCCATAATTCTTTGACACCTATGTTGAGAAATTTCCCATTGGGATGAAAAGGAAATTTGTCTTTTATGAGCTCCCATATTGGGAGAATCTTAATATTTCCCGCTTCTAAGGTTTAATGTGTATATTTAAAAATGTTTTATCTTCTTTATGGAGGCACATATCATTGAATGAAAGCGAAACATTGGTTGTTAGGAGAGATCTTATTTCCTCAAAAACTGAAAAGAAACATTGGCCAAGACAAGAAACTAGATGAGATGTTGGTCCCTATTTTTCTTTCAAAGAAGGTGATGTCCCATGGATTTTAAAGAAAGATGATCTTTTTTTGGCAAAAGGAAGTTATAATGAGTGTGAGGGTGCATTCTTTATATGGGTTTTCACTATAATGCTACTTCATTACGGGAGACAGTTTTCCAGGGCTCAAATCGCATTACCATTTGAATCTTATACGAATATGTATATGAAAAACATGATTTTATTATTTTAGTTTTATTTTTATGCATAAATGGGATACTTATAATTAATTTTTGTATAATGTACTATTTTATACTATGCAGTGCCATTATCCTTTGCTTGTGTTTGGATGTGTGAACCATGACTTCCCCCAAGACCTATGACGTGCCATATCTAAATTATCCTCATTTATATGTTGGATCACATCAGAGGAGATTCATATGACTAGCATTCCGCGGTAGTGTCAAGAGATAGCTCAGATTGTTTGTATGTTTGAGAAGGAACTATCGATGAGTCTCACGGAATCGTGAGTTCATCTTCTAATT
This sequence comes from Pinus tabuliformis, assembly GCA_031772625.1. Lineage (NCBI taxonomy): Eukaryota > Viridiplantae > Streptophyta > Pinopsida > Pinales > Pinaceae > Pinus > Pinus tabuliformis. The sequence continues at coordinate 440,451,207 of CM062814.1, read as the reverse complement.
CACCTAGTAGATGAGGTTGAATTAGTTGGGGTGGTTTCTTGTCATTGGGTGTTCTTCTTAGAGAGGTATATGAAGAAATTGAAAGGTTTTCTTCAAAAAAGGGAAAAGACCGAGGGGTCTATGGAAAAGGGGTATATATTGTATGAGCCTTTTTATTATGCTAGTAAGTACATGAAGCAGATCGACAACATACCAGGTGTGGTGATTTGGGATGATGAAAGGGATGAATACAAAAGAGAAGGGGAGCTTCTTGAAATGAATGGAAAGAGGCACATGATAAATAATAAGTTTAGGATTATGATTTTTCAAATTTCTACATAGTAATTGCTCACACTAAACTTCATATTAATCCATATTTTTATCTCATACGTACTATATATATGTTGGTTTCATTTGATCAACAAATTTAGAAATTGAAGCCATCAAAAAATTCATTATTTACAATATGGAAGTGACACAATTGTGGGTCGTATTGTATGGATAAAAGAGGAGGAAATGGGACAGTGACAATAAAGAATTCAAATAGTTGAATGGTAGAATTGTGCCTTATCCCAATCATTTAAAAGAAAACATGCCAATGACATGCCCTAACAGTTGGATTGTTGATCAAGTCAGAGAGAAATATAGTGCATCTGGTCATTACTCGCGTGTTGAAGAAGATGCGCTAAACATAGGGATTGGGTGCAACGACTCGGTAACCATAATCTCTTTCTATATAGTTTTAACACCATTTTTCACCTTTGAATTGTAAAATCTATATACATTTTATATTTATAATTATATTCAGGTTATTACACATGAAAATGGGATTTTTTCACTTTTTTAAAGGTGCATTTACTCCCATCTATGTGGGCATATGGAAATCATTTTTTCACAGAGGATACCGATGATGGATGAATGACATAAGACTGTGGAGTGAAAGTGGAGTTTGAAAAATCTAGTTCTGCTAGCCACCGTGATCAAAACCTAATACATGGGACGTTGTGTTAGATTTGAAGGATAGAAGAGATCATTTAAGTGGATTTCTTTTCATGCCAATGTGTTATTTTTAGGTGTGAGTGGTGGGACACCTTTGATCAAAATAATGTAAAGGAAGATCGTGATAGTGGTTGACATCTATCAACTCTAGAAAGATGTGGCATGAAGCTAGGGAGGCTTATGTTTTCTAAAAACACTACAACCATGTGTTTTTTACCTAGATGTGTTGGATAGGGATTGGTAGTTCATATTCATAAATGACTCTAGATGAAAACATATTTTTTAGAACAACAATGTTATCATCCCAGTGGAAGATAATCAGGGGGGTGACAATGGAGAGTGATATGCACTTGTGTTATTTAATCATTTATATTAATTTTGCATGTTTTTATTTTCTTTAGTTTACTAATTATATATATTTATTATTAGTCTTGTTGGAATTTTATAATATAATTGTTAATATTAATAAATGTTTTTACACGTTCTTTTGCAGTGGAAACATTTTTACACTTAAAACAAAGTATTTCCAATTGTGTATAATATCTATTGTAATAAGGATTCAAGGTCACAATCCTTCTTAAATAGGAAAACGAGAAGAAAATAATGAATTTAGAAATAATATTGAAGGTTTACACTACTACATTTGGGTATAAATTCCAACGTGGAACCTTAAGGAAGAGATAAAATAAAAAAAAGTGTGAGAAGTTAAATACATCTTTTTGTTTTTTTCCTAAAATCTTGAGCTTGTTGAACATCCAATGGGGGTTCTTCAATGGTCAAATATTCGATAGATTGTCATATATTATTGATTATCCAACGGTTTCCTATAATCCCTCATGTCATTGAATATTTGATGGGGTTTATTTTATTGTCGGATATCTGATGCTATATCCAAAATGAAAATGTGTTGTCAAATTTCTGACAAATGGCAGATAACCATTGCATAACGTTCAATTTGACCATTAATGGATTTTTTCGTTGACATTGTCTAATGTGGGCCTGCTTTATGTTAACCAGTTTAACTAATTAAAATAAATATAACATTAATATTATAATTAAATACAATATTGTTCATAAATTATTAATATTAATGTAATGTTATATGATTATAATATAAAATATATATATAAAGTTCTTAAATACACACACATATGTAGAGAGAGAGAGAGAGAGAGAGAGAGAGAGAGAGAGATGCCTTAACATCATATAACTTTGACATAATTGCTATATATATTAGTTGTGACTTTTTGAAAGGTTTTAGGCTTATTTAGAGGTTAATTTCTGAAAAAAAACATCACCGAAAGTTTAGTGATAGTAAATGTCACATAACATTCCTCAAGGAGATGAAGAATACATGCATGGATTTGCATCGAGGGCTTCTACTTAGGATAAAAAAAGGTTATTTCTCTTGTAGAAATTGCAAGGGATTGAAGCCAAGGAGAATTCTATTAAAATAAGCTAAAAGGAATTGTAATGACCATGGACACGCTAAATGTAGACATGAATATCATCCATTTATAGGTTATTTAGTATGTCTTTGTATTGTAGTTTTTTTTTCTAAATGTTTATATGTAAATTGAATTTTATACCATATGTCTTTGTATTGCAAATTGTATTATCTTTCTATTGTAAATATATTTTATAATATTCTTTCGGGAGGTGTTTGAACTATGTTATCATCTCATGTGGACTAGAAATATTATTTGATTATTTTCATTAGGGTCGATTAAGGGGTTAGGCTGAGTTAGAGGTTAATACGTTTATGGGCTTAGGGATAAGGGATTATTCATTTTAAGGGTTTATGGGTTAGGCGTTTAAGGGCTTAGGGGAATGGGGTTAAGATGCTAAAATAAATATAACATTAATATTATAATTAAATATAATATTATTAATATACAATTAATATATATTAATATTAATATATATAATATAATAATATTAATATAATATTACATGATTATAATATAAATTATATATATAAAGTTGTTAATAATATTATTATAATTATAATATATATAGACCCTAACATCATATGACTTTGACATAGTTGCTATATATATAATTTTGGGATTCTTTTGAAGGTTGTAGGTTTATTTTGAGGTTCATTTTTTAACAAAATCATAACAGAAAGTTTGGTGAAAAGAATGTCACATAACATTCCTGAAGGAGACCTAGGATACGTGCAGGGATTGACATAGAGGGCTTATAGTGAGGATCAAAAATGTTATTTCCCTTGTAGAGATTACAAGGGCTTGAGGCCAATGAGAATTCTAATAAAATCAACTAAAAGGCATTGTAGAGACTATGGACACGTTGAAGGTGGCCATGAATATCATCTATTTGTAAGTTATTTATTATATGCCTTTGTATTGTATATTTTTTTCATAAATGTTTATATGTATAATATATTTTAAAATGTATGTCTTTGTATTTTAAATTGGATTATCTCTCTAATATAAATGTATTTTATAATATTCTTTTGGGAAGTGCTTGAACTATGTTGGCATCTTGATGTAGACCACAAATATTATTTGATTATTTTTGTTAGGGTCGATTAAGGGATTAAGTCAAGTTAGGGGTTAATTAGTTTATGGGCTTAGGGATAAGGGGTTATTAATTTTTAAGGGATGAGGGGTTAGGGGTTAAGGGATTTGGGGTTAGGGCTTTAAGGGCTTAGGGAAATGTGGTTAAGGTGCTAGGGGGTTAATGTATATTTAGTGGGTTAATTTGGACCTAGAGGATTTAGAGGTTAATCATGGGTTTTTATGGAGCATTATTAATAAGTTTTTAAAGTATATTATGAAAAATATGACATTAAGAAATAATATGATATTATAATGATGAATGCAAAATAAGATTAATATGTTTTTTTTATTATGGTCATGACTATATATCTCAGGAAGTGTCTCACTACCTACATGTCAAGAAAAGTAACATCTTTCTTATATTTTTTCAACATATTCTTAAATATATTGATAAATTTCACAAGAATCATCATTGATTTGTTGTCTTTGTTTTCCTTATATATTATATTTGTAAATTGTTGTTATATTGATGTTTTAGTATTTTTTCTATATATACTAATATTACTATATTAATTGTAATTGTATAGTATCGCCCCCCTAGGGATTTTCTCGATGAGGAAGATGTGGTTGTAGTAAAAGCACTTGTTCAAGAACATGGAGTGATTAATATTTAGGATCAAGCTAATGGTCCTATGGAAGAAGATGACGATGTGGATAACATAGTTGAAGAAGATGGGAATTATAGATTGATTTAGGAGACATTGAAAAATGTTGGAATGAATGATGATGACAACCACTATGATGATCATGCTTTTGATTTACTTGTACTTGAGATGGAAACTAAACCTTTTTATGAAGGCTCAAAAAAATCTCTTCTCTCTGTTGTATTGTTGCTAGTCAACTTAAAGGTGGTGAATGGTTTGTCAAACACATGTGTGACACAACTCCTAAGGTATGTAATATATTTTATGACATTTAGTACTATATACATGATAAAGCAATTATTTTTTCTGTTATTTTTAATGTTAGTACATTGATATGCATCATTTCATTAATTTGTAACATTTGGATGCAATATGTATGATTAATATTATTTAGTACATTAACCAATACTATTTTCATTTATGTTGTAGATTATTAGGTGAATTTTTGTTACCACCATCAAATGTTTTACTTTGTACATACTAAGGCTTACATGCCATTATGAAATATATTGGAATGGAGTCTCAAGCTATTCATGCATACCCTAATGGTGATATTCTCTAACCGATAAAGTAACAAAAAATGTGCCTCGTAATGTTATTCGTTAATATTCTCATAATTCCGTGTCTGTAAAAATTGTTCAGGTGAAAATGTGTAGAAAAACTTATGGATTATAATGAAATGAATAGAAGTGAAGAAGGTGTTCTTTGAATACCTACAAATGGATTTTTATTTAGGAGTATAAAGGAAAAGTGTTCAGAGTTTGAAAGAGAACCTCATAATCTTATGCCTCAATTAGCAGTTGACAGTGTCAATCCATTTGGAGAGGCCATATCTACTTACTCGGTGTGGCCCGTTTTTTTATCAACAATAACATTCCTTTGTGGAAGTCAATAAAGAGGAAGCACATAATGGTGACAATGATTGTTCCAAGTATTGAATTGTTTAGAATAATGTTTTTAGCACAACAACATCTCATTTGTCTTGTTTGTTTCATAATTATGTCCTATATTTTTTTGTTCATATATATATATATATATATATATATATATATATATATATATATATATATATTCAATTATGCCTTATAATTATGTCTTATAATTTTTTAGTTTACTCATATATGTAGTAATTATGTATTGTATGTTAAATCAATTAGGTAAGTACTAGGTCAAATATATGAATGTATATATCAAGCATCTTATTGATGAGTTAGTGGAGTTATGGAATGGTGTCGCTATGTATGATATATCTAGACCAATAGTTGCACAAAGCGAATTTTAAACCCATGCAATGCTTGTATGGATAATTCACGATGCCCTAGAGCTAACACATTTATGTGGTTTGTTATGACGTTACCCTGGACTTTAATAGTGTTTAATTTTATGAAGCTCATTTCAGGTATATTTTTTAAATAGTTTGACCTTCATTGTAAATACATAAAATAATTAATATAATAAATATGCCATTTATTCTAGGTCTTCAAACAAAGGGTAAATTTCCTTGTTTAGTTTTTGGGTATAATATGAAATCTCATCATTCAAGAAGCTTAGAAAAGGAGGTGTTTGATAAGTATAGGCACTTCCTCTATAAGAACCACAAGTACCAAAGTACTGAAAAAAACATATTTTCAATGAGAAATAAGAGACTAGATTAAGGCCATGGAAAATGACACCTCATGCATGGAAGTTGCAATATAATAGAGTCTTTCAAAGTATGGATCAAACTATCTATCTATCAATATACATAATATATTTAGATTATTTTACCTTTTTATGAAATTTCTATAACAGTATTAGTGAAAATTCCATGTAATAAAAGTTAATAAAAGGAAAAATAATAACCAAGATTGATGGCACACTTATTCCAAGTTGAATGTTGGGAAGACATCCTTGTGTGGGTGTTCATTTAATTATTAATGGCTAAGTAATTTGGTAAAGGAAATGGCTAAGGATTTGGAAAGGAAAGATTGCATTTTTGGCACAATTATTTATGAAAATAATGGAAATTATGAGAAAATGGAGGTGAAGGTCACAGGTGGCATGGCGGGTGGGGGGGGGGGGGGGGGGGGGGGGGGGGGGGGGGGGGGGTGGGCACAATGAAGGAAAATAATGGAAAATGAAGAAAATAGAAGCCTCATTCATAAAAATGATTTTGAGGACCAGTTGATAACCTTCTATCAGTTTAGTTTTGGAGCTCTCTCATTATTATCTCTCTCTCTCTCATACTCTTGGAGACTTGGAGTTTTCTCGGAGCACTCTTGGAGGTTGTGGCATACTTGGATATTTGGAGAAAGAAGGAAAATGATGAGCAGGAAAGTGCAAGAGGACATCAAGATTAGTAGCTACAAGGGATTTTTCTTGCAGGTATTGAGTTTCATGTATTTTTCCTCACTAGTTTTGGCATGAATGGGATGTGCATGTGGTTTTTTGGTTGTGATCTATCATTGGCATGAAGGATGGCCCAAATTGACAGTGGATTGCCTAACCTTACCATTTCCTAGATAGCCATGGAGATTGTGAGTTCATTTTCATTGTTTTTATTTGGTTGGTTATCATGTTTCCATAGCTTGGGTCGAGTTATTAGTCCTAGAGCCTTGGTTGGAAAAATTCTATGGAGCCCTATAATAACTTGGGTTGAGTTACTAGTCTCATAGCCTTGGTTTGAAAAACACTATAGAGCCCTTGGTGGGTTGAGTTACTAGTCCAGGAGCCTTAGTTGGACAAATGCCCTAGAGCCCTGGAAGTCTTGGATAGAGACCGATTTGATGATTTTTTTGTGATGTCCGACTGTGAGGTGGAATCATTATTTGATGGGTTGAGGCAAATGACCTCTAGAAGCCCTGGATGGTTTTGGATTGATGTGTTCTATCAGATCCCACATTCGTGCTTGGAATATGGTACACGGGGGAATGGATGAAGAGATATTTGGCTCAACCATTCCATAGTCGGGTGCAACATGGAAGTCCCATCCCAGGTTTGGATTTTGCATCATAAATATGAAGTTATTATTCCTTATATTTATATGAGTATTATACAAGATTATATTTGGTTTATATGGTTGTGATTATATGGCTACCATTATGCTGGTTATGTATCTGTTTTATGAGAGTATCTATGTATGGATCTCATCATGTTTTTACTGGTAAATGAATGAATAATGTATCTATGACCTAATGGATGAAATGTTAGTTGATGTGTTGAGGAATCAATGCTTCTTAGTGATTCTCGACTAAGTATGAGACCTCTATGCTCAAATCTATTATTTACACTTGTAGATTACATATTCATGACATATTTGATGAAATTCCTGTCATTGCTAGTAGGGGTCCAATCAAGGCCTCATTCAAGTGATTGCATCTACACTATCATTTTCTTGTTATTTTACTGATCTGAAGATGTGATTTAATTCTGGGCAGTGACGTGGGATATGGGCCTAAAAAAGTGGCTCAAATCCTAGAGATGTTGGCACAACACTGTGCAAAGGAGTCCCTGGACGTTAGCTTGCATGCTTGTGAGAGCGTTCGGATGTCCTTGGACATTGGCATGCCCATAACATGAGAGCATCTAGAAGTCAAGTGGTTCAAAAGTTCATTGAGACCCAGGGGCTAGTTGGAAAAAAGGTTGGATTGCTTCCTAAGGATACTAATGGTGATGTTGAATGTATGTATGATGTGTTTGCATCGGTCCGACTTCCTTAATGTGACTTAGGAGGTCGAATCATATCATAGTGGTGTCTCATCGCATGTTTACCCCGACTGTTCGATTGCTTGGGTAGATGTGGGAGGAGGGTGTTACATTTTATTCACTATAATAATTGACAGGTTATAGTGTTGATATAATATTTATTAACTGTGATTCACATTGTAGGTTGTGAAAGAATCAGTAGTAGAAAAGGAGAAATTAGTGACTAGGTGACTAAAAAAGTTAGTCACCACAAATTTTTAAAGTGAAATAATACCAAAAATGAGTAATTTTAAGTGACCCAACTAAAAACAACTAACATAAATGACTAATTTAGTCATGGGTTTAAATATACTACTAGCTAATAAGTAATACAAATAAAAATGACTAATGTAAACTAAACTATGGCTAGCTTCTAATACAATATTTTTGATCTACCTACAACTACTTGAAATTTATTAATAACATTATTCCCCAAAAATAATGGGTTACCTAGGAATATTTGAGTTTATTAATAACATTATTCATATAATTAGGTATATTTTCCACCTCCTTAAGGGTTAGTTGATATTCCCCTTATGTGTAAACCTCATGTTCTCTTTCCCTCTTTATATGAACATACTTTCTTAGGGAGGTATTTTATACTCTCATGTGATGGATCCTAAAGACATTTTTCAAAATAATATTTTTTATAGTTTTTATTGATATGCTCAACCAAAATTATGACTCTCAAACCATATTAAATATATAATCTCTATACGAAAAAACCTCCTACTCAATAGTGGAAGCATAAACAATTAGCAAATTGTGAAAATCTAATACTTGGCTACTCTAAAATCTAAAGTCGACCCATTAAAATTTAATTTCCCTCTACTCAATTGCCATATTGTTAAAATCTAGTCAATTAATTTCCCACTACTTTTGAGGTAAGGTCTTCATTGAGTGCGTTTTCCATAGTAGAGTAGAGGCATTATTTGTTGATTCAGTTATAGCCATGGTGGACATGGATGTGGATGTTGGCATAGTGCAGCCAAAGAAGAGAACATTCAAGAAGCTCTTCTACAAGGGTGTTGATCTCGATGCCCTTTTGGACATTACCTCTAAAGATCTCATCAAGCTCTTCCATGTTCATGCTCAAATGAGGTTTCAACGAGGTTGGAAGATGCAACCAATGGCCTTGATCAAGAAGCTCTGTAAGGTGAAATAGGAAGGTCCTGCGAGTGAGAAACCAAAGCTAGTTAGAACCCACCTCCGTAACATGATAATTGTTACTGAGATGATTGGTAGCATTATTGGTGTTTACAGTGGGAAGACATTCAATCAGGTCAAAATCGAGCTTGAGATGATTTTCCATTATCTCGTAGAGTTTTCTATTTCATATAATCCAGTTAAGCATGGAAGACCTAGTATTGGTGTTACACATTCCTCTAGGTTTATTCCTCTGAAGTAGACCAACTTAGATCATTTGATATGGTGGATATGTAGTGTGGTATTCTTAACTAGTTTTGGCTTACAAGTATAGGCACAGATAAATGGTTCAATATTCACATGAGTAAATCCTTTGACAATGCTTAAATGAAATTTTGAAGAGTAATTTTGGGTGTATTGTTATGTTTAATTAGCTAATGCAATATATATGTTGTACAAGTTTAACTATTTGGTTAATTTGATGAAGGTTTCATAAAAAAAAATCTTGTTCCATACACTATTTTTAGTCTTGTAAACATTCAAATATCATTTCATTTCATTATTCCTTCCCTGCTACTCTTTTTCCTTACCAAGTTGGGACAGGGCTCAAAGCCAATAATGCTAAGTAGCTAGGGGATTTTACTGTAAATAAACTATATTTCGTACTAGGCTTTTTGGAAGACATATTATTGCAGTCCCTTCATAGTTTTTAGTGCCAAATGGCTGAGTTTCATCCTCTACAATAGTTATACAATTATGGAGATGTAGAGTGTTTCCCTGGTGAAGAGAGTATCATGAGAAAACAAGAAATAATATCCCAACCAAATCCTCTACCTGTAAGTAGCAATACAACCCTCCTCTTTTTCAATTTATTATAGCTGGGACGATTTGACATAGAGTAGATGCCACTGTTTGTGAGAGAACGTCTCTCTACTTTTGCTCCTACCTTAGTAAGTTGGTTCGCTCATCTTGCGTATGAGAATCAGCATGAGGAATAACAATCAATTAATGTGGACGACTCAGAAATGGAGATTGGGCCTCTCTCTGCTACGTACCACTTAGGAATGAACCCATAGATCATTAACAAGCCAATACTTGCCAAAATTGATTTTCTCTTACACCCATGTATGCATGAGATGAGTAACTCAATGCTCTTTAGAGGAGAAGACTAGTTGGTAAGGGAGATGCGTCCTCTCACTGTATGCAACAATATTTTCTCCCATGTATGCTCTGCACCCAATATCCATTAGGAGATTTTTTCTCTTTCTGGCCCTAGGTATTATATATGAAAGTAGAATAGTTACATGTCTATATGCACTATCAAATATTGACATATTGATTTCATGTTTTTTGTTTGATGCTCTTCCTCTGAGCATAATCTCTTACCCACTACTCCCCTTCCTTACTAGGTTTGGAGAGGGTTCGATTTTCTTCCTATAAGCATAATATCTTACTCACTAATATTCTTCCTTACTAGGCTAGGAGAGGGTTTGATGCTCTTCCTCTCTGCATAATCTCTTACCCGCTACTCTTGTTCCTTATCAGGTTCAGAGAGGGTTCGATGCTCTTTGTCTATGCATAATATCTTAGATTTTTTTGTAGAATTCAAGAGGAACATATCGATCTTGAATTGGGTTATAGAATCTATTTTTCATGATGTACAAGGGTTAGAGGCCTTAGAAGGAAAAGAAGTCAAGAAGGGTGGGGCTAATAGTGGGGAGAGAGATTTTTTGAAACAAATCATATCGATATGGCAAATCTAGATAGACATCTTAGTAAGATATGCAAGGTATAGATGAAATCACAAACCTAGAAGCCAAAGGAGGAGCAAGAAATTGACAAAACAAAATATATATAACAAGTATTATCATGCAGGGCACATAGAGTGCCCTAGCATCAAGATAGTAGATATTCACATCCATGTTCCCAATGCAAAATTGTCATCCTCGTCAACATTGGTTTCTTATTTCTTTATCTAGAATTCTTGGTGAAGAAATTACTGTGTTCATGAAAGATATCATTAGAGGAAAAATCACTCCCTCAAAACACCAATCTCTAGGGCCAGAGCCAGAGTGGGAGCCTCAAAGTTAGTCTCAAATTTAGAGCAACTTTAGTTGTCACAGGAATTGTAAGTTTATTCATGTTGGTCTCTACATTTGGAGATTTGGAATACTATACCTTAGAACTAAATGGGCTATCCATGAGGTAATATACACACTAGTCCAAGCACTTTCATGGATTGCATTTGGGGCAGTGAATTGGACATGAGAATAAATTCAAAACTACAACACATCCAAAGTCTCTATATCTCTGGTGGATTATGAATTTCATTATCAATACAATATTATTGATCTATGCAATCACTCGTTTCATGTCCACACCACCTAATCCATATAGTATTCTCCCTCTTGATGACCTTTTTTCATTGATAATCTTCCCTACCCGTGGATTTATACTAGCATTAGCCCTCAATGGGACAACAAGAATAACCATTGTTGAAGAAACAATATTTTGTTTTGCAAAAACCTCTTCTAGATGGTAGCACTCTGAATCCTGGCACTAAGAAAGAATTAAGAACCCCTTATTCTACAACAGGTATTCTATCAAAGGATACATGGTGATGGCTAAATCCTATATTGAACACACGTTACAAAAATACTTTGTAATTGACAGATGTTCCCACATTGGCACCTGGTGATAGCGTTGAAAATATGTTTGAACTTTTTAAATCAAACTAGTCTAATTACATAGTGGAACACCAACACCATGTACACATTATATTGCTTTGATGCTTTTGGCCAAATCTTGCAGTTATTGCATCCATTGCCATTGTAAAATTGTGTGATGTATATTGGCCCAATTTTGATACAAAAATTTGTTGATTTTACATCTAGAGATCAGAACTTTCCTTATGAAGGCTATGTCCTTGTATTGATACTATTTTCACCAAAATCCATTGAGGTTCTTTGTTTCGACCAATATAAATTTCAATGTCAGAAGTTGGGATATTGATAAGGTCTACTCTAATCACAACTTTATATAGAAAGGGTTTAAGATTGTCACCACTAGGCAACCTCATGGTGTTGGACAGATTGTAAATTACATGGTTATGGATGCTCAAGAACTTTCAGATATGATGTTGCAACTTCATTACATATGGATGATGCCTCTACAAGTTTGGGATTATTTATCAATCTTATTTGGGGTTATGGGAATTTCTATGTTGTCTGGTTTTGTTTACATCGCACTGATAATGGGAAATGTAGCTTGGGGATCCAATAGAAATAGGAGATATCACTTCCAATTAATGAAAATGTGTGATCTTCATACAACTAATGAGTTTTTGAATTATATGAGCATTATCAAACTTCAATCATGGGAAGACAATTTTGAAACACATGTAGAGTCTTTTAGGATTTTCGAATATGAATGGCTTTGTAAAACTATGTATTCTATTTTGGTGAATAAATTACTCAATGGAGCACACCTTCACTTGTTCTAATAGTGAAATTCACTACATGGAGCACGCCTTCACTTGTTTCAGTAGTGACATTCAATGCATGCATTTTTGTAGGAGAAAAAATTAGAGGAGGGAAGGTGTTCACTGCAACATTTATTTTCAAAATTCTCCAAGAACCCATTAGGAACTTTCCTCAAGATTTAATATCTATCTCACAAGCAATGGTGTGCTTGGATACACTTCACATGTATATGCCTAGCAAGGATCTTGATCCTGAGGAAGTCAAAAGGTTACCACCAGGCAAAGAGATTGTTTTTGTAGTTGAAAATAGTACTTTCTTCTGGGATGAAGAGGATTCCAAATCCACTCTTCAAAATATCAACCTTGAGGTTTGAAGTGGATGTTTGGTGGAAATTTTTGGCATAGTTGGATCCGAGAAGTCCTCTTTAGTATCATCCATTCTTGGGGAGATGCAAAAACTCTATGGTGTGGTGTAACTACTATCCCTACTATCTTATTTACTTGTATCTCCATCTTCCTCTTTTACTCTTCCACTACATTAAAAATATGTATTTATAACTTGATAACATTATCAAGATAATTGTTACAAAATTTGCTACAGTTTCCAAGTCAAACTTAGGCCAATAGAGAAAACAAGCCAAACTAATTTGCTAGAAAGTCAAACTTTCTTCTTGGTCAGTACAAAATTTCCATTCTTGTTAGAAAAAAATAGCCTAGTTTGCCTGAGTTTTTCGTTTGCTTGAGCCGATCACTTACTCTCTAGTCTCACCCAAGTCTTGACGGAGCCATGTTTTGTAACTATAAGAACCAAAACATGGTAAGGCCCCTCCTCCCAGAGAAATGTGAGATTTCAATAGGTACAAACCAAGGAAAAAAGTATATTGAAAAGAAGAAACTTGTACCCATTAGAAGTTTTGATTTCAAAGGACTCATCTCACTATTTGTTCTTAGTATGCTAAACTTAATTTATTTCAAGATAACCAAATGAAAGAAACAATAGCCAAAAGTAATAGAAATAGTAGTTGACTTGAAAATTGTCACTTCAAAGGTATAATAGACTTGTTCGTTGTTAATTAATGATTCATTGATTCATCAAACATGAAATTTTGTCATAGATTTCTTTCCCTCATTTAGACTAAATATGTCTATTATATTGAACTCTAGTTCTCACCAATTTTGTTAGAAATCACTTAGATCTAGGATCTCTGTCTCTTTAAAAAGAGAAAAATAATTTTACCAGAGATGCATCTTTTGCAATGAAAGCCCTTACTACTCGTATGGAAGTTTTAAAACTAACTTTACATTTGGTTTGTGCACAATTTCAGCTATTTTTTCATGTATTCTCAGCATTCTTTTCCTTTTCCTGCCTCTTTTTCTTAACTAAAACTTTATTTTCTCGTACCTCTTACCTTGCAGTTTCTTAGCTGAATTTATTCCTTCTTGAACTCACAGTTGATAATGGTTCCTTCTCTCTCGTTTTGTGACTTTCTTTATTTACATTTATTTTTATTCCAATCAGAGTTGTATTCCAAGTTCACTTGAGTATCTGATCTAGGTTTTCCTCGATCCTTCACTTTTTTAGGTTTTCTTGCATAACCCATTCGCCTTTTCCCCTTCTCCCTGCATCTTAAAACCCTTATTTCCTTTAGAATTTAGGTTATCGAGAGGGAAATAATAGGGCTATATGCCATATTCATGTCAAGACCGACACTAAAGAGTAACCTTTTCATGATCTAAAACTAGTTTCTCGGTAATAACATTGAATTTCAGAGGAAGCCCTATATCAAGTGTCAACAGGTGAATCGGAGTTGTCTACATCCCCTCCATTTTGCTGGGTTGAATTTCTAGTTCATGTCTTTCCAACCTCATCAGGATGAATGCTTTCAAGTGTCTTTCTCAACCACTTTGGGGACCTTTCTAAGATGGTCTAGGTTTCTCAGTTGATTGAGTTGGGTCTGAATCAAGATTGAGTCTCCCAATTTTGTCAATCACAACACTCAAAGTATCATCAGTTGTTGAAGTTTCATGTGGGGGGGAGAGTGATTCAGAAGAAGATTCCACATGTTGATCTAGTATAGGAATCCCCCATTCAAGATGTGGAATATGATTATCAAATTCTTGAAATGATTTTGCATTTGCGAATCTATCCAAGTGATCAAGTTGCTGCTCAACAACATTGTCAGCTTTGGATGGTGCAAGAAAGATTACATCTCTAGATACAACAAACTTCTTATTGAATTCATCATAGAGACGGTATGATTTGGAGGTCTTTGAATACCCCAAGAAGATACACTTACGACTCCTTGCACCAAGTTTGTTTCTATGTACCTTTGGTATCAAGGCATAACTTGTGGAACCAAAGAACCTGAGATGCTTTATCGAAGGAATGTGCCCATACCACATTTCATAAGGAGTCTTATTTCTAATAGCATTAGATGGACATATATTCTTTACATATACAACACATAGAACTGCATCATCCCAAAACATAAATTTTACATTCTTGAAAAACATCATGGATCACACCATATTTAAGATTGTCCTATTCATTATTTCAGCTACTCCGTTCTATTGGGGATTATAAGGCACAATCGTTTTATATTTGATCCCATGTTGGTGAAGATAGTTTCCAAATTCATTTGAAGTGTATTCTTTTCCATTATCAATTCAAATAGAGACAATATGATATTGTGCATCATTTTCAACCCATGTATGAAAGTTATTGAATGTTTGAAAAGCATTAGATTTGTTCTTCAATAAATAAACCCAACACATTCTGGTGTAGTCATCAATAAATGTCATTGTATATTTATTTCCATTTGCAGAAGGAACAAGCATTGGACCACATAAATCTGCATGAATGAGTTCAAGTTTTATATGTGCTCTGGAATGTGAATCATGAAAAGTCTGTTTTATATGCTTTCCTAGAATGCAAGCATCACATTGCTTAAGATTCCTAGGGATTGTAGGCAAACCAGTAACACAATTTTTCTTCAACAAGTGGAGGCTCTCATGGTTCAAGTGTCCAAATCTAGCATGCCATAATAAACTTGATGGAAATGTACCTTCTTCATAATGAAAATTGTATGAGAAATTTTGTGCATGAGCAAAGGTACCTTGTAGCTTGAGAAGCCTTTCTTTTTATATCCCCATCATGACAAGTGAGTAATATGATGCTTTTCTCACCTCAAACTTTCCATCAAACATATGAATGGAGTGTCCTCGCTAGAAAATGTGGACCAAGGACAAAAAGTGTCTCCTCACCTGTGGGAGATATAAAACATGATGTAGAAGAAAGTCTGGAAGACCAAGCAATTTAAGTATGATTGTGCCAAGCCCTGATCGTTTGAGTTTTGATTTGTTTGCAAAGTATACTGCTCCATCAACATTGTCAGTAAATTCTTCAAAAAAATATTTTCTAAAGGTCATGTGGCAAGTTTCTTCTGAATCAAGCAACTAGTCATTTTTCCAAGAAGCAAGTTAAGCATTAAATAAGTCTTCATTTACTCCAATAATACAATGTGCCACAACATAGTGAGTGGATTCAGGTGCTTTACCTTTCTCTTTGTCATTAGTTTTACCTTTGGTTTTGTTTCTTTCCTCCTCAATTATGTCCCAAGGCAACTTGCATGTCGATGCATCATGTGATCCATCTCTATTGCAACATATGCAATGGAAATATGACTTTTCTCCTTGAGAGTGTCTACCCCCTACCTCTGAAATTTCTTGTTCCTCTTCCTCTTCAACCACCTCTTCCTTTGGAAGAATCTTGAGAAAGATTCTTCTCTCTATGTGAAAGACACATAGTCTCTTAAGAAGACTAAGGAGTTGTCTTCTTCCCAAAAGCTTTCTCTATTTCAACAAGTTTTTTCACAAGGGAGTCAAAGGTAATTTCTTGGAGGTTTCCATTTGCTTGCAATGACTCAAGATAATTTGAGTAACTAGGATAAAGTGCCTTGACAAAAGCTATAAGAGGAATGTCCATTCCAACATTAGTGACTTTGATATCATGCAGAATAGATTTTACTTTTAATGAAAGAGCAAGAGGATCATCATTTTGTAATTCAAGGTTCAAAAATCATGAGTTGAACAACTTCAAGTGCAGAGTGTGAGTCATAGAGTTCCTTCAGTTTTTGTAAGGCTTCGAAAGAATTTGTAAATGGAAAAATGTGGTGACTCACCTCTTCATTTAATGATACTACAATCAAGGCATAAGCCTTGCTGTTCTTGTTTTCTCAAATGAAAATTCCTTGTTTGAGGTAGGTTGTTCTGGTTCTTTGTCTTCGTCTCCAACACACACCCCTTTCCACAACTCATTAAAAATGAGAGTGTGTTTGATTTTTCACGACCATTCTAGATAGTTCTCCTTGTCGGTGAGAACCACTCCCACAATAGCTATCAATGAATGCATTTTACAAATATGTGTACTTTAAAAAAAATATACTTTACTACCAATGTAGAAAAAAACAAAATTCACCTCTAGTATTAAAAAATGTAGTTCTGGTGTGAAAATGGAAAACAAAATCACTTTAATATATAGGATAGAGGTATTTTTTGGGGGAGGTGATATATCTAGTGGAGGGTGTATCTGGAGGAGGGTCAATGTATTTGTATCAAGCAGTGAGTGGTGGGAACAACGAGGGGAGCAGAATATGGCAGCACAATGTTTACAAGTAGCTAGGGGATATCTGAGGGAGGGAGTAGTGTACTGGAGCAACATACGTAGTGGAGCAGCAACATACGTAGTGGAGTAGCATATGTGTGGGAGGGAGTAGTGTATTCCAAATTTGGGCATTCTACAGTGTTGGGCATGGTGGGTTATTGGCTGGAAAACAGGGATACACGCAGGCCTCTTTTGGGCTTTAACTTGAGACGACGTGGATATAGGTTATTTGTCTACCTCATTGTTCCTTTCTCTTAGTAATGGGTGTGATGAGGCTAACTTTGGAGGGGAAGTTCTTATACTCTAACAGCCCTGGGTATGCCCATGACTACGACAGATATGGGTAGCAGTCGCTTTCCTGAGAGAGGCTTCAGTTTTGATACATTCACCACTGGGATACACCTGTATGGCTATGATGGGGATGAAATTGATCCCGCACCGGTAATGCTTGCAACTAAGCTCAATTGTTATAGGATGATCTATGATGTGTATGATGATGTAGAATGGGGTAAAACTCTGTATTTTGGAGGCTGAGGAGGACTGGCAATGGAACACTGACAATGCTTAAAAATACATATAAGCTAAATGCATAATGAAATCGCCGTAAGCAATTACTTGAATAATTTAATTCATACATGATCAATGGTTATACACCCTTGAATACCAAAATAAACCCCCCGAACTACAAAAATAACAAAAATACATCCATGTTTGCAAGAATTTTACTCATTTAAGGGACGCAATGGAACATTAGGTTCTGAGATGAAATACAGTGAAGAGATGCAATACAATGAAGAGAGGCAATAGAGGCTACATTTTGGTATGGAAGCTGCAAGGGGAGGTATGGAGGTTGGGAGGTTGCATTGTGAGGTACTTTCTTAGAAAATTTCTAACACTCTTCAAGGTTGATTCATACCAAAATTGTGTTAACAAATTTAAGAGTCAAACTCAAAATGACATAGTTTTAAATTTTTCTATTAAAGGATTGAAATTTGAAATTTATATGTTGTGGTTTCAACCAGTGTTGCAAACTTTGTGATAATATCCTGATTTTTTCTTGAAATCATGATTTTTTGGCCTAGTCAATTTTTGCCAGTTTACTGATATTTTTATGGTATCTTGATTTTGTCGATGTTTTCCAATTTTTACTGATATTTTCTCAATTTTTGTGATTTTTTAGTTTTATGGACCCTTGTTGATTTTATCTCGATGCCGATGTTCGCAATATTGGTTTCAATCAAGGTTTTCCTTCCACAATTAACATGGCCCAACTTTCAGAACAACTAGTTTATTTTCTTGTAACTCAAAAGTTAGAGAAACCCCTACCACAGTATTGTATATTCATAGAGCCATGATTTTTAAACACCAATCCAAAATAGTACTGAAATGAATTGACCAATGAAAAAATCTAGAACTCTAGATAGCTAGAAGCTTCTAAACATGCAGATATGATATGTGCACAAAAGACAACAATGAGAGAACACTCACATAACAATAAAATGCAAGATAAGAATTGTCTCAACTATACACATTGTACTAGTGTAGTTTGACTCATCTAAGACTCTTCTGTTGAGTCTTTTGGAGTCTTCTCAAGTCCCAAAACTCACTAAAAAAGTCACCAACAAACTCACCACTTTCTATACTCACCATAAAATTTCCATACTCATCGAGAGTCTCCATATTTTTGGGACTGAATTTATTGTATTTTGAGGTTCATTTGTATTTCTTGAGTCTTTCCCAAGTCACTAAGTCATGTCAAGTCATTGATTTTTTTTGAGTCTTAGGCTAGTTGAGCCTTTGTCAAGTTTGAGTGTGACAACATTGCATTTTTGTTATGGTTCCACAACCACCTTAACTTCCATAGTTAGTGGAATGGATTTTTAATATATTGACAACCATGTCTATTAAATAAGGCTCTACACAGTAGTATTGTGTGTAATCAATAAATGTAAGTGAACTTGTTAAAGAAGGACCATTAGTTAGTGGTTGAGGCCTCATTAATGGAATTTCATTAGGTGGTTATGGTGTTCATCAATTAGAAACTATATATATAGTAGTAGAAGATATGTAATAGGTTATCAAGTGAATATTGTAGTATTTGGAAGTCCTCATGTTGGAGATTTCCCCGCTAGAAAAAGCAAGTGAACATTGCATTTAGTTTGGAATATCAATAAAGCACTGCTTGAAGTGATATTTTCCAATTTTAGTTCTATTATTTTCTTTTCACAGTTGTATTCCATCTATCTTATTTAATTTCTTCCTGCTTTTATATTATGCCCTTTTGTCTCAAATAATCTATTTCAACTAACAAGAAACACCACAAATACAGTGGTCTCATATCACTTTCTCATGCCAACACATGTTCCAATTTTAGAAAAACATTATTTATGTTAGAGATGTGTTTCAACATTTTTAAATAACAAAAATATCTATCAATCAATGGAAAAGCATAAAATTGGGGAAGAATACATGTAGAAAATAATAGAGGCATGACCTTGTTGAACACCTTTGTAACATATGTTGGCACCCATTTGAGTAGCACTGATCAAATAACACCTACATATGGAATTATCTTCCATGTTCCTTCAGGAATATCAAAATCCCCCTCAGTAGACTTGAAATTTGAAACCAAACTTACATAACCCTATTAGTCATCATATTTCCATGAGTACATGGAGAATAAAACTTGGAAGATAAATCTCAAATACTAGGGAATTGGGTAGTATTACTAAGGGTATAATCTATCGCCATTAGTTGGTTCCATGAAAGATTCAGTTGAGTACAATTGATGGAAACCATAGGTATATTAAGAGCCATAGAAATTGACACTCCTCTATCCTTAGGACCCTACAAATCCTAGCCTCTTCCCCTAAACCATAGCTTTTGCAAAATAAGTAACAAAGTTCCTACACATTTCATATTATCAAGAGTTTTGGAATTTCATCACTGCAGTAATACTCCCCTCAAATTGAAAAAATATGTCTAGGGACTACCAATACCATTACAAGAGACCTAGCTCAAAAAAATCCTTCTACAACATTGATTATTGTGTTTTCACTTAACAGTACCTAATTTTTCATTTTTTGTGGACCAGCTTATACCATTACCTGTGGCCCCTCTCAACAAATTTCTTTTGGTACACTCATTATGTTGGGCAAAGATTTGGCTAACCCCTTTGATGGACCCAATGGTCCCATAAAAACACCTATACCATGTTAGCCATGAGGAAGTACAAAAAATAGTTGAGTCTTTCTCCTAGTCAATTAGCAAAATGAAAACCAATATGTCTTCCTTCACGTTTCACATATCCCCCATTTTCAAACCAATGACCCTTTTTCAGGAGCTTTTCCATACAATGGTAGTTGGTTATTCCTGTAGTGATTTCTTTGAAACCTTTGAGCATGTAGGAATTTCCATTGTCTTGAAAACTCATGTAGTACTCCAAGAAATCCATGGTGATAGGTCCTATCATTCTTACCCATTCATCACCCAAAGAAATATCATAGGCACCCATTTCAATGGAAAACATCTGGCTTCCTTGTGAGGGAACACATGTTGGTTTCCATTTTTCTAATTTAGGGAAAAATTCCTTAGAAGCATGGAAGAGGAGGTGAGAATAATACTAGGTGACAAGTGGCAAGTGCGGATGTATCACAATGTATTTGTAAACATCTAATTGTAACTCTCGTGGTTAGGAGACAAACACCCACCAATGACCCTGTTGATTTCTCCATCAATTACTCCATTAATTGACATCATTATATTTTGGATTTTATGTACTACAATATATATGCATTTGTAGCATTCCTCTCTTGTAGTCTTCCTTTGATTTTTAAATGCCACCTAAATTACTTATAGGAAAAGGAGAAATTAGTTACACTTGTATCATCATCTTATTTTTGTATGTCTTCTCATATTTGTTTGTAAGAACATATAAGATATTGGGAAAAATCTTGTCATGTTCTAGCAACAGTCTAATCTATTGTCAAGTGATTAGCACAACGTAATGTGCATCTTTGACCCATCCAAGCTAATGTGAGTTGGGATGAGTTGAGGTTGGTAATTTGAGTTCCTTTTCCAATTAAAGAAAGAGAAAGTTACTTTTGTTTCCATTATAAATTACCATATATGCTAGTTTATGCTTGATTTGATAGTTCTATGTACAAAGAGTTTCCTTGTTGTTGGCAAGCCTATCTTTGGGGATTAGCATCAAGTTTGGATCAATGTAGCTGGTATTGTTGACATCAACCTCTAAGTCTCCAACCTCTCAATAATTCT
The DNA here is from genome assembly GCA_031772625.1 of Pinus tabuliformis. Lineage (NCBI taxonomy): Eukaryota > Viridiplantae > Streptophyta > Pinopsida > Pinales > Pinaceae > Pinus > Pinus tabuliformis. The sequence goes on along the minus strand of CM062814.1, from coordinate 440,429,709 downwards.
TAGAAAGGAAGTGTTTTTCCTTTCAGAGCTCTTTGGCCTAAATGTTTGACATTCCTCATTGGAATGGGCAAGCTTCCTGTGATAGGTGCCTTATTTCTTCTTCCCATAGTGGGTAGAGGATACAAAATTGGTTTCTCCTTTTTGCTACCCAATATTGTTGGGCTGAGTATTTAGTAGAAAGAAAATGAGGACCAAAATTTCCTTCATCTAAAATAATTGAATGTCTTATGTAACTTGGCTTCAATAATGGAACCAATTTGCAATTTTGCATAAAATTCTCTAAGGAGGAAATATAAGAAACTCTCACTTATTTATAATACTAAGGAAAAAAAAATAAAACAATTTGGTGTAGAGGTTATATTTTGGGCCCTTTGAGACTCTATCATGAGTTGGGAGAGAGATTCATATTTGGCTCTCCATTCCTATAAAGATCTCGTATCCTTGGGTCATTCTGGTCAAAGGAGATATTGAGACTTTGAGGCCACTTTTTTTCTTCATTTTTCCATTATCTCCATTTATTGACTCCCTACTTTATAGGTACCCTTGAATGCTCACCCCCAAGGAGGATAATAATTAATAAATCAAGGAGGACATATAATGGAAGTACATTTTAATCACCTAGTTTTCTCCCTCACAATGTCTTAGATCTAAGCTAGCATTTTATGCTAAGAATGTTTTGCATCTTAACTGTTGATTTTTTGTCTAGCTACATATGAAGGCACTAATCCCATGGATTCAAGATTCCCCTCATCAACTAAGATCATGGTCCCACCATTTACGTGTCAAGATACATATCATTAGATTCCCTAAGACGACAAGATTTATCGACACTCCTCCTTCTAGGATGTGGAGACTAAAGAGAAATTCATGTTTCAAGTGCCCCATCTACTACGAGATCCAGGGAGATTGCATTGGTTCTATATATACCCTAGCATGTCCCTTGTGATCTTTCTTTTTTAAACCAAAAACATAGATGCTTACACAAATAATGAAAATTGTAGTTACTAATAGGCAATGTGACCTACAAGGACCTTCATGGCCTACATAGATGACAACTCCACCTCTCAAACATCGAAGGAATGAAGAGACTGGATATAGTGTGTCACTAGCATGGACAATGAAAACTTATTGAAATAGAAGCCATCAACATGAGATATCATGAAACCACTTTATCCCACTACTCTCCACATATGGCATAAATGGACTACCACTCACCCTTGTTCTTAGCATATAGGTCATGGACAGATGCTTGCATCAAGGTTTATTTCCTCTTGGAGGGATATGTTGGAATTTGATGTTTGGGGAGGTAAAAAGGGTCCCCGAATTATTTCCCCCATAATTCTTCCATATTTGTGCTAGTGGATGATGATTTCTCTCCTCATTCGATGTTATCCAAGATGCTACTCTTCCTTAGCCTCCATAGTCTTGGTTGATTTCTAGAGGACATCTCATGGTGCAGTGCTATAGTTGGGTTGTTTTTTTCTCCTAGAGAATTATCTATTTTACTTTGTAAGGATATTTTGCCTATTCCTCAAAATTAATATAATTTCATTTAATTTTTAGTTCATTTTTTTATGTCCACTTAGACTAAATAGGTCTATTGGTTTTGACTATGATTCTTAGTTTTTTGTAATACATTTCTTCAACCTATTATCTATGTTGTTGAGTTTGCTTCTTCATAAATTGTCTATTGCACAATATGAATGTACATACCTCTTCAAAAGTGTCAACTGTCATCCAACCTATATTCATCTGCATCATATAACAATGGACTCTTTTTCTTATTCACAGTGAATTTTCTCTTGCTTTCCTCAGGTTATTCTCAAACTGATGCTTCAATCAGTTTGATCAGATGTTGTCATATAATAAATATTTTCACTTTTATTTTCATTACTTGTCATACAGGTAAAAATAAGTGATGACATGGAGTATGTGGCACAAACATCATGGATACAGAGTGGGACAATAGAAGAAAACATTCTCTTTTTCTTTCTCATGGACTATGATAATACCATAATGCAATTTGGGTGTGTGCACTGTAAAAGGATTTAGAAATGATGGAATTTGGAGACAAACTAAAATTGGGGAGTGAGGGATCACCCTTAGCGATGGATAGAAAGAGAAAAATTGAACTGCCATGAGTTGTTTACAAGGATATAAATATTTATCTTCTTGATGACAGTTTTAGTCCTATGGATTTATATACTAGCTCTGAAATTTATAAGGTAAGAACAATCAGATTATCATGTATTACTATATATTTACCTAGAAGGTTGATTTACCATATAGAAGAATTCATTGGGAATATTGGAGATTCAATTTTTCTAATTATTCATCTCTCGGGAATGCATACAAGGTCCTCTAAGTGATTTTTTTTTACTGGTTACTCATCAAGCAGATAGACATAATTTTGATGAGATTCACTCCTACCTTCCTTTATCCTATAACTAATAAAACCACGTACAAATCTTCACTTATTTTAATATTCAATCGACATACATTATCTTAGAAAAGTTGTTTGCTCTCTAATTTTAAATTTTGATTATATAATATCAGGTTAAAGGTGAAGATTCTAACCCGCCTTTCATATATAGCCAATGTTTCTTAATGGCCTACTTGGAGAATCCAAGAAATGCATATTCTATGTAAGATCTTAAAAGAATATTAAGATAGACTAGAACACATGTCCAAGGATGACTTTGGGAGTTGCACAAGGTCTAGCATATCTCTATCATGACTGTAAACCACATATTATTCACAGAGATGTAAAAACTTCCTACATTCTCTTAGATGACAATTTTGAAGCACAATTTTTAGACTTTTGCATTGCCAAGTGTATCCCGTTTGCAAAAACCCACACCTCTACCTATGTTATCGGTGTTATCGGTTATATTGACCTTGAATATGCAAGGATGTATGGGCTTAATGAGAAGTATGATGCGTACAAATGCGACATTGTTTTTTTAGAGCTACTCACAGGAAGGAAAGCTATGTATATTGAATCTAATTTGCTTTAGTTGGTAAGATGATAATGAATATGAATTTGCTTCAGTTGGGATTGTATTTGTTTCATTTGTGAATATTTTTTGTCTTGGGATATTGCATGGACCAAGAAAATAAAGAAATAAATTTGGTTTCTTTGACATGGGCATTTGAATGCATATTCTGTCAAAAAAAGACAGCAATACAGTAATGGAAACTATAGATGAAGAAGCATAAACAACCTAAATGGATCTTGGGGTTGTAAGAAAGATATTTGAACTTGCACTTCTTTGCACAAAGATATTGCCTTCTGACCATCCCACCATGCATTAGGTTACTATAGTTTTGCATTCTTTAGTACCAGCTTCTAAAAAAGCTGCAAGTATCCAAGTATACCAACTATCTGCTAGAAACAACTACAAGAGATAGTTGGATGAGTAGGTGGAAGGAAATCACAAAGATGTTATAGGAAGCACAATTAGCACTTATGATGGACATTTGTTTGTTATATTTGGCGTGGTTATTTCACATAAAAAAAAATTACTATTATGAACACTTGAAGAAGCCAAAGATAGAGCTCATAATCAGAAGTGTATCCAATTGTTCATTCTTCCATATTGTTGTTAGTGGAAAATAAAGCTACCCTCTTACATCCAAAGCTCAAATTTTAGAATTTTTTTTATGGAATAGAGTTTGCTAAAATAAACTTGGTAGTAGAGAAAATCATTGTGCCAAGTGTTATGAGAAAATTCTTTGTGCATGGTTTTGCAAAGAGGCTAGTTAGAATCTCTGTAACAATTTTGTTACTCAGGTGGTTTCCTAACTTAAGTTTAGCAACCTATATATCCCATCCAATAGGATATTGTGTAGTACCTAAACATGAATATGAATATTAATTCTTTAAGGTGGGAAACATTGTTGAAAGGGGATAGGGATCATGTTACAAGACAATACTGAGCAAATTTTGTTGTGCCTAATCCCTCAGATACAAAGGCCTGATATGGTTTAGAAACGAGTCCTCTTTCCTTCCTAGAATGACAACAATATATACACTTAGCATGATTTATCTACCTTTTTCACCAACGACCCTAAGTTTTTGAATGTAGTTGTAACATTTGTATGATTTGATTATGTGGTTCGTGAAGATATTCTTATTTTGGAAATATCAGCATCAGGGTATCAGGATAGGTCTTGTCAATCAAAGGTTTTAAATGTGATCACATCAGGAGGACATCATGGCATCTTACCTAGTATAATGTAGAAGGAAATAAGTTCCCTTTCTAGCAAATAATCCTATTGTTCAATGTCTTTCCTAGATGCATTGTTTTCTCTTGTAACAATTCTAATTTCTTCTTCTTCTAGCTACACTTCCTTAAGGGATGCGGGTTTAATGACAACTTTTCTTCCTCTTCTTAAAGATTTGGATCCACAATACATACACTTGGTAACATTTTTTGTGCATGTTCTTGAGGTTTTTACAGACTATATTAATCCTACTACAACCTCCTTTAGGGATTTAGGGGGCTTGGATAGCACCATAGCATGCTTGAAGCTTGAAGTGTGGTGGTTACTCTTATAAAAAAAATAATGATAGTATTGATGTGGATGAGAAATGTAGCTGATATGAGTTAGAGTCGTCACTTTCTTCAAAGTGTCACTACCTTAGGAAATTTGTGGATGACATGACAACAATTATGTGTGACAACCATAAGCGAATGTGCAATACAACAGAGCTGAATTGTTTCTATGCTCATGGAACAATCAAAATTCTTTTGAATACTTCTGAAGCAAAAATGCATTCACTTTCAAAAGTACCATTTATGTCACAGCAAGGAATAGAAACAAAAAATGACAAAGGTATTGAAAATGACAAGATAGAGAATGTACCTTGGTTGTTAGAGATATTATGAAGCGATTGTAGCCTTTTGGATCACCTTGTGAATTCTACTTCACTGTTAACTATTCCCTCTGCATAAAAGTTAGTGTAATCATTTGTTGGAGGCTCTGTTACTGTTCCAAGGGATCCAAAGGTTTTTCTCTGCACTCTACAAGCTCAAGTTGTCAATGGTGTTCTAGCTATCTGGAGAAATCCAATGTTTTATTATTGTAGTACATCTTTGATTACCTTTGTTGTTTCCATTGTTACTGACGTATACACTTCCATAGGTGATGTTAAAGGAACCAAAAATGGTATTCCTAGAAACACAGGTCAATGATTTAGACGTCATCCTCCTGATGAGGCTTCCATTTCTATCATGGTTGACATGGTATTTCCAAGGTCCAGGGCAGAGGAAGCATGGATGCACGTTGAAATGAATATTGTTGAACTGGAAGTGGTTCTTTAGTCATCCTGAGGAGCGAGCGCAAGAAGGTGATGAACATTTCCAAGCTCTTTCCTTGTCACTGGGTAATTTTGAGTTTCCCAAAGACAATTCCAATTAAAAAGGAAGAGAGGCCTTTAGAAAATCATCCCATTGAGGATATCTTAACTACATGTATGAATCTATTGCAAAGTACAGATGCGATTTCTTCTTCCATGACTATTTTGATTGTGACTTTTTGCAACTGAAAAAAAGTCCAATGCCTTCTGAGAGTTTTTTCCCTTCTTATTCAACAAGAAAGCTTTGTAAGTTGGATGGATTTGATAAAGGCACTAGTCCATTATCAACTATTTCTCATATTTTGGCATTGGTTTTGAGTGAATACAACAATATTAGATATATAGAAGCCAAGAATGGACTTGTTGGTATACATTGGACTTATTAAAAATTTTCATGCCAAATAACTAGATAGGGGAAAAAGTTTCAGTTCCCAAGTGGGTGACTGTGTTATTGCTCATACTTGACCATATGCTGCAATGCAAAATTTTGCTTACTATAGATTCCCACAACACTGGTGCTATGGGAGGAACTTTACTTGTCTATGATTCTGAAGATACAACTTTACTTTTATTAAGGCAACCTACATATGCACACTACTTTGGAGAAGCAAACTAGCGTATAACCAGATTACTTATTTTTATCGATTCTATCAGATAATTATCTTCAATAGTGCATCCGTAGATAAATTACTTTTTAGTATGTAGTAAATAACATAAATAAATCATAGTAAACACATATAGAACACCAATATTTTTAGGTGAAAACCCAATGTGGGAGAAAGCCATCTCTACTACTATCACTATCTTCTTTCTTATGATATAAAGAAAAATATTACATTTGTATTGATGCAGAATCTTGTCAGTACAAATCCACCCACATGCAGAAGGCTAGAATCTTCTCTCATTCCCTAGCACCCACTCGAAGGGAGATAGAACCCCTTGAAATCATTTACTAGCTCCTATCAAAAGGGATCTCCCACCCCCTTTTTGAAGGTTGCAACCCTTAGCTCTTTGTGGACCACTTTTCAGAATGTTTTAGAATGGATCTACCTATCAAAAAATTATCACAGAACCTGTAGGCCACATTTCATAAAACTTTTAAACTGGATCCATATCATCCATAAACCCAAACAAACTTAAACATTGAATATGGTACACTATCACACTGCAAATCAACTGAAATTTTGAAGCATCAAATTATTTAATTTAAAACCCAACCAGAAATAACAAACATTAAATTATGTACATGATTGTACTGAATAAGACTCGTGTATATACATGTATTCTCTTTATCACACTTGTATATAGATATCATAATATTGAACACTAAATCATGAATCACTAAAACCATAAACATACCATTTCACCTGTTACAGATTACTGAACCAATCTCATATTTCTAAACCAATTATACATCATAGATCACACACCTAGTCAAAAAAAATTATCATTAAAACTAATCAATTCAACCAAGTCACCTCAATATTCATTGTCAAAGATAGATCTTCATGATAGAGACATAACCGAAGGACAACAACAAATAAACCATAGAGCATCAACTGTAAACATCAATCATCCGATCAAAGCCTAGTTTTTGTGCATGACTTCGATAAGGAATATCATCGTATGTACATGCTTACCATGCACAACACCCATGTATAGATCTACACATACAAAAAAATGCGCAGAATATATACGCAACCTTATAGACATGGATCCATGTATGTACACGACTATGCCAAAATAGACTTGAGTATAGATATGAAAAAAATTCTCTATAAACACAATTTTACTTTATGCAACCTTTACTGTCAATACTACAGACTTCTGAATAAATCATTTATATCACAATATCATAGTTTCATCAATACAATAAATTTGCAACAAGTAAATCAATCAAGTATATATGTAAACATATTTCAAATCTTTCAAATCTGATTCTTCTCCTTACTCCCTGGTGCACAACTATTTGAGATCAAATCACTCATAGACAACTCAATACTTGCACACCTAACACTTTGATCTCCATCTCCTTATATAGCTTTAGCCTTCACCAATACCTAAGTTCAATCCCTTAGTAATGTCATTGGTATTCTTTGACGAGATCCCTTGGTATGTCAACAAGGGACCTTAGGATTATAAGAGTTTCTCCTCCTAAACCAACAGACTGCAACAAACCAATGTCAAAAACAAAAGACCAAACCTGAAATGGTGAATGAATATAGTAGGCTCCCCCTGAATTTGTGCCATTTTTATCAATTAGTGAGATGTATAGGTGTTTGTCTAACTTAGAAACTGCGCACATATGCAACTGTCCTCTAAATAATTCACATGTAGAAATTAAATTGTAGTAATTTACAGTCACAACTCTGCTAAACATGACATAACTATCAAAATAATTAGTAGAGTTATGAAGCAGGAATCATTCCTGATTTCTGTTTAAGATATTCAAAGGAATCACATGCAAGTGCTTTGTAAATATATTTGCAACTTGTTCCTTTGAAGGAACATACTCCAATTTTACCTTTTGTTCAAGCACATGTTTTCTTAGAAAATGATATTTGATTGGAATGTGCCTGGTTTTTGAGTGCATGACAATATTCTTAGAGTTACTTATGGCACGAGTAGTGTCACAAAGAATAGGTACAGGTTCAGGACAAGTGACTTGAATGTATTGCAATGATTGGATCATCCATAGAAGTTGAGTACAAAAATATGAAACAACAACATATTCTGCCTCAACAATAGATAAAGCGATGGAGATTTATTTCTTACTGAACCATGAAATCAAGAGGGGTCCTAATTAAAATTCTTCTCCACTAGTACTCGTGTAGTGATCAATATCACCTGCCCAATCTACATCTATGTAAGCATGAAGTGTAAAATCTGAATTTTTGGGGTACCATAGGAAAAAATATTGAGTTCCTTGTAGATACTTGAATATTCTCTTGACAGCTTCAAGATGATTTTCCTTATGATTTGCTTGAAATCGTCCAACAATTCCAACTACATGCATAATGTTTGGTCTTGTAGTTGTAAGATAGATAAATTTTCCAATCATATATTTGTATTTTGCTTGGTTCGCTGAAGGTGAATCATCATTTTTACTAGGATTGCAAAATGTTACCATTGGTGTACATACCATCTTGTAGTCTTCCATTCCATATTTCTTCAAAATCTATTTGAGATACTTGGTTTGAGAAAGAAATATACCATTCTTAGTTTGTTGAACTTGAAGACTAAGAAAGTATGTTAGTTCACCAAGTATAGAAATTTCAAATTATTATTGCATAACGAAAGCAAATCCTTGACTCATAGATTCTACATTTCTTTCAAATATGATGTCATCCACATATACAATAACTATCAATAGTTTATCTTTGTCAATTTTGATATATAAGTTGTTATCTATAGACCCCTTTTTGAATCCTTGTTGCTGAAGGTACCTATCAAGATAATAATACCATGTATGAGGAGCTTGTTTTAATCCATACAATACCTTCTTACATTTTCACACAAGATTTTTATCATTTCCAAGAATGAACCCTTCAAGTTTTTCTATATACACCTCTTCTTCTATATCCCCATTTAAGAAAGTAGATTTAACATCCATTTCATATAATTTAAAGTTATGAAACTTGGAAATGCAAGAAACATTCCTATGCCTTCAATTCTAGCTATAGGTGCATATGTTTCTTCAAAGTCTATCCCTTCATGTTGAACATAGCCTTTGCATATAAGTCTTTCTTTGTTTAAATTACTTCTCCATTTTCATTTAGTTTTTTTTTAAACACCCATATTGTCCCAATGATATTTATATCATGAGGCCTTCATACTAATTCCCATGTATGGTTCTTCTCTATTAGATTCAGTTCTGCATGCATTGCCTTAACCCAACATTCATATTTGCTTGCTTGATTCAAATTTTTAGGTTCAATTGTGGATATCAAGGCTAAGTAACTAGAAGTTCCAATGAGAGTTATTCTAGTTTGTATTCCTTCTTCCTTTTCACCTATAATTTGAGATTCATGATGATTTTTTGAACATACCTAGAAGGAGTCTTTTCTTATGTATTTGTATCTTCATTTCCTTCTTCTGATGCTTCTATATTTCCTTCTCCTACAACTTGTTTGCTTGTAGTAAGGAGAGGTTCATTATCTACTAGTTCTTCTCTTTTGGTACCTGTGGATGCTTCCTCAATTAGAACATCTATGCATTCAAAAATATTTTGAAGCCTTTTAATATAGCATTTATGTCCCTTACTTGTAGAAGATTATCTAAGAAGGATTCCTTCATCAGCTATAGATTCAAATTTTCCAATCCTATCATCATTGTTCCCTATGTAGCATTTTCTTCAAAAACTTCTAAAGTGTTTAATAGTTTTTGGGTTACCATATCATATTTTACATAGAGTTTTATCATTGTTTACTTGAACATGATATCTGTTAAGAATATTCATGGTTGTATGTGCTCCTTCCCCCCATAAGGTATCCAATGTTCTTGACTCATCAAACATGGCACATGTCATTTGTTAAATTTGTTTTGTTCATTCTTTCTATCGTCCCATTATGTTGGGGAGTCATAGCTATAGAAAATAGTCTTTTGATGCCATGTCATTCACAAAAATTGAAAAACTCATCTAATATAATCACTCCTCCTTTATCAGATTTAAGACATTTGATTTTCAAATATAACTCATTTTCTACAAGAGCCTTGAATACTTTAAATTTATTAAATTATTCAACTTTATGTTTTAGTAAGCCAAACCAACACATTCTTGTAAAACCATGAATGGATAATATGAAGTATTTTTCACCACGAGGAGACTTCTTTCTCATAGGACCACAAAAATTAGTATGAGTAAGTTCAAGTGGCTTACTTGAAGTACCTTCTTTAGCATTAAACTAAACTCTTGTTTTCTTACCAATTTGACATGATTTGCAGATGTTATTTTCAGGTGGAGAGATGTTATGCAAGTCATGTACTGCTCCCATTATGATTGATTTTTATAATTGAGAAAATCTAAGGTGTCCCCACCTTTTGTATCAAAGCTAACGTTCTTCATATTTGTTTAAGTAACAATGTTCTTCACCACCTTCCAAGACATAGACATTTCCTAGAGTTCTTGTTCCCTTCATTATGATTTTACCACTATCCATATTTCTTACCATGCATTTCTTTGATCTGAAAAGAACTTCATGCCCTTGGTCACACATTTGAATAACACTTAACAAGTTATGTCTTAATCCATCAACAAATAAAACATTTCCATCCTTGACCTTTTTCTTTAACAACACAGTTCCTTTCCCTTTGATAGAAGTAAGTGAGTTATTACCAAAAGTTACATTATTTTCTTTCTTTATTTCATTAAAAGAAATAAAATTATCTTTTTTCACCTGTCATATTCTTCGAACATGCACTATCAATGTACCACATATTTTCTTGATATCCTACATACAAAGCTAGACCACAATTTTTAGAGTCTGTAGTTTTCTTTTTCCATAATTGGATGTTATTGTCTTCTTTTGATGCTGGTAAGCTGGTCCCATTATTCTTTTTCATTCATTTTCTTTATGACCAAAGTTATTGAAAAGAGAAAATTCAATTTCATCTTGAAGAGGTGAGAAAACATTATAAGAATATTTCTTTGCCCCAATCTCATTCTTTTGTTTTCTTGCTTCTCTTGTCTTAATAGTTTTATAAGAAACACACTAAACAACTTTGTGACCAAAATTATGAAAAGTGAAGAATTGACCATTGAAGCAGGAGTACCTGGTAGTATGAAACTTTCTTGATTAGCTTTCCCTTCAATTATGCTAACGTTATTTTGCTTGAAAGATATTTTATCCTTCATCCTTTTCCTGAGAACTATAATTCTGATGACTACCTCCTTTCACAACATTGAGGTAGCTTCCTATACCTATTTCAGAAGATTTTATAGTTGTTGATGATTCGTCATTTGAATCATATCCAAGAACTATCTTGATTAGAGGAGAGCGTTTCACTTTGAAGATTTCTTCTAAAGCTCGGATCCTTTAGAAAATATAATATTTAGATCCCTTTTCTTCTCAAGTTCCTTTTTTAGACCGACTATTTCAAGTTCTAAGTTTTCATATTGCCTTTCCTTTTCTGGAACTTGTTTATTAGAAACTTCCTCAACTAATTTAGCTTCTTCCATAGGGATTTTTAATTGAGTTATTTCTTCAATAAGAGTATTTTCCTTATAGATATTGTATCATTCTAGAGCACCATCAAATGCATATACACATTTCTATTCAAATACCATAAGCAATTTATAATCTTGATCATATTCAACATCCTCATTATTGGAAGAATATTCACTATCTTCATGACTATGAAAACCATTTTTGTTATGAAAACTTCCTTTAACATTCCGTTTTGAGGAATTATTTCATTTCTCATGATTTTCTTTATAAGGAGATTTGGCATCGTAGTGACCAACCATTTCGTAGGAAAAACATTTGAATGGAAGCTTACCTCTAAACTTTCTAGTTCCTACATGGTGTTTCTTCATGAAATTTGCTTCTTCTTCGTCTGAAATGTAACATGTTTCCTTAGATCTTCCTTTTCCTTCCCTTTGTATGCATATTTAAATATTACTTTTGTGATATTTGATTGACCCCCCTTTCTCATTTCATAAGATGTTAAAATACTATGGAGTTTTTCAATAGTGAGATTCTTCAAATCCTACATTTCTTCAATGGAAGAGACTTTAGAATCAAACCTTAGGGTTATATATATTAGAATTTTATCAACAAATGAATCTTTTACTTCATCACCAAGATTTTTCATTGAGTTAATGATCTTATCAACCCTAAGGAAAAAACTCACAATACTTTCATCATTATGTATTTTGAGAGTCTCATATTGAATTCTAAATGTTTAACATTTAACACTCTTTACCTTACTGTCTCCTTCATAGACCTAGATAATCTTGTCCCATATAGATTTTGTGGTATTCAATTGCATAACCTTCACAAATTCTAATTCTTCCAAGCTTCTTAAGAGAGCATTGACTCCCTTTTGCATTGGTATCATATTGTCTCTTCCTTGCATCATCTGTGGTAATGGAGGATATATATTGATATCCTCCTTCAACGATTCTCCATACATCTACTCCAAGCGACTACAAATGTTCTCTCATTCTGATTTTCCAAAATACCAAGTTAGTTTCATTAAACGAAGGCGGCCTAATAGAAGATACTCCCTCTTGACTGATAATCTTGATGGATCTCCCTTTAAGCAATCATGTTCTTTTGAGGGACCTCCTCTGATACTAATCACTGGAAAAAATACTAAGAGGGGGTGGGGGGATGAATCAATATTTTAAATTCAAACTTTCAAATTTTTATATTTTTAAAAATTTATGTTATTGTTATTAAGGAAACCTGTGTATGCACGCTACTTCAGAGAATGAAACCAAATTTTATGTAGATTAATCATGTTTATGTATTCTATCAGATAATTGTCTTCAATCAGTGCATCAGTAGATTAATTACTTTTAAAAATGCAATAAAGAACATAAAGAAATCATAGAAAGCACACATAGAACACTAGTATTTTAAGGTGGAAACCCAAAGTGGGAGAGAACCACCACTGCTGTTGTCTCTATATTCCTTCTTATGATATAAATAAAATATCACATTTTTACTGATGTATGCTCTTGTTAGTATGTAGGCACCCACCTGCAGAAGGCTACAATATTCTCTCATTTCATTGCACCCACTTGAAGGGAGCTACAAATCATTGAACTCACTTACAAAATCCTATCCGAAGGGAGCTCCTACCCCCTTTTTGAAGGTTGAAACCCTCAACTCTTTGTGGACCAATTTTTATAATGTTTCATAATGGATTCTCCTATCAAAAATAATCACACAACCTATAGGCCACCTTTCATTGAATTCTCAAACTACACCCATATAAACTATAAACCCAAACAAACTAAAGCATTGAATCTGAGACTATCATACTACAAATCAACTGAAATTTTGAAGCATCAAACCACTGAAAGTAGAACCCAACAAAAATTTAAAAACTTCAAATTATTTAGGTGATTGTATTGAATAAGACTCATGTATATATGCCCCTTCTCTGTATGACATCTGCGTATAGACCTTAGAATATTGAACATTGAATCATCAATCAATGAACCATAAGCAAACCATTTCATCAGTGATATATTACTCATTTAATCACGGATTTCTAAACCAATTATAGATCATAGATCATACACCCAATCAAAGTTTTGTATCATTAAAACCAATCAATTCAACTACGTCGCCTCAATATTCACTATCAGACAAAGATCATCATGATAGAGACATCATTGAAAAATAACAATAAATAAACCAGACATCATTAACTGTAAACATCAATCATCAAATCAAAACCTAGTTTGTGTACACAAATTCCAGAAGTAATATCATTATATGTACACACTTACCATACACAACGCCCACGTACAGATGTGCACATACTAAAAATTTCACATAATATATATATATATGACTCTACAGAGACGGATCCATGTATGTACACAACTATGGCAAAAAATACCTGCATCCAGATTTGAAAAACTTTTGTTGCAAACACAATTTCACTTTATGGAGCCTTTATTTTCAATACTACACACTTTTGAATAAATCATTTAGATTACAGTACGAGAATTTCAAAAATATTAGACATTGGCAACAAGTAAATCAATCAATAATATATGTCAACATATTTCAGATCTGAGTCTCCTCCTTGCTCCCTAGTGCACACCTATTTTAGATCAAATCATTCATATAGAACCCAATATGTGCACACCTAACACTTTGATCTTCATCTCCTTAGATAGATTTAGTGTTAGCCAATACCTTAGGTCAATCCCTTAGTAATTTCATTGGTATTATTTGATGGGATCAAATAACCATTGCCACACCCATTGCTATGGGCCAATACCATGGTAAAGTCCCCTTGTATCCTGATTACCATGGTGCAGATTATGTACGCAATGTTTCTTCACAATACCAGTGTATGTATGTGACCCTTCTACATAGGATCCACATATAATTTCCCAAAATTTATATTTAACACTCATCTATTTATGAACTGTTCATCACATATGTAGCACCTATTCCAATCTGCATGACCATCATGATATCATAATGTCGACATCTTTATCAAGTGAGCTTCCATCAAGGACAACACATTAGCCATAATGCCAACAATCTCATACATGCTAAAAATTCAAAAAATATTCCCTCAAGGTCAAAATATTTGAGGGATTTAGTTTATTTTAAACTAATAGGCTTAAGAGTTTTAGATACTTCTGTTAGTAGAGAAAAAATCCTTATAATGACATCATATATATTAAATTATAATGAAACAAAGTACCTCTTCTTCCTTTTGTCAAAAGTGATAAAGCATCATCCCTTGGGGCTTTGAATTGATGGTGAATGGGTGTATTGTTAAGGCTTACGTTGTGAAAAGGTTACCATTTCAAATCCCACAGGAGTTAGTTGACAAAAAAAGAGAGGATAGAACATAAACAATATTTCCTACAAACCTTAGAAAAACAATATCTATTAGAAGAAAATATGGGAATCAATAAAAAATTCCCTTCATACCCAAATAACATGATATATGTGTGATCTTATTCACACACACAAATTCATTTTCCTCTAAGAAAGTATATGTCTTCCTAAGTTATTCCTTTGAGTTCAACTCTTGATCCAAAATGGATTTTGGAGAGACTCCTAAGTCTAAATGTTCCTCACTGAGGAAAATGAAAGTCCAAGGAAGTTCCTGGAAATAGCCCCATTGTAGAGATCTTTTATTTCTGAATATACTGCAGCTTGAATAGGCAAAAGTGGACATAGAATGCAGAAGTTATCGCATAAAGAAGATGCCCTATCTTCTTTACAGAAAGAGGAAAAATCCTCTAAAATGGGAAAAAAACCCTTATAAAGGGAAATTGCATCGGACCAGGGCAAAAGAGCGGACTTAAGTGGAAAGGGGAGAAACCCTCGATCATTGATCCCCAACATATCAGATCGGAGGTAGATATGCGATATAACATAAGGACCGGGCCAATTCGATACTGCGATCACCGAAATTAGCGGATCAACATTGGTGATGGCATGGGACTTAAGGCGAGACCCCGGGTCGAGCGACATTGCAATCGCCCAACTCCGTAGATCGGCAATGGCATGGGACTTAAGCTGGGACCTCAGGCCTAGTGACATTGCAATCGCCGAAATGGGCATATCGGCATTGTCGACCCCCGATGCTGATAAAAAGTCCAAACCCACTGAGATTTCAAAGCCCGGTGTATAAAATTTGAAATCCGGAAATTTAGATTTTCACGTATATCACATGTATTTTGGATTTTTATCAAAACACATATGCGATGTGATATGCTGCCTAATGGCAGACCTGATAGGGATTTTAGGGGCGATTGGATGGAATTCCATGTCTGCAATACGCGCTCGATAGTGTATTTTACAGTGTTTCTCTGTGTAAACAGGGAATGACTGTTTCTGGGGATTTCAAGCACTGATGGTTCCTTCCATTACAGAACAGGTGGCCACCATCCCTGAAGGCATTTAGCAATGATTGCTAACACTTAGAGGGGGATTTGAGCAAATAGAGGGCGGGAACCAGAGGGCCCAGAAGAGGAAAACAAATAGACAACGTTGATTGGATTAAAGCCACAGTATGACAGAGAAAGGAAAAATATAAGCAGAGAGCGAAGGTGCAGCTAAGAAAAAAAATAGGAGGCTAAGCCAAACTAGGAAGCTAAGGCGAAAGAGAGCAATGCAGAAAGGGAAGGCAAAGAGAATGCAGAGCTAATGCGTAGAGTAGCTGAGTGGAGTCACTTGGAAGTCAAGTGAAAAGCCCGAGAGCTGTCGTTTACAGAGAGCCAGAGCGAGAGCTGATAGCTAGAAAGTCGAGAGCTTCAGAGCTAGGGATAAAATGGTGTCTAAACCCATTGTTTCTGTGTAAAACAATGGATTTGAGCAAAGAGCTTGTAAAAAGGACTTTGCCATAATCCTAGAAAGCCTAGTTGAGTTGACTAGAGCTCACGGAGATGTAGCCCAAGAGTTTTGGGTGAAATCCTAATTAAATTGTTGTTTTATATGCTTGTTTTACTACTGCAATTATTTACTGTTATATGTATTTATATATCAGTTTAAGCAAATCAATTCACAGCACATAAACAGTTCTAAAATAGACATAAGCATACACCTATATTTTCAAGCACACATTTAATTCCACATTGGTTAATCAATAAGACTTGGGAATATTTAAGCTTTGGAAGTGGGAGAGGTTCTTGCAAGTTAGACAAGAAGCCTAAGTGCCCCATTTTCATATCAGGTGGTATCAGAGCTTGAGATTGGTTAACCCCACCTTCAAAGAAGGTTATATCAGAATGTTTGATTGATTAAGCAAAGATTGCTTGTCTGAAAGGTGTTTTGGTAGTCAAGGATTGATTGTCTGATTGATGTATGCTTGTTTGCAGACTAACTATTGTTTGAGTTTGCAGAGGTGAAGGGAAAGCTATTGATAGCTCAGTCCAAGAAGGACAAGAAGGAAGAAGGGCTGAAGGAATTCTTTTATCCCAAAAGACCTCAAGGAAATCCTTGAAGCACAAGAGGTTTGTTGCAAAAGGTTGCTTAAATAAGCTCTTTATTAATCTTGTTTGGAGTTCTTTTGTTCATTGGCATAATGACAACTTATACAAGTGTATCTTTGAATTCCTCTTGCATCACAAGACTCTTTGATGAAGACATAAAGCAAGACTTGTTCATTATGATGGGCAAGGTGAGACAAATGTATGAGGATGGAAGGAAGAGCAACATACTTAGAGAGCAGTTGAATTCCATGAAGGAAGAGAAGCAGTTGCTTTCTGACAGACTGTAGGAAATGGAGAGGCAACTTCATATTGCAAATATGAACCTGAAGAGGATGCATGAGTTGGAGTCACAACTCTTTGTTTCCAAAGAAGCCTTGGTCAAGTATCAGCTTGAAGAAGAGGTAAACCATTCCAGTTTGTCTTCAAATTCTTATAAGAATTCTTATATTGGTTCTTTTGAAAAACATACTAGAGGCATAGGTTCCAAGCTAATGTCCAAGATGGGCTATGAAGGAAATGGCTTGGGAAAGCATGCACAAGGTATTGTTGAACCAATAATGGTTGAGGAAAGGCCTAAGTATTTGGGTCTTAGCTATGGACAGTCTTATGGAGAGAGTTCCAAAGCTGCCATGAAGACCATTAGAACAACTCCAAGAAGGAGTTGCAATGCAGAGTGTGAAGATTGTGTTCAGGAGGAATGCAATAGCATGAAACATCACTTGCAGGATGCAGATGTTCAGAAGCACACACTTGAACCAGAGAGCTGTGGAAGCTCTAATAGCCTTGAAGAGATTGATGGTGTTCCAAAGGGAGCCACTTCTTCATTTGATTCACCTCCTCATGAAGGCAATAAAGATGAAAGAGGTAGGTATAAATCTGGTTCTAATCATCTTCCTTTTGATTTTGCAAAGCATGATAAATTTCCACATAGATATGGGAAAAGAATTGCATGTTACTTTTGTGGTTTGGATAACCATCATGTTTCTAGATGTTGGAAGAGAATGGCCACATACTTGAAACTTTTGAAGGAAGAGAAGCAAAGGGCCAAAGGTCCATTGGACAAGAAAAATCATGT
This sequence comes from Pinus tabuliformis, assembly GCA_031772625.1. Classification (NCBI taxonomy): domain Eukaryota; kingdom Viridiplantae; phylum Streptophyta; class Pinopsida; order Pinales; family Pinaceae; genus Pinus; species Pinus tabuliformis. The sequence continues at coordinate 440,411,631 of CM062814.1, read as the reverse complement.
TGTCAAGAGGATGCACATGTGTTGCACTTACTACCATAAGCAAGGGCATCTTTCTGAAAGGTTTTGGACTCTGAATCCAACAATGCTTCCACAAAAGCTGAAGAAGGTGGAAAGAGAATATGGCAGAAATGGAAAGGAAGTTTCCATGAATGATGTGTCTCAAGATGATTCACATGTTGATGTCAATATGCAGACAAAGGAAAGACCTTTGAACTGGATTGGTAATAAATGGTTAGAATTCTTTTCCAATTAACGATTGCATGTCTATTGATGCATCTATTTGCATTTCTTTGTTGATGAGATGCAAGTTGCAGGTTTCTACCAAGATGGTAAATGGAAAAGATTGAGTGGGAGACTCACTTTGTTGCTGCAACATTATATTTCATTTCAGATTCAAAAGTACAGCGTGTTTAAGTGAAAGTTGAAGGATGAAATGCATGCATAAACATGATGTGCATGAACATAGGGATGTTGATGTTTTCCTTGTATTTGAACATGTATGTGTAATTAAATTGTAGGTTTTATTGCTTTGAATGCATGTGATGCAATGTTGACTTGAGGAAAGTTGACTTGGTCTCCAAGATGAACATAGTGATGAAATGTTTCATCTTTTGAAAAGATTCCTAATGGTCCTTTTCTACATGCTTGACTTGAAGGGTCATTTGTTTTAAAGGCATGCTTTGTGGGCTTGTTGTCTAGTCCATCATTTGTATGGAAATGTAAGACATGGAGGTGTTCACAAGATGTGAAATCTATTTCTTTTGTTGTAGTAGGAGTTGTAACTGTTGTCTGTACTTGTTTTGTTGTTAATAGTTGTTGTTGACAGCTTGTCAAACAAGTACAAATGAAATTTTTATGGAGCAGATGTACTTCACATTTGTTTGAGCCACCTTGGATCAATGATCAAGGAAGAAAATTTCAAACCACCTTCTATGACCATTTCAGTAGAAGTTCTGCATGAAGGCAAGGAGGAAGACAATTCTTCCCAGGAGGACCAGCATATCGAGGAAGGAAAGTGGTCAAAGACTTTGGTTCAGAGGCACTATGCAATGCAAGTGTATGGAGGCTAGAAGAAGAGGGTGTTGTTACTCTCAGGTACTGTTCATATCAATATATCAGTATTTTCGAGACCGAAATTTCTTTTAGTGGGAAGGCATGATGCAAAATGGATTTTGGATAGACTCCTAATTCTAAGTGTTCCTCACTGAGGAAAATGAAAGTCCAAGGAAGTTCCTAGAAATAGCCCCATTGCAGAGATATTTTCATTCTGAATCTACTGCAACTTGAATGGGTGAAAATGGACTTAGGATGTAGAAGTTATCGTAGAAAGAAGATGCCCTATGTTCTTTAGAAAAAGAGGAAAAATCCTATAAAATGGGCCAAAAAAAACCCTTATAAAGGGAAATCACATCGGACCAGGGCAGAAGAGCGGACTTAAGTAGAAAGGGGAGAAACCCCTGATTGCTGATCCCCAACATATCGGGTCAGAGGCAGACATGCGATATAACATAAGGACCGGGCCGATGCGATACTTCGATCGCTGAAATTGGCAGATTGGCATTGGCAATGGCATGAGACTTAAGGGGGGACCCCGAGCCGAGTGACATTGCAATCGCTGAAATCGGTTGATCGACAATGGCATGGAACTTAAGGCGGGAACCCAGGCCATGTGACATTGCAATTGTTGAAATCAGTAGATCGGCGTCGGTGACCCCCAATGTCAATAAAAAGGTCGGACTCGATGAGATTTCAAAGCTCGACTATATAAAATTTGAAATTTGGAAATTCATATTTTCACGTATATCCTGTGTATTTGGGATTTTTCCTAAAACACATATGCGATGCGATATGCTACCTAATGGCAGACCCGATAGGGATTTTAGGGGCGATTGGATGGAATTTCATGTCCACAATACGCGCCTGATAATGTATTTTACAGTGTTTCTTTGTGTAAACAAGGAATGATTGTTTTTGGGGATTTCAAGTGGCGATGGTTCCTTCTGTTACAGAACGGGTGGTCACCATCCATGAAGGCATTTAGAAATGATTTCTAACGCTCAGAGGGTGATTTAAGCGAATAGAGGTCGGGAGCCAAAGGGCCCAGAAGAGGAAAACGAACAAACAGTGTCGATTGGCTTAAAGCCATAGAATGGCAGAGAAATGAAAAATATAAGCAGAGAGGGAAAGCGTAGCTAAAAAAAAAACAAAAGGCTATGCCAAAGCAGGAAGCTAAGGCGAAAGAGAGCAGTGCAGAAAGGAAAGGAAAAGAGAATGCAGAGCTAATGCACAAAGCAGCCGAGTGGAGTCACTTGGAAGTCAAGTGAAAAGCCCAAGAGTTGTCATTTGCGGAGAGCCAGAGCAAGAGCCGAGATCCAGAAATCTAAAAGCTTCAGATCCAGGGATAAAATGGTGTCTAAACCCATTGTTTCTATGTAAAATAGTGGAGTTGAGCCAAGATCTTGTAAAATGGACTTTGCCATAATCCAAGAGAGCCTAGTTGAGTTGACTAGAGCTCACAGAGACATAGCCCAAGAGTTTTGGGTGAACTCCTAATTAAATTGTTGTTTTATGTGTTTGTTTTACTGCTGCAATTATTTACTGTTATATGTATTTATATATCAGTTTAAGCAAATCACTTCACAGCACATAAATAGTTCTAGAACAGACATAAGCATGCACCTATATTGTTAAGCACACATTTAATTCCGCATTGGTTAATGAATAAGACTTGGGAATATTTAAGCTTTTGAAGTGGGAGAGGCTCTTGCAAGTTAGACAAGATGCCTAAGTGCCACATTTTCAGATCAACTCTAGTTAACATATATATAAAAATTTTAATGAAATGGTCCTAAAGGAGGAAGAGGTGGAAGGGAACATTGTGTTTCATACAATAATTGAATTGGTTTAATTTTAGTATTTAAATATCATCTTAGAAGAAAACCTTCAAATATATTACAATGTAACACCACTGGGACTAAATAGGCAGTGATAAAAATTGTTAGGTCCTTAGATAATTTTCTAATTAGACAAATTATCATTTGAAATAACCTATACCTAGCAAAATATGGTTTCATTCATAAAAGGGAAATATAAAAAATATAGAACTAACTTGAGAATGTGCAATTTTGAGTCTTATCCCAACAATCATGTAAATAATCATAAAAAATCATGACAAGGCTTTACTAATAAGGAAATTTTAATTGCTAAGAGATTCATATAAATTTGAGTTGACTAAACCATAAAATTCTTCAGTATATTTAATACACCACTATAGGAGCACGTATAAGTGTTAGGTTTAGGACTCCTGAGGCTTTTATTAGGTTTAGATAGCCTTGAAATTGTTCTCAAAATTTAGGAGAATTGGATTGTTCCCTTTCATAGCCTCTCAAATCATTTTTCTCTTTGCATCAAAATGCTATGAACACCAGGAAATTAATTCTCTAAAATAAAATACCCTAGAGGCACAAAAAACATTCACCAAACCAATAGTCCAATTACATTCTCAATCTTCTAATTCAAAGTTAAATTTGAGAACCATGATATGCAATCAACCAATGAATGTTCTTATCTTGGCAAGTTAGAGAATTCATAGTATCTCCATAAAATACCACTTTCTTTCTTTTAGTAGTGTCATCATCTCGAAATATTTCACAATACCTATAGGTAATCATTGGAAATTTCGTCAATCCATCAAATCAAAGGTTCCACAAGGCTATTAGGTAACATTAAAAAAGTGGTTGATGAAACTTTAGAAGGTGGGTTTTTTCTCATCCACACAAAAGACTAAACTAGACAACTTAGAATAAACACACGAAGGTAGACAAATCAACAAAGTAATATGAAAAGGGTAATTTTTATTGATTGCAAATGGTGAAAGAGTTATAAATGAATATCAAACACACTTCAAGAGATTATTTTTAGCAATCGTGATCCATCGCTCTCAACAAGGATTTACCCTTCTCAATATCTTCTCTGCGATCTTGCACTCTCAAATAAAACTCTCCCAATGGTAGAATTCGCTTAGCTTTGGTATGCTCCATTGATTTGGAGAAATTTTGGAAGCATGAAAATGCATAAATACTTCTTCTTTTTTAGCTCACCATGCTCTGCATTTATAGAATTTTCTAACACCGTTTCCCTCCTTTGGATAATCAATGAGGTTTTTTGGCTCATAAATGAGATGAGAGCTACCATCCTCTAATTAATTCTTCTTGGTTCTCAACGTTCGAATGATCACCCCTGTCATGTCAATATTTTAAATGTTATTCAAGAAAATTCACCTCCTGAGGTGATGCCTGGGCTTTTGGTAACCCTCATGGGTATCGAAGAAAAATCCGCAAGGGTTCAATAAAATTTCTTTGTAGCACCTAAGAGGTTTTATTTTTTAATAAAAAATAGGAAAACCTTTTAATTTATTCCTTTCATAATTTTTTCCGCTATAATGTGTCCTCTCTACATGTAGCCCAAAAATCACTAGTACATTCTTTTATGCACCACAAAATTTCCACAACTTGAAACCCCATACAATACTTTTTAAGTGGATTTTATTGAATTTAGATAACGTAGAAATTGTTTAAAAAATTTAGGAGAATTGGATTTTTCCCTTTCATATCTTCTCAAATCATGTTGCTCTTTACATCAAAATGCTATGAACACCAGGAAATTAATTCTCTAAAATCAAATACCTTAGGGGCACAACAAGAATCCACCAAACCAATAGTCCAAATTCTATTCTTAATCTTCTACTTTAGAGTTAAATTTGAGAACCATGATATGCAGTCAACCAATGAATGTTCTTATCTTGGCAGGTTAGAGAATTTATAGTATCTCCATAAATTACCACTTTCTTTCTTTTAGTAGTGTCATCACCTAGACATATTTCATAATCCCTATAGGTAATCATTGGAAATTTCATCAACCCATCAAATCAAAGGTTCCATAAGGCTATTAGGTAACTATGCAAAATTTGTTAATGAAACTTTAGAAGGTGGGTTTTTTCTCATCCACACAAAAGTGTAATTCATGTTTTGTAGTCATCTGCATGAATGGACCTTTGGATCTACAAACACAACATTGTTGCATTAAGTAGATTGTAAAATATCATAGATTCTAATCAGAGACACATATAGGTTATGGATTACATGGTTTAGTTCTCAATGGAGGATTGGAAGGATTGAGGACATCCACCTCAATGTAACGAGGTCAAACTCAATTAATATCTCTAAAAATAGGCCTCAAGTAATCAATTAATAGATAGTATTAGAAAATAGAGCTACATAGCTAAAATTACTATGAATTCTCACTATAACTCATAGTCCTCTCATGTTCCTTTTTGTCCTTGGAGAATACTTTACATCCGACTTTTTCACCTCTTCTTACAAGGGAGGGAGATATTGTGAAGGGAAGTAAAAATTTAACCATTTAATAAGGTAAAAAATAATTAATATTTATAAAAATATGCCTCAAGTAACTAATTGATAGATAGTATCATAAAAAAGGCTATGTACATAGCTAAAATTACTATGAATTCTCACTATAATTCATAGACCTATGCAAGGGTTTTTTTGTCCTTGGTGAATAATTTACATCAAAGATTTCTCACCTCTTCTTACAAGAGAGATATTATGAAGGGAATTAAAATGGACCTTCCATTAGAAGGTTGTAAAAGGCTCATGATGCCTCTAATCTCCCTTTATGTCTCCTTTCATACATATTATCCTCACCTAATTAGAAGTTAAATTAAATTTTCTTCCCATTATTTGCATGTGTTTTTTATTTGTATTTATCTTTTCATTTTCCCATGAATTTGATGATTTTCCATACTTTTTTTATGTTTGTTTATTGTTTATTTATTCTATGTTTATGTGTTGGTGTATGTATCAACAACCAAGAAATAGAGCGGAATATTTTGATTTCAATAATTATGGTAGGGGAATGGAAGCCCTATCCTTTAAGTATGGTTTATCCAGTCAAATTTCAAACCATATGATAGATCCCGCTACCTAGAAACTCGTGTAAATTTCAAGGCCTCCAAGAAAGGTAAATTCCTTAAGATAATTTTGTTTCTTATTTTTCCATCTATACTCATTATTTTTACATATCCTTCATTAGGTCATTCCATTTCAATGGGTGTATGGTTTATTCGATAGCATATGAGTCCCACATGAACCTCTCTTGTAGTTGTTTGCTCCGTACAAGAAGGTATACAAATAATGAATAATTTTAGTGGTTAAACAAAAAATAACAAAAAATTGAGTTAAGTGAAAACAATTATTGAATAAAACAAAAAAAAAACTAAACTAAACAACTTAGAATAAGCACATGAAGGTAAACAAATCAACAAAGTAATGTGAAAAGGGTCATTTTTATTGATTGCGGATGGTGGAAGAGTTACAAATGAATATCAAAGACACTTGAAGAGATTTTTTTTTAGCAATTGTGCTCCATATATCTAAACAAGGATTCCCCCTTCTCAATATATTCTACAAGCTCTTACTCTCTCAAATAAAACTCTGTCAATGGTGGAATTCGCTTAGCATTGATATGCTTGATTGCTTTGGAGAAATTTTGGAAGCATAACAATGCACAATTTCTTCTTATTTTTTATATCTCCATGCTCTACAATTATAGAAATTTTTAACACCATTTCCCTCCTATGGATCATCAATGAGGTTTTTTGGCTCATACATGAGATGCGAGCAATTGGTCAGTGGTTGTGATTGATGTCAACCTAAGCAGCACTGGGGCTGCCCCGATATTCAAAGAGAATTTTGACTTGAAAAATCATATTATTTTTCATAAAAGATATTCTATATTGATTCTACTCGTCGAGATGTTTTTGTTGATATATGGTATGCTTCCTAGTTCTTCACAGTTTGAAAGCTATCCTGGTTTGAAGTTAGTAAACCCAGTTAGTGGGCTAAAACCCTATGGGGTCGTGGCATGGTACTCATAATTGGTTGTGGTAATTGAATAGTCAATAATTAATAATATTTTTTTCTCCTAAAATCCCTCCAATGTTCACTTGTTGAGGACCCTCTCAACATAAGACATTCATATAAATAATGACCCTCATATCCTCCTCTTGTAGGGATTTTGTGGCTTAAAACAAGTCATCATGGAATTTTCACTATAATGCTTTTTCTGTGAAGCTTCAATAGCTGAAATTAAAACCCCTTTGAGCAACAATCTTGATGAACCTAGTGACCTAATTTCAGATATTTTTGCACTATATTTGCTGAGATATGATCTGAGGAAGTTATGAGTTTTGTAGGCTCACGAATTCCATGTCAATCAGGTGACGTTGGGAAAATCATCATAACTTTCTCTCCAAGCATTGGATTCAAATTTCGTAAATAGTCATAGAAATAGGATGGACTTTAGTTTGTTGAGTAGTTTTTTCAGGACCAAAGGTCGCAATAGTGACATGTGCCACTTAATACAAGTTCTCTCTATTGAACGACTCTATAATCATGTCATTATGCACGATTGGGCATAAGCCTTTCTTGAAGAATCCAATATTGATTAGACCTATGGGGTTGGAAATAGGAATCAGAGGGCTACCACAAGACACAATTTTAGACCTTGGAGAGCCAAAATTACATAGATACAATAGATTCAATATCGATCTCCTAGAAGGTAAGAAAAAACATGCATTCAAGGATCACTATAGTAAGGAGCACACATCAACTGTCAAGGGTAAGTCTCCTACAACAAGGTATGTATTATTAGTGTTTACATTTGAATTTTGAGTATCATCTTTGACATATGTTTTTGCAGGACAACGTAAGTATATATATTGTCTCAGTTATATCTCTATGTCACTATATGTCACAATTAGATTTTTGGATGTCCTATACTTGATACTACACATTTTATGCTACATATTATTGATGCTACACCAACTTTGATAAATCTATATCATGTTGTAAGTTCATGTTACGTTTCTTTTCATAGTCGATGGAATGGTCTCTATTGTTGTACTTAGAACTTAGTCCATCACAAGTCTAAGGTATATCATCAGTTTTTATTGTATATATATTTAGGTCAGTTTTGGGTATAGCCTTGCATAAAGTTGAGGCCTATATCAAGAGTGGGAGTCTTTTTCTACTCCTGCAACAAGTCAACAAAAAAAGTGACAAGCACACTTCAGGTACGCATTGTAATTTTAATTTGTATTTATTCATTATTATGCACTTACATGTGTTTTGCATGCAGAGGTAAGTTGAAGGGTATTTTGTTTTATTTTGAGATTGGTTTCGCCGAGAAAATTTTGCATCTAGGTAGAAGAAGATTCAATTAAAACTTCAAGAAATAATTCAAGAGCTGAAGTATAAAATCAAAGGCATTGCAGTGGGACATCATTTGAAGACATGATAACCATCTACATATTATGAAGAAGTATCAAGGCCAAGAGTCAATGGGACATCCTTTGAATACATGACAACCATCTACATATTGTGAAGAAGTATCAAGGCCAGGAGTCATCATTGTAAAGTTGTAAAAGAGTTATTTGTAAAAGTTTCATCATTGGAAGAGTCATTATTTTAAGAGAATCAATCTCCCTAGAGTTGAAAAGGCATTATTGGGAGGTATAGGAGTCTCTGTTGGGATGATGTCATGGCTGGATTGCAAGTCATAGTGTGATTGGGTGTTCGGTCAAATTCATTGCAAATCATATTGTATCGTGGATCATTGTCCCTAGTATGGGAATCGACACTCTTGTCTCATTTCAGTCATTATACGGTGGCAAGGAGGTGCTAGGCAAGTTCGTGAAGTCGCCTACAAGTTGAAGCCTATGAACAATTCAGGGTGGTAAGTTGGTCTAGGGTGTTAGGGCATCCATTCAGTTGATTATTGAAGAAATCAGGGCATTGGGGCATCCTTCCAGTGGGAGCTGGAGAAGAATGCTTTTATAGAATTCTAGGATGTTTTTTCTTTCGTTTAAGTTGGGGCTGAAGATTAAAGAATTTATTAGAAAAGCGTTATGTGGTTTTTGACCCAGAGGGGTTTTCCACCTAAAGTTTTTTTTGCCTCCTGTTTTCTTTTATTTTCTGTTATTACTTCACAAACATTAATAACAATTGAATATTAACTAATGCTCTGAAAATATTTAAAAGTTCTAATTGCTAAGGAATGTTGATTCATCCCCGCTTTGATTATTTTCCAACAATTGGTATCAGAGCTTGGTTCCTTCAATAGTAGTCTAACAACTGGAAGGAGATCATGGAGTATACTAAGAATATAGTTACTTTGTTAAATGGGAATAACTATGCACTTTGGAGTGGAATAATGTAGGATCATTTGTTGGCAGAAGGATACAAAGTATGGGAAATCATTGACAAAGGCTTCACGCTGACCCAGGATGAACAAGGTAAGAAAAATATGGTATATGATGCAAAGGCTAAAGATCTTATTATCAATGGGCTTATCAAATATGTTTATCTTAAGGTATTCAATTGCAAAAATAATAAAGAGGTATGGGCCAAGCTTGAAAGTATATATGCAGGTGACTCAAAGGTGAAAGAATCAAAACTTCAAATTTTCAGGGAAAATTTTGAGCAACCCAAATGAGGGAAGATGAAGATATTGCTGCATACTTTTAGTGTGTTGATGAAACAACAAATACATTAGAAGGTTTGGGAGAACCTGTTGAAACAAAAATTGTTATCCGAAAGATCATCAAAACCTTTGCCGGCAAGATTTAACCCTAAGGTATTTGTCTTGGAAGATAGATTGAATCTCACCAATCACAACATAGATGAATTGCATGGAATTCTTATAGCATATGAAACGAGAATTAAAGAAGAGGATGGCACATCTCACTTAGAAACAACAATTGCTGCATCCAAGAAGAATAGTAAGGAAAAACAGAATCTAAAAGCAAAAACTTGCAATTGTAAGGATGAGGAAAAGGAAGAAGATGAAGAAGAATTCTCAGATAAAGAGTTTTCCTATTACTCGCGAAAAATTAGAACGTGTATGGGAATATTTAAAGGTAAATTTCCATTAATATGTTTTTATTGTGGTGAGGTTTGACATTTCACAACCAAATGTCCTCACAAAAATAAGGTTGTTCCGAAAGGAAATAAAAGTCCTAAGAAGTTCAATAAGGCAAGAAGAAATGGTTTAAGAAAAGTTTCTTCTCCAAAGAGGATAGCTCCTCATCCAAAGAATACAGTGATAATGAAGAATAATTCTAAGGAAGAGTATTGTTTATGGCCAAACACAATAAGCAAGAGGCACCTAGCGAAGAAGGAGACGAAGAAGAAGAAATGACTAAGGTTGAATTTCAAAACAAAGTGTTAGGGTTATCAAAGAACTCAAGGCCGAGAAGAAGCATGTCAACACTCTTGAAGATTAATTAAAGAAAAAAAGGGAACAAGTCCTATATCTTAAAATCAAGGTTGAAGAGTACAAATGAATTAAATAATTGCTGGGGAAAGAATTAAAGGAAACCAACAAGGAAAGAGAAGCATTGGAAGCTAAACTCGTTTCTTTACGAAAGGAAGTAAAAAATGGAAAAACTCTTCAAAACTACACCAATAGCTCAAATACTTTGGACGAACTCATCAGCAATCATCGATCATGCAGCGACAACATTGGTCTTGGTTACAAAGAAAAAATAGAATATTAGTCAAGTCCTATGACAACTGAAGAAGATGGATATGCAAAATCTACCAAGCAGGTAGATCTCCCAGCTAGATCGAGAGATTGAGACTCGCAGGAAGAACCTTGAAAGATAATTTGTCAAAGACAATTTCCTCCCCAGTATCAACCTATGTTTTATGGTCACTGTTATTCATGTGGAAGGATTGGACATAGAGCTTCAGAATGTCGCATGTATGTTTGGAATCAATATAATTCCAGGAGTTCTCACAGAAATGGATATTCCAGAACTAAGCATAATATCCACAAATTTGATCATTTGAAAGATGACGTCGAATGTTACAAATGTAACAATTTTGGACATATGGCCAGGGAAGGTGAAGTTCCAGACAGGTACAACTATTATCGACAAAACCCTAGAAGAAAATTTGCAAGATCACGAGATCAACACCAAAAGGAATCTTCTATGAATAACATCGAATGTTATAAATTTCATAACTATGGAAACATAGCTCATAATTGTAGGTACAAGATGGAATCAACCATGAATGAAAAGCTTGACAAAGAGAATAAGTAGGTTTGGAAAGGAAAACAGGTACAGGATGAACAAGTACACGATGACCAAGAAAAGAAAGAAGGCAACAAGGTCCCAACAATTATTCTTTTATGATTCGTAACGGATTGTGAGGAATCAACAATTATTTCGCTTAATTACTTGAGTCAAGATGATCTGTTAAATGAAACATTATTCTAAACAATTCAGCTTATCGACTCCTAGAAATTTGAAGATGATGAGTCTATGCAATAGTATATGACATAAGTCTACAATTGATAGACAAGTAGTTTAAGCAATATGGAAGTTTCATTACATGTTTAGGGGGAGAATAATAGTTGGCATATTATAGATTCAAGAAAGGAAGCGATGACAAGAAATCTCTATGTGAAATTGGATCAATAAAATCTAACTATTATTGAGATATCTTAGTAGGATAAAGGAATATTCATATATCAAATCAAGTACATCAAGGAAATGCTCAATAAATTCAAGATGGAATATTGCAAGCCTATCCTTACCCCCATGGTAATAGGTTACAAGAAGAATCATCAACAGATGTCGACCAAACATTGTATAGATCCATGATTGGTAGTCTCCTATATGTGATAGTCTCCCTGCCAAATGTGATGCAGGGAGTTGGACAAGTAGCTGGATTCCAAGAAACACCAAAGAATCTCATATTATTGCCATCAAAAGAATTCTTTGATATATTAAGGGCATATAGGGATATGGTCTATGTTATCCCAAAGGAAATTATCTGGTTATCCAAACTTATACAGATGCATATTGGGCAAGAAGTGTTGATGATCATAAGAGTACCAATGCAGCAGCATTCTATCTAGGTTGTTTTCTTGTTTCATGGTTAATTAAAAAGAAGTCTTCAATCTCATTATCCATAGTAGGAGCATAATATATCGTGGTAGCAACTTTTTGTACACAAGTTCTTTGGATGAAGCAAACTTTGCAAGATCTTCAATTCAAGTTTGATGAGCCTATTCTCGTCTTTAAATAACACCAGTGCCATCAGTGTCTCCAATAATCTTGTAATGCATTCCAAAACGAAGCACATTCTGATTAACTATCATTTCGTTAGAGAGAAAGTCACCGAAAAAAATACAAGCTTGAATATGTTGGCAAAAAGGAAAAAATTCCTCACATCTTTAAAAAACCATTACCTCGTGAAGCATTTGAGTATCTTCACCAAAAACTTGGGATTCTCCCAAGTTTTCATTAGACGCTTTCTCTTATCTACTCAAGTAGAAAGGGGGAGTGGAGGTGTGTACAGGCTGTAGGATGATTATTTGTCAAGGGGAGTTACTGTTACACAACATTTTGTCATTGTCCCTATACTCCTTATCCATGATCCTGGAGGACCTCTACAGTGAACCCTGCATGATTTACCATCATGAAGAAACTCCTAGTATGTCCCTCTTCATGAGCAGAGCAATTCCCCTTTGCATCATTTCCCAAGAATATTCCTTTTACCCCAACGTACAAGACCGATGCTACTGACTAGTTTCCTCCTCATGTTGATTTGCATAGATTCAAACTAGCACTAGCACCATACGGAGCGACTGAGCCCTTTTCCAGTCGCGCCAATCCTCTTTTGGCAAGTTTTTTAAATATGGAGTCGAAGCTTCCAGGTCTAGAAGCTTCATAATGGAAGTCTAGTAGATGGTTGGGATGGATGGAGCTGAGGAAGTCAGTTTGGGCTCCTTTCCCCTATTAAGATGGAATAAACCCAAGAGATAAGACCCTCTCCCATCATGAGTGGAACCATCTCCCCTCCATCCAAGCTATATAAACCTCTCTTTTCCCAAGCTAAACTAGTTTTGGAGTGAGTTTGAATAATTAGAAAGACATCTATAGCTTGTAGCTTTCTAGTGTATGTTTGAGGGAGAATAGTATGTTTGGTTTAGTGTGAGACTAAGGGGAAGAGGCCTTAAAAATTCCATTGTTATGGCTATCCATGAGATTCTAGCAGAAGTGTGGGAACCTAGATACGTCAGAGGAGACCAACAATGTCAAGGCATTGGTTGTAAATGCTTTCTGAACTTATATGAATACAACTATTGATTGATTTCCTACATGAAGTGTTATCTTACATATTTGTGGCTTAATGTTCCTTGAACTGTTAAGTAGGTTGAATACAATTTGTATACTATCATGTTTGTTGTTTGTTGTTTGTTTTCTTGTTTCAGGTATTCGAAGGAAGGAAGTGAAAAATAACTGGAGTAAGGAAGCAGGATCATCACCAAGCGGAATAGTGTTCTAAGAGGTAGGCCCTCTTATTTGATTCTAGCTTAAGGAGATTTTCAATAGATTGTTTGTTTTTGGTGTTAGGTTCCTATACCAATAGGAGTCATAATTATGATTGACTAAGGTTAAGCCTTGTAATATTGTACATACCTTTGATTTCTGAAAATGTTTTCCATATTAAAACAATTTAAAAAATGTAAAGAGGGTATGTCGTAAAAAAATAATCCAAGGACAAAAAGAATGAAAATAGGCCACAAAAAATGAAAAATATGAACCCCAAGAAAATAAAAAAGACCATAAAAATGTGCAAGTCAAAATGCCACTACTATTTATTTTTTATGCTTAATGAATGATTGTGTGCAGCTTCTTACTTATGCGACAATCCATGAATAGTCAAAATGTTACAAATTTGCTATTTCATGTTTTCAATTTCATGCCTATAGATAGAGAATAAAATCTGACCAAACAATGTAATCTTGGCAGATAATTGAATAGGTAGAATAAATAAAGGAGCTCAACTGTTTAAACTAAGCCCATGGATGAAAGAAGGTTTGATTTAGATAGTTTGCTATGTAAAGAAAAGAAAATATTGATAAGGGTTTTCTAGCTTAAATGCACCCTAATAAAGTGAAGAAAAAATGGTAGAATAAGTAGATGAATAAGTAGAAGGAAGGTTTCAGAAGTATGGTGATTGATTAGAAAAAAAGCATATGTATCATTTTTCATCATATATGAATGGACAATCAAGCATGCAAATGAATTTCGAAGTCAATTAATTAACCTCCCCCATTCATTTCACCACTTTACTTAAATAATTTCCCATAATAAAGTTCAAAGTACTCAAAAACCTTTAAGTCAAAGAGGCTTAGAGCATTTCTCTGACTTTTGGAGGGTCCGGACCCTCGGCTCAAAGAATTATGGATATCAAGTACTAGACTCCCCTCATAAAAGTTCACCCCCCCTTTAGTTCATTCATTTTCCTAATAATACTCCTTTTCCTAAGGTTAAAACACTTTTTGCCTAGGAAAAGCAATTCTCCCCCCATATAAAACAATTTTCGTACCAAAAACCCACAAAAACGTTTTACCCTAAGTATTAATGTAAATATGTGGAAACATGTAATTCACAAAAAAGAATTGCACTTAGTGTTTTTCCCTTTTCTGCCCATTTTTCATATTAATTACTAACTTTTATTAATATATACAAAATCGCCAAAAAACCCAATTTCTGTATATATTTAATTCGCGTGTATAAATTATCCCTACCCCTTAGTTTAACTATAAACTATATTACTACCCATATCTCGTAAAAATAAATAACCCTGCCTTAGCCCTTAGTACCGCATTAAAGCACCCCGACGAGACTAAACTCTAAATTAATCTCATACCGCTGTAATTAAGTACCCGCCAGGCCCCCCACTATCCTCTGTGCAACATCCCTATCCAATCACCGTGCAATCGTCCCCCCTCTTCATCCAACGACCGTCATCCATATCGGGCCAACCCGACATCTGTCTTTTACTGAATCGATAAAGTGGTTCCTCCCCCAGCCCCTGGTGCTACATGTCATCTGATGAATGGAATCAGGCGACCCCTCCCGAATACCACCAAGTGCCTAAAAGAGGTGCAATATAAACTGCTTACTGCCCTCCCACTATGGGACAAATTAACCACTATTCACCCCGTACCGGCCAAAAAATAAATTTTCGTGTATAAAATCCAAAAACACCAAACTTTTTTCTTTTCATTGAAAATTCATCTACAAAACTCTATATGCATGCATGACACTTGCAAATGTTGAAGCTACCAACCTACGCACAATTTCACTCAAAAGACACCGCTATTACAGGGAAAAGTGTCTATTCAGAACTACTCTATCCCACTAAGGTGTGACAGCTACCTTAGAAACAAACAGAGAAAAACTACTTTTGTATTTCCTTTATGAATTATAAATAGAGAGAAATAGAAAGAACCAACCTGTGTCTTACGCTAATCCTTTGATCCAATCCCTCTCTTCTTTGATGGTCTCCAGCTACCTGCTCCCTTGTATGCCCAGCTTCACAAAGTACCTGTAAGATCACAGAAGCAGAGCACTATACAAAGACATGGATCTATATTCATAAACAACTTAGGATCAGATTTAAGTTAACCATACAAATGTAACTAGCATCAATGATACAAAAGCATGGAGGAAAACTCAAATAGTTTTTATTGATAAACAAGAAAAGATCCAGGAGGAGTTACAACCAGTGGTTCCGACGCAGCATCAACCTCCCAGCAAAGAAGCCCCATTTCACCTCAAACAAAGCATAAATCACCCAACAATCTGATGTTTGTCTCTAGAAACCAACAACAATTCCTTACAATATCCAAAATTCCAGCCTCTGGATCTCTAGGATGAGGGATCCATATATAGATATCTGTAAGGAGGATGAGTCAGCTTGTGATTTGATTAGTGTCTTCTCTCTGTCAGTTCTTGCTTCCACTTGGAGACTGAGGGCCTCTTACTCATCCTTGGTCGAATTCAGTGAGGCAAGTGTCACAGGAGAAGATTCTGGAAGCTTCCTTTGCCTCTCCACCTCACGGAATGACACTGCCATTTGTCATTTCTCGCCCATCGCACCCTAAAGAAGGGAGTTTTGAAATGCAATGCACCCTCATAGTGTGTTTAGGTGCAATGCAACGCACTTAGCCAGTGGAGCAGCTGAAATGATCCTGTTTTGACCAATTCTGAGCAGTTTCTGGTGGAGAACTTCTGGGAGAAGCTGTAATCTGTTGACCTTGTTCCTTTAGGGGTTAGAACAACACTTTTAGGGACTTAGGAGCCCTTGGTTTATGGACATTTCATGCTTGGAGTTGTAGGGCACAAAAATGTCTATAACAGTTGCCCCCTAAAGTATGAGGCCGTTAACCTTTTGGTGTCGGGTGAAATGCTTTATTATGAGGATCTGAAGTTCTTTCAATGCTGGGAGGAGACCTGTAATAAGATACAATACAATACATTATCTTCATACTGTTTTCATGATCTAGCTGAGGCGGGCATTCCCATGCTCAGCTTTATAAATTCATTTTTATGTACATAGGATAGACAATCGTCTGAGTGTAGACTGATGATTTTGATAGAGCCATCATCCTTTTGGTAGGATGATTATCTGTGCTGTAATGTTGTACATTTAATGTCTTTATTTCCCTAAATATATATCGCAGCCCGGATGGATGAAACTAGATCCGGGGTCTTCAATCTCGTCTGATCTTCACTCAAAGTACAAGTCGATCCATGTGAGAAATGTTCTGAAGTCGAACATGGAAAGACATCGCTTGATTACCAGTCAATGATGTAAACTGTTAACAAGTGCGAGAGGAATCACCGATAATGATAATGATCCTCAGGGTACTACAGTAAAATTCACGTGGTGTGAATAAAAGACTTGGCGTCGAACACCACGCAAAATCTTTCGGTCGAAGGCCATTGATGTAAACCTGTCGCCGGAAGTGAGAAACTTGCCATTGAGGCATAGAAGCTTCAAAGTACTAAATGGGGTGTTCCTAGATCAACTTCTTGGATAATGAGCTGATGTCGACAAGAAGTGATCCGTCATAGGAGGGCTTTAATGAATCCCACATCAATGACACGGAACGGAGGAAACGATTTTGATGGAGGTGAAAACGATCTGATGATATAAGGTTCAGGGTGGCGGTCATGAAAGAATGGAGTATAATGTATGGTAGTGGGTGAGACACAGGTGACTTCTCTAGATGACTTCTCTTGAACATATCGGCGACACTGATGTGATGGATTGGTAGCATTAACCCCAAATGTGGATGGTATGGCGTGACCATGGTGATGTGACCGGTGAATGAAACAACCCAACCCGACTCGGACACGGAGTAGAAGTGTCATGTTCAAGAGCGACTTGCTACCAACAAAGTTTCTTTGAGTTTTCTTCCCAATTTTTCCCCAGTCATTGCTGACCAGTATCTCTTTATTTTTGTCAAGCTTGAGGAGGATAACATATGCTTATTCTATAATTTGCCCTTCGGGAAAACCCATCGCTATGTTTTAACGAGCCTAGCGATAGTGAAACTCGTTCTCGTCTAAAGACAAGTTTGTCGCTATTAATCTTTTTAACGAGTTTAACGACAAAGATAACTCAGTCCTTTTCAATTTTAGAGAGCCTGAAAAGGAACGTAAAGGTAACTCCAAAATTCCTTTTCCATCATCTAATCCCTTAAGTCCGAAAAAGTATAAAACAATACAGAAGGGATGAATTTTCGATAGTTTTAACGAGCCGAACAAAACAAGCGCTCGATCTTTTTGTGTAATAATCCCTCAGGTCCAAAAAGATTAAAATCTAGAGGAGGGATAGCACTTCCTGTCCCTTTAACGAGCTGGAGAGGCCAATGGCTCAGCAATCTTTTCATATTTTACGAGTCAGTTGAAAAGAGCTTAAAGGAGACTCATCTTTTGAGGAACGAGTGATAAAACGGGTAGCAGCTGATTCCAGGTAAGGTTTGGAATTTTCCAATCACGGCAGTGTCACAAGGATGGCTAGTGAAATCACTCTTTGCAGCTGTTCCTCAAAATGGGTAAACAATCAAATGGAGGTGAATGATCGGCCAATGAAAAGTGGAGGTGACGGTGCAAACACGACCAAGGCTTTAACGGCTGAAGTACTACATTCACGATGGTTATTTACCGGGGAATAGTTCATTTTTTAATGAGCTTAAACGCGGGTGGAAACATTTGCTCATGTCTTATGTTTATTTTTTAACGAGCTTGAACTATGTGCTAAAACTGCTCGATTAATCCAGTCTTGTGATAAGAATGTCTCTTATAATAACGGCAACTTTTAGAGATTTACCCCACATCCTTTCTTTATGCAAGTTAGGAAATGACCAATCCTACGGGTTTAAAGGGTTAGAGGTCCTAAAAATTTAAAAAATAAATAGTCGCTCTTCGCTTGCATTCCAAAACGTTTGCATGCCCCCAGGTATAAAACAGAGTTTCAAGGTTACCCCTTCTTTAGTCCATTAAAACATTTGTTTTACTGAGAGAGGCCTACCCCTTACAGGTTACCCAAAGATCGTTCTATTCACAGTGCAAACAAAACACTTCTCCGGCGATGTCTACCGAAATAAACAAAGGTGAGTAGCGGTGCTCGCCAACTCACATAACTTTGACAAGAGAATCTTGTTCTAGAATAACCCCCTCTTCCAATCACGGACGGGGGTACAGACTAGTCATATTCTCTCATGGAAACCTACCCTATACCCAAAGTTTTCCTGCTGAAGCAGACTAGGGTGCATGCCCCCTGGGTTTCAGTCATATCCCTCTGAATCACTCGCGCTCATCGGGAGGACGGACTGGAGATTGAGACATTTCTTGCGTGAAAAGACCATTCAGGGATGGTATATGACTATTTGCTATGCGTGATCCAGGAAATGAAAGCTGGTCCACGAGCTTGACCACTCTTCCTTCGTGCGGAAAACACATCACTCTAAAGAGTGATGAGACAATGACTCTCATGCAATAAATATAGTCTTGTCCAAGGAGTAGATTGTAATCTAGAGGTCCTTGAACTACCATTACGTTCATGTGAACGGTTTTCCCTCTCAATGTTATGGGGACATCGGGAAGGATCCCTAATGGTCGACTGGTTCCTTTATCAAAGCCTGTCAGATTTCTCATCTCAGGAAAAAGTGATGGCAAACCAAGCGCTTTCCAAGCAGTTGAGGAAAGGATACTCACAGAAGCCCCCTCATCTATGATGGTACCAGCCATAACCATTCTATATATTTGAACAATAATTCGAAATGGTACACTAGCTGGTAAACGGGGTCTGCCTAGTTGATTCCAGTCGAAGGAGACAACTAGGTTGCTTGGAGGTGGGATCGAATAGATGGTCGGGTACGACTCTGACGAACTTCCTTCCTACGGTAAAGGAACGGGTAAATTGCCCCCATGTTCGTTGGAGTCTGTGCTTATGAAAAGAATTTGGACGGTGTCATCCTTGTTCTCTTTAGTGATTGTATCATCTGAAGATGGAACCTCTGAAGGCAAGACCGGGTCAACTGCCGCCTCGACCTTTTGACTTTCGTCTGGTATGGATTCAGATGGTTCATCTTCAATGACAGACGCTTCGGTCGACCACCTGAGCGGGTCAGCCGGATTTTCAACTAGTGACGGACTCGGCAAGAGTTTTTTATATCCAAGAGGAAGTCGTAACGGTGAAACCGGACGATCATCCAAAACTCTTTTAGCTTCATCTAAGAAGGGACAACGGTGGACAGCATGATCGCCTTCGCACAGTTTACAAGGAAATCTACATTTTCCTTTTTGTCCTGGGGCTTCACTTTCACTAGTTGACGGTGTGTTTTCAACATGATCATCAGAGGTTGACGACACCGGGTTGTGCAAACGAGGAGACCAGTCCCTTAAGATCCGAGGGATGCAAGGACAATCTCTGTGAAAGTGGTCTCCTTTGCAAATGACACATGGAGATTTAGGCTTGGTCAGTGCAGTGTGTGGATTTTCGTTAGACGACACTCGTTTGCCCCCATTCGCTTTTGGCTCCTTCTTCTTCTTCTCTTTCTTCTTCTTTTCCTTCTTCTCCTTAGGAACTTGACTTTTGGCTTTACCAGCCCCATCAAGCGAAGAGGAAGGAGGAGAGGAAGAATTAGAGGAAGTAGAAGGTTGGTGGGTAACTCTGGACTCATCTAATTGCTGATTCGATTGTTCAGGAATAGTGGTGTTCTGAACGACAGAGGTTGAGAAGAGCCATACAGGCAAACCAATTGTCAGTCCTGGAAGTGACAATGTGGCCATATGGGGTGCACCAACATCTCCCCAAGAGGAGAAGGGACTAGGATTTCCTCCAAGGGGAATTCCTTGGTTGGTGGACTCCATTTTCTCAACCCAAGATCAACGTAGGAAAGGGGTAATGAATATTCCATTTAAAATAAATTTTTAGACGCTTTGACACAACTTGTTTTTTCAGTTTTTAAGAGTCGAGAAAAAACAAAAGATGACTCTAGTCACCTTCGATTTTTAATGAGCCTGAAGTGACAAGTGCTCAGATGGACCTTTTCTGTTAAGGAGTCTGAAAAGGAATGAAAGGGACTACTCTGGAGATCTAGGTAGAGGGAGTACCAAACCAATTGCAAAACTGCAGAATACTTTTTACGGTACGGTAGTCAATCTTCCCAGATTCTATGTTCATTGCATTGCGATCGATAGGGCGGCAATCACGGCTTCCTAAGGATAAAGGATTTAAGCCTATAGGGATCTCCCAAAATATACTCGACGGTACGTGGGAGCACAAGTCCATACTGGCACTTATCGTCTCAAAGTGGAGGAATCACCCAACCATTAGTGAGGACAACAGTTACCAGGCTTTACGACGCCGGAATACGTCTCTAGCCTAGACCTCTAAATGTTGTGCGTTAAGTTCCAAAGCGTTGTTAGATTCATTGAATTTATTTTAAGTTGATCTTGTTTATGAAGTTTGCCTTTCGGGTTCACCACGAGATGTAGATGTAATTCCTAAAATGCAATCTAAAGATGATAAATAAACTTTTATCTCTTTTGTGCAATGAAAATCCTAGCTACTAGGGGAAAAGAAAGACATAATCTTTTCACAAAGAGCAAAGAGCACACTGTAAATGCACTTTCCTAAATCAAGCCAAACAGACTGTCTATATGCAATTGCACATGCATGTATTTGTTTTCGACTTTCTTAGTATTGATGCTAAAAAGAAAGTTGATGTACAAATCTGAATTTCTTTTCAAGCGACAAACATAAACAAGCTCTTTTTCGAAATAAAAAACAGAGATGATTATGACACCCTACGATTTTGAAATGAACACTTGTTCTTGACACTAGAAAATCAAAAATTCAGACCAAAGCCAATAGTAACAGGATAATCGACCATCAACAGCAATCAAACTTTCTCCTATGATCGAAATCGACACTTGCGACAGATTCAAATCAAAGGACGATAGTACAACTATTCTACTTTTGCAATGGAAAACTGTAAACGACTCAACAAACACATAAAAACATCTACAGTTATTTTGTACAAAGGAGGTGGAATAACAGCAAGGAAAAGAGGTTTCAAACAGACATATACTGATCACAGGCAACAAAATTCAGGGATAGAACTGGAAAGGATGAAGCACAAGAACCACAGCTACACAGAGCTAGTCTGATCAACGCACCTGTAACACAGAGAATCTGAAATGCAGCGCAGGTTGCCCCTTTGGGAAGTGCGCTGAAATTCAGGATCTCTGAACAGTACCTGCGCTAGGCCAGAAACGAGACTCTGTCCGGGTTCTGGGTCACAGTTTGCAGTTCAGTCCTTGGTTTTTGGCCGAGTAAAAAGCAATCAGTAATGCAACAATCAGGGGTAGATCTAAGGAGGATCTAAGAGCTATCACAAGGGCAATTAGATAGTTTGTGAATCAGCTGTTTAAATCATAAACAGATCCAGTGAATGGATTGAGGCAGCAATTATCTACTTTGCATTTGTTATGGCAAATGCAGTTTGAAAGCTACTTATAAGTTTATGAAACAAACAACAAAGAATGATACATAAACAAACTAATTAGACATTCCCCAGTGGAGTCGCCATTTTGTTACAGGGAAAAGTGTCTATTCAGAACTACTCTATCCCACTAAGGTGTGACAGCTACCTTAGAAACAAACAGAGAAAAACTACTTTTGTATTTCCTTTATGAATTATAGATAGAGAGGAATAGAAAGAACCAACCTGTGTCTTGCGCTAATCCTTTGATCCAATCCCTCTATTCTTTGATGGTCTCCAGCTACCTACTCCCCTGCATGCCCAGCTTCACAAAGTACCTGTAAGATCACAGAAGTAGAGCACTATACAAAGACATGGATCTATATTCATAAACAACTTAGGATCAGATTTAAGTTAACCATACAAATGTAACTAGCATCAATGATACAAAAGCATGGAGGAAAACTCAAATAGTTTTTATTGATAAACAAGAAAAGATCCAGGAGGAGTTACAACCAGTGGTTTCAACCCAGCATCAACCTCCCAGCAAAGAAGCCCCTCTTCACCTCAAACAAAGCATAAATCACCCAACAATCTGATGTTTGTCTCTAGAAACCAACAACAATTCCTTACAATATCCAAAATTCCAGCCTCCGGATCTCTGGGATGAGGGATCCATATATAGATATCTATAAGGAGGATGAGTCAGCTTGTGATTTGATTTGTGTCTTCTCTCTGTCAGTTCTTGCTTCCACTTGGAGACTGAGGGCCTCTTACTCATCCTTGGTCGAATTCAGTGAGGCAAGTGTCACAGGAGAAGATTCTGGAAGCTTCCTTTGCCTCTCCACCTCGCGGAATGACACTGCCATTTGTCATTTCTCACCCATCACACCCTACAGAAGGGATTTTTGAAATGCAACGCACCCTCATAGCATGTTTAGGTGCAATGCAACGCACTTAGCCAGTGGAGCAGCTGAAATGATCCTGTTTTGACCAATTCTGAGCAGTTTCTGGTGGAGAACTTCTGGGAGAAGCTGTAATCTGTTGACCTTGTTCCTTTAGGGGTTAGAACAACACTTTTAGGGACTTAGGAGCCCTTGGTTTATGGACATTTCATGCTTGGAGTTGTAGGGTACAAAAATGTCTATAACAACCGCAGACAACCCAGACAGCCATGCAGCTTAGACAAAGCCATTTGACCACTTGCAGTCATTATCCATCCCGCTAAGAGCCAATTCACCCAAGTTCCAGGTATTTAAACCAGAATTCACCAAATACCCTGTCAAATTCAAAATAACGAGTTGTTGAGTGTTTTAGTTAATTAAAAATACTCAAGAGCTTGAGCCATAAACCACTGCAGAACACCATTGCCCCAAAAACTCTGAATCCCTCCCCACATTCAAATCCACAAGAACTAAGTATGGCTGCCCCAATTGCAATGGATGTGAGGCCCATCATGACACCTCATTTAGACTAGACCACCTTCACTGGGCTGATAGAGACTTCCAGATAAAAGATAACATTGTCATATAGCTCTTGCTCAAAGTGCATTGCCAAAGTAGGGACAAGTTCTTGAACCATGCTGATGAAATTCACCTTTGGGAATCAAATTTTCCCAAGTACAAGTTCCCCCAAGTCCACATTTTTCTTGAAATTATGCATATGTGCTATGCTTGCTATGTCCCTAGTCACAGAACCATCATGTCTCATGACTAGAAGGTCCTTTTCACCATTACCGCTAAATCCATCAATGAAATGTTGCAACTCCAACCAGGGCCAAACCTAACTCCCCTCTCAACTGGATACCTATTAGACTTATACCCCAAACTCAGCTCTGCCAAATTGGTCCAACTGTTCCAAACCTTCATCGTAGAAGAAAATCACATCCCTAACAACCCCCCTCCATATGTAGCAACTATTTTGTCCCCTTGCGGCCAAAATATTGTCGCCATGATATTTTGTGTTTTTGGTTACTCCACAAGTGACTATATTGATGAAATTATCCTGGCTTTCATGTCCATCTATACCCCAGGACAGCCTCCTGCAACCATTTATGACTTTGCCACATTCATAGCTAACAGGATGCATGAGTAGTTCACAAGAATGGGGAATGAAAGGGTCTTCAAATACTCTTCAGTGTTATACCATATGTTCTTATATTATCAATCTCATAAGTTCCCATTCACCCTCCAAAAGCTGGACACCAAGGGTCAACTAAGGTCAGTCATTTTTTGGACCCCATTAATCCATGAGTATCAGTCTCCATACTCCTATTCAAACTTTATTGACTTATTTGTACATCCAGTTATGACAATGTTGACTGGAAACCCTCCTCCAAGAATCAGTCCAGAAATAAAGAGAGTCCTTCAATTGTCCAAGTAGACCAAAGTGGGCGACTAGTACCTTCACCAAACCCATACAGAGATCAGGATATATGGTTGTATGCATGCACCATACAAATTGCCAAGATACCTCCCTGAGGTGGTCTGCTTTAGAATATTATAGGCAAATCATCAATGCAGATGAGATAAACTTTATAAATTCCAAGAAGAAGGCCAATTTAAAAATAAGATACCAACTAGGCCCCTTCATATGTAACTCTACGGAGGCTGGGACAAAGCCAGAGTTGATATTACAAAAGATGAAGTTCTAGAGAAGTTTTGTTTGGAGATATGACCCTTTTGAATTCATCACAAAAAAGATGCAAAAGGTCAGGCTGGGACCTTTTATTCACCATCCCATACCTGAGATTGAAGCTTATGCTAACCAATCAGAATCGGTGGAAGGAACCCTAGTTGATCAAGACAGCACCAGAATAGATATTGAGAATGCTCTTATTAATTTAGAAAAGCAGCTTGATGACAATTCTTTTCCTCAGGTACTAGAAAAACCAGAGACTAACATGAACACTCCTCCAGTCATGTAGACTCTTGAGAATGAGGAGAAGGCCCCAAAAAGAAACAAATAAGGAGCTTCCACCTTAGGGATGGCCACCTCTGGTTGACAGCAGGAATCAAACAAGAGGCAAAGGCTAAATCTAGCCTCTAAGCAGGAATACACTAAAGGCTCAGCCGAGATCACCAATACAGAAGCAGAAAGAAGTAGGCCTACCACTCCATCTCGAGGCATACAAGAGCCTTCCACTTCACAAACACAGATATTGGAAAGGAAACTCAATGTGGAATTATCTTCCTTCAGAATTCCTGCTGACAAAGACCAAGACATCAAGGAGAGGAATAGAGAAATAAAAGTAAGGAATGAGAAGCTTAAGGTCCAAACTTATTCCCAATGCCTGAATATGACCCCTACAAATCAAACGAGGCTAATTTCAACCTTTGATATCAAAGAGGGGAAAATGCAGATGACTTTCATCAAGCCTATAACTCAACAGCCAAGAACAACCTTAGATTTTAAGAAAGTAGATTTTGAAGTGCTGGCTAGGGATATCCATCCCATAGACCAGATTGAGATACACAAGAAAATAGGGGAGATGATATACTCCACTTTGACTGGAAAGGCCATTGCTGTCCTCCAACTACAGAACTCCCTAAACAACATATTTGCACAATTCCAATTGGAAAAGGCCTCCTCACATGCCAAGGACACAAGAATCAAGTCCTTGGAGGACTTAGTAATTGAATTGGGACACGATCCCAAGGATATAAAAGCCACGGAGCAGCTAATTAAGAAGAAAAATGATGATATCGCTGCATTCAAGAAGCAACTAAAGATACCCCAGCTACATCATCCACAAACATTAGAGGTCCTGGAAGTGCAACATGGACATGAATGGCTCATGGACTTGGTCCTGAAGCTGAAAGACCAACTCAAGGAGACAGAGAAGGAGTTGGACAGTTTAATTCAATCAAAGAAAAGTGACTTGGCCACAACTTCCAGAACTGTCATCACGACGGTATCCACAGTAATTCCTTCTACACTGGCAGCATCACTGGCACCCACATCTCCACCTGCAACAAAATTTCCAGTAACAACATAATCTACTACAACAGCAGGAGCACCAGGGGACAAATCAATAGAACTTGTGAAAGCCATGGAAGATATGTCTATCCAGGCTACAGAGATGAAAATATTGAAGGAAAAGGTGGCAAGTTTGGAAACTGACTGTAAACTTACCCAACTCAAGTAGAAAGAGGAAAGACAAAGGGCCTAGAGAATGGGTGAGAGGATCAAAATCCTGGAAAAGGATTTGACACTTGAGAAGCCACTTGGACAAACCAAGAAAATGCTATGGGCCAATATCATTAACTCCGTCAATGATATTTGTCCATCATCCAAGTTATTTTTGAGCAAACAAAGCTAGCAAAGATAGCTATTGAAGCTATCTAGAAAGTAAAGGAGGAATTGGGAAATAACCCTGAGGATGAAAATAGACTCATCCATTTCCTCAATAGCAAAAATAGATATGAGCTACAGGAGCTGAACATTGAAGACAAAACTGCCACCATTTTAGAAATAAGGAAGGTCCTTTCCAAAAGGAACCATATGCTTAATTTGGAAGAAAAGTGCCGCAATATGCAGGTAGCCATTAATACGTTCATGGCTAAATTTCATATTTTGAGCGAGAAATGTCTACCCAGTCCTATGGTCATCAATGATAAACTCATGACACAGTCGGACTATGGGGATAGACTTAGAAAATTGGTTGAGGATCAAGCCAGTTCTTCATCCATTAAAGCCTTGCCAACAGACAAAGTATTATATGACACATTTGAGAACTTGTTTTTCCTTGGGCATGAGGTAAAACATTTGTTTCTCACCAAGCCAAATTTTACTAAATATACTGAGGCTATTGAGATTTACAGGAGGATGATAAATGTAAAATTACCATGTACAAAATGGTGGGGAACTGTGACTGACTTACTGTGATAAATTAACAGCTAAAAGTTACCACTCAGTAAATATGAAGGAAGTAGGATGAAACAAGTATAAACAACACAATAGGTTCAAAGAGTAGCAGGGTCAAAGAGTACCAGATGAAAGATCAAAGTAAAGAAGACTCCAGCATGAAAATGCCACAACTATCAGCCAGCATAGAAGGCTACATCTCAACCATAAAGGCCAACACAACCATAATTAAAAGGACATCAAGGAATAGTTCATTAGTTGTCTCTATCTTCTTGCTAGAAGATATTTGTATTTCCTAGAATAAATCTCAAGTTGTTTTGAGATATTCTGTAATAATTTTTTTGTATAAATACTCCACAATTCAAAGTATGTGGGGTGGATTCCAAAAAAATTCTATAGACTATTTCTCTTGAATCATAAATTCTATTGTATCAATGACTGGATTGGTTTACTGGATCAAGGAACAAAGATTAGATATTTTACAGGATTCTTGTGTAAAGCGAAATACAAATAATTATTCTCTCATGTTCAATGTTTCTTTCCTTCAATTTTTTTTTCATAATCTTTATGTATCTCTGAAATCTAAATGTTATAACATGGAATGATATTTCAGAAATTGCTTAGATGCACTCTATCTTGATTGTTATGCATTATTATATGCTTTCTTCATGAATCTAAGTTAAAGAATTCTTGATTGCTCTGTAGTTTAGGTGGCTTCTTGTGATCTGTAGAAAAGGGTTCTTAATTGCCCTTTGTTCATGATTATCCTCCGTCCTCCATTCTGATCTCGATCTAAGGATTCTTGAGTGCCCTTTCACCCCAGTTAGAAATTACTTCACCCATTATGCCTAAAGATTTGTATTTTTCTCTGCTAGCCTGCCCTGTGAACATTCCCTTTAATGAATTGGTCCAAACATGCTATCCATTTGTTGACTCTATAACCCAATGGCTTGAAGACCTAGCTCTATCCATCTGCTCTAAGAATTCCACCACCCAACCTTCAAAACAAAACCAAAATCCCAAAGAACACTATGAACTAGCCTAAAATCCCATAAGAAACAAAGAAAAATTATATAGAAAGATCCCTCTCTGAGTCATAGGTTGGCTAGAGCCTATACTCAAAAGATTGGTTTGTGGTTACCTCGGTTTCTTCCTTATTCTGATAACTTCTAAAGAAGATTTTGAGTGGTAACATAGTGGCGACCATACTGGGGAATTAATTCCTTAGTCTTAATAAACCTTTAAGAAAATTTTAAATCTTTCTTTCAAGCCTATTAAAGAGTTTATTAGAAGTTATTTACAAAATCTCACAAAAAGAAAGTAATTAGAAAAAGCTTGAAATTCTGGCTTCAAGGAGAACTCACTACACTAGGGCTAATCTAGATCCAAACCCTGCCCCAGTAGTTGATAATCCCAACCTGATTTCGAGAAGACCCAAAAGAGAAGAAAGTTCATTCAGTCAAAAACCTTTAATCAAAGCCGATTCGTGCCCTGATGAGTGGTTGTTTTTAGAAGACCTTCCCTTTGATCTTTCCCTATTTATAACAAGGTATGAAAGTGTTCTTGATGAAATTTTTCTAGATCCAAAGTTTATTGTAGACCTCGAAGTCCAAAAGGTTAATCAGTCAATTCATCAATATATTTTAAATTCTCCACAGTCATCCCTTACTACTGCTAGGAACCCCGACCTTTCTGAACCAATATCCACTACTCTTAGTTCACCATTATTCCCTTCAACCTCTGAAGTTCATTCCCCACCTCAATTCATACCCTCACTCCCTTACCAACCTATCATATTGCGGTTACCACCTATTGTTCCTAGTTCATCCTCCACTACTGCATCATCCTCCAGTGCCTCAACCCACATTTTAGCCCATCCTAGCTTATAACTATGGCAAATAGATATGCTCCCCTTGTCTTACATGCCCCACTTGGTGCCATGCCAGCTGAATACCAGAGTAAAATCGTCAAATTTAATGGCGTATGATCCAGGTCCGGGTGTGACGAAGTGACGAAGGACCCTTCCAAGACCTTTTACTTTCATCATGTGTTAAATTGCATTTTAAAAGAACATTAATGAATACATCTGCATGCAGGAAAGAAGATGAACATAACAATCATCAACACATGAAAACATAAGACATTGATAACGGAGTTCATCCAAGAGGGACTACATCTCCAGGCCCCAGTGTCAAGATGGTGTAGGTCACTGCATTAAGTGTTGTCAATAATGGTGATGTACACAGAGATGATGTCTTGATCATACAAGGAAAAATGCCCTCACGCAGGAGTGGCTCTAAGAGATATTCCACAACTGGAACTCTCAATCAAAATACTCCTATCAGTATGACACAAAAACATGCATGGTGAGCATCCCGCCAACATGGCACAAAAGGGATCTCAATGCAAAACACATGCATGACGACACCAAGAGTATCCCAGCAACATATAACCAGGGATCTCAAAGCATAACATGATGAGTTATGACAACAAGTACATCACATAGAAAGATTCTACATCAAATCAAGCAAGGAATCATGACAACATGTAATAAATAAGATCCTGCATCAACATCAATCAAGGATATGTGCAACATAATGAGGAAAGAAGAAGTACATGACACATCATATGCCTCACAACCAAGGGCCATCTGAAGAAGTGGATGTCACACTGTTGAAGCTGCTCAAACCATCAATCTCAAGGCATCGATCGTATGAACATGGCTGCTCACACAAGAATGTGGACATCTGCACTGGCACTTAGAAAAGTGACTAAAAGAAGAAATGAGAGAATAAGAAATCTGAAGACACCATCAGATTTTCGGCATTGAGTAGTGCTGAATCGACAGCCCAAAATCCAAATTCTGAGAAGTTTAGAATTCTAGGCTCGAGGAATCTAATAGATTCCCTGGGATTCCTCAAAGATTCTACTCCATGGATGGAATGGAAATCTGCAACTCATATGGTGAATCTGATCTTGCCATTGTGATCCCTGTGGAAAACCATGAAAAACAAGTATAAACTTGACTATATTCTGAAATGTCAAAATTTTACCTCCTTGGGAAGATTTCATCGCTCATGGTTCCACTCCCTATTTTGCTGAAATCATGGTTCCACTACATTCTGGAAATGACCGAAAAATGTAGACCTTTGATGGAGAAATGAATAGCACCATTGTGTTTGTGACATGAGAGGTGTAAAATCCATATAAAATTTGTAAAATTCTGACAAAGTGAAAATTTTCCCCTCCCGCAAAATTCATGGTTCATGCATTAAAATATTAATTAATCAGCCTCGAAATCTGTGCTTGCATTCTGCCTCCTCGAACTCTGTGCACTGGTATGATTTATTGAGTTTATATAAAAAATCCTTGGGGGATTTACCAAGGTAATTAGTTAGGAGGATTGGTAAAAATTGTTGGTTAATAGAGAGGAGGTTGGGTGGTCAAACCCCGCCCCTCTCGAAATAATATATCACAGTTTCTTTTGAACCGAAATGATACATTAATGGGGTCGGGTCCGCATTGGGTGGCTCGCTCCTTAAACCACACACTAAACAAAATTATTGGAGAACTGCTATCGGCATATATATATATATATATATATATATATATATATATATATATATATATATATATATATATATTGTCATTTCTGAAATTGGTGATCGACACTTTGACAGGCGGATATATCGGTGCGATATACGGGAGTTTCGCCAATATATCGGCAATCAGCATGGTCGTCGGCATATATATTGATGCGATTCATGGAGTATCATCGATATATATATCAGCAATCGGCCTGATCAGTGCCGATAATATCGGCACGATAAAATCAATGATTTATAATGGTGGTTGTACCGATTTCAGCGATATTATTATCGCATATGCATAAAGGGTCGAGGCAATGGGGTGTGGGTTTGGTCCACCGCAGTGGCCCGCCCACCACAATATACATGGGATATATATATATATATATATATATATATATATATATATGCAATTTGTTGCAATTGGTATGGTTATTAAATCCCAAAATAATATTTTGTTTTTCATATAGTTATTAATAACTATATAATAAAATGAATTTGTTACCATTTTCCATATTTCTGTCTCTTATATAGGTTTAGGAGACCAATGAAAGAACACAAAGTGTTAATGGCTGATGGGCTGCCATGTGGCACACTGTGGGCCCCACTTTTCCCCTGTTATGTCAAGCTTTGATGAGCTCTATCTTTTGCATACGAGCTCAGTTTGACGAACCATTCACACCTCTGCGATCAGGACGATGAGATATACGATCTGGTCCTAGGTTGAGCATAATCCAAACACTTTGACTTTTGAGCCCACTTTGTCCTGTGTCTCTCTGGAGCCACCTAGATTAGCATAGAACACTACACTGCACAACACCATGTTAATAAAATGACAGAATACTTTGAACTTCATGAAATTGATATTGTGGATGTCCAAATGAGATTATTTGCTCAGACTGTAGCTGGTGATGTTAGAAAATGGTTTAGATTACTACATGATAATAATATTGATAGTTTAGAAGTATTTCAATAAAAAAAATTGAATAGATGGGAAAAGAAAAAGAATCCTCTACAGATCCTTTCTGAATATGAAAATATTAGGAGAGGGCCCAATGAAACTATTCAAGATTACTACACCAGATTTAACAATATATGTAATGAAATTCCAATTAATCTTATACCCCCACTTGACTTAGCATTAATAAAGTTCCCTGATGGTTTTGACACAGACATGACATTCCAGCTCAGGGAAAGAAACACCCCAACCCTAAAAGATATGCAAAGTGTAGCAGTAAGTGTAGAGGCTAATTTATTAGCTAAAAGAGATTGAGTTAGGAATGAAAGAAGAGGATCAGCTAAAGATGAGCCTTCACCTTTTGACATTAAAATAGATAGCTTAGCAAAAGGCATGGAAAACTTAATGGATAGAATAGAGAATATAGAGAGGAAACCCCAGTGGGATAATCAATAGGCACCTCCAGTTAGAAACCCAAACTTCAGCAAAAACCAAAACCAAAATACTAGAAAAAATGGACCTGATTAGAATGTAAGACCTCCTTTCCAGGAACATTATGCAGAAACATCCCATCCTAAAGACCCAGAGCAAGACACACAGATTAACCTGATGGGACTAGATGATGAAGGTACTATTTTTCTAACCCAAGATGATCAGGAATTGCATATTCTTTGTTGAAAATGCAACAAGATGATGGAGCTTAGTGGAAAGGAGTCACCTTCACTAAGTGGGCCCGCAGGCTATTTTTGGCGTAAAGTCTATTTTTAGACTATGTCTATTTTTAGAAATATGGATCATGGTCTATGAGTTGCAGGATGCTATTTGTGGATGATTGGTCATGTTGGTAAAAATAGATGGACTTCTATTTTTAGACATATGGGCAGAGTCTATTTTTAGACTGTCAGGCTAAAAATAGAACAATCGAATATTATTAGATCTTAATAATATTTGGACTATAAACATTATCTTATCCTCTTGGAGCACTTCAGTTCAAGCTACGGATGTGGCACATGCAACTGTCAGAAGGAAATATGCTTTTATTATGGGTCAGTTGAGCTATTGCATGATGGACTTTAGTTAGAACTCAAGTGATTGAGTTTGGTGGAGTTGATTGAGGAGTTGATGGAGTTGTGTTTAGTTTGACTTGGTTGAACTAGTTGTATTTAGTCTAACTGCAGAATACACTAGTGATGAGTGATGTGAATTAATTGTTAATTAATTAACTAATTATTAAATCATAAAGCAACTAAAGAATATATTAGTTAACTCAGTGCATGGACATTTTGGTGGAGACAAGTGTTAGAGGTGAGTGAAAGGGCAAGACAGCTGTCAGTTATGACTATAGTTGTGCATGAGATTTGCACAATCAATGGATTGAGTATTGCCAATGAGGATTGCGTGGTTTAGCCAAGGGAAATATGAGTTTGGATCAACCATTCTCATCTATTCTTATGCAATATTGCACAGTAGAGGCAGGAAAGCAGTGGAGGAGACTTGAACCTGTGATTGATTCAGATCTGAGCTAGTTTGTGTGTAACAGGTGGAGATAGTACTGAGTACTTGCGAGGAGTATTGTACTATGTATTGTTACATGTTCTCAATCATTATAATATACAGATAATGTGGGGTTTTCAGCTGTATGCTTTCCTCGGATTACATACTATGTTAATGTGCGCATGCGATTGATGTTTCATTGTTTTTAATTCCGCAAAATTGATGATCAACGTAGAGAAGGTTATTTATTATGCATGTATTCCACAATAGTGTATAATTAGGATAATCTCTATGAATAAGTGTCATATTACTCAAAATTTCTACATGGTATTGGAGCAGAGTTGATCATTAGATCTATTATTTAGAATGTGATTACATTTTATTTCTTTAGGCAGAATCTGTAATCGGGCCAGGTAGCCTCTGGATTCATCCTTCCTTTGGAAGGTGAGATATCCGATAAAAGCCCATACAGTCAATCTCTATACGAGAAATACTTTTTTCTCACGAATTTTAGATTAGAAGCAGTTGAGTTTTGAGCTCGTGGAATTCGAATTTGCAGCAGTGTTTTCTTGGTGTCAAAGTTGAAATGTCTTTCAATGGATTGCGATTGGAGTATGCTCTTGAAGGCAGCTTGAATTATATTGCATGGAAATACAGGATGGAGGTGGTGTTAGATGATAATGGGCTTTAGGAGTTCATAGAGGCTGAGGTCCCAAAGCCTACTAATACTGCTCACGTTGAGGTTTGGCAAAAGAAGACAGTAAAGTGTCAAAGGATTCTATTTGAGGGCGTGAAGGATCACATTGTATCCAGCCTGCATGGAAAGGCTTCTCCATACTTGATGTGGAAAGCGTTGACAAATTTATTCCAAAGCAAGAGCAACTAGAGGAATTTGGCACTCAAGGATAAACCCAGAAACATTAAGTGTGAGAATGGAGACAGTATGCCCAAGTATCTCACGAAGTTCACCCAATGCCGGGATGAGCTAGGAAGTGTGGGGGGTGACTGTCGATGATGAGGACCTGGTGAGCTTGGCTCTCCTTGGTCTTCCGAAGAGTTGGCATTCCTATCAGGACTCTGTCAATGGTCGGGAGAAATTTCCAGGATGGGAGAGACTTTGGTCGGATCTTGTGCAAGAGGAGATCAGGCGGAATACCAGGGACGGTTCTTCATCAAAGGCATCTGATGAAGAAAATTGCGCTTTGGCTACCAAAGCAAAGAAGGGGAAGGAGAAGGGTTCTCTTTCCAAATCAAATTCTTCCAATAATGGGAAGAAGGTTGACAAGTTGAAGGTGAGATGCTTTCGTTGTCGTGAGTTGGGCCATTATGCTACTAATTACCCAAAGAAGAAATCCAAGAAGGGATCCGGGGAAGGATCTGAAGGTGAGGCACTTGCTTCACAGTTTGAGTTGGATTTCACACTCTTCGCATGCATGGTTTCATCCATGGTGGGAAGTGGTTTGGTTTCTTGACAGTGGAGCTTCTTTCCACATGACCGGTGACAAGATTTGTTCAGTACTTTGGAGGAGAAAGATCTCCAGATACTCATAGTGATGGGTAATGATGAGAAGTATAGTGTCTCAGGTGTAGGCACGGTTATTTTTCAGAGGGAGCATGGAGCTCACCTTACCTTGACCGATGTCAAGTATGTACCAGGACTGAAGAGAAGCTTGGTGTTGATCGCAATGCTGGAAGACAGAGGTTGTGATGTAGTCTTCAGTAAGGGAAAAGGTTTTCCTTAGACACATCATCACTAGACAGGTGAAGCAGATTGGTTCATGGGTCAAGAACTTGTATGCTCTTGCGGTTCAAGATGCATGCAAAGCCTTGAGTAGTGAGGCAAATGATGGAGACTTGGTGGTTGAGAGGGAGCGTATATTACCTCTCAACATGCAGAGCCAGAAGAAGTCTCGGATGATTGTGGAGGAGCTACGATTGGTGCAGCAGCTTCAGGAGGTTGTGGAGCAGCCACAACAAGGGAAGCTGAGAGGAGATCGAGTAGAGACATATACTCATGCAGAGACCTCCATTAGGGGGAAACTTTGAGCCAGGTGGACTGAGGGATCACATGCAGCCATACCTACAGGTAGGAGGTGGGGCGATATAGAGTGATCGTCCCAAGGAGGAGGGGTAGGATCCTTGAGGTACCCAACCTCTTGGATGAGACCTTGCTATGGGAGCCCCGATGTGGAGTAGCAAGAACTGATTGATTGGGTAGAGATAGATGTAGATGGAGCGAAAGAGAGAGTGACAGTGCAGGGAATCCCAGGACAGCGCATAGCTAGCAGGCTGCAGTAATGCGAGAGGCACAAGTGTTTTGGATAGTGTTAGGTGGCATAGAGAAGTGTGCAATGGTGCAAGATGCATGGAGATGTTGCAGTAGCATAGATTTCAGAGAGGGAGCACTTGTCAGCAGCAGGTAGAGCTTCAGCATTAGAGTATATTCCTAGCCCAGCAGAGTGGTCAGTTGGGAGTGTTTTTGTTCCAAGTGTTGTTGGAGCAAGTGGACCGGGCAAATATGTTGCATGCAGAACATTCCAGAGTTGCAGGATAGGGGTTGCAGATAATCCATATCTTGTTGAGAGGGAGTGTTGAAAATGCAACAAGATGATGGAGCTTAGTGGAAAGGAGTCGCCTTCACTAAGTGGGCCCGCAGGCTATTTTTGGCGCAAAGTCTATTTTTAGACTATGTCTATTTTTAGACATATGGATCATGGTCTATGAGTTGCAGGATGCTATTTGTGGATGATTGGTCATTTTGGTAAAAATATATGGACTTCTATTTTTAGACATATGGGCGGAGTCTATTTTTAGACTTCCAGGCTAAAAATAGAACAGTCGAATATTATTAGCTCTTAATAATATTTGGACTATAAACATTATCTTATCCTCTTGGAACACTTCAGTTCGAGCTACGGATGTGGCACATGCAACTGTCAGAAGGAAATACACTTTTCTTATGGGTCATTTGAGCTATTGCATGATGGACTTTAGTTAGAACTCACGTGATTGAGTTTGGTGGAGTTGATTGAGGAGTTGATGGAGTTGTGTTCACTTTGACTTGGTTGAACTAGTTGTATTTAGTCTAACTACAGAATACACTAGTGATGAGTGATGTGAATTAATTTTAATTAATTCACTGATTATTAACTCATAAAGCAACTAAAGAATACATCAGTTAACTCAGTTCATGGATAGTTCAGTGGAGACAAGTGTTAGAGGTGAGTGAAAGGGCAAGACAGCTGTCAGTTGTGACTATAGTTGTGCATGAGATTTGCACAATCAATGGATTGAGTATTGCCAATGAGGATTGCGTGGTTCAGCCAAGGGAAATACGAGTTTGGATCAGCCATTCTCATCTATTCTCATGCAGGATTGCATAGTAGAGGCAGGCAAGCAGTGGAGGAGATTTGAACCTGTGATTGATTCAGATCTGAGCTAGTTTGTGTGTAATAGGTGGAGATAGTACTGAGTACTTGCGAGGAGTATTGTACTATGTATTGTTACATGTTGTCAATCATTATAATATACAGATAGTGTGGGGTTTTCAGCTGTATGCTTTCCCCAGATTACATATTGTGTTAATGTGTGCATGTGATTGATGTTTCATTGTTTTTAATTCCGCAAAATTGATGATCAACGTAGAGGAGGTTATGTATTATGCATGTATTCCGCAATAGTGTACAATCAGGATAATCTCTGTGAATAAGTGTCATATTATTCAAAATTTCTACATGCTGCAACAATTGAAAATCCATTCTGGAGAGTCATTTGACTATAAACAAGGTTATGATTCTGCCATCTTTGAAGTACATAAGCAGTATAACCTAAGGAGTAAAAAGAATTCTGATATCTCTAACCAAACCAAGAAAATAGTGCCAAATTAGCTAAAGAAAATCAAAGAAGCCCCGGTTTCTAAAATCCTCCAGATTCTTCGTAGACAAAACCAAAATTCTTTTGGTCCTAACATTGAAGATATTACCCCTAATCAACCTTCTGATGATCAACCCTCTTCTTCAACTTTCCCCAAAAAACCAGTGGACACACCTCAAAATACTAGATTGGAAAATTCACAAAAGGAAGTCCCCAATAAAGGAAAAGAAGACCATCCCCCTCAAAACCCTGTTGTCAAAGATACAAACCCTCAAATAGAGAAATCCCCTTTTCCTTTTAATTTGGGAGCAGAGGTAGCTAAGCTAAAGATTTTGGTCCCTTTGACAGAGCTAATCAAGAATGAAACCTACAAAACACAGAGAAACCAAACCCTAAACCTTGCTAAAAATGAAGATTCTATTAACTTGTTTGATGACCAACCTGAACTTATATTTGGTCCAGATGTCAATGGAAAACCATTGGAAGGAGGGATACCACCTTTCTGTATTAGCCTTGGCATCCATGACAAAATTCTTCAT
Source organism: Pinus tabuliformis (assembly GCA_031772625.1). Lineage (NCBI taxonomy): Eukaryota > Viridiplantae > Streptophyta > Pinopsida > Pinales > Pinaceae > Pinus > Pinus tabuliformis. Next base: position 440,374,369 of record CM062814.1, on the reverse strand, counting down.
AATGCAATGTTGGATTCTGGTGCCTCCCATAACTTAATGCCCAAATCAGTAATGGAAAAGTTGAACCTAGACATTACAAGACCTTACAAGGACTTATTTTCATTTGACTCAAGTCATGTAAAGTGTCTGGGGTTGATTAAAGACCTCTGTGTTACCTTAGTTCAATATCCTACCAAGATCACCCTTATGGATACTGTAGTTGTTGACATCCCACCGAAGTATGGCTTGCTGTTATCCAGGTCATGGGGAGCCAAACTTTAGGGATCTCTACAACTTGATATGTCATATGCGACAATTTCTATTTTTGGACAACCCAAGAAGCTGTACCAAGAAACTTTAATGAAATACATGGTGAGTAGCCTAGATCGGTCTCAAAACTTTCCTATCTACTCTGTACATTCAGACATTGATTCTTTTATTTTGTATAACGCTGATGAAACACAAGGAACTCTTTTAGACAGTGTTGATATAGAACCAAAAGAAATTTCAGTTTCAAAACAAAAGGAAACTGTCCAAACTTTAGAACTTTCCACTAAACAAGGTAGTCAAGTAGAGGAAAAATTGGTGGAAACAGATGATACTAATTATGAACATGAGATTTTGTGGCATCTTGAGTTTGATGGGTCAGTAAATAAGTTTGGAGTAGGAGTAGGAGTTTCGATATACAATCTAGAGAATGACTATTCAGAATGCCATGGATACAGACTAAATTTTAAATGTACTAACAATATGGTGTTACAGGGAAAAGTGTCTATTTAGAACTGCTCTATCCCACTAAGGTGTGACAGCTGCCTTAGAAACAAACAGAGAAAAGCTACTTATGTTTTTCCTTTATGAATTATAGATAGAGAGGAATAGAAAGACCAACCTCTGTCTTGCGCTAATCCTTTGATTCGATCCCTCTCTCCTTTGATAGTCCCCGGCTACCTGCTCCCTTGCACGCCCAGCTTCACAAAGCACTTGTAAGATCACAGAAGCATAGCACTATAAAAAGACATGGATCTATATTCATAAAAAATCTAGGATCAGATGTAGATTGACCATACAAATATAACAAGCATCAATGATACAAAAGCATGGAGGAAAACTCAAATAGCTTTTATTGATAAACAAGAAAAGATCCAGGAGGAGTTACAACCAGTTGTTCCGACCCAGCATCAACCTCCCAGCAAAGAAGCCCCTCTTCACCTCAAACAAAGCTTAGATCACCCAACAATCTGATGTTTTATCTCTAGAAACCAACAGCAATTCCTTACAATATGCAAAATTCCAGCCTCTGGATCTCTGGGATGAGGGATCCATATATAGATATCTGTAAGGAGGATGAGTCAGCTTGTGATTTGATTAGTGTCTTCTCTCTGACAGTTCTTGCTTCCACTTGGAGACTGAGGGCCTCTTACTCATCCTTGGTCAAATTCAGTGAGGCAAGTGTCACAGGAGAAGATTCTAGAAGCTTCCATTGCCTCTCCACCTCGCGGAATGACACTGCCATTTTTCATTTCTCACCCATCGCACCCCACATAAGGGACTTTTGAAATGCAACGCACCCTCACAATGTATTTGGGTGAGATGCAATGCACCTAGCCAGTGGAGCAGCTGCAATGATCCTGTTTTGACCAATTTTGAGTAGTTTTTTATGGAGAACTTCTGGGAGAAGCTATAATCTGTTGACCTTGTTCCTTTAGGGGTTAGAACAACACTTTTAGGGACTTAGGAGCCCTTGGTTTATGGACATTTCATGCTTGGGGTTGTAGGGCACAAAAATGTCTATAAAAGTTGCCCCCTAAAGTATGAGGCCGTTAACCTTTTCGTGTCGGGTGAAATGCTTTATTATGAGGATCCGAAGTTCTTTCAATGCTGGGAGGAGACCTGTAATAAGATACAATACAATACATTATCTTCATAAGATTTTCATGATCTAGCTGTGGCGGGGATTCCCATGCTCAGCTTTATAAATTCATTTTCATGTACATAGGACAGACAACCGTCTGAGTGTAGACTGATGATTCTGATAGAGATATCATCCTTTTGATAGGATGATTATCTGTGCTATAATGATGCACATTTAATGTCTTTATCTCCCTGAATATATATCGCAGCCCAGATGGATGAAACTAGATCCGGGGTCTTCGATCTCGTCCGATCTTCACTCGAAGTACAAGTCGATCCATGTGAGAAATGTTTTGAAGTCGAACATGGAAAGACATCGCTTGATTACCAGTCAATGATGTAAACTGTTAACAAGCGCGAGAGGAATCACCGATAATGATAATGACCCTCAAGGTACTGCAGTACAATTCACGTGGTATGAATAAAGGACTTGGCATCGAACACCACGCAAAATCTTTCGGTCGAAGGCCATTGATGTAAACCTGTCACCGGAAGTGAGAAACTTGCCATTGAGGCATGCAAGCTTCAAAGTATTGAATGGGGTGTTCCTAGATCAACTTCTTGGATAATGAGCTATTGTCGACAAGAAGTGATCCGTTACAGGAGGGCCTTAATGAATCCCACATCAATGACATGGAATGGAGAAAATGATTTTGATGGAGGCGAAAATGATCTGGTGATATAAGGTTCAGGGTGGCGGTCATGAAAGAATGGAGTATAATGTATGGTAGTGGGTGAGACATAGGTGAATTCTCTGAATGACTTCTCTTGAACATATCGGAGACACTGATGTGATGGATTGGTAGCATTAACCCCAAATGTGGATGGTATGGCGTGACCATGGTGATGTGACCGGTGAATGAAACAACCCAACCCGACTCGGACACGGATCGGAAGTGTCATGTTCAAGAGCGACTTGCTACCAACAAAGTTTCTTTGAGTTTTCTTCCCAATTTTTCCCCAGTCATTGCTGACCAGTACCTCTTTATTTTTGTCAAGCTTGAGGAGGATAACATATGCTTGTTCTATAATTTGCCCTTCGGGCAAACCCATCGCTATGTTTTAACGAGCCTAGCGATAGTGAAACTCGTTCTCGTCTAAAGACAAGTTTGTCACTATTAATCTTTTTAACGAGTTTAACGACAAAGATAACCCGGTCCTTTTCAATTTTAGAGAGTCTGAAAAGGAACGTAAAGGTAACTCCAAAATTCCTTTTTCGTCATCTAATCCCTTAAGTCCGAAAAGGTATAAAACAATACAGAAGGGATGGATTTTTGATACTTTTAACGAGCTGAACAAAACAAGCGCTCGATCGTTTTGTGTAATGATCCCTCAGGCCCAAAAAGATTAAAATCTAGAGGAGGGATAGCACTTCCTGTCCCTTTAACGAGCTGGAGAGGCCAATGGCTTGGCAATTTTTTCATATTTTACGAGTCAGTTGAAAAGAGCTTAAAGGAGACTCGTCTTTTGAGGAATGAGTGATAAAACGGGTAGCAGCTGATTCCAGGTAAGGTTTGGAATTTTCCAATCACGGCAGTGTCACAAGGATGGCTAGTGAAATCACTCTTTGCAATTGTTCCTCAAAATGGGTAAACAATCAAATGGAGGTGAATGATCGGCCAAAAAAGTGGAGGTGATGGTGAAAACACGACCAAGGCTTTAACGGCTGAAGTACTACATTCACGATGGTTATTTACCGGGGAATAGTTCATTTTTTAACGAGCTTAAATGTGGGTGGAAACATTTGCTCATGTCTTATGTTTATTTTTTAACGAGCTTGAACTATGTGCTAAAACTGCTCGATTAATCCAGTCGTGTGATAAGAATGTCTCATATGAAACGACAACTTTTAGAGTTTTGCCCCACATCCTTTTTTTATGCAAGTTAGGAGACGACCAATCCTACGAGTTTAAAGGGTTAGAGGTACTAAAAATTTTAAAAAATAAATAGTCGCTCTTCGCTTGCACTCCAAAAGGTTTGCATGCCCCCAGGTATAAAACAGAGTTTCAAGGTTACCCCTTCTTTAGTCCGTTAAAACATTTGTTTTACCAAGAGAGGCCTACCTCTTACAGGTTACCCAAAGATTGTTCTATTCACAGCGCAAAAAAAACACTTCTTCGGCAATGTCTACCGAGATAAACAAAGGTGAGCGGCGATGCCCGCCAACTCGCATAACTTTGACAAGAGAATCTTGTTCCAGTCCAACTCCCCTTTCCAATCACGGACGGGAGTACGGAGGTCATATTCTCTCGCGGAAACCTACCCTATACCCGAAGTTTTCCTGCCGAAGCAGACCAGGGTGCATGCCCCCTGGGTTTCAGTCATGTTCTCCCGAATCACTCGCGCTCATCGAGAGGACGGACTGGAGATTGAGACATTTCTTGCGTGAAAAGACCATTCAGGGATGGTATATGACTATTTGCTATGCGTGATCCGGGAAATGAAAGCTGGTCTATGAGCTTGACCACTCTTCCTTCGTGCGGAAAACACATCACTCTAAAGAGTGATGAGACAATGGCTCTCATGCAATAAATATAGTCTCGTCCAAGGAGTAGATTGTAATCTAGGGGTCCTTGAACTACCATTATGTTCATGTGAACAGTTTTCCCTCTCAATGTTATGGGCACATCGGGAAGGATCCCTAACGGTTGACTGGTTCCTTTATCAAAGCTTGTTAGATTTCTCATCTCAGGCAAAAGCGATGGCAAACCAAGCGCTTTCCAAGCAGTTGAGGAAAGGATACTCACAGAAGCCCCCTCATCTATGATGGTACCAGCCATAACCATTCTATATATTTGAACAATAATCCGGAATGGTATACTGGCTGGTAAACGGGGTCTGCCTAGTTGATTCCAGTCGAAGGAGACAACTAGGTTGCTTGGAGGTGGGACCGAATAGATGGTCGGGTACGACTCTGATGAAATTCCTTCCTGCAGTAAAGGAACGGGTAGATTGCCCCCATGTTTGTTGGAGTCTGTGCTTATGAAAAGAATTTGGACGGTCTCATCCTTGTTCTCTTCAGTGACTGTATCATCTGAAGATGGAACCTCTGAAGGCAAGACCGGGTCAACTGCCGCCTCGACCTTTTGACTTTCGTTTGGCATGGATTCAGATGGTTTATCCTCAATGATAGGTGCTTCGGGCGACCACCTGGACCGGCCAGCCAGATTTTCAACTAGTGACGGACTCGGCAAGAGTTTTTTATATCCAGGAGGAAGTCGCAACGGTGAAACCGGACGATCATCCAAAACTCTTTTAGCTTCTTCTAAGAAGGGACAACGGTGGACGGCATGATCGCCTTTGCACAGTTTACAAGGAAATCTATATTTTCCTTTTTGTCCTAGGGCTTCACTTTCACTAGTTGATGGTGTGTTTTCAACATGATCATCAGAGGTTGACGACACCGGGTTGTGCAAACGAGGAGACCAATCCCTTAAGATCTAAGGGATGCAAGGACAATCTCTATGATAGTGGTCTCCTTTGCAAATGACACATGGCGATTTAGGCCTGGTCGGTGCAGTGTGTGGATTTTCGTTAGACGACACTCGTTTGCCCCCATTCGCTTTTGGCTCCTTCTTCTTCTTCTCTTTCTTCTTCTTTTCCTTCTTCTCCTTAGGTACTTGACTTTTGGCTTTACCAGCCCCATCAAGCAAAGAGGAAGGATGAGAGGAAGAACTAGAGGAAGTAGAAGGTTGGTGGGTAACTCTGGACTCGTCTAATTGCTGATTCGATTGTTCAGGAATTGCGGTGTTCTAAATGACAGAGGTTGAGAAGATCCATACAGGCAAACCAATTGTCAGTCCTGGAAGCGACAATGTGGCCATATGGGGTGCACCAACATCTCCCCAAGAGGAGAAGGGACTAGGATTTCCTCCAAGGGGAATTCCTTGGTTGGTGGCTTCCATTTTCTCAACCTACGATCAACGTAGGAAAGGGGTAATGAGTATTCCGTTTAAAATAAATTTTAGACGCTTTGACACAACTTGTTTTTTCAGTTTTTGAGAGTCGAGAAAAAACAAAAGATGACTCTAGTCGCCTTCAATTTTTAATGAGCCTGAAGTGACAAGTGCTCAGATGGACCTTTTCCGTTAAGGAGTCTGAAAAGGAACGAAAGGGACTACTCTGGAAGTCTAGGTAGAGGGAGTACCAAACCAATTGCAAAACTGCAGAATACTTTTTACGGTACGACAGTCAAGCTTCCCAAATGCTGTGTTCAGTGCATTGCGATCAATAGGGCGGCAGACACGGCTTCCTATGGATAAAGGATTTAAGCCTATAGGGGTCTCCCAAAATATACTCGACGGTACGTGGGAGCACAAGTCCATACTGGCACTTATCATCCCAAAGTGGAGGAATCACCCAACCATCAGTGAGGACAATAGTTACCAGGCTTTACGATGCCGGAATACGTCTCTAGCCTAGACCTCTAAATGTTGTGCGTTAAGTTCCAAAGCATTGTTAGATTCATTGAATTTATTTTAAGTTGATCTTGCTTATGAAGTTTGCCTTCCGGGTTCACCACGAGATGTAGATGTAATTCCAAAAATGCAATCTAAAGATGATAAACAAATTTTTTATCTCTTTTGTGCAATGAAAATCCTAGCTACTAGGGAAAAGAAAGACAGAATCTTTTCACAAAGAGCAAAGAGCACACTCTAAATGCACTTTCCTAAATCAAGCCAAACAGACTGTCTATATGCAAATGCACATGCATGTATTTGTTTTCAACTTTCTTAGTATATAGATGCTAAAAAGAAAGTTGATGTAAAATATGAATTTCTTTTCAAGCGACAAATATAAACAAGCTTCTTTTCAAAATCAAAAATAGAGACGATTACGACACCTTACGATTTTGAAATGAATACTTGTTTTTGACACTAGAAAATTACAAATTCAGACCAAAAGCAATAGTAATAGGATTATCGACCATCAAAAACAATCAAACTTTCTCCCACGATCGAAATTGACACTTGCGACAGATTCAAATCAAAGGACGACAGTACGACTATGCTACTTTTGCAAAGGAGAACTGTAAATGACTCTACAAACACACAAAAACATCTACAATTCTTTTGTACAGAGGAGGCGGAATAACAGCAAGGAAAATGGGTTTCAAACAGACATATACTGATCACAGGTAGCAAAATTCAGGAATAGAACTGGAAAGGATGATCCACAGAAGCCACAACTGCACAGAGCTAGTCTGATCAGCGCACCTGTAACATAGAGAATCTGAAATGCAGCGCAGGTTGTCCACTCGGGAAGTGCACTAAAATTCAGAATCTCTGAACAGTACCTGCGCTGGGCCAGAAACGAGACTCTATCCGGGTTTCGGGTCACAGTTTGCAGTTCAGTTCTTGGTTTTTGGCCGAGTAAAAAGCAATCAATAATGCAACAATTAGGGGTAGATCTAAGGAGGATCTAAGAGCTATCACAAGGGCAATCAGATAGTTTGTGAATCAGTTGTTTAAATCATAAACAGATCTAGTGGATAGATTGAAGCAGCAGTTATCTACTTTGCATTTGTTATGGCAAATGCAGTTCGAATGCTACTCGTAAGTTTATGAAAGAAACAACAAAGAATGATAAACAAACAAACTAATTAGATCCCCAGCGGAGTCGCCATTTTGTTACAGGGAAAAGTGTCTATTTAGAACTGCTCTATCCCACTAAGGTGTGACAGCTGCCTTAGAAACAAACAGAGAAAATCTTCTTATGTTTTTCCTTTATGAATTATAGATAGAGAGGAATAGAAAGACCAACCTCTGTCTTGCGCTAATCCTTTGATTCGATCCCTCTCTCCTTTGATAGTCCCCGGCTACCTGCTCCCTTGCACGCCCAGCTTCACAAAGTACCTGTAAGATCACAGAAGCATAGCACTATACAAAGACATGGATCTATATTCATAAACAATCTAGGATCAGATGTAGATTGACCATACAAATATAACAAGCATCAATGATACAAAAGCATGGAGGAAAACTCAAATAACTTTTATTGATAAACAAGAAAAGATCCAGGAGGAGTTACAACCAGTTGTTCCGACCCAGCATCAACCTCCCAGCAAAGAAGCCCCTCTTCACCTCAAACAAAGCTTAGATCACCCAACAATCTGATGTTTTATCTCTAGAAACCAACAGCAATTCCTTACAATATGCAAAATTCCAGCCTCTGGATCTTTGGGATGAGGGATCCATATATAGATATCTGTAAGGAGGATGAGTCAGATTGTGATTTGATTAGTGTCTTCTCTCTTACAGTTCTTACTTCCACTTGGAGACTGAGGGCCTCTTACTCATCCTTGGTCGAATTCAGTGAGGCAAGTGTCACAGGAGAAGATTCTGGAAGCTTCCATTGCCTCTCCACGTTGCGGAATGACACTGCCATTTGTCATTTCTCGCCCATCGCACCCCACAAAAGGGACTTTTGAAATGCAACGCACCCTCACAGTGTATTTGGGTGAGATGCAACGCACCTAGCCAGTGGAGCAACTGCAATGATCCTGTTTTGACCAATTTTGAGTAGTTTTTCATGGAGAACTTCTGGGAGAAGCTGTAATCTGTTGACCTTGTTCCTTTAGGGGTTAGAACTATAATTTTAGGGACTTAGGAGCCCTTGGTTTATGGACATTTCATGCTTGCGGTTGTAGGGCACAAAAATGTCTATAACATATGGCTGAGTATGAAGCACTACTTTTAGGTCTTAAATTAGTTAGGAAGCTAGGAGCTATAAGAGTTTCTGTCATGGGAGACTCTAAATTAGTAATAAAATAGATTAATTATGTATATATGACCAAAGACCCTAGATTAGGTTGTTACAGAGGAACCATTGTAGAAATACTAAACACTTTCTTAGAAACCAAAGTTGTTGTAATTCCTAGAAAACATAATATGCAGACTCAAAGTTTAGCAATGTTTGCTAGCACCCGCAAGTTACCCTTTTAGCCTAACTATCAGTACATTTCTGAAATAAAGCACAGGCCTGCAATCATAGATAATTTGAAGAACTGGCAAATATTTGCTGATGACAAAAAAATAAACAACTTTTTGATTTCAGAACAAGAATTTGTAAATAGCAATATAGATACTGACACATCAATAGACCTTAACGCGAAAGATAAAATAGAAATTAATGAGATAGAAGGTGAAGAAATAGCTAGATTCCATCCCACTAAATTCACAAAATCAGATGTAGAAAACCTAGAACAAGTTGAGATTGATGAGATAATTAACGAAGACACTAAAGTAATTAATCTCAAGGACAATTTATTACCCAAGGGATTAACCCTTTTGGAAGATCTGTTTGATTCAAATGATGTCCCTAGAAGTCCCAAAATGGAACCTTTGAAATCTGATATGGAGGAGTGTAATATTGGCACTGATGAGAATCCAAAATTGATCAAACTTTCTAAATCGTTACCTCCCACTGCAAGAGTAAAATACATTGAGTTATTAAAATAATTTTAGGATATATTTGTTTGGAGTTATGAGGACCTCAAATCCTATGACACCAGCATCATACAACACACAATCCCTATAAAAGAAAATCAAAAACCTTTTAGACAAAAACTTAGAAGGATAAATTTTGTCCTATTACCTTCAATTGAAAAAGAAATCCAGGGGATCTATGATGCTAAGATAATTGCACCAATCAGATTTTCTGATTGGCTTTCAAACCTGGTGCTGACTAGAAAGAAAATCGACGATATTAGACTCTGTGTTGACCTTAGAAACCTCAACTAAGTATCCTTTAAAGACAATTACCCTCTCCCAAAATGGACCATATTTTGCAAAGGGTAGTTGGATAAACTAGGATCTCATTATTGGATGGGTTTTCTGGTTACAATCAGATTTTAGTTCATCCTGATGACCAAGCTAAGACTGCCTTCAGTACTCCCTGGGGCACATTCATGTATGTGAAAATACCTTTTGGATTAATGAATGCAGGAGCCACTTTTCAAAGGGCTATGGATATAGCCTTTGCCAAAGAAATTCATGATTTCCTGGTGATATACCTAGATGACATTATTGTATTTTCAAAATCTAACAACCAACATTTGGATCATCTAAGGCCGGTTTTTATTAACTGTAGGAAATATGGAATTTATTTGAACCCTAATAAGTCATTGTTTGGATTAGAAAAAGGAAAGTTACTAGGTCATATAATTTCAAAAGATGGTATCCGAATAGACCCTGCAAGAATAGAAGCCATCTTACAGATACAACATCCAAGGAACATCAAATAATTACAAGCTCTCTTAGGGAAAATTAACTTTCTTAGGAGATTTATTTCAAATCTAGTATAATTAATTACATCACTGAACAATATGTTCAAAAAAGATTCGACCATAAAATGGACTATTGAGGCTAAGAAATCCTTTGAAGACATTAAATTGGCCTTAACATGAACACCAATTTTGATCAGTTGAAAATTTGACAGAGATTTCATCTTATTTTCCTTTGCTTCTAAGCACACAATTGCTGCAGTTTTACTGCAGAAAAATGATTAGGGCTATGAACAACCTATTACTTTCTTTAGAAAGGCCCTGAGAGATGCCTCCCTTAAATATAACATAATGGAAAAACAAGCTTTTGCTTTGGTCAAAGCTATCTAGGACTTTAGAGTATATACTTTATATTCTCATATAATAGCCTATGTTCCCAATTCAATTGTCAAAGACATCCTAACTCAGGGTGGTCCAGATGGAAATAAGGGAAAATGGATTAGTACTATTTTAGAATATGATATAGAAATTAGACCAACTAAGTTAATCAAGGGCCAAGGTTTAGCCAAGCTTATGGCTAAGTCAAATTGTCAAGCCCTGGATATAAACTTTATTGCACAAATAGATAATGAAGAGGAGATGGCGAATCTACTAATCAGCCAGGCCTTTATTGAATCACCATGGTATGTTGATATCATTTATGTTTTACAAAATTTAAAAGATCCTCCTGGATTATCTAAGACCAAAAGAATATTTTTGAAGATGAAGTCCTTAAAATTTTTTATACTAGACAATGCATTGTTTTTGAGGAATCATGAAGGTATTCTCCTCAACTGTTTATTAAAAGATGAGTCTAACAAAGTATTGCAAGAGTTTCATGCAAGTGACTATGGAGGACACCTTTACTGGAAAACCACTGTAGATAAAATTCTTATCTAGCTAGTTTTTACTGGCCAACTTTGTTCTCCGATGTAATGAAACATGTGACCTCCTGTCACAAATGTCAAATTTTTTGAGGGAAAGAAAAAACTTCTACCTTTACCCCTAAAACCAATTTCTGCTAGAACACCTTTTCAACAATGGGGGTTAGACTTCATTGGTGAGATTCACCCACCTTCCTCTGCCCAACACAAATGGATCCTCATTGCCACAAAATATTTCACCAAATGGATAGAGGCCATACCTTCAAGGCAAGCCACTGACACTGTTATCATAACCTTCCTTGAAGCCAACATTCTATCAAGATTTGGATGTCCAACTAAGCTCATTACTAATAATGTCACAGCCTTTAAATCCAAAAGAATGATAGATTTCTGTAACAAGTATCATATAACCCTGGGCCATTCCACAACCTATTATCCTCAAGGAAATGGACTGGTAGAATCCTCAAACAAAAGCCTGGTGAACATCATAAAAAAGTTGTTGGAGGACAATAAGAAAACATGGAATAAAAAGCTAGTCAATGCCTTATGGGCAGATAGACTAACCACAAAGAAATCAATTGGTACCTCTCCCTACCAACTAGTTTATGGGATGGAAGTTGTTTTTCCATCTTCCTTGGGAACACCAGTAATGAAGCTGCTCCAAGAATTGCAGGTTGAACCAAATGACATCCAAAGAAGAATCAACCAAACAATTCATTTACAGCAAACCAGGGAAGAAGTGTACATCAGATCTTAGGTTGTGCAGGAAAGGATCAAGAATATTTTTGATAAAAGGACCAAGGCTGAGGATTTTGACCTTGGTGACAAAGTCCTAAGATGGGATTCAAGGATGGAAGATAAAGGTAAACATGGGAAATTTGATTTCCTATGGAAAGGCCCCTATGTCATTTATGATTTCAAAGGTAATAATGCTTTCTTCCTCAGAGAAATGGATGGTACAGAAGCAAAAGGTGGACCAGTAAATGGTTGGATGCTCAAACACTATTTTGAACCTAAATACTGATTTTTATTTTCCATTGTACATATTCCATTTTTTTTCAAAAAAATTTAGTTTGGATTGGATGGTAGTAATTGAAGTTGAAGCCCAGAGAGAATTCCCTAAGCTTCAAAGGATTCACTATCATAAGTATCAATAATGAAGAGGCATAAAGGATAATTTTGCAAGGTAACATCAACATAAAGTGAAAGGCTACTGATTTACAATGCTCTTGACATTTCACAAGGAAATGCCATCCCCAAGTGGAGCCACTATTAGGTCCCTATACCAATAGGAGTCATAATTTTGATTGACTAAGGTTAAGCCTTGTAATATTGTACATACCTTTTCTTTCTACAAATGTTTTCCATATTAAAAAATTAAAAAAATGTAAAGAGGGTGTCCTAAAAAAATAATCAAAGGAAAAAAAGAACAAAAATAGGTCACAAAAAATGAAAAATATGAACCCCAAGAAAACAAAAAAGACCATGAGAGTTTGCAAGTCAAAATGTCACTACTATTTACTTTTTAAGCTTTATGAATGATTGTGTGCAGCTTGTTACTTATGCCACAATCCATGAATAGTCAAAATGTTTAAACTTGGCTATTTCATGTTTTCAATTTCATGTCTATAGATAGAGAATAAAATCTGACCAAACAATGTAATCTTGGTAGATAATTAAATAGGTAGAGTAAATAAAGGAGCTCAACTATTTAAACTGAGCCTAGGGATGAAATAAGGTTCGATTTAGATAGTTTGCTATGTAAAGAAAAGAAAATATTGATAAGGGTTTGCTAGCTTAAATGCACTCTAATAAAGTGAAGGAAAAATGGTAGAATAAGTAGATGAGTAAGTAGAAGAAAGGTTGCAGAAGTATGTTGATTGATTAGAAAAAATAGCATATGTATCATTTGTCATCATATATGAATGGGAAATCAAGCATGCAAATGAATTTCAAAATCAATTAATTAACCTCCCCCATTAATTTCACCACTTTACTTACCTAATTTCCCATAATAAAGTTCAAAGTACTCAAAAACCTTTAAGTCAAAGAGGCTCAGAGCATTTCTCTGACTTTTGGAGGGACCGAACCCTCAGCTCAAAAACTTATGGATATCAAGTACTAGACTCACCTCATAAAATTTCACCCCCCCTTTAGTTCATTCATTTTCCTAATAATACTCCTTTTCCTAAGGTTAAAACACTTTTTGCCTAGGAAAAGCAATTCTCCTCCCATATAAAACACTTTTCATACCAAAAACCCACAAAAACGTTTTACCCTAAGTATTAATGTAAATATGTGGAAACATGTAATTCACAAAAAAGCATTGTACTTAGTGTTTTTCCCTTTTCCACCCATTTTTTATATTAATTACTAATTTTTTTTAATATATACAAAATCCTCGAAAAACCCAATTTCCATATATATTTAATTCCTGTGTATAAATTAGCCCTACCCCTTAGTTTAATTATAAACTATATTACTACCCATATCCTGCAAAAATAAATATCCCTGCCTTAGCGCTTAATCCCACATTAGAGCACCCCGATGAGATTAAACTCTAAATTAATCTCATACTGTCGTAATTAAGTACCCGCCGCCCCCCCCACTAGCCTCCATGCAGATTCCCCGCCCGATCACCGTGTGATCATTTCCCCTCTTAATCTGAAAACCCTCATCCATATCGAGCAAATATGACATCCTTCTTTTACCCACCCGATAAAGTGGTTTCTCCCCCTACCCCTGGTGCTACGTGTCATCCGATGAATGGAATCAGGCAACCCCTCCCGAATACCACCAAGCGCCCAAAAGCAGTGCGATATAAACTGCTTACCACCCTCCTACTATGTGACAAATTAACCACTATTCACCCCATACCTGCCAAAAAATAGCTTTTCGTGTATAAAATCCAAAAGCCCAAAAATTGTTTCTTTTCTCTGAAATTTCATCTGCAAACCTCTATACGCATGCACCACACCTGCAAACATGGAAGCTTCCAACCTACATACAATTTCACTCGAAAGACGCCACAAACAACCCAGTCAGCCTTGTAGCTTATACAAAGCCATTTGACCACTTGCAGTCGTCAACCATCCTGCTCAGAGCCAATTGACCCCAGTTCCAGGTATTTGAGCCAGAATTCACCAAATACCCTGTCAATTTCAAAATAACCAGTTGGTGAGTGTTTTAGATAATTAAAAAATTAATTAAAAATACTCAAGAGCTTGAGCCATAAACCATTGCGAAACATCGTTGCCCAAAAAACCCTGAATCCCTCCCCACACTCAAACCCATAAGAATTGAGTATGGCTGCCCCAATTGCAATGGATGTGAGGCCCATCACGACACCTCATTTAGACCTAGAGCACCTTCCCCTAGCCGACAAAGACTTCCAGATAAAAGATAACACTGTCATAGAGCTCCTACTCAAATTTCATTGCCAAAGTAGGGATAGGTTCTTGAACCATACTGATGAAATTGACCTTTGGGAATCAAATTTTCCCAAGTCAACATTTTTCTTGAAATTGTGCATATGTGCTATGCTTGCTACATCCCCTATCACAGAACCATCATGTCTCATGACCAGAAGGTCCTTTCCACCATTACCGTCGAATCCATCAATGAAATGCTACAACTCCAACCAAGGCCAAACCTAAATCCCCTCTCAATTGGAGACCTATTAGACTTATACCCCAAACTCAACTCTACCAAATTTGCCCAACTATTTCAAACCTTCATCGTAGAAGAAAAGCACATCCCTAACAACCCCCTCCATATGTAGAAACTACTTTTTCCCCTTGTAGCCGAAATATTGTCGCCATGATATCTTGTGTTTTGGGTTACTTGAAAAGTGAGTATATTGATGAAATTATCCTGGCTTTCATGTCCATCTATACCTGAGGATAACCTCCTGAAACCGTTTATGACTTTGCCACATTCATAGCTGACAGGATGCATGAGGAGTTCACAAGAATGGGGAATGAAAGGGTCTTCAAATACTCTTCAGTGTTATACCATATGTTCTTATATTATCAATTTGATAAGTTCCCATTCACCCTCCAAAAGCTGGACACCAAGGGTCAACCAAGGTCAGTCATTTTTTGGACCCCATTAATCCATGAGTATCAGTCTCCATACTCCTATTCAGAATTTATTGACTTATTTGTACATCCAATTATGACAATGTTGATTGGAAACCCTCCTCCAAGAATCAGTCAAAAAATAAAGCGAGTCCTTCAACTGTCCAAGAAGACCAAAGTGGGTGACTGGTAACTTTACCATAACCACACAGAGATCAGGATATATGGTTGTATGCATGCACCATACAAATTACCAAGATACCTCCCTATGAGGTTGTTTTCTTTAGAATATTACAGGAAAATCATCAATGCAGATGAGATAAACTTTGTAAATGCCAAGAAGAAGGCCAATTTCAAAATAAAAGACCAATTAGGTCCCTTTATATGTAACTCTAGGGAGGTTGGGATAGAGGCAGAGTTGATAGTACAGAAGATGAAGTTCCAGAGAAGTTTTGTTTGGAGATATGACCCTTTGGAATTCATCACCAAAAAGATGCAAAAGGTCAAGCTGGGACCTTTTATTCACCATCCCATACCTGAGATTGAAGCCTATGCTAACCAATCTGAATGGGTGGAAGGAACCCTAGTTGATTAAGACAACACCATAATAGATATTGAGAATGCTCTTATTGATTTAGAAAAGCAGCTTCATGACAATTCTTTTCTGAAGGTACCAGAAAAACTAGAGACTACGATGAGCACTCCTCCAGTCATGGAGACTCCTGAGAATGAGGAGAAGGCCCCAAAAAGAAACAAAGAAGGAGCTTCCACCTCAGGGATGGCCACCTCTGGTTTACAGAAGGAATCAAACAAGAGGCAAAGGCTAAATCCAGCCTCTGAGAAGGAATACACTGAAGGCTCAGCCGAGATCACCAATACAGATCTGGAGGCATATAAGTTCCTTCCACTTCACAAACACAGATATTGGAAAGGCAACTCAGTGTGGAAGTATCTTCCTTTAGAATGCCTACTGACAAAGACCAAGACAGCAAGGAGAGGTATAGAGAAATAAAAGCAAGGAATGAGAAGCTTAAGGTCCAAACTTATGCCCAATACCTGAAGATGACCCATACAAATCAAACAAGGCTAATGTCAGCCTTTGATATCAAAGAGGGGAAAATGCAGATGACTTTCATCAAGCCTACAAATCATTAACCAAGAACAACCTAATATTTTAAGAAAGTAGATTTTGAAGTGCTGGCTAGGGATATCCTTCCCATTGACCAGATTGAGCTACACAAGAAAATAGGGTAGATGATATACTCCACTTTAAATGTAAAGGCCATAGCTACCCACCAACTACAAAACTCCCTAAACAACATATCTACACAATTCCGATTGGAAAAGGCCTCCTCATAGGCCATGGACACAATAATCAAGTCCTTGGGGGACTTAGTAATTGAATTGGGACATGATCTCAAGCGTATAAAAGCCACAGATAAGCTAATTAAGAATAAAAATAATGATATCACTTCACTCAAGAAGCAGCTAAAGATACCCCACCTGCATCATCCACAAACATGAGAGGTCCTGAAAGCCCAACATGGACATGAAGAGCTCATGGACTTGGTCCTGAAGCTGAATGACCAACTCAAGGAGACAGAGAAGGAGTTGGACAGTTTAATTCAATCAAATCAAAGTGACTTGGACACAACTTCCAAAACTATCATCCCCACGGTATCCACATCAGCTCCTTCTACACTGGCAGCATCACTGGTATCCACAGCTCCACCTACAACAACATTTCTAGTAACAATAGAATCTACTACAATAGTAGGAGCACTAGGGGACAAAGCAACAGGAATATATGTCTATCCAGGCTACAGAGATGAAAGTATTGAAGGAAAAGGTGGCAAGTTTGGAAACTGACTGCAAACTTTCCCAACTCAATCAAAAAAAGGAAACACAAAGGGCCTAGAGAATGGGTGAGAGGATCAAAATCCTGGAAAAGGATTTGACACTTGAGAAGCCACTTGGACAAACCAAGGAAATGTTGTGGGCCAATATCATTGACTCTGTCAATGATATTTTGCCATCAATCCAAGTTATTTTTTTAGCAAACAGAGCTAGCAAAGATAGCTACTGAAGCTATCCAGAAAGTGAAGGAGGAATTGGTAAACAAGCCTGAGGATGCAAATAGACTCATCCATTTCCTCAATAGAAAAAATAGATATGAGCTACAGGAGCTGAACATTGAAGACAGAACTGCCACCATTTTAGAAATAAGGAAGGTCCTTTCGAAAAGGAATCTTATGCTTAATTTGGAAGAAAAGTGCCACAATATGCAGGTAGTCATTAATAGGTTTATCGCTAAATTTCATATTTTGAGGGAGAAAGGTCTACCCAGTCTTATGGTCATCAATGATAAACTCATGACACAGTCAAACTATGGGGATAGACTTAGAAAATTGGCTAAGGATCAAGCTAGTTCTTCATCCATTAAAGCCTTGCCAATGGGCAAAGTATTATATGACACATTTGAGAAATTGTTTTTCCTTGAGCATGAGGTAAAACATTTGTTTGTCACCAAGCCAAATTTTGCTAAATATACCAAGGCAGATGAGATTTACAAGAGGATGATAAATGTAAAATTACCAGATGCAGAATGGTGGGGAACTGTGACTGACTTAGTATGATAAATTAACAGCCAAAAGTTGCCACACAGTAAATATGAAGGCAACAGGATGAAACAAGTAAAAACAACACAATAGGGTCAAAGAGTAGCAGGGTTAAAGAGTATCAAATGAAATATCAAAGTAAAGAAGACTCCAACATGAAAATGGCACAACTATGAGCCAGCATTAAAGGCTACATCTCAACCATAAAGGCCAGCACAACCATAATTAAAGGGACAACAAGGAATAGTTCATTCAATGTCTCTATCTTCTTGCTAGAAGATATTTGTGTTTCCTAAAATAAATCTCAAGTTGTTTTGAGATATTTTGTAAAAAGTTTTTTGTATAAATACTCCACAATTCGAAGTATGTGGGGTGGATGCCAAAACATTTCTATAGACTATTTCTCTTGAATACGAAATTCTATTGTATCAATGACTGGATTGGCTTCCTGGATCAAGGAATAAAGATCAGATATTTTACAGGATTCTTGTGTAAAGTGAAATACAAATAAGTATTCTCTCATGTTCAATGTTTCTTTCCTTCAAGTTTTTTTCATAATCTTTATGTATCTCTAAAATCTAAATGTTATAACATGGAATGATATTTCAGAAATTACTTAAATGCACTCTGTCTTGATTTTTATGCATTATTATATGTTTTCCTCATAAATCTAAGTTAAGGAATTCTTCATTTCTCCTTAGTTTAGGTGGCTTCTTGTGATCTGTAGCAAAGGATTCTTAATTGCCCTTTATTCATGATTATCCTCTCTCCTCCATTCTGTTCCCGGCCTAAGGATTCTTGAGTGCCATTTCACCCTGGTTAGAAATTACTTCACCCATTAGGCCTAAAGATTTGCATTTTCTCTGCTAGCCTACCTTGTGAACATTCCCTTTAATGAATTGGTCCAATCCTGCTATCCATTTGTTGACTCCATAACGCAATGGCTTGAAGACCTAGCTCTATCCATCTGCTCTAAGAATTCCACCACCCAACCTTCAAAACAAAACCAAAACACAAAATAACACTAGGAACTAGCCTAAAATCCCATAAGAAACGAAGCTAAATTATATAGAGAGATCCCTCTCTGAGTCATAGGTTGGCTAGAGCCTATACTCAAAAGATTGGTTTGTGGTTACCTTGGTTTCTTCCTTCTTCTGATAACTTCTAAGGAAAATTCTGAGTGATAACATGTGGTTAGACCTGCTCTCTTAGGCTAGAGGAATTATTTGTGTCCACACTGAGAATTTACATGTGCCACAAATTGGCGACTCCACTAGAGGACCAATCCTTCTGTTTGATTGATTTTCATTTTATGGTTTTCTGTGAACTTTTATAGTATCAACATTTCCCTTTAGTGATCTCTACTTTGCCTGGTTTACTGCTGTAAGTCTGAGATTTACAGTGGTAGGTCTAGTTTTGGCCTTTGAAATTTTTGTTTTTTTCTTGAATCCCTTGATCAACGCTATTTTTTTCCAAATAGTCATGCCAATCAGGCCTATCAGTGCTATTTGTAGTCTGTCCAGTCGTGTTGGTCATGTTGATTAGTGCTTATTGTCTATTAAGAAGTCATGTCGATTCATGTAGGTGAAGATCAGGGTTTCTCCTAGATCATAACCAATGTTTCTTTCCCTCCTAATTTCTACCTCTTAGCTCATTTTTCCTGTGTTTTCCCTTACTAAAAAGCTTCATTGGCTTGGTTTGTGTGCTTTCTTGGTTTGCCTTCTTTTAATTGATTTTTTGAGTATTTGGATAGTTTGTGACCCTAGGGCATCTAGGTTGTCATCCATTTAGTTGTTTGTGTGCTCAACAAGTCAAGTTGTTGGTTAGTTGCTCGATGCATTTTCATTTTTTAGTCCTTTTATCACTTTGATTTCAATTAAACAAGTTTGAAAAGTTTTATTTGTTCTTCTCTGGATTAAGTGTCTCTTTTTAGATATAGATTACATTGCTTTTCTTGTTCTTGATTGAATCGTTGCATCATTGGTTTGGAAGGAATTCTCTTTTCATGCTTTCCATTTGATTGATGTTGATTGTTTTGAAAAAAATTCATTGAAGTGTTTGTGAAAGATTCATGTTATCATTCCATTGAAAAATACATAATTCTAGTTTGTTGAATCAATATGTTACATTAGCTAGCATCATTGAAGACTAGAGTCGCATCATCATTTGTATTCGAAAAGAAATGAATTCTCTTTACTATTAAAAGGACTAGTTGAAGTGCATTCGATAGGAAGATTCAGTGCATTTTGGAGATTTATTAGTGAAAGATTTTATTCTTTGATTGTTGCATTGATTGTGTGTTCTCTATCTCTCAATTAGTGTTAACTTTCATCGAAGACAAATATTTCCTTTCTCATATAGTTGCATGTAGGATTTTTTTCAGTTGATAGTGGTAGGGCCTTGTAATTGAAACCTAATTCAAGATCAACCATTAAAATCTATTGAATTAACCTAAGGAAGCATTGAAACTTAATACTTATATTTAGAGGTCTAGGCTAGAGACATGTTCTGGCATCTTTAAACCTAGCAGTTGTCGCTCACTTCGACATTAGACAACTCTAGTATGGACTTGTGCTCCCCATACCATTGCATATATAAAGGTATACCCAACTAGGTTTGCAATCCTTTATCTATAGGAAGTCTACTCTACCACCTTGTAAACGTGATACACCAAACACAACATTTGGGGAGATTTCCTGCTAATACTTTTTGGTTCGCTAGGAGGTATTCTACAGTTCACGGTTACCTAGTAATCCTTTTTGCCTAAATTATCCTTAGTAGTAGTTTTGGTCTTTTTGACTCTTTAAATTTAAAATATCATCAAGTGCGTGTCCTTTCAAGCTCATTTTAAATCTAAAAGCGAATAGAGTCACCTTTCATCCTTTTCTCAACTCTTAAAATATTAAAAGGAAATTTTTTGTTTAAGTATCTTACAATTAACTACCCACGAAATATTCCTAGTTAAAGTTATCTTCCTTAGTGATTCTTTACGGTCATTTCCAATGGAAACATTTCCAGAGACTACCAGTCAAGGATTCCCCTCAGCTGGGAATCTTGGTCCTTTTCCTTCTTTTGGAAATGTTGGTGCTCCTTACATGGAAACGTTGTCCCTCCCTAGTTAACCATTGGTTTACCTATTTGGTTATTTTTGACCTCGATGGTCCCAAGTGTCCCAACTCCTGTCCAACCATCTCCTTCATTTGAACCAGATCACATTGATTCTAAGGTTGACCTCTGACCTTCTTCCCCAATTTCTTCATCTTCCCCTTTTACTTCACTTGGTCAAAGTTTGAAATCCAATAACCACGAGGCTAAAAAGAAGAAGAAGAAGACGAAGAAGAAGAAATCAAATAAGCAAGAGGCCAACCATGCGACTGTTACTCCAAATGCTCCTCCTGTAGATAAACCTTCCGATCCTCCATGGAAGGTAAACCTCCCTTGTAGGCTATGTAAGGGTGACCATATCCTTCGATATTGTCTTGACATTCCAAGAGTCTTAGAGCTATGGTCTGAAGACCTAAATTGAGCACCCCCGTCGACCTCTAGAGATCATGTCAATGCTACCCCTTTGGCTAATGATGGTAAGAAGAAGGGAAAGCTTAGATTCCCCTGTAGGTTATGTGAATGGAAGCATCTTATTCACCTTTGTCCTCTTATGGATAAAGCTTCAAAAATTTTGGAAAACCTTATAGCTCCTTAACCCCAACTTCTTGTTAGTTATCAGAGGCATTCTTCTAACCTTCATATAGTTGGTAAAGAGATTAACTTGGATTCATCTCTTTCCCATCCTTCTCTTCTTGAGCATGAATCTCTTGTGTCTGTTCCCAAAGAGAGTGGTGATCATACTGCTCATTTTCTTATCATCTCCTCAGATTCTCATGAATCGAAGAGTGACCCTCTCATATCAGTTGTTCTGGAAAGTCCTTATCCTATTCCTGCAGAGCATGGGGGAAATAATATGATACCCCCACCAAGTTGTTCTGTCATTTCTTTTGATTGGAGTAAATTGACTACTTTTTGCCTTCCATCTTACGTGCCTTTCCAGATCACAGTACAAGCATATAATATGGTAGTACATGGCACTATATTATATGAAGGCACATCTATTAGCATCATGTCTTCTACTAATTGGCAAGCCTTGGGTTCCCCACAGCTTGTGCGTGTCACTGAAAATCTCTTGGCTTTCAACGAAGGAACTAGTCAACCCTTTATGATACTTTTGAAGTTCCATATTACTTTGGGAGGAAAGACCATTTATATAGATGTGATGGTAGTCCAAGGTCCCTTATATTTCAATCTTCTCCTTGGACGCGACTATGTTTATGTCATGGGAGCTCTTGTTTCTTCACTTTTTTGTGTGGTTTGTTTTTTGCACGAAGTGAGAATTGTGACTATTGATCAACTGTCATTCATTGGTCACCAGGCACCTCCTTTGCAACCGTCATACACTATCGGAACTTCTTTTCAAGTAGTACCTTCCCCTCCATAGGTCAATTATGTGGCTACCCGTTCTGTCTCCACATCTGCTGATGATCACACATATGGTATTGTACATTATGTACTGGGTGCATTGGAACCTGATCTATCTTTGGTACCAAATGACATGTATTCCTCCCAAAGTGTGGTTCCTCCATCTAGTGAAGACCTCTTGGGAGCCATGTTCTCTTATGGGTCATGAACAGACGTCATGAGGATAGTTCTTGGTCTTGTGTAAACCTTGTTAAAAAATGAAAGAAGGAGTCACGAGGATGGTTACTTGTCTTGGGACAACCTCGTTAAAAAATGAATCAAGGGTCTCAAGCATAGTTCTTTTATTGTGTCAACCTAATTAAAAAATGAAGGACCTCCCTTTTCCAAACTGAGTCTTTGATTAAGATCTCGTAAAATCCCAATCAAGTATTTCCTGGATCTTGAAAGTCAATCATCATTCCATTCACCTAGTTGAATGAAATGAAGCTTGGGGGCATGTACCTCGAATTGAGTCATTATGCCAGGGGTATGCAAACTTATCTCAAGCATAGTTTTTCATTTCAAGCTTGTGTAAACATGAAACTAAATCCAAGCAGAGTTATCCATGATTCAAGCTTATGTAAAAATGAATGCATGCCCAATTTATGTCTCGTGATCACTGTTTTAATCAACTAATTTCTTCTATATGAGCCTTGGTTGTTTTATTCCATCTCCACCATCTCTTTGGCTGATCATATGCTTTCACTTGGTTGTTTTTCCTTTCTGAGGAACCACAATAATGAGTGGTTTTATTAGCCATCCTCTTGACCATTACATGTTTTGAGAAGTTCCTGAATTGCTGGAACCAGTTGCTACCCTTTATACCACTCATTCCTCAAGGACGAGTCACCATTAAGATATTTTTGACTCGTAAAAGATGAAAATATTGTTGAGTATTTTAACCCTTTTTGGAATCATTAAAGAGAATAAAAACGGTGGGGGGGGGTCTACTTTTAGTTCTTTTCCGACTCTTAAAACATGAAAAGGTTTCTGAGCTCTTGTCATTTCTAAACTCTTTAAAGGCCGCAAAATGTCGTTTACCCAGTATACATTTACCCCTTTTTTCAAGTTGGGCTAAACTATTTATGAAAAAGGTACTCCTTGACTAAAATGGTTAAGCGGTTCTCTCAAGTATTGTTTTCTACCTTGTCAGGCTTGAGAGACACAAATGTACGAAAAGGGGCCTTGTGGAGTTTTCTTTTCCGTGTCTTTTTCAAACTCTCTAAACATGAAAAAGATACCTAGTTACACCTTTGTCAGACTCGTTAAAACATTAAACGACATTAGATTTGTCACCATGACAAACATGAGCTTCTCCTTCCTAGGGCTCATTAGTCTTACTAGGTTGGATTCATCTGAAGGATGAAATTACAGTGCAAGCACATGTTATCCCCTTCAAGCTTGCGATAAAAAATAATTGGGGTACCTACCAAAAATGGTGGGGGAAAATTGGAAATCTTACTAGTCGTGTTGGCAGCTGACTCTTGAACATGACACTTTTTGCTTCATGTCGGGTTGGGATATCCTCCTTTTCATCATTGACCTTCCTAGGTTGGGTGATTCATTTTTGCCTTCCATTTGATTTCTGCCACATCATTATGACCACTGATCCTATGGATCCAAAAGCTACCAAACTCTGGAGTCGTGTCACAATATGTTCAAAGAGTTAGTACTTCTGCAATTACACTTACTCTTTATTCTCTGTATCATCTAAAATCATTTGCATCCCTTTATCTCATGTCCATGATGTGGGATACATCATGGCCCTTCTTCGACACAGTCACTTCTTGTCGACTTCAACTCATTATCTAGGAAGCTGGCCGAGAAAATCCCTTCCAATACCTTAGAGATTTCATTCCCTATTGGAAAGTTCTTCACACTCGATGACAAGTTCACATCATTGGCTTTCAATCGGGTTATTTCATGGATGTTCAACTTCATTTCCTTTATTCACATTCTGTGAACTGTGCTGCTAGTACCTTGAGAGCCATTGTCATTATTGGTAGTTTCTTTCACGCTTGTTAATGATTCACATCATTGACCGGTAATCAAGTGACTTTCTAGCATGTTTGAATTCAACACATTCATTCACATGTTATGATTTTTACTTTGATCGGGTCGTTTGGAGCACAAGACCTTGGGCTCAGATTACACTAGTCTAGGTTATGAGGAAATGTGACATAATCATGTTAATATACATGTCTCTTTCAGATGGATGGTTGTGACCATGCCATGAGTTGTTATATATGATCCTTCTCATTCATGGATGGATGCAACCATACCTTGGTTTCATTATGATCCTCTCTATTAGATGGTTGTGCCCATGCCTTGGATCCATTTACATGATCATTCTTTGGATGGCTACGTCCATACCATGATTCATGTATCATTTGTT
Organism: Pinus tabuliformis; assembly: GCA_031772625.1. Classification (NCBI taxonomy): domain Eukaryota; kingdom Viridiplantae; phylum Streptophyta; class Pinopsida; order Pinales; family Pinaceae; genus Pinus; species Pinus tabuliformis. The sequence goes on along the minus strand of CM062814.1, from coordinate 440,349,731 downwards.
AGAGTTTTTAGTGATGTATATGTATCTATTCTTGCTTGGAGGTTTTCCAACGATGAACTCTAGTTCCTCGCATCCACTTATAAAGCATTTCTACCCTCACTCTAGCTCAGCCTTCATGCTTTAGGGGACATCTGTTACACAACATTTTGTCACTCTCCCTGTACTCCCCATCCACGATCCTAGAGGACCTCTACAGTGAACCCTACATGCTTTCCCATCATGAAGAAACACCCAATATGTTCCTCTTCATGATCAAAGTAATTCCCCTTTGCATCATTTCCCAAGAATCTTCCTTTTACCCTAGTTTACAAGACCAACGCTACTGACTAGTTTCCTCCTCGTGCTGATTTCTACAAATTAAAACTAACACTAGTGTCGTATGGAGTGACTGAGCCCCTTTCCAATCGTGCCAATCCTCTTTTGGCAAGTTTTTTAAATATGGAGTCGAAGCATCTAGGTCTAGAAGCTTCGTAATGAAAGTCTGGTAGATGGTTGGGCTAGATGGAGCCGAGGAAGTCATTTTGGGATCCTTTCCCCTATTAGGATGGAACAAACCCAAGAGATAAGACCCTCTCCCATGATGAGTGGAACCATCTTCTCTCCGTCCAAGCTATATAAACCTCTCTTTTCCCAATATAAACTAGTTTTGGAGTGAGTTTGAATAGTCAACAAGACATCTATAGCTTGTAGATTTCTAGTGTATGCTTGAGGGAGAATAGTATGTTTGGTTTAGTTTGAGATTAAAGGGAAGAGGCCTTAAAACTTCCATTGTTGGGGCTATCCATGAGATGCTATCAGAAGTGCAGGAACCTAGATAGGTCGGAGGAGACCATCAACGTCAAGGCATTGGTTGTAATCTCTTTCTGAACTTATATGAATACAACTATTGATTGATTTCCTACATGAAGTGTTATCTTACATCCTTATGGCTTAATGTTCCTTAACATATTAAGTAGGCTGAAGACAATTTGTATGCTATCACATTTGTTGTTTGTTGTTGTTTTTCTTGTTTCAGGTATTCGAAGGAAGGAAACGAAAGATAGCTGGAGTAATGAAGCGGGATCATCACCAAGAGAAATAGCATTCTAAGAGGTAGGCCCTCTTATTTGATTCTAGCTTAAGGAGATTTTCCATAGATCGTTTGTTTGTGGCTAGACCCGCTCTCTTGGGCTAGAGGAATTGTTTGTGTCAACACTAAGAATTTACCTGCACCATAGTTACCCTTTGCCATTGATGACAAAGGGGGAGAGAAGGCAGTAGGAATAGGTGTCATGATCATAGGGGGAGTACTTATGTTGCCATAAATTCCAAAGGGGGAGATTGTTGATCAGTGGTTGTCATTGATGTCAACCCAAGCAGCACCAGGGCCAACCCCAATATTACAAGGGAATTTTGACTTGACAACTCATATTATCTTGCATCACATATCTTTTCGATGGATTCTACTCGTCAAGATGTTCCGCTAATATATGGTACACCTCCCAGTTCTTCATGGTTTGAGAGTTATTTCTGTTTGAAGTTAGTAACACCAGTTAGTGGGCAAAAAGCCTATGGGGTTGTGGCATGGCACTCATAATTGGTTGTGGTCATTGAATAGTCAATAATTAATAATATTTTTTTCTCCTAAAATCCCTCCAATGTTCACTTGTTGAGGACCATCTCAACTCAAGACATTCATATAGATAATGGCCCTCATATCCTCCTCTTGTAGGGATTTTGTGGCTTAAAACAAGTCATCGTGGAATTTTCTCTATAATTTTTTTTTTTTTTTTCTTATAAGAAGCATAACAAGCTGAAATTAAAACATATTTGAGCTGAAATATTGATGAACCTCATGATTGAATTTTAGATCTTGGTTCTCTATATTTCAGAGATATGATCTGAGGAAGTTAAGGTTTTTGTAAGCTCTCGAATTCCATGTCAAACAGGTGACGTTGGGAAAATCATCATAAATTTCTCTCTAAGAATTGGACTCAAATTTCATAAATAGTCACAAAAATAGGATGGACTTTAGTTTCTTGAGTAGCGTTTTTAGGACCTAAGGTTGCAACAGTGACATGTGGCACTTCGTACAAGTTCTCTACTGAACTAGTATATAATCAGGTCATTGTGCAAGATTGGGCATAACTCTTTCTTGAAGAATCCAATCTTGATCAGACCTATCGTTTTGGAAAGAGGACTCAGAGGGCTACTATAAGATGAAATTTCAGACCCTGGAGAGCCGAAATTAAATATATACAATAGATTCAATATCGATCTCCTGGAAGGGAAGAAAAAACATGCATTCAAGGATCACTACAGTAAGAATCACACATCAATAGTCGAGGGTAACTCTCCTATAGAAAGGTATGTATTATTAGTGTTTACAATTGAATTTTGAGTATCATCGCTGACATATGTTTTTGCAGGACAACATAAGTATACACAGTGTCTCGGTTATATCTCTATGTCTCTATATGTCACAATTAGTTTTTCGGATGTCCTATTCTTGATACTACACATTTTATGCTACATATTCTTGATGCTACACCAAGTTTGCTAAAACTATATGATGTTGTAAGTTCATTTTACTTGTCTTGTCATAGTTGATGGAATGGTCTCTATTGTTGTACTTAGAACTTAGTCCATCACAAGTCTAGGGCCTGTCATCAATTTTTATTGTATATGTCTTTAGGTCAGTGTTGCATATAGTCTTGCATAGAGTCCAGGCGTATATTAAGAGTGGTAGTCTATTTCTACTGCTACAACAAGTTAACAACAAAAGTGACAAGAACACTTCAGGTACACATTGTAGTTTTAATTTGTATTTATTCATTATTATGCACTTACATGTGTTTTGCAGCTAGAGGTAAGTTGAAGGGTATTTTGTTTTGTTTTGGGATTGGTTTCACCAAACAAATTTTGCATGAAGGTAGAAGAAGATTCAAGTAAAAATTCAAGCAAAAATTCAAGAGCTGAAGTATCAAATCAAAGGAGGCATTGTAGCAGGACATCCTTTGAAGACATGACAACCATATGCATATTGTGAAGATGTATCAAGGCCAAGAGTCAATGGGACATCCTTTGAAGACATGACAACCACCTGCATATTGTGAAGAAGTGTCAAGGCCAAGAGTCATCATTGTAAAGTTCTAAAAGAGTCATTTGTAAAAGTGTCATCATTGGAAGAGTCATTATTATAAAAGAATCAATCTGCCTAGAGTTGAAAAGGCATTGTTGGGAGGTATATGAGTCTTTGTTGGGATGATGTCATGGTCGGGTTACAGGTCATAGATTGATTGGGTGTTCAATAAAAATCATTGTAAATCATATTATATTGTGGATCATTGTCCCTGGTATAGGAATCCACAATCTTGTCTCATTTCAGTCATTATAGGGTGGTAGGGAGGTGATAGGCAGGTGCATGAAGTTGCCTACAAGTTGGAGCTTATGAACACTTCAGGGTGGTAGGTTGGTATAGGGTGTTGGGGCATCGATTTAGTTGATCACTAAAGAAACCAGGGCCTTGGGACATCCTTCTAGTGGGAGCTCGAGAAGAATGCTTTTCTAGAATTCTAGGAAGTTGTTGCTTTCATTTAAGTTGGGGTTGAAGATTAAAGTATTTATTAGAGAAGAGTCCAGTGGTTTTTGACTCAGAGGAGGTTTTCCACCAAAAATTTTTGTGCCTCCTATGTTCTTTTATTTATAGTTATTATTGTACAAACATCCATAATAATTGATGATGAACTAATGCTCTGAAAATATTTAAAATTGATAATTGCTAAAGTATACTGATTCACCCCCCCAGTATTTTCCAACATGAGCTACCATCCTCCTTCAATTAATTCTTCTTGCCTCTCAAGGTTCGAATGATCAACCCCATCATGTCAATATTTTGAGCCTTATTCAAGAAAATTCACCTCTTGAGTTGTTGGCTAGGATTTTTGTATCCCTCACGGCTATCGAAGAAAAATCCACAAGGGTTCAATAAAATTTATTTGGAGCATGTGTGAGGCTTGATTTTTTAAATAAAAATTATGAAAACCTTGTAATTTTTTCAACTATAATTTGTCCTCTCTACATGTAGCCCAAAATACACCATTACATTCTTCTATGCACCACAAAAAATTCCGCAAGTTGAAACCCCATTAAATAATTTTTAAGTGGGAGGATGATGTATGTTAAGTTTTATAGATGGATAGCCGCCCTTTAATCAAATTTATATCAATTTATCTTCTCCCAAAAGCAAGAAGGCTCTCATAATCACATAATTAAACATAGATTTTCCACTAGACACCTAAAATGAACTAGTGATGATAGTTTCTCAATTGAAAGCCTCTTTACTAATGATCCTTGGTATAGAAACATCTTCATATATATTTGCATTCAAAATATAATTTCTCATATATCACAAGATGACCATTAGTGATTCGGAGATTTGTTGTAGAAATGTGGTGTTCATATTATTTTACAAATATGCCTCATCTAGAAGAAGTTGAATTCTTCTAAATCAAATTCAATAGTAGATCATGTAGGGGGTCTATTGGTTGTGTCAACTTACGAAAAATTACTTCATGCTTGTTATTTCTGGACCACACTCTTATGCTATTACATTCAAGTAGTCAAATGATGTAAAATATGTCAACCCTTTTCATACAAAACACGAGCATGTCCTACTCCCATACATATTTTCATTTCAGTAGGCCCCTTTTGCAAATTAAGAATTGAATTAATGGCTCGTAATATTTCAGATAGTAATAGCTAAGAATATATTATACTTTGAGTGGGCTAAATCCATGCCCAATTTAAGCAACATTGTCAACATTATAACATGTTTTTATTCTTCAATAATATCATAACATGGTTTGGCATCCCCAAGGAACTTGGGTTGGACTATAGTGAACACTTCAAGAATAAGATTTTTTTATAGCTATTACCACTTTTTTGTTTCACTCACAAGTTTTCATTACCATACTACCCTCAATCCAATAAGCTATTTGGGGTCATCCGCAAAGTTATTAAGAGAATGTTAGAATGCATGATCAATAAGAATAACACTAACTAACACTGCATGCTTTTATTAGCCTAGTAGTAATATTGTACTTTAGTCGGAAAGTCCATAGAGTTTACCCCTTTTCAAGTTGTGTGTGTGGTTGAAGAAATTCTTCCTATAAAATGTGAAATTTCTATCTTACGAACAATAGTCAATCCTCTATCTAATACTACTCCCCTTGAGCAATGCCTCATCACGTAAGAAAACATAAATGAATATTGACATGCTTATCTCCTACATATTGGGGCCAATAGGAAGTTATCCAAGGCTCCTTTTCACCATAGAATTAATCATAATACCTTAAAAAGTTGGGCCTCGTCCTTTAGTATGATGTATCTAACAAAGCTTTAGGTCCTAGAAGGCTCAAAACCCTATGGAAGTATCCACAAATTATTAAAAATTGCCTCGTGAAAAGGAAATGCATCTTATCATGTCTTGATGGAACATGTCTCAAATACCCTATAAAGGGGTTGTCTCTCAAAAATTTCCACCCATATTAATTGAATTTTGGTCCCCTATATTCTATTGTGCATTGTAATACCTAAAAAATCCACATCCTAGGGTCTAAGAGAAGGGAGCAACTATTTCCATGTCAAAGTGTCTACTTGTGATTAGTGGAACAACAAAAGACATAGTATTTTGAGGGTTTAATGCTTTTATATAGTACTGAGACTAAACAAAAAGGCCTAACAATTCCATTTCCTAGTGTTAGGTCTAAAATATTAGCCAAAAACACACTCTCACCATAGTAGTTCTAAAACATAGTGAAAGTTTGTCTCGATATGCATTGACTTGGTCTATCTTAACTTGTTTGATCAAGTCATAATTGATTTGGTCTATTTTAATCATAACGTATGATACAATCAAGAAATTTTCTAGTTTTGAAGTGGCTAATCATGGACAAAATATATATAAACCAAGCTCTTTGCTAGTCGAAATGGAGGAGAAATCAACTTATGTTGAAATTCTATTAGATTGTTTCTAAGTTAAACTTGTGCATGTCGGTTCAAACACGGGTGAGAACAGAGATTGGGATATGGATTAGGACAAATATTGTGAGAAATATTTGATGTACCATAGCTCAACATCGATGCCATAGTAATGAAAATGATTTCTCCACATTTTGTCTATGTGTATTTTCATTGTATTTCACATGCTTGATTTATTGTGTATGCATTGACATATTTTTTGTAGGAGAGAAGAATTGGTTCTTTTCATTATGTAGCCTATACATAATAAATAGGAGCAATGATCTCAAGGATATATTCCCCAAGATGGATTCACCAACAAAATCTACTCCTCATGAGCGGAGGTAACCTTTATACCTTCTCCTTTTGATTTCTAATTATTGTTTGGGATTTGCTTGTTTACTTAGTATCACTTCTCCATGCACACACACACTATCTAGGTAGACTTTGGGAAGGTCTATTGGGCCTAAAGTAACTCACCACTATAAGAGAAATTTTTTCTTACTATAGAAGTGGCGACTCAATTGGGGAGATCCCAATGGGTATAATTTTTTAACCTATTGTCATTTATTTTTCATGGGAATTTTATAGCCATTTTGCAATTTATAGTGATCCTTTTTTATGTAAAAAATAGTTAATTTTAGGTTTATTATTTAATTTAGGTTTAGTTAGGCGAAAGGGAACGATCATAAGATCATGTCCTTTCCCAAAGGGTGTCCATGGCGGTATTTAAGCCAGGAGCCCCATTGTAATCATACATCATCTGTAATTTTCATATCTTTTAATAAAATATTTATATATTTATTCTGCGTTCTAGCATTTTCTGTTCCATTGGTATCAGAGCGGTCAAATCCCACACCTGTGGTTTCCACCTGTGTTCTCCCACACTATCCTCCTACCATTACGCGTATTCTTCCACCTCTTCCCTGTGCCGTCGTTCCACTACCTCCTCTCCACCGTGCTCCACTGCTTATCGTTCCCCACTGTTGTCGTCAACCCAGCATCCAAAAAAATATGCAAACGCTGTGGTGGATTCGCTGTTGGATTCATTGCTTGACACAGACAGCTGCCCACAGTCCCCCGTCCGTCTTATCCGCTGCCACAGTCCCCCGTCCGTCTTATCCGCTGCCCACAGTTCCCCCGTCGTCCGTTCTCCCTGCGTTGTGCTTCCGTCCCATTCATCTGTCTGCATTCGCACCTGTCCGCAGTCCTCTGCACACCGTCCGGTTCCATACCTGTTCCCGCCTGCTGTGTTACGACTTCCGTTAAATCGACTGCCAGCTCTGTGTTACGGTGATAAGTCGATACAATTTTTTTAAAAAATCAAAAGGGTTTGTTAAATCAACGTGCCTGCTGTGTTACGGTAATATTCGATATATTCTTGAATAGCCAAGGGGTTACGCCAATAGACGTGACGGTTTAAAAGTAAATGATATATATATAAAAAAAAAATTATAACGTGATTTGGTGATTTGGTTATATATATATATATATCATATTTTAATTATATATATTATATATATAATTTAATTAAAAGTTATATAATTTATAACTTTAAATTTATATATATATATATATAATTAATAATTATAAATTATAATTATTATAATTTATAATTAAAAAAAATATTAATTAAATTAAATTATTAAATTAATTTAATTTAATTATTTAAAAAAAAAAAAAAAAAAAAGGGGGAAGGAAAAATATTTTAACTGACAAATAAATACACGCCTTCGCAAACCCGCTCAATGTCAACAATGACAATGGCGGATTTCCAGAAAAGGTTGTTGGATGCAGAGCAAAAGATAAATAACAACCACGACGAGGTCAGTAAAAGATTAAATGAAGTCGAGAGCAAGCTTGGGGAGCAAGCGGACAAAATCAAAAATCTTGAAGATACGACAAATTGAATAGAGATAAAGATGGAAAGTCAACATGTCCAAATAGGAGTAAACTTCAGAGAAGTCTTAACAATGTTGAAAAGTCTGTGTAAAAAGTCGAATTGTACACCCGAAGAGCTATTAAAAGAAGGTGAAGAGAATCAAGAACACATCTCGTCAGATTCAACTAAGTCCACAGACTCTCATGACAAAGTTGAATCCCCAAAAAAATCAGCGACACACCACCAAGAAGCAAGTAACACTGCCTTTACAAACAAGAAACTTTGGGATACCCTTACTAGTCAACACCCTCTTTTTGCTCAACCATTAGCCACATACCAGAAGAGGGTAAAGGTTGAGATGCCTAAATTCGATGGGAACGAAAAAAACAATGTTGCATGGATAAATAAAGCAGAAGAATACTTTGAGATATATGACATCACTGACGATGACGAAAAGCTCAGACATGCATCCATGAAAATGGAGGGAGAAGCATATAACTGGTATATGTGGTGGAAAAAGACAACACACGTCATTAGCTGGAGGAGATTTAAAGATGCATTCTTCAAAAGATTCCAAGGTGTGAAGGAAGAAGAGTTCTTTTCAAAACTCATCAAATTACGACAAAAAGAAAGTGTGGATGAATACACTCAAGAATGGGAGACCTTAGTAACTCGAGTGCCTGGGTTATCAGAATCTCGTTTAATTCAGTCATACATCTCGGGACTTAAAACCCATTTACAAGTAGAACTTGAGATGCATGACATTTCATCAATAGAAGTAGCAAGACGAAAAGCAAAAACAACCGAAAAGAAATTCGAACAAATATTTTGGTCAAAAGCCGAAAAAACATATGCAAGACGAAGAACACCTCAGTATGCAGACGCAAAAAATACAAGATATGTTCCACCACATCGTCGTGAAGATGAAAAATCTAATTTGGAAGCGCAAAGGATAAAGGAGGGTAAATGCAAGCGCTGTGGTGAAAAGTGGGATCCCAAACATAGGTGTGTTAAAGGAAAGGAACCAAAGAACCTATATAATTGTGAAGCAACCAATGATTCAAACAGTGAAGAGTCTGATATTGAAGAAACAGAAGATGCCCCAGAATTCTCACCAGAACTAGATGACGAAAGTATGCCGCAAGTGTCATTATCAGCTATGACAGGTATATCACAACCTCAGACTCTAAAATTAAAAGGACACATAAAGAAGAACAACGTGGTGGTTCTCATTGACTCTGGTAGCACACACAATTTTTTGGATGCAACCATGGCCAAGAAACTCAATATTTTTTCATTTCCTTTACCAAACATGAAGGTAATGGTAGTGGACGGTAAGAGGATTGAAAAGGTGGGGAAATGCCATAAGGTTAAATTACAAATTCAAGACTTCAGTTTAGAGTCTTCATTTTTCACAGTACCATTAGGAGGAGTAGATGTAGTTTTAGGTGTCCAATGGTTGCGAAATTTAGGTACTTATGCCGCTAACCACCAAGTACAATTTATAAAATTCAAATGGGGAGGTCAAAAGTACAAATTACATGGGTTCCAAACACCAAAAAATCAAATTGTATCATCATCTCAGATGATGAAGATGATTCGAAAGGGAGCACCTGCTTATGTAGTACAATGTCATCAGTTAGAAATGTTATCTGCAAATATGACTAGTGAAGAGTCACCAGAGATACAAGATTTAATTAAGAAACATGAAGAATTATTTCAAGATCTACCTCTAAAGATGCCGCCTAATAGGGAAATTGAGCATACAATAGAAGTCAAGGCAGGATCAGACCCGGTTAACATCAAGCCATACCGATATCCACATCACCAAAAAACAGAAATCGAGAGATTAATCCAAGACCTCTTAAGGTGTGGAATCATCTCGAAAAGTAAAAGTCCTTACGCTGCTCCAGTGGTGTTGGTAAGGAAGAAAGATGGGTCATTCAGGCTATGTATTGACTATAGGGGATTAAACAAAATAACAATTAAAAATAAGTTTCCAATTCCCTTTATCGATGAAATGTTGGATGAGTTACATGGCGCAAGGTATTTGTCAAAATTGGATCTAAGATCAAGTTACTATCAAATTAGAATAAGATTAGAAGACATCCCAAAAACCGCATTCCGAACACACGAAGGTCATTATGAATTTAAAGTAATGCCATTTGGATTAACCAATGCACCAACAACGTTTCAAGCAACTATGAATGAATTATTTCGCCCACATCTCAGAAAGTTTGTATTAGTATTCTTTGATGATATTCTAATTTACAGTAAAACTTGGAAGGAGCACTTGCAACATTTGGATAAGGTTCTTACACTACTTAAAGAACACCAATTTTACGCAAAAAAGTCCAAATGTACCTTCGGAAAGGAAGAAGTAGAATACCTTGGACACATTATATCCCATGAAGGTGTAAAGGTGGACCCTAACAAAATCAAAGCCATAAAAGAATGGACCAAACTCATTAATATATCCAAGCTAAGAGGGTTCTTAGGTTTGACAGGATATTACCGAAGGTTTATTAAAAACTATGCACAGTAAGTGTACCTCTAACAAATCTTTTAAAGAAGAATTCGTTTCTATGGGATGAGGAAGCAGGAAGGTGTTTTGAAAAATTAAAAGAAATTATGTCTAATGCTCCCGTATTAGCAACACCAGATTTTTCTAAACCATTTATCATTGAGTGTGATGCTTCTGGATTCAGTATAGGTGCAGTACTAATGCAACAAGGACATCCCATAGCTTTTGAAAGTAGGAAGCTCAATAAAAGAGAGCGCCTCAAATCCACATACAACAAAGAAATGCTCGCTATCATGCACGCACTAGCTAAGTGGAGGCAATATCTGTTGGGAAGTAAGTTTTCTATTCGAACAGACCATAACAGTCTCCAACATCTCCTTCAACAAAAAACGCTTTCTGAAGAACAACCAAAATGCATTGAAAAAATTGCTGCTTTTGACTTGGAAATACTACATAAAAGAGGTAAAGACAATGTAGTAGCCGATGCCTTATCCAGGAAAGATGAAGAACCAACAGGACTTGCAATGTCGGTTGTTGTTCCTGAGTGGCTTAACGAAATTCGAAGTGAGTATGCCAAGGATCCAGAAGTAACAGCAATAATCAATAACCTTCCCAATAACTCAAAATTTGAGTGGAAGAATGATATCCTATGGTATAAAGGAAGAATATATCTAAGTACAAATTCCAAGTTTAAGTTTAAGATACTCAAAGAATTACATGACTCACCGTCAGTTGGACACGTAGGATTCTTTAAGACTTACTACAATGCACGTCAATCCTTCTTTTGGAAGGGAATGAATCGTGATATTCAGAAGTATGTAGCAGAATGTGATACATGTCAAAGGAATAAGAGCGAAAATATTACGACACCAGGATTACTTCACCCCTTAAACATTCCAAATCAGAAGTGGGAGGAAATCTCGATGGACTTTATTGAAGGATTACCTGTATCTGAAGGCAAGGACAAGATTTTCGTAGTAGTCAACAGACTCACCAAATATGCTCACTTTATGGCAATAAAGAAGTCATACTCAGCAAAAGAAATCGCTGAAATATTTTGCAAAAATATATATAAGTTGCACGGTTTTCCAAAAGTCATTGTAAGTGATAGAGATGCCAAGTTCAAAGGTAATTTCTGGAAGGAATTGTTCAACCATGTAGGAACTTACTTAAATATGAGTTCTGCTTATCACCCACAAACAGATGGCCAAACAGAAGTTGTCAATAAATGTTTGGAGGCCTACCTACGTTGCTACGCTACAGAAAAACAAAATAAATGGGCTCAATGGTTACACCTTGTTGAATAGTGGTATAACTCCACCTATCATACATCAGCGAAAATGACGCCATTTCAAGCCTTATATGGATATGAACCCCCGAAATGGAAAGATCTAGCTATGGTCCAAACAAATCTACCTGTTGTTAAAGATCAACTAGAAGAAACCCAGAAAATCGTCCAAATATTAAAAGAAAAATCTAAATAATGCAAGGAATCGTATGAAGCAACAAGCAGACCATAACAGAACTGAAAGAGAGTTTGAAGTTGGAGAATGGGTATTTGTTAAGCTCCAACCATACAAACAATTATCCTTAAAACAGAAAGGAAAAAACAAATTGGCACCAAAGTTTTATGGACCTTATCAGATCAACAAAAAGATTAGCCAAGTTGCATATGGTTTAAGCCTTCCAGAGACAAGTCGTGTTCACAGCATCTTCCACGTATCTTGCCTTAAAAGGGCCCTAGGTAACAATCAAACAACGCAAACAACACTTCCATCCCTAGATGATGAGGGAAGAGTCATTTTAGAACCAGAAGGTATTTTGTCTACTAGAGAAAGAAAGCTTCGTTATCGTACTATCAAGGAATATCTGATCAAGTGGAAGGACTTGCCCGAAGAAGAAGCTTCTTGGGAGAATGAAGCATTTTGTCAACAACATCCGTCGTTACGTATGCTTTGAGGACAAAGCATTCTTTCGAGAGGAAGGCAATGTTATGTAAAAAATAGTTAATTTTAGGTTTATTATTTAATTTAGGTTTAGTTAGGCGAAAGGGCACGATCATAAGATCATGCCCTTTCCCAAAGGGTGTCCATGGCGGTATTTAAGCCAGGAGCCCCATTGTAATCAGACATCATCTGTAATTTTCATATCTTTTAATAAAATATTTATATATTTATTCTGCGTTCTAGCATTTTCTGTTCCATCCTTATAATATCTATAAACTTGGATTCAAAAGCCAGAGGAAAAAAATCCTTGGATCTAACTATTTCCTTTCTATTTCATGCTCATAATTGACAGTAGAGCATTAAAGAGCCCTTTGTTTCAAAAATTTCTTCGTAATAAAGTGTTGTTAGCCCTTTAGTTTAGAGCTCTTTCTATGTAAAAACATTGAAGGATCAATTTTCATGAATTTGAGGGGTTTAACTCAAAATTTTCAATTGGATTTTACATATATGTAAGGCCTGTAGGGGTATGCCTTTGGATCTACAATTTTGGAGTTTGATTACTATTCTTTTTGTTTGGTTTGCATGTAATCTTGTGAAATTTTTCATCAGATTAGGGTTAATAATAAATCTTAGGCTTGATTCCTATCAGCTACATTGATTCTCAGATGCCTCTCCAGTATCATTATACAAACAACCAAACATTATTTTTCTTCCTATAATCTTTTTATTTGATTGAATTCATTTCCATCTCTTAATGCATTCTTGTTGGTAGAATTAGGGTTTTTGGTTTTGAATAGATATTCAATTATTTCCTTTTGTTTTACATTTATATCTTCTTTGTTTTTTGATTTTTCTAATATATCATAGTGTTGAATGAGATATAAGTCATGTTATGTGCAATATTGCATATAAATAAAAATATCTCTTCCTTACTCTAGCTAATATTCATCGAAATTGAAAGGTGAATTCACATGATCATTGCATAGTTTCTTTGAATTTGGAAAGTCATAACATCATCATTGGTTCATCCATTTATCCTTGAGTTAATAAAAAACTTTAAAAATAACACACTTAAAAAAATTAAATTCACATGTTTCTCTTTCCATGATAGCACACCGACATTAGATAGGATAGGGTCTTAGAATAGGAGGAAAAGTAAACATATCAAAGGCCATAATATAAACATAGCATCTTGTGTTAGGGAGTATAAATCTAGTTTTAGTGGAATGGTCTAGGAATCCCTTCTAACAGAAGGGTTAAGAAATAGGCTACATTGGGACCTATAGGGAGATCTCCCTACTCTGTTTGGAACTGGTGACTATTATAATCGAAAAATGCATTGTACTTGTGGGGGTCTCCTTGAGAGGTGTCGGGCTCAATACCTATCCCGTACATGTAGTTCTAGTTGATGATTGTCCCCAAAGGATGTTTTATTGTTGGTGGTAACCTTAGTGGTCAGTTTTAGGAGACTATCATGGGTGACAGTGAGGGGACCAATCCATACTATACTTAGGGACAATTTCAGCTAAACTCACCTGGTTTTGCTAGGGGGTCATATATTGTTCATGTTTGAGCAAGAGTACATGGTCCTTGACCTGAGCGAGTAAGTAGATTATTGTTATAACTATCCCAATCATTTCCTCACCATTTACCTGCTCATTGATTAAATAGTCTCTAACACCAAGAGGGTCCCTTCCCATTATGATCTATTGGTTTGTTACGATAGGATTTTTCTAATGTGTGTTCTTTGATCATATCTAGTGGCCCTAGGATTTTTTATTTTTCACAATCGTGTCACCTTTGGCCACCACCATAGTGGAATTTCATGCATCAGTTGCATAGACTTGTGTCCCTTCCCCCTATGAGGAAGGTTTCATACCATGTCAGTGTAGTATTAATTCCACCAAAGGTACATATTTGCATCATCTTCCTTTAGGTGATACTCAAAGTCCTAAACCAACTATTCATCGAGTGGTTGACCCTAGTCCACTACCTCATGATCACACCTCTTCCTCCACCTCAATAGGTGAGATTATTGAGTTTTCTATATTGTTGCATACTCCTCTACCTAATATTTTCATGGATAATCCTAATACATCAATCACAAATCCTATTGTGTTTACACCTACCGTGACTATTGTTCTTCCACATGTCATGTCGACATCTACCCCTTTGATCATGGATCCCTTCCACACTACATCCTTTGATAACTTTATCTCCTCATTCCAATAGATACTTCGTGGAACTCTACCACTTCCCACATCTAGTATGAGTCCCTCAAAATCAACGAAGTTTACATCTCCAGTCAGCTTGAGTGGAGGTTCTAGTTCCTTCTCATCCAATATTACCACATCTAATGTTGGAGGGTCTAACTTCTCATTTACATCTAGTTTCATGAGCCCCTGATGGGTTATAATACCTTAGTAGGAAGTTCCACAATACCTAATCACTGATTTCCATATGGTTGGAACCCTTTTAGTGCAACCATGTCATGCTCTAGCAGTGTTGGGGGTGCATTCATTTCTAGTGCAACTTATAGTCCTTCTGTAAGTCAACTAGTTGGGGGATTTTCATCGCAAATTCCTAATTTTTATCCTAAGAATTTCTTTGTGGCGGATAAACACATTATACATGTATAATTCATTGCATAAGAATCCTTTTCAAAATCATGTTGGGTCTCCCTATGGATCAAGAGGTCCACAACCTATTGGGAATCATTTGATCACTATGGGAATCTGCCCTAGGGCCACTAACCAATGACAGGTCTATATGGGTCTTGGAACTAACACATATAGCAAAGCCACTTACACTAGGAGCCCTTATAATGGAAGAAATGCTATGGGTGGAGTACCTTCTCCACATAGGTCTCAAGGGGCATCTAACCCCTCACAAGAATTGTTCACATTTCCCTTATTGACAATGCTAGTCTAAGTTGAAGAATTATACCATCAGACGTCATTTATAATGGCCACATATTCCACATAAAATACTAGTGGAGATGACAATACAACCTACATCCTACTTATAATTTGTGGTGCTCATCCAATTCATTCATGGATGACAGCATTATGTTGTGTCTCTTTCGATAAAATCTCAAAAAAGGTGCTACCAAATGGTATATTGATTTAGAATCTACCACATATGGTACTTTCCTATCTTTAGCTTATACTTTTTTTAATTATTACCAATATCATGTCGGGTGTGAGGTTGGTATTGATATTCTCACTGACTTCTCCATGTGCATCTCTGATTACATTCATGAGCAGAGGAGAAGATGGACCATGCTTAGAACTAAGCATATTGACAATTTTCTATGTAAGTGATGAATTATGGCCTTATTTCCTAAGATTGCTAATTATGTGGAAAAGGGTGCAGCCCAAATCGAGTGTTGATGAATAATTTGTTTCACTTCACCCTTATGAATCCTTGGCTAGCTAGGCAAGGAACTTGTGTACTATGCAAAGTTTATAGCTTGAATAAACTATGGTACAACTTCAAATTAGTGAAAAATGAAAGGAAAAACCTTAAAAAAGTGAAATAATATTTGCACATGCATAATATATATATATATATATATATATATATATATATATATATATATATATGTGTGTGTGTGTGTGTGTGTGTGTGTGTAATGCTAATCATAGAAGGAAAAAAAATGATTGGACTTGTAAATCCAAACTCAAAAAAAAAACTATGCTTAAGTTTTGGACTTATATATATTATTTCCATCATTTAAAATAACATTCCAACGAGAATATGTTAGAAAATTGTATATTACAGAGCAATGAAACACATAAAATATTGCAGAAATATAAACATAGAAAAATGCATAAAACAAGAGAGACACAGATATACGTGGTTCACCCAGTTTGGGCTACTTCCACGGAGAAATAGCCAGTCCTTCTTTTATTATATTATTTAGCAAACTGAAGAGATACAACCTACAACAGATCCGTTGTAACACCCTCTTCGCTCTCAATCTCCTCTCTCTTCCTCACTTAGAATACATATCTACATAGATGCAATACAATTCCCTCATATATAGTGAGGGGTTGAATTCTAGGGAAAAAAAACCTAAATTAAACATAACTTCTATCGTCAAATCATCCACCTAATGAACGACCCAGATTGACTAGAAATTACTAGACTTTTACAAGGCAATTTTACATCTATTTTTAGCTTCAGGGGCGCTGCCCCTGAACCCCCACCAGGGGACCATTGGCTCTCGGACCCCCCAGCCGGGGGAATTAGCCCCCCCGAACCCCCGCGGGGTGGGGGTAAGTCCCTCCCGCACCCCCCCCGCGTGGAGGGGTGTACAATATTCCTGGGGTATACATCCAGCTGAAACCTTTGAATATAGAAGATAATTAGGCTCCACACCCAGCAATCTCCCACTTGGAAACTGATTATAGCAACTGCACCGCTGCTTCATTTGCTAGACAATAACTCCACTTTGGACCTGGCTGTTTCTCATCTTCTTCATCATACTTGAAGACCAATTGAAACTGAGAAGATTCTCAGTTTCTCCTTGGTGACAAATTTTGTTAACATATCTGCAGGATTATGGCTAGTGTGTATCTTTTGCAGCTTCAACTGTCCATCTTCCAATGCTGACCGTATGAAATGGTACTTGAACTGTATATGTTTAGTATTGGAATGAAGTGCAGATTTATTTTCAAGATGTATGGCACTTTGGTTGTCACTGTATAACCTGCCCAACTCTTGCTTCTTGCCCAATTCATCCAGAAACCTTTGTAACCAAATCATTTCTTTACTAGCCTCTGTAGTAGCAACATACTCTACTTCTGTTGTTGAAAGTGCAACAACACTTTGGATTTTTGAAACGCAACTAACAGCTGTTCCACCTACAGTAAACACATACCTTGTTGTGCTCCTCCTGTTATCTCTATCACCTGGCCATATCTGCATCAACATATCCCTGTAGAGCAATGTTTGAACCACCAAAGCATAATTCTTGATTTGTGGTACCTCTCAAATACCTGAGAATCCACTTCACTGCCATCCAATGTTATTTTCCTGGATTGTTCATGTACCTACTTACAACTCCCACTGCATGTGCAATATCAGGCATTGTGCAGACCATTGCATACATTAAGCTTCCAACTACTGATGTGTATGGAACTTTAGACATATGAGCCATTTCTTCCTGAGTCTTGGGACATGCCTCCTTACTTAATTTGAAATGGCTAGCCAAAGGTATACTAACTAGTTTTGCATTCTGCATATTAAACCTTTTCAACACCTTTTTTATTTACTCACTTTGAGACAATGTTAATTTGCGATTCTTCCTGTCTCTAGTTATTCTCATACCAAGGATTTATTTTGCATCACCCAAATCCTTCATTGCAAATGAGCTTGCCAATTTCATTTTGAGCACATTTATTTCCTGCATGTTAGAAACTGCAACAAGCATATCATCTACATATAATAACAATATAATATAGGTACCATCATTTTTCCTTTTGAGATAAACACAATGATCGAAGTGACATCTAGTATAACCTTGTTCAGACATAAGCCTATCAAATTTTAGATACCACTGCCTTGGAGCCTGTTTTAATCCATACAAGCTCTTCTTCAACCTGCACACCAGTTTCTCCTTCCCTTTTACCTCATATCCTTGTGGTTGTTGCATATATATCTCTTCCTCCAAATCCCCATGGAGAAAGGTTGTCTTTACATCTAACTGCTCAAGATGCAAATCTTCAACTGCTACTAGACTTAAAATAGTTCTGATTGAAGTCATTTTAACAAGAGGAGAAAATATTTCATCAAAATCAATGCCTTTCTTCTATGCAAACCCCTTCACTACAAGTCTAGCTTTGTACCTATGTTTTCCTCCATCTTCTTCCTTCAGCCTGTAAACCCATTTATTCTTCAATGTAGTGTTTCCTGTAGGCAACCTGACTAAGTCCTAAGTCTGATTATGCATTAAGGAGTCCATCTCTTCTTCCATGGCTACCTCCCACTTCTTCCTACTTTCAACCTGCATTGCTTCTTCATAACATTCGGGTTCACCAGAATCAGTCAACAATAAATAATATAATGAAGGAGAGTATCGTTCAGGGGGTCTACTTATCCTGGTAGATCTTCTAACACCACTTTCAGGTGTTTAAAGTGCTTGTTGCTATTGTGGTTGTTGTTCTAGCTGTTGATTATTATGATTTCCAGGCACCATCACTTTTACTATGATATCATCAAGCACTGTGTATTCTATATTTTCTTTTTCTTGTTTCTTTTCCTACAACTGATTCTTATACAAGACCTTTTCATTGAATATTACATCTTTGCTCCTAATGATTTTGTGATTTTCATAATCATATAAGCGATAACCAAAATCATTAACACCATATCCAATAAAGGTACATTTCTTTGATTTTGCCTCAAGCTTTGTTCTATTTTCTTTGTTAATGTGGACAAAGGCTTCACAACCAAAAGTCTTTAAAAATGAGTAGTTTACCTTTTTACCTGTCCATGCCTCCTATGGAATACCACCATCCATGGAACTTGAAGGCCCTCTGTTTATTAGATAAACAACAGTATTTACAGCATCTTCCCAAAATTGTAAAGGCAATCCTGCATGCAATCTTATGCACCTTGCATGCTCCATGATTGTCCTGTTCATCCTTTCTGACACACCATTTTCTTGTGGTGTTCCTGGACTGTCTTCTCTCTGCGAATTCCATTCTCTGAACAGTACCTACCAAACTCTTTGTTGCAATATTCACCTCCATTATCTGATTTGAGACAATTCAACCTTTCCACTGTCTCATTTTTAACCAAAGCTTTCCATTTCTTGAAAGCATCAAATACATCAGATTTATTTTGAATACA
This sequence comes from Pinus tabuliformis, assembly GCA_031772625.1. Taxonomy (NCBI): domain Eukaryota; kingdom Viridiplantae; phylum Streptophyta; class Pinopsida; order Pinales; family Pinaceae; genus Pinus; species Pinus tabuliformis. Next base: position 440,330,521 of record CM062814.1, on the reverse strand, counting down.
ATAAATCCAGGTTTTTTTGGTTGCATCATCAATAAAAGTAACATAATAATGAGAGTCACCAAGAGATGATACCTGAGCAGGTACCCATACATCTGTATGCACAAGCTCTAATTTTTCACTCTTCTTTTCTTTCCCAACTCTAAGGAATCTGACTCTCTTCTGCTTTCCATAAACACAATTCTCATAGAATTTTAAATCAACATACTTCAAACCTGGTAACAAATTTCTTGAGTGAAGAATCTGCATCCCCTTCTCACTCATGTGCCTGAGCCTATGATGCCACAATGCCATATCTTCTCCTGTAGGGGTTAAAGAATTAATAGAATTAGAAATACAATTGCATAAATACAATGTACCAACCTTTTCTCCTTTCGTTATTACCAGGGATCCTTTAGTGACCTTCCAGGTTTTATTTGTGAAAGTAGTTATGCAACCTTCACCTCCCAACTGCCCTGTTGAAATCATATTTTTCTTCAGATCTAGAACATGCCTTACCTTCTTCAATAGCCACTGATTTCCATTTTGCTGTTTTATGAAAACTATACCCATTCCAACAATTTTACAGGGTTTATCATCACCCAATCGAACTTGTCCAAAATCTCCTTGAACATAATCATGAAAATGTTTCTTATCAGGTGTGGCATGGAATGAGGCCCCTGAATCTATCACCCAGGCATCAATAATATTTTCTAATTAAAGAATCAAAGCATCTTGCAACACATCACCTGTTACATTTGCTTCATGATTAGTTTCTTGCTACACATCTCCTTCTTTTCCCTTCCGAGACTTGCAGTCTTTCTTCAGGTGTCCTTTCTTCCCGTATTTTCAGCACACTATCCCCAATCTAGACTTGGATCTACCTTTTCTTTACTTACTGCGATATCCTGGGCTCTTTCCTCTTTCCAATTTCTTCCCTTAGTCTCTGCAGTCAAAGCATTACCTGATGTCTCACTGGAGCTTTTCCATCACATTTCCTCGCTAAGGATTGCACCAACAACATCATCAAACTTTAAAGTACTAGATCCAGAGACAAAGTTACTAATGGCCATAACTAAACCATTCCAACTTTCTGGCAATAAGCACAGAAATAACAGAGCCCTAACTTCATCACCAAAATTTACCCCTACAAAACTTAACTAACTTGTAACTATATTAAAAACATTTTAATGGTCTGCAACAGATCCACCTTCTAACATCTTCATATTAAATAAATGATTCATAAGATATACCTTATTTGAGGTCGATGGTTTTTCATATAGTTTGGCCAATGCCGACATTAAACCCTGTGTTGTCGTTTCCTTTGAAATATTAAATGCTACTGACGCGCTAGGCACAGTCGTATTGTTCCAAGTGCCTTTCTGTCCAGAATATCCCATTCTGTGTCTGTCATACTCATTAGCTTCTTTGTCCTTCTGCTCAATGGTAGGTACAGATCTCTCTGATATAGATAATCTTCCATATGCATCTTACACAGTTGGTAGTTTTGGCTATTAAATTTTTCGACCCTAAACCTACCATCTTCCGCCATTTCTCCCACTCGAACCAGGAACCCTTCTCTCCTGCGAGTTTATCAGCCAAATATACCTTCGGATCTGATACCAATTGTTAGAAAATTATATATTACGGAGCAATGAAATACATAAAATATTACAGAAATGTGAACACAAAAAAACACATAAAACAAGAGAGACAGATATACGTGGTTCACCCAGTTTTGGCTACATCCATAGAGAAACAGCCAGTCCTTCTTTTATTATATTATCTAGCAAACTAAAGAGATACAACCTACAATAGATCTGTTGTAACACCCTCTATGCTCTCAATCTCCTCTCTTCTCCTCACTCAGAATACATATCTACATAGACGCAATACAATTCCCTCATATATAGTGAGGGGTTTCCTTCTAGGGTGAAAAACCCTAAATTAAACATAACTTCTATCGTCAGATCATTTGCCTAATGAATGGCCCAGATTGATTAGAAATTACTAGACTTTTACAAGGCAATTTTACATCTATTTTTAGCTTCGGGGGCACTACCCCCGAACCCCTGCCGGGGGACCGCTGGCCCTCGGACCCCCCCGCATGGAGGGGTGTATAGTCTTCCTGGGGTATACATCCGGCTGAAACCTTTGAATACAGAAGATAATCAGGCTCCACACCCAATATAATAGAATTATAATATACAATGTATATGTAGTTTTGATCAAGAAAAATAGAAATAGAAATAGAAAAAATAGTGCAAACTATGGAAGAAATAATAAATTTAGATCCTTCATTGAGTGTATCCAAGAATAATGTTCGAATATGGTGATAACAAACTTGGAAATCAAAAGTATGCACAAGGAACTTGATAACGAATGATCCATATTTCTAGACCATGTTGGCGAAATGGAAATAGTCATAAAAAAATTAAATCAGACTTGTTGCAGCAAACTCAAAAGGCACGTTTAGAGACTGGTATATTATACTATAGGAAAAGCCAATATGATTATTGACAAAATTGTATCAGGTATAATAATCAGTGACTAAAATGTATAATATGTTAGAAACTATGGTCACTACTAAGTGGGGTGGTGGTGAATTAGTAAGGTAACAAATACAAAACCTTTAAAAATATCCAATATCTTAAATAATCAATAATCCAACATATAAGCACTAAAATTGAACATGCAAATTCATCAAGAATCAACAATTCAGATCCATAAAAAAAAAAAAAATTGCTCACAATGAGAGCCAAATCACCTCACATAGGGACATCAAATAGAAAAAACCCACATGCTACTTCTACTCTACTACTCTTAATTTATTATTTCTTCAATTAAATTCATTTACGTCATTTAGTTAGCCACTACCAACTAGGAGCTACAACCCCTTCTATAGTTTGTCATCCATCACCAACTAGGAAGCCCAAACTCCCATAAACTATGCAAACCACCACTTGTTGCAATCAACCACCTTCAACTAGGAATCCCAAACTCCCATAAACTATGCAAGCCACCACCTATTGCAATCAACCACCTTCACTAGTTTTCCAGCCACCACTACAAGGAAACGTCTACTCCTTAAGAAAATTTTCCAACCTCTAATGGAAGGAATTCATTACTACCAACTTGGCAAGGCACTACTCGTCAAAGGAGCCATCCTCCTCAAACTCTCTAGGGCCACATTTTAGAATGTTTCAAACTGGATGCTAAATACAACATCAACTGAAAACCTATTACTGCAATGTCAATCTACTCCACATGAATCTGTGCTCTTGCATCAACTCAACAATAAGGATCATATGAACATACACAATATCCTCAACAATACATCATCACCATCATAATACTAATCGACTCTTCCCCTCACAAACACAAACTACTATTATGATATGAATCGTCACTATCAAAGCTCACAAGAATACACTTCACTTGCATCTCTCACAAAAGAATCAACCATACAAACATAGAAGAATAGCATAAGCATAAGCATGTATACATTATCCATCGATACAAAACAAGTATATATTATATTACCACACTAAAACATGACAATACAACAATAAAATAGTTAGCCATTGATATCTTCCCATACTTAATTTTCTACACGTTTACACACTGACTCTTCTTCCTGCACTTTGTCTCCCTACAGTCACAATTTTCTAATTACACTCTATCTCCCTACAATATCTATCATGATATCAATAATTTAATGAGATACGCATCACTAAAACAAGACACCTCTCTATCCCAATCTTTGGAATCATATACACATCACTTTGTTTGTCACTCTTTGTAGGGTTTCTCCTCTCCAGTAAGAGAATGTGTTCCTCAATGAACTCATCTTCTGATGAACACTTGGATATATACATACATATATGTATATCTATATATATTTTTCCAAAAATTCCATATTTATCCAATCAAGATATCAATTGATACTAATCATACTAATCAAACACTCATTGAACCTTCTTTTGATTACCATAGGAAAAAGGGACATGGTGAATCGTTATTGATAACAAATACACATCCCTAAACATTTTCTCCAATATCTTAAAAAATAAATAATCCACTATATAAGCACTAAAATTGAATATTCAACTTCATCAAGAATCGACACATAAGAGTTGTAACACAAAGAAATCATTCACAATGAGACACAACTCACATCAAATATGGACACTGGATGTTAGGTGGAAAACACAACCAGTAAAAACCATTGTGTTGTTAGTACTCTTCTACTCTTCTTTTATTATGTCTTTAATCAAATTCATTTACATAATTTAGCTGCAAGTACCAACTAGGAGCTATAACCCCTTCTAAATTTTTTTATCCACCACTAGCTAGGAAGCCCCAACTCCCATAAACTATGAAGGCCATGACCTGCTAAAGGCCAGCACCTTCACTAGTTTTGTAGTTTCCACTAGAAGGAAGCCTCTACTCCCCAAAAAAAACTTCCATCCTTTACTATAAGGAAGCCACTAATCCCAAATTGGAAAGAAACCACTCACCAGAGGCCCTAACTTCCCTGAACTCTCTAGTGCCACATTTTAGAACGTTTCAAACTAGACCCCAAATACAACATCAACTAAAAACATATCACTACAATACCAATCCTCTCCAAACAAATCTTTGCTCTCACATCAACTCAACAACAATAATTCTATCAACATACATAAGATCCGCGACAATACATCAACACCATCATAATACCAATGAACTCTTCCCTATCATAAACAAAAACTATTATTATTATATGAACCTTCACTATCAATACTAAACAACATACACCTCACTAGAATCTCTCACAAAATACTTAACCATATAGACATATAAAATTAGCATAAGCACAATCATGTCTACAACATCCATGCATACACAACATGACTATACTCTGTCAACACATTGAAACATTACACTTGCAACAATCAAATAGTTATCCATCGGTATCTTCCCATACTTGATCTACTACAGATTTGCACCATGACTCTTCTGCTTGCACTCTATCTCCCTAGATTCACATTCTTCTACTTTCACTCTATCTCCTCAAAATATTTTTCATGATCTCTACAATATAATTAGGTACACTTAACTGAAACAAGACACCTCAATATCATGTTCTCTATAATCAGATAGACATCACTTTGTCTCTTGCTCTTTGTAGGGTTTCTTGTAGAAATTAATGTGTAGATTCAAAACTCCTCATGAAATTTACTAAGTCGCAAGACTTGAAGCTACAGTAATGATCTTTGGAAGTTAATTCACCATATAGAACACAAATCATAGACATGCAAATGGAAACATCACACATGTACAAATATTTATCTAGGGGAGAGGAACTAGTCAAAACCCCTTACTATGTCTATTGTATTAATCAAAGAATCTAGATGAATACAATATGATCTTCTCAAGATTGAGCTCAACGTGCAGCTGTATCTTCTATCCTCTACCTGACTGATTGAAATTGGTGAATACTTAGCCCAAATTTTGAGCCTCCAAGCTCCCATTTCCTTGAGTTGTTTGATGAGGAATTAGCACCCTATTAATTAAGGGAATTGTTCATTGAGAACTGTGCAATTCCTTTAGCCCCTTCTTTAACTGCATGCACCACCTATACAACTTTGAAAATTATACAACTGATCGTACATTGCCATTGAACTCAAATCTAAATTGGGTAGCTTGAATTCTCTACATGAAACAATTATTTCAGGTTCACTGACTAGTTAACCAGATGATTAATCAATGTCAGAAACATTACACACCCTGAACTTGACGTCCACTAGTTCTACTGATAATGAGAACTAGTTAAACTAACAATAACCCAAATTAACTAAAATAGATTGCTACAAGTTAGAAATTAATCATGTATAACTGAACTCAAGTGTTTCCGACTAGAATTTATTGATTTAATTGAGTGGCAAGAGCCATGTCACCTCAGTTAACTACCTCCAAGCATTCTGCTGAAATTGAAATTCGATTTTCTCCTAATTTAATAAAGGAAAAATTGCTACATTTTCATCACTACCTCTCAGCGAGAAAGGGATTTTCAACTACACTAATTTATCACCTTTGGAATGTATTTCATGCAACACGTCTCACTACTATTTCTTCTACTACAACATCTGCAACTGAGAAGCATAAAAAAAAACAAGTTGAATCAACTGTGTATACAATTGTCTACTAGGAAAAATTATGTTATTGCTGACTTTGATATTGAGCCTCTTCCTCTACTATCAACACTCATATGCACTTCTTAGTATCTGGCTGAAATTGATCTTCCTGCTACTAAATAATGTGGTCCCCCGTATCAAGGTAATGATCCATGAGTAAAATGCCTCAATGGACCCTACCCAAATTTCTGCAACTCTTGAACTAGGGCTCTACATCGCTCCACCTCACTCCTGAAGGTATAGTTGCATGCATGAAGAAATATGATCTACTCATGTTTTTGTTACTACTACTCTGTTGCTTCTTCCACACTTCTACTACAACCACTGTAATAATGAGTTTGATCTCCCCAGACCCTGAAGTACTAGCTTCCATAGGGCTTCTCCATTTGAGACTAGACTCCCCCTGAGTTTCGATCTCCCTGTGGGAAAATTTTCTTCTCCTCAATCTACCAATATCAATGATCAAAACTCCTTTTGTGTCACTAAACATTGCCTCGCTGATCTACCGACTAGTAGCCTTCTAAATCCATTAATAAGTCTGTACATAGGGTATTCTAGATCTACCCTAAACTAGGTCTCCATAACTTTGCATCCTAACAACTCATTAGTTCCGGAATGATCACTGTACATGAGGACTTCAATGTATGGTTTTTAATGTGAATCCATCTCTAATACCATGTATAAATTAATGTGTAGATTCAAAATTGCTCATTAAATTTACTAAATCGCAAGAGTTGAAGCTACTCCATTGATTTGTGGAAGTTAATTCACCATCTAGAACACAAATCATAGAAATGCAAAAGGAAACATCACACATGCACAAATATTTATCTAGGGGAAAAAAACTTCTCAGAACCCCTTACTATCTATATTGCATTAATCAAAGAATCAGGATGAATACAATATAATCTGCTCAAGCGTCAGCTCAATCTGAACCTGTATTTTCTATCCTTTGCCTAACTTACTGACCTTGGCAAATACTTAGTGAAAATTTAGAGCCTCCAATCTCCTATTTCCTTACGTTGTTTGATAATGACTTATCCCCCTATTAATTAGGGAAAATTCTCATTGAGACTTATGCAATTTCTTTAGGCCCTTCTTTGACTGCATGCACCACCTATACAATGTGGAAAATTCTACAACTAATAGTACACTACCCTTGAACTCCAATCTCAACTACGTAACCCGAATTCTATGGATGCAAAAATTATTTTGGGTTGACTGATGAGTTAACTAGATGATCACTCAATGTGAAAAAATTTACACACCCTCAACTTGACGTCCACTAATTACATTGACCATGAGAACTAGTTAAACTAACAATACCTTAATTTAACTGAAATAGATTGCTAGAAATAAGAAATCATTAATGTAGAAGTGAGCTCAAGTTTCTCCAACTTGAATTTATTGAGTTATCCAAGTGATAAGAGCCATGTCACCTCAGTTAGCTACCTCCAAGTATTCTACTGAAATTGAAATTGAAATTTCTCCTAATTTAATCAGGGAAAAATTAAATTAGGAATTTCTTGCTGCATTTTCAACATTTTTCCTCTCTCGTAGGAGAATGTGTTCCTCGTTTAACTCATATTTTGACCAACAATTGATATATATATATAGATTTATAGATATCTGTGTGTGTGTCAAAATGTTCTATAATTATCCAAGAAAATATTAATTGAGAATAAATCAAAAAATCTCATTGAACCTTATTTCGATTACCATAGGAAAAACATTGGTTCTCTAGAGGTTGTTTTCCACTTTCTTTCCCTAGACACCATAACACACCTTTTGCATTCAAGGAAAGAATTATATGAAGGGATAATGCATGTCTCATAAGAAAAAAGTGAATTATTATTGCATGTTTTACTTATATTACCTTTGTTACCCTAAATTTAGCCACTTTTCTACCGAAAACATTAATTGCTAGCATATCTAAGGCATGTCAATCCTCCTGCAACATCTTCAGACATTGTCCAAACACTTGGAAATCCTATGCAAGAAATAAGAGAACTAACATAAGGCATTGACATCTTTGTAACATTTAGGATCATGAAATCCTATATGGCCAAACATCTTAACAAGGATCATGAGGACCTAGCTGGCCAAACACCTATGCATCAAGACAATGATGCCTCATCTATAATAAACCAAAAAACATCAAGATCATGAAGGCCATCATAAGAAGGTTGAAATTAATGCCAACAAACAGTATTTCCATAATGCCAACGTAATACCTCTGATAGAAACAAATGTTGTTAACATCTGTTTATGCTAATATTTCAGACAAGCCATATGGATCAAATTTTGTAAGTCACAACTATCTAAACCCAAAAATTAAGATCCAAAATGAAGATTGCGACTAAATCATACCAACTTGCATTGAAATTGATGGATATTGTCTTCATTTTGGGATCCCATATTTTGAATCACAAGTTGTAAAAATTGTTTCATAATTGTTTCTTTTAATTATAGTAGTTAGATTTATAAATTAGTTTAGGTTCAGTTATTTTCAAGGTAAGAAAAATATACTTGGGCCCCTAAAAATAGGGAATTACTTGAAAAGGGGAGCACTCACATTCTCTAACCCTTCAAATCTCATAATAATTAAATATAAAACACATGATAACAATATATGTATGTATGTATGTATATGCATGCATCACGTAAAAAATGTCAATTATGAAATTGACAACCCAAGATAGCATATCATGTATATGATCAAGTCCAAAAATTATTGTCATTGTGTCCATCACAAAACCATAACCATGGAGTCAAAGGGTTATAATCCCAAAGTATACAGAAACCAAAAGTATTATTGTCTAAATATCTATAACCAATATCAGAATTTATATGCAAAAGTGACTGAGCTATTCTTGTAAAAAATCCTTCTGTTAGTGTCAGTCTTTGCAGCCTTCCACCAGCGATCAAACATCCTCTTACAAAGTGGTCTTAGGGTGTCAAAGTCAAATTATGTCATTTCAGTGAGTCTTCAAATAAAATTTGGTCACTAGGTATTAGGTCTAGGATTGTTTTCACTCCTGCCAAAGTTTTCCAAGTATTGGTCCATGCCACTATTTGGCTGAGTGTACCATAATTCAAAGAGTTTTCATCATTATTTCAAGTTCCAATGGGTCATTTTACACCTTGTTTGTGCTTCAGTTGTGCTTAGGTAAGGCTCATTTCCCTCTCCCAAGGTTTTGAAGGTAATTTTTCTTGGATGGTCAAATCATCAACAAAAATTGTATCCTGAAGCTCATACACCTTCCCCTATCCTTAATATACCTTCTTAAATAGTTTCCATCATTGATATCCCTCAAATTCATCATTTTCCCACAAACCCTAGCCTATTGCTACAATTTGACAATTTTCTAGGTTAGGCCTGTGTTTTTCCATTTTGGACCCCTTCCCCTCACTCAATCCTTGAAATTCCACTTTACCCTACTTCCAAAACCCCTCCCTACTTCCAAAAATTTTCTCAAGAAATTAGAAGCCCTTCATCCCCTTCATTTCCCTTCATTACTACAAATCCCCTGTTCCACACATCGGGATAGGTTTTATTCAAATGATGTTTCTGAGCAAGAAAAGATACATTTGACAAAAGTGAGAGATTTTTTTTTCCAGCATAGACCCAAGAAGAAAAACCTCCTTCCATTTTTACGTAGGTCTCATGGTTTGGGAGAAATGTCCAAAACATCATTTGCCTCAGGAGAGTTGATGCACTTCTAGAGTGACCTTGGTAAAATCAAGAATTCTCATAGCTGGAGTGACCAAATGACTTGCTTGGTGATTCAAATGATATCTAGACTTAGGGAGATTTCCAATGAGCTATCATGAGCTCAATTTGGAGTTGAGGTAGACCTCCAAAAGTTGACTTAAACAACACTCTACATTTTGGCAGCCTCATTCTACACATTTTGACTAGTCTTAGGAGAGTGAGCTTGTGACAGGGAAAATGAGCTCCAAGTTGAAAAATTCAAGATGTTCTGGAAGGTAGAATTGATAATTTTTCTAACATGCTATCCCATGCTCAATGTGGACATTGGGAAGGTAGTCAAAAGTTGGATTGAAGTGGCATTGCGCGTTCAGGAGGTGGTGTTGCGTGTCTGAGCTAGGCGCTGCGTGTAGGGAGGTTTCAGCAGTGCAAAATTACACTACACTGTGTGTTGAGAAGTGGCACTGCGCATTGAGAAGCAAAGACTATAAAGCCTCCAAAATTCATAAAAACTTTCAAAGAACCTTCTCATCTCTCAAACAAGTAAGTGCACTCCCTCTACCTCATCATTGAAGTTTCAATTGAAGTGTTTGAAGGAATTTACCATGACAAATGTGAAACCCTAGTTTCTCCCTCAATAACATTCTAGAAACCCTAATCCCCTCTATTTTTCCCACCACCTATCACTAAAACCATAAACCCCTTCCCTACATCACTCCATAACATTCTATACCCCCTCATCCTTCGTCCCATGAGTTATATTTCAAAAAAGGGCCCAAACCCCTCTCCCTCACTTTCATGACTCATACCCTCCCCTTCATTTTCTAGCCCACCAAATACCTCACAAGGTCATCTCCCATTCCCTTGCTCCTAATCACTCTTGCTCACTCCTTTCATCCCTTTCTAGCAGTGCTCAGGTGAAGACAGATGAGAAGGCCAAATAGACTAGAGCTACCGAGGTGCCCGAGACTTACATTGTTGGAAATAATACTGAGAGGGGGGGTGAATCAATATTATCAAACAATTATTTTTCATTTCACAAAAAAATTTGTATATGCTACTTCAGTTATGGGAAACTGCGTATATACGCTACTGTGTCTAAAGAAACCAGCATATATCAGTAAACTTATGATTCATTAAATGTTGATCTTTAATCAGTGTATCAGAACTTCATTAACCATAAGAATAGTAAACAGGAGTAGTAAAACATAATAGATCATCACACACATGGACACAAGATATAAGGTGGAAACCCAATGTGGGTGAAAACCACTTGCTACAATTCGTCTCTATCTTCTTTTAATAAGAAACTTCTTTTCACAATATTTTGTACTGGTGCAGTCTTATACCAATATGCAAGTTTCTACCTGTAGAAGGCTACAACCTTCTCTCATTCTCCAGCTTCCCTTGGAAGGTAGCTACAACCCCCTTCGCTCTTGTACTAGCCGATGTACTAGTACGTAGGTGCTGACCTACGGAAGGCTACAACCTTCTTTTTTTCTTCAAGGGACCACGTTTCATAAATTTTCAGACTGGATCCATCAATAACAATAATCAATCATCAAATACATGTGTATCAACCAATCTCCTTTGCTTCAATTAGAACTGAGTCAAATAATTACTTGTCTGAATGTTGTAACTAGAATACATTAACAGCAACCAGAAAGCAATCCTGAACCTAGAACACTGCAGCAATAAATAGAAGTAGCTAAAACATATTTCATGAGATGTACGCTACTTCAATACGTAGAACCTACATGCATACGCTTCTGTATTAAGGCCAACCAGCATATACGCTACTTTTGACTTACTAAACCAGCATGTATATGCACCTCTACTGTGTCGAACCTGCATACAGATCTATAAAAGATAATTTACCCTTTTCACTTATTCAGACATCAGTTATACCTAGATTATAAGATTTATAGATCAAGTCATGCGCCAACTGTAACAGATCAAAATCACACAAATATACTACTATTCAAGCTTTAAGATCTTGACCCATCAATAGAACTTATCCTTCTTCTAGCACTCAGGTTCCTCCTTGGTTCAGATCTAGCTATGCACCATAACCCAATTCTAGATCTTGCTCTTCATAAGATATTCAATGCTTGAGTGAATGCCTTTGCCTAATGATCTCCTTCCCCTTTTATAGTCTTTGGCCTTTCTCAATACCATGGTCCAAAACCATAGAGAACCAATACCATGGACACAATACCTAGGTTTAACTCTTCGGATGAGATACCATGGTCCAAAAGCATAGGTTCAAATACCAAAGACTAAATACCATGGACCAAAAAATAAGTTTTCCCACATGTACGTGCTTGTCCTTGCATGAAAGTGCGTGCATACGTATACGAGCCTTTTGATCGGTGATCCCGCGTGTATACGCAATTTGGTTAAGAGGAACTTGTGTATATCTCTTTTTCCTTCATTTTGAGAGCCTGAATAGTGATCTGTCATTTGAGTGAGTTGCCATCAAGGACAACACCTATGCCATAGTGCCAAACCTGTGTCATAATGACAACAATCTCCCCCTTTGGACTTGATGGCAACCCCAAGTCATTCAAAGTCATTCTCCCCCTTTTTCATCAAGGGCAAAGGGTTATTCTCCCCCTGACTACATGCTGAAGTCTTTGCTCTACTGTGTTGTCCATGCTCCCCCTGACTGTAGGCAAGGTCTGCAACAAGATGTTCTACAAGAAGAAACATGACTTTATACATCATAAATTATCTTCCTATCACCAAAGACTCATACATACATCCATCTCCCAACCAAGTGGGGAAACCAAGATAGGCCGTTACATGACCTTGATAATAAAGGTAATAAATGACATAGAGATTAAATATCTAAGACAAGACTACGATAGTCATCAACAACTAACATCAGTAGCATCTGTCAATCAAGACCAGCAACCATGATCTCCGTTTGCACTTGTTCCACTTGAAATAAAATGAACCAAGATCTTCTAAGATAATGCAACAATGCATTATTAGAAGTATATCCTCCCCCTAAACCTGTGCCAGATGGTCTTTGTCAGACCCATATCAGACTCTTTACATCCTGAGTCTGGACCCACTGTTTGTCTTCAAACCAACATATATGTGACTGTATCCACAAAAATAGGCGTATGTACATGGATACGCTTCATCAAACTCACGTACAACAACTGTCCTCTAAAACAGATAATTTTAACAGCAAGATGGTGCATCAACTACTCCTAGCTTTTGTCTGAGGTATTCAAATGTCTCCCTGGGCAGTGGTTTGGTGAATATATCAGCAACCTGTTCCTTGGAGGGAACATACTCCAATTGGACCTTTTGTTCAAGCACTTGTTCTCGGAGAAAATGATATTTGATAGGTATGTGCTTGGTCTTCGAATGCATGACTGGATTCTTTGAAATACTAATTACACTTATATTGTCACAAAAAATTGAGATAGGTGGAGTACAAGTGATTTGAATATCTTGCAATGTTTGCATCATCCAAAGGAGTTGTGTGCAGCAACATGTAGTAGCCACATATTCTTCTTCAGCTGTAGATAATGCAATTGAGCTTTATTTCTTACTGAACCAAGATACTGATCTAGAACCCATAAAGAATGCACCAACACTAGTGCTTTTTTCTATCATCCACACTGTTATGCTCCTATACCAATAGGTGTCATATTTCATGATTGACAGGTTAAAATCCCTAATATGTTCATCCTTTCCATGCTACAAAGGTTTTCCATATTTTGAAAAAAAAAATTAAAAAATTAAAAAATGAAAAGAGGGTATACCCTAAAAGAAAGATCAAAGGGTAAAAAGAATGAAATGGTCAAAATAAAAAAATCAAAGAAAATAACCCCTAAGAAAAAGGACGAGGAAAGTGTGCAAGTCCAAGTACCACTACTATTCTATTTTTGCAACAAACTTATTGTGTGCAGTTTGTTAACTCTTGCCACAATTGATGAATAGCCAAATAGCTAAATTTTGGCTAGTTCATGTTTCAATTTCTTGTTTTAGTGATAGAGAATAAAATCTGTCCAAAATGTTCAATCTTGGAAGATAAATAGTTAGGTAGAGAAGCAAAGGAGCTCAACTGTTAAATCTGAGCCCTTGGCCCTTGGAGGTTACAAGTGTTGATTCAGATAGGCTTACCATACAGAGAAAAGAAGATTGTTGAGGGTTTGCCAGTTCAAATGCACCCAAAGAAAAAGGAAGAAATAATGTTAGGTACTGTAGGCTGGGTAGGTAGTTTTGGTGTTGTAGAAGCATGCTTATGATTAATTTTGTCACTCAAAGATGTTCATCTTATTGATATCATAAGTACCATGGCAACTGTTTAGTTACAAATCAAGTGAGGCATGACTAACTTCCCTTCACACTTCTCCCTAAATCACTCACTAATCTTCCCTAGGGTGTTGAGATCTGCTCAATATCCCCAAATCACTCCATCTCATTTCATGCAAAAGCCTGAGTAAAACCACATTCTTACTTTAGGCAAAAAAGCCACATTTCTTGTGTAAAACCCTTTTCATTCCCTAAGTCTAAGTTTTTAAACTCTATAACTTAGTGCTCTTTTTCAACATATCTCTCATATTAACCCTTTAACATTACTTAGTAATTCCCTATATTTGTTCCCCTACACGTATTACATATATAATAAAAAACCCAAATTTTAGTATTCCCGCCCCTGGCTAAACTATAGCCGTATGTCAATATTTTACAGGGATTCAAGGTTTATCTGAAACCTTGTAAATAACCCTATCTGCGTGACCTCGGGATTAATTAACATTCGGTTAATTAATAACCTAATTTAAGTGCCACGTGAACCAATAATAATCACCCCGAAGATTGTTAAATCATTGTTTAAATTATATGGTCCCCGCACCATAACCCTCTGCTAGCTCCATTGACTGGCAGCCATCGGATCTGGGCCTGCCCATCCAATGGCCCATGATCATATCGAGATCCGCCTATCCATTGTACGTTAACTCACGGGGAGCTGGTGGTATCACGCCTGTACCGGGGACACGCATCCAACTCCCGCCATGCTCGCTGCCTCTCCGCGCCAAACCACTCTGCCCCATAAGTGGTGTGGGCCAATACCGCTTACCGCCCTCCCGCTGACCCCGTCCGCTGACGTCATCGCCCCATCACCGCCACATCATCCTCCTGTACCCCCACGTCACGACAAAATGTCACATCCTGATGATGTCATCTGACCAAAAAGCCCCGCGAAAGCCAAATTCGGTTAAAAAGTCGTGAAAATGTCATTTTCGCCCATTTTCATTCGTTTTTCTCTGCGAAACTATTGCATGCAAACTATGTCCAAGCAACAACTCGAGCATACAGTTCGCCACCTGGCCAAACAGAGTCCAGTGTCCTGCTCCCCAACTCGTCGGTCAACCTACAATTGCATTGTTCGCCTCTAAAAAACAGGTATTTACCCCAATTTGCCTCCCGAGCCTACAATTTCGTTTTTTCCCCTGTGAATTTTACCTATAAGAGCTAAATTCAAGCTGAAAATAGTTCATAGTTGCCATACAAAGACACCATAACCACTGTTGTTTGGCCCATTTTCCTACAGAAGCCACCTCCAGTTTGAAAACACACTAAACAAACCTGGAAGCTCCCATGGCCCTCAATGTGGCACCCCTCAATGCACCTCACAAAGACCTAGATTGGTTGCCCTTGGCTGACAGAGATTTTCAAATTAAAGAGTTATCTGGTGATATGAACCATCTCCAGGCATTTTGCCGAATTAGGAATAGTCATCTGAGTAACTCTGATATCCTTGGAATATGGGAATCTAATCTCCCCAGGTATTACCTTCCCTCAGTCAATGTGCTCCCAGATATTATCCACCATTGCTATGCAAAGTATGATCCTGTCAGTAAAGCAGTTATGACTCCATCACAAAATGTTCTTTTCTACATAACTGCTAAATCTATGAGTGAGATGTTACACTTCCATCCAACTCAGCCCCTTGCTCCTCTTTCCATGGGATTTTTGCTTGAGCAAGGCTCTAAATTACCCAGTGCAAAAATAACCCCCATTTCTAAGTTATTCATGAAGCCAGATTTCCAGCCCCAAGGCCCACCTCCCTATGTACATTCCTGGTTTACTGAAATAGGCAAGCTTATTCTTGACATGATATCATTTATATTGGGATTCAAAACCAGTGAATTTGTTGATGAGACCATCTTAGTTATGTTGTCAATGTTTACTCCAGGACAACCCCCTGCTATCAAATATGATTATGCCTCTTTCATTGCCAATAAAATCAATGAGAAATTCATAAATCTGGAAAGAGAAGGAGTCTTCAAGTACACTTCATTCATATATCACCTTCTGCTATATTATCAGCCAGACAGTTTTTCATTTCCCATCAGGAAATTGGATTCCAAAGGAGAGAGGAGGTCTGTGATCTTTTGGACCTCAGTCTTCCACAATGTTTGTGAATCCCCTTATACCTACTGTGAATTCATTGACTGGTTTATACATCCAGCCTCCACTTTATTGATAGGAGCTCCTCCTCCTAGGCTCTCTAGGGATATAAAGAAGATTTTACAGTGCTCCAAAAACTACAGAATAGGTCACTGGTACCTCTACTAGAATCACACTGAAATCAGAATATATGGCTCTGAACTGTGCCCTTACAAGCTACCTAAATATGTGCCTATGAGACTATTTGCACTGGAGTATTTCAGGCAACTTATCAATACAGATTTAACTCACTTTTTCAATGTAAAGAAAAAGGATCAGCTGAGAATAAGAAACCAATTAGGCCCTTTTATCATTAACAAGAGGGAGGCATGGGAAGATGTTGATAAGATATTAGGGGAAGACCTTAAAATTGAAGAAAAGTTTCTGGTGGGTACCATATGATCCAGATAGCTTTATAAGTGACGGAAAAGTAAGAAACAAGCTATCGGCCTATAAACATTTTAGGATCCCTGAAATAGAGCAATTTTCTAATCAGGATGAGTGGGCAGAGGGTACATTGATAGAAGAGCTTACTCGGCAAGAAATGATGGAACAAGCTATGAAAGATCTTGAAATGACCCTTAACCTAGACTCTTTTGGACAAGTATCTTCCAAGCTGCCTCAGCAAACCAGAGTGGGTACATCCTCTGTTGGAACTTCATAGCAGCCTGTACAGGGAACCAGTGCACCAGGTCCAGGGTCCTCTAAGGGAAAGGAAGTGGCAGGCATGGAGCAGCAAGCAATGACTGATCAATAGGGGCAAATTCCTCTCGTCCAAAACAAAGCAGCAGAGATACCAACATTACATACTCCTCTAAATGAGGAAAAAGGAAAGAAAGGAGATAGAGAAGATGCCACACCCATCAGTGGACATATAGAATAGCCAGGTGCAAAAAGGCAAAGACTGAATCCTCTGTCTGAATAGGAAATCATTGAATAAACAATAGAAAGTCTAAGAGGTGAAAGGGTAACCAGCCAACAGACCTCCCCAGTGATGGACACATCAACTAGCTCACACAGGCAGGAGCTAGAATGGTAGCATAGTGTGGAAGTTTCATCCACTAGGCCACCAAGTAAGCAGACCTCTGACATCAAAAGAACATTCACAGAGATAAAGGCTAGAAATGATCCACTGAGGCTACAGATTTACAATCAATATCTTAAGATGGCCCCCACAAAGCAGCAAAGATTGATGTCTGCTTATGACATAAAAGAGGGCAAAATGATCATGAGTTATTTCAAGCCCAAGGTGCAGCAACCACAATCAGCAGCTGACTACATCTGGACAAATCTTGAGGTCTTGGCCAAGGACATTCATCCAATAGACTAGATTGAGCCACACAAACAAACTGGAGAGATGGTATACTCCACGCTAGCTGACAAAGCTAGTCTAGCTCATAAATTGCAAAACTCCTTGAATAATACCTCAGCTCAGTTGGATTTAGAGAAAGCTTCTTCTCTAGAAAAGGACAACAGGATCAAATCCTTGGAGGACATTATCATTGAACTGGGACATGATCCCAAAGATGCCAAAGGCATAAAGGCATTGATGAAGAAGAAAGAAGAGGACATTGTTGCCCTTAGAAAACAACTTAAAATGCCTCCTTCTATGCATCCACAGACTGCAGATGTTGTGCAGAAGAAATCCGAAGAGGACATGATGGACCTGCTCATGAGACTGAATGAGAGATTGAGTGAGACAGAGCAGGCATTGGAGAAATCACTACAAGAAAAGCATGGAGAGTCGACCTCCCAGCCACCTAAAGTAGTCCCAATAGTCACTACTGCTCCCTCCACACTTATAACAGCAGTGCCTCCCACTATCCCGGCATCAACAACAGAAGGCATCACAGGAGCGACATCAACAGCAACAACACTAGGCAGCAGTGCTACTATGACTACAGAGCAATTAATAAAAGCCATGGAAGAATTGAAACTCCAAGTATCAGAGCTGAAGCAAGTCAAAGAAAAATTAGCAAAGGTTGAACAGAGTTATAATAAATCCAAGATGAATGTGGCAGAGAAAACAAGAGAGATAAAAACATTGGAGAACAAGGTGAGAGTATTAGAAAAGGACCTCTCTCTGAATAAACCTCTAGCAGAAATTAGGATAATTTTGTGGACCAACATCGCTCAATACCTTAGTGATGTGTGGAGGTCCATCCAAACCATTTATGAATAGATTGATATGATAAGAGTGGCCCATGTGGAGATTCAAAAAACGAGAGCCTTGTTGGGACAGATGTCTGAGCAAGCTAATAGGCTGATACATTTTTTGAACACCAAGACTAGTGAAGAACTAAAAGCACTGGAAATTAGAGACAGAACGGGAACCATTCTAGACATCAAGAGAGTTTTAACCATGAGAACTCTAATGCAAAATTTGGATAGAAGATGCCAGGACATGCAGGTAGAGATTGATTATTTCACATAAAAGTTTATAGTCTTGCAACAAAAAGGTTTGCCAAGTCCTTTGGGAAGTAATAATCGTCTAATGAAACACAAGGAATATGTACATAAATTGAATACATATGCTGTTAGTCAAGTTGATAAATCATCAAGTACTTCAGGAGAAAAAGAACTTCCATTTGGCCAGTCTCTTTATGACAACCTGGAAAATTTGTTTTACATTGAGCACGAGGTAAAGCATCTATTCACCATCCCACCTAATTTCTTCAGGTACATAGAGATTGACGAGACTTTAAGGAAGCTACAAAGACATAAATTACTAGGACCGGAGTGGTGGCAAAGCATGCTAGAGATCCTATAAACTTATCTTTGGTCAAATCAAAATTGTGCACCATCTGTTATAATGTGGAGAACATAAATGAATCATGGTCATACGGGTTAGAGCGTATCACATCAGAGTTAAAGAAAGTCCAGCCAAGGCAGAATAACCAGCACAGAGGATCAATAGAATATGGCCATGAACCAACTTACGGCACCTACCTCCAGTACTTCTCATAAAGACAGAACAACCAGCGCAACATGAATTTATTGCATCTATTTATTGTCTCCTTGTTTTCGAGACTGTCTGTCTCTATCTGTGTAAAAGAAGCATTAATTGTTAGCATATATTATTTCTATCATATATTTTGTATAATATCTTGACATTTTTGTATAAATACCCCCCCCAGACGAAGTATTTGGGGTTGGTTGATTGGGAAGCATTCTCAGACTTTGCTGTAATTTTGAAGTCTTTTTGGAATAAAAGGTTGTTGGAACCATTTTTGTCTGGCTTACTAAATGAGGAATTTCTGCTAAGGACCATGCTACAGAATTCTTAAATCATCTTATGGATCAATAAGTCCCTTCTAACTTTTGTTGTACAGTTTCTGTGTTTACTATATCATCTATGTTTCATGATCTAAATAATAAAGAAAAAGAATAACTCAGAATTTTCTTAATTGCACTCTGTGTTCAGTCTTTGTTATTATTAATGTTTTCTTCAGAATTAGAATAAACAGTGAATTATTAATTGCTCCTGTTTCCCCTGATTCTTCCATCTTGAATATTTGCTAAGGAATTCTTAATTGCTCCTTAACAGTAGTCAACCATTTTCCCTCCATCAACATGATGAAGGATTCTTAATTTCCCTTCACCCATTGACTCCATTCCGCCTGATTCCAGCCTATGAATTGTTCCATGTTTGATTACCTTGCTCTGTGATACCTCCTCTGTTAAAGAAACTTAATCCAGGAAGCTGTCCTCCTTTGACTCCATCATGCCCAATGGACTGAAACTCTTCAGTTTTACCTCACTATTCTATTGAATCTCCATTCCTCCAACCAAACTCTAAACAAAACCCTTGCACTTCATAACTAGCCTAATATACCTCAAACAAAGCTAAATTATAAATAGAGAGCCCTCTCTAGATGCAGATTGGCTATAATCTGTATCTAAAATATTGGTATGTGGTTACCTCGGCCGTATTCCCTTTCTTACAACTTTGGGGAAGAACCTGAGTGATAGCATCATTGGTGACTCCACTGGGGAACTGAATAATTGTTTGTTACTACTATTTGTTTCATAAGCTACAAATGGAACCTGAAGTTAGCTATCTAGCCTTTTAAACTGCTTTTTCTATGCAATTGCAAAAATAAATAAACACTACTTTAGTCTATCTCCAATCTAGTTTATGTATTAAACAGTTGTCCTAAATACTTGATCAATTCCTTGTTTCAATAGATCTTTAGGAAATCTCATAATCCCCTCATCTAAAAACTTCCTACAAGATACTGTTAAAGTTGTATTGTTAAAATATTTCAAGGAAAACCAAAAACATACTCAGAAGCTGGCTCCAAAGAAGAAGATCCGTTACACTAGATCGAATGCTGATCCAAATCTCCCTCCTATCTTTGAAAATCCTAATCTGATTCCTAAGAACCTTAGAAGCCAACAGAGCCAAGAACATACCACTAGTTCGCACCTTGACACACATCAGCAGAACCCTATCCAATCTGAGCTTACTTCTGGAAAATCACAAATCCATTCTGCCATTGCTATAGCTTCTTCAAGCTCACCATCAACACTTCAAGCCATCTTTTCCACTCCTCCATCTACAACATATATTTCCACTGTTATCCCTGCTCTTCCAGTTGTCACACTTATCCCTGCAAACATGGCAAACCGATATGCTCCCCTACAACTACCTACAAATCCAGGGGCCATGCCTCAAGATTATCAAAGAAAAATCACCTATTTTGATGGTACTGACACTTACATAGCTCAACAACACACCAAGAAAATGATGGATTATTTTTAAAATTATGAGATTGATGATGATGATGTAAGAATGAAAGTATTTGTCCAAAGTTTAACTGGAGATGTTAGAACATGGTTTAGAGCACTCCCTGCAAACACTATTGCTAACCCAGAAGCCCTTTATCAGACCTTCTTGAACAGATGGGAAAAGAAGAAAGATCCTCTCCACATTTTATCAGAATATGAAAACTTGAAAAGAGGCCCACAAGAAACTATTCAAGATTACTGTTCCAGATTTAACAATGTATATAACGTTATTCTTCAGAATCTCAGACCTCCACCAGACTTGGCCTTGATCAAATTCCTTGATGCATTTGATTCTGATATGGCATATCAGCTGAGGGAAAGAGCTCCTCAAATCTTAGAAGACATGCAGAGTATAGCTGTCAGTATTGAGGCCAACCTAATTTCTAAACGAGCTCGAGCTAGAGCTGAAAGAAGGATACCCATCAAAGAAGAATCTTCTGCCTTTGAACAAAAATTAGATGCTATCATTAAAGGAATGGATAGACTCAGTGATAGAGTAGAAACAATTGAGAGGAAATCCCCCTGGGATGGTCAACCAAGAAACACTGGAAGAAATCCAAATTTCAGAGAAAACCAGAATCCTAATACTAGAAAGGCTAGCCCTGAACAAAACATTAGACCTCCATTCCAGGAAAACTATGTTAAAGCTTCAACTTCTAGTGAGGCCACAGAAGACACTCAAATTAACTTAATGGGGCCTACTAATGAACAACAAATTTGCTTGACCCAAGAAGACCAAGAGGTGGACACTCTTAACCAGGTCCAAATTCAATCAGGTGAGTCATTTGATTTTAGGGAGGGATATGACACATCCATCTATGAAGTTCACAAGCAATAAAATCTGAGAAGCAGGAGGATAAATGTCCCTGAAGATAGTAAACAGAAGGATACTAAACAATCTGGCAAAGCTAAAATCAAGAACCCTCCTATACAATCCCCTCCCAAAACAATTCCTAACCCAAATCATCCAACAGTTGAAGATATATCAGATAATCAACCACCTTACACACAGCCTTCAACTTCCATTCCTTCTAAAGAAACTATGAAAGAACTCTGAGAAATTGATCTGGAAGTAACATCAGCCCATAACAACACTCCTGAAAAAGAAAAAAGCACAGAAAATACAGCAAAAAAGGAAAATCTCACTGCCCGAAATGTAAAAATCCAACTAGAAAAACCTTTCAACCTTGAAACCGAAATAGGAAAGTTAAAGATAGCAATTCCATTGTCAGAATTAGCCAAGCATGATGTCTATAGAGATCAATCAATAGATCAATTCAGATTTCAGAAAATAGAGACGTAGTAGATGTCCTTGATGATCAACCGGAATTAATTTTTGGCCCTGAGGTAAGTGGAAAGTCGGTAGATGGAGGGGTTCCTCCTTTCTATGTAAGTTTGAATATTCATGATAAGATACTCCATAATGCAATGTTTGATTCTGGAGCTTCTCATAATTTAATGCCTAAATCTGTGATGGAGAAGTTGGACCTAGATATTACCAGGCCATACAAAGACTTATTCTCTTTTGATTCAAGCCAGGTCAGATGTCTAGGATTGATCAAAGATTTATGTGTATCATTAGTTCAATACCCTGCCAAGACAATTTTAATGGATGTAGTGGTAGCTGATATTCCACCAAAATATGGCATGTTGTTGTCTAGATCTTGGGGTGCAAAGCTCCAGGGATCTTTACAGTTGGACATGTCCTATGCTACCATTTCAGTATTTGGCCAGCCAAAGAGATTGTATCGAGAAACTCTGATGAAATATGTGGTGAGCAGCCAGGAGAAACCCCAGAACTTTCCCATCTATTCCATGCATTCTGACATGGACTCCTTCATCCTATACAATGCTGAAATTTATCCCCCAACTGATGTCAAGCCTTTACCCTTACAACAAGAAAAAATCATAAATGGAAAATCTAGTGTTCAAACTCCAGAAATTTCTATGAACAATGATATATCAGACACACAAGGGAAACCAGATGAAACCAAAGATCCAGATTCCCCTAGTAAAAAAATTTCCAAGACTCCTAATACTAATTTTGAACATGAGATCCTTTGGTATTTAAAATTTGATGGTTCAGTCAATAAACTAGGAGCAGGAGCAGAAATTTGGGTACAAAATCTAGAGAATGATTATGCTAAAGGACATGCATACAGATTAAACTTCAAATGTACCAATAACATGGCTCAATATGAAACCCTTTTACTAGGACTCAAATTGATCAAAAGTTTAGGGGCCACCAGGGTATCAGTATTAGGAGACTCTGATTTAGTTATTCAACAGATGAAAGGGAACTTTCTCAGAAATGATCTCAGATTGATATCTTACAGAGGAGCAACAATTGAAATACTCAATACATTTCTTGAAACTCAGCTTGTCAAAATTCCTAGAAAACACAATTTGCATGCTTACAGTTTGGAAACATTTGCCAACACTTGTAAACTACCATTTGAGCCCAATCATCAGTTTATAGCTGAGATCAAACACAGGCCAACTGTACTAGACAATGTAAAAAATTGGCAAGTGTTTGACAGTGATACTCAGATTAACAATTTCTTGACCCTAAAAGAAGAATTTTCCAGCACTAATATAGACATGGACACTGTTTGTGAAGTTGATCAGATGGATAAAATTGAAACAACCATTGCAGCAGAAAGTGCAACTAAATTGCTGCACCCAACAAAATTTACCAAGAAAAAGTTGCAAGAGCTTAAAGAAATAGACATTGATGAAACTATTGGAGGAGAATCTGAAGTTATTGATTTAAAAGATAATTATTTTCCCACAGGATTAACTCCTCTGGAAGATATCTTTGATTCTAATGACATTCCAAGGAAGCCCAAAATGCAGCCTCTAAATGCAGAGATTGAGGACTGTAACATAGGAACTGAAGAAAATCCCAAGATGATAAAACTATCCAAAACTTTGCCTCCTGACCAAAAGCTTAAATATGTTGAACTATTCAAGGAATTCCAGGACGTTTTTGCATGGAGCTATGAAGATCTCAAATCTTATGATACTTCTATGATTCAACATACAATACCCCTCAAAGAAAATCAAAAACCTTTCAAGCAAAAACTCAGAAGGTTCAACCCTGTACTC
Organism: Pinus tabuliformis; assembly: GCA_031772625.1. Classification (NCBI taxonomy): domain Eukaryota; kingdom Viridiplantae; phylum Streptophyta; class Pinopsida; order Pinales; family Pinaceae; genus Pinus; species Pinus tabuliformis. The sequence continues at coordinate 440,306,281 of CM062814.1, read as the reverse complement.
CTCCCTCTAATTGAAAAAGAAGTCAAAAGAATGTATGAAGCTGGGATAATTGCACCTATCAGATTTTCAGAATGGGTCTCTAATTTAGTGCCCACTAGGAAGAAAACAAGAGAAAACAGACTGTGTGTGGATTTGAGGAATCTAAATAAAGTCTATTTAAAAGACCACTACCCCTTACCTAAGATGGACCATATTTTACAAAGGGTAGTAGGTGCCTTTAGAATTTCACTGCTAGATGGGTTCTCAGGTTTCAACCAAATTTTAGTTCATCCTGACGATTAGGAAAAGACTGCTTTTACAACCCCATGGGGAACTTTCAAATATGTGAACATGCCATTTAGACTCAAGAATGCAGGGGCAACCTTCCAACGGGCAATGGACATAGCTTTTGCTAAAGAAATTCATGATTTTCTAGTCATATACCTTGATGATCTTACTGTGTTTTCCAAATCAGATCAGCAGCACCTAGATCACCTTAGACAAGTGTTTTTAACCTACAGAAAATATGGGATATCATTGAATCTCAAAAAATCCTTGTTCAGTCTAGAAGAGGGCAAGCTGTTAGGTCACATAATCTCAAAAGATGGCATTAAAATTGACCCTGACAGAATAGAAGCCATTTTGCAAATACCTCATCCCAGAAATGTCAAAGAAATTTAAGCTTTGCTAGGGAAAATTAACTTTTTAAGAAGATTCATACCTAATTTGGCTGAGCTAATTAGATTGCTGAATAATATGCTGAAAAAATATTCCAAGGTTAAATGGACAATAGAAGCCAAACAAGAATTTGAAGAAATCAAAATAGCTTTGACCAAAACACCAGTCCTCACAAACCCAAAATTTGATAGAGACTTCATAATATTTTCATTTGCTTCGGAACATACTGTTGTTGCTATTTTACTACAAAAAGATGATCAAGGATGTGAAAAACCTATAGCCTTTTTCAGCAAAGCACTCAGAGATGCGCCTCTAAAATACCCAATCATGGAAAAACATGCTTATGCACTTGTGAAAGCCATCAAAGATTTCAGAGTTTACATTCTATACTCTCATATAATAGCTTATGTTCCAAGCATTGTTGTCAAAGATATCCTGACCCAAGAGGGGATTGAAGGAAAAAGAGGTAAATGGATTGCTACTATATTAGAGTATGATATTGAAATAAAACCTACAAAGCTTATAGAAGGATAGGGATTAGCTAAACTCATGACTGAAACTAATTGCCAAGCCCTGGATATCAATGAACTGGATAGTGAACAGGAGATGGTGACTCCACAAATCAGCCAGGCCTTCCTAGAATCACCTTGGTATGCTGATATATGTTATGTATTATTAAACTTGCAAGCTCCTCCAGGGTTATCCAGAACAAAGGAAAGGTTTTTGAAAATGAAAGCCTCAAAGTTCTGTATTTTAGATAGTGCTCTCCTTTGGAAAAATCATGAAGGTGTTCTATTAAATTATCTAATAAAAGATGAAGCTGACAAGGTACTCAAAGAATTTCATGCAGGGGACTGTGGTGGACATCTGTACTAGAAATCAACTGTTGATAAAATCCTAAGGGCTAGATTTTACTGGCCCACATTGTTTGCTGATGTCAAAAAAATTGTCACTGCTTGCCATAATTGTCAAATATTTGAAGGCAAGAGGAAACTTTTGCCTCTACCCCTTAAGCCAATTTCCACTGAAAGACCGTTCTAGAAATGGGGTTTAGATTTCATTGGGGAAATTCACCCTCCCTCTTCTGGCCAACATAAATGGATCCTAACTGCCACAGACTATTTCACCAAGTGGATAGAGGCCATTCCTTGTAGACAAGCCAATGATTCAGTGATCGTGCAATTCTTAGAAACCAACATCCTGTCCATATTTGGTTATCCTAAAAAGATTATAACTGACAATGCTGTTGCTCTTATATCCAAGAGAATGATTGGTTTCTATCACAAATACCATATCACTTTAGGCCACTCCACAGCCTATTACTCTCAAGGTAATGGTCTAGCTAAATCTTTAAATAAAAGCCTGATCAACATTATTAAGAAAATATTGGAAGAAAACAAGAAAGACTGGCATAAGAAGCTCATCAATGAACTATGGCAGACAGGTTATCTACCAAGAGATCCATTGGAACTAGTCCCTATGAGCTTGTCTATGGTATGGAGGTTGTATTTCCTTCATCTCTAGGGGTACCTATAATGAAATTACTGCAAGAAGCTCAGGTGGAACCCAATGACATTCAAAGAAGGATAAATCAAACTATACATTTGCAGCAGACCAGAGAAGAGGTGTATCAAAGATCTCAAGTGCTACAAGAAAAACTTAAGAAGATATTTGATAGAAGGACTAAGGCAGAAGATTTTTTCATAGGAAACAAAGTTCTGAAATGGGACTCCAGAAGAGAAGATAAAGGGAAACATGGGAAGTTCGACTTCCTATGGAAGGGACCTTTCATTATTTAGGTTGCACAAGGCAACAATACATACTTTCTAAAAAGATTGGACGGTACAGAAGCAAAAGAAGGACCAGTTAATGGTCGGATTTTGAAACACTATTTTGTTCCAGTTTGTTAATATATCCTGACTCTAGCTTGTACTTAAGGATGTTCAATTTCTACATTTTATTACAACAATAAGAGTAGGGAGGAATGTGCAGACAATTTTGAGGGGCAGTCAGAGAATTTTACCACTTTTGTGTTTTGCCTCATTTTTAGTTGATCATAAATTGTAGAAGAAGACTTAGGAGCTGAAAACATAAGAACAAACATTCAGACAAACTATGCAAAGCAGAGGTGCAATTTTTTGAATCAGCTCAAGAAAGATGTGTATATTTTATATGGACCTCTATACAGTTTTATTTACTCACAACAAAGGAAGGTTTTAGAATGCAGCAAGAATCGTACATAAGGACATCTGACCTACTATTCTTGACTTTTCACCAGGAAAAGCCATCCCCAAGTGGAGCCAATGTTATGCTCCTATACCAATAGGTGTCATATTTCATGATTGACTAGTTAAAATCCCTAATATGTTCATCCTTTCCATGCTACAAAGGTTTTCCATATTTTGAAAAAAAAATCAAAAAATTAAAAAATGAAAAGGGGGTATACCCTAAAAGAAAGATCAAAGGGTAAAAAGAATGAAATGGTCAAAAGAAAAAAAGAAAGAAATGAACCGCTAAGAAAAATGACCAGGAAAGTGTGCAAGTCCAAATACCACTACTATTCTATTTTTGCAACAAATTGATTGTGTGCAGTTTGTTAACTCTTGCCACAATTGATGAATAGCTAAATATTTCAATTTCTTGTTTTAGTGATAGAGAATAAAATCTATCCAAAATGTTTAATCTTGGCAGATAAATAGTTAGGTAGAGAAGCAAAGGAGCTCAACTGTTAAATCTGAGCCCTTGGAAGTTACAAGTGTTGATTCAGATAGGCTTACCATACAGAGAAAAGAATATTGTTGAGGGTTTTTCAATTCAAATGCACCCAAAGAAAAAGGAAGAAATAATGTTAGGTAATGTAGGTTGGGTAGGTAGTTCTGGTGTTGTAGAAGCATGCTTATGATTAATTTTGTCACTCAAAGATGTTCATCTTATTGATATCATAAGTACCATGGCAATTGTTTGGTTACAAATCAAGTGAGGCATGACTAACTTCCCTTCACACTTCTCCTTAAATCACTCACTAATCTTCCCCAGGGTGTTGAGATCTGCTCAATATCCCCAAATCACTCCATCTCATTTCATACAAAAGCCTGAGTAAAACCACATTCTTACTTTAGGCAAAAAAGCCACATTTCTTGTGTAAAACCCTTTTCATTCCCTAAGCCTAAGTTTTTAAACTCTATAACTTAGTGCTCTTTTTTCAACATATCTCTCATATTAACCCTTTAACATTACTTAGTAATTCCCTATATTCTTTCCCCTACTCGTATTATATATATAATAAAAACCCCAAATTTTAGTATTCCCGCCCCTGGCTAAACTATAGCCATATGTCAATATTTTACAGGGGATTCAAGGTTTATCCAAAACCTTATAAATAACTGTATCTGCGCAACCTCGAGATTAATTAACATTCGGTTAATTAATAACCTAATGTAAGTGCCCCGCGAACCAATAATAATCACCCCGAAGATTATTAAATCATTGTTTAAATTATATGGGCCCCACGTCGTAACACTCCACTAGCTCCATTGACCGCTAGCCATCGGATCTGGGCCCGCCTATCCAATGGCCCACGATCATATCGCGATCCACGTATCCACTGTACATTAACTCCAGGGGAGCCAGCAGTATCGCGCCCGTATTGGGGACATGCGTCCACCTCTCGCCATGCTCACTGCCTCTCTGCACCAAACCACTCTGGCCCACAACCGGTGCGGGCCAATACCACTTATCTCCCTCCCACTGATGTCATCACCATGTCACCGCCACATCATCCTCCCGTACCCCCGCGTCATGAGAAAACGTCACATCCCGATGACATCATCCGACCAAAAAGCGCCAAAAAGCCCCGCGAAAGCCAAATTCGGTTAAAAAGTTGTGAAAATGTCATTTTCACCCATTTTCATTTGTTTTTCTCTGCGAAATTGTTGCATGCAAACTACATCCAAGCAACTGTTCGAGCATACAGTTCACCACCCAGCCAAACAAAGTCCAGCGTCCTGCTCCCCAGTTCGTCGGTCAGCCTGCAATTGCACTATTCACCTCTAAAAAACAGGTATTTACACCAATTTTCCTCCTGAGCATGCAATTTCATTTTTTCCCCTGTGAATTTTACCTATAAGAGCTAAATTCAAGTTGAAAATAGTTCATAGTTGCCATACAAAGACACCAAAACCACTGTTGTTTGGCCCATTTTCCTACATAAGCCACCTCAAGTTTGAAAACACACTAAACAAGCGTGGAAGCTCCCGTGGCCCTCAATGTGGCACCCCTCAATGCACCTCACAAAGACCTGGATTGGTTGCCCTTGGCTGACAGAGATTTTCAAATTAAAGAGTTATCTGATGATATGAACCATCTCTAGGCATTTTTCCGAATTAGGAATAGTCATATGAGTAACTCTGATATCCTTGGAATATGGGAATCTAATCTCCCGAGGTATTACCTTCCCTCAGTCAATGTGTTCAAAGATATTATCCACCATTGTTGTGCAAACTATGATCCTATCAGTAAATAAGTTATGACTCCATCAGAAACTGTTCTTTTCTACATAACTGCTGAATCTATCAATGAGATGTTACACTTCCATCTAGCTCAGCCCCATGCTCCTCTTTCCATGGGATTTTTGCTTGAGCAAGGCTCTAAATTTCCCAGTGCAGAAATAACCTGCATTGCTAAGTTATTCATGAAGCCAGATTGCCAGCCCCAAGGCCCACCTCCCTATGTACATTCTTGGTTTACTGAAATAGGCAAGCTTATTCTTGACATGATATCTTTTATATTGGCATTCAAAACCAGTGAATTTGTTGATGAAACCAACTTAGTTATGTTGTCAATGTTTACTCCAAGACAACCCCCTGCTATCAAATATGATTATGCCTATTTCATTGCCAATAAAATCAATGAGCAATTCATAAATCTGGAAAGAGAAGGAGTCTTCAAGTACACTTCATTCATATATCACCTTCTGCTATATTATCAGCCAGACAGTTTTTCATTTCCCATCAGGAAATTGGATTCCAAAGGAGAGAGGAGGTTTGTGATCTTTTGGACCTCAATCTTCTACAATGTTTGTGAATCCCCTTATACCTACTGTGAATTCATTGACTGGTTTGTACATCCAGCCTCCACTTTATTGATAGGAACTCCTCCTCCTAGGCTCTCTGGGGATATAAAGAAGATTTTACAGCTCTCCAAAAACTACAGAATAGGTGACTGGTACCTCTACCATAATCACAATGAAATCAGAATATATGTCTGTGAAATGTGCCCTTACAAGCTGCCCAAATATGTGCCTATGAGACTGTTTGCACTGGAGTATTTCAGGCAACTTATCAATGTAGATTTAACTCACTTTTGCAATGTAAAGAAAAAGGCTCAGCTGAGAATAAGAAACCAATTAGGCCCTTTTATCATTAACAAGAGGGAGGCATGGGAAGATGCTGATAAGATATTAGGGGAAGACCTTAAATTGAAGAAAAGTTTCTGGTGGGTACCATATGATCCAAATAGCTTTATAAGTGACAGAAATGTAAGAAACAGGCTATCAACCTATGAACATTTTAGGATCCCTGAAACAGAACAATTTGCTAATCAGGATGAGTGGGTAGAGGGTACATTGATAGAAGAGCTTACTCAGTAAGAAATGATGGAACAAGCTATGAAAGATCTTGAAAATACCCTTGACCTGGACTCTTTTGGATAGGTATCTTTCAAGCTGCCTCAGCAAACCGGAGTGGGTACATCCTCTGCTGGAACTTCACAGCATCCTGTCCAAGAAACCAGTGCACCAGGTACAGGGTCTTCTAAGGGTAAGGAAGTGGTAGGCACGGAGCAGCAAGAAATGACTGATTAGCAGGGGCGAATTCCTCCGGTCCAGACCAAAGCATCAGAGATACCAGCGTTACAGACTCCTCTAAACGAGGAAAAAGGCAAGAAAAGAGACAAAGAAGATGCCACACTCATCAATGGACCTGCAGAACAGCCAGGGGCAAAAAGGAAAAGACTGAATCCTTTGTCTGAAGAGGAAATCATTGAAGAAACAATAGAAAGTCTAAGAGGTGAAAGGGTAACCAGCCAACAGACCTCCCCAGTGATGGACACATCAACTAGCTCACACAGGCAGGAGCTAGAAAGGGAGCATAGTGTGGAAGTTTCATCCACCAGGCCACCAAGTAAGCAGACCTCTGACATCAAAAGAACATTCATAGAGATAAAGGTTAGAAATGATCCACTCAGGCTGCAGATTTACAATCAATATCTTAAGATGGCCCCCACAAAGTAGCAAAGATTGATGTCTGCTTATGACATAAAAGAGGGCAAAATGATCATGAGTTATTTCAAGCCCAAGGTGCAGCAACCACAATCAGCAGCTAACTACATCAGGACAAATCTGGAGGTCTTGGCCAAGGACATTCATCCAATAGACCAGATTAAGCTGCACAAATAAACTGGAGAGATAGTATACTCCACGCTGGCTGACAAAGCTATGCTAGCTCATAAACTACAAAACTCCTTGAATAATACCTCAACTCAATTGGATTTAGAGAAGTCTTCTTCTCTAGCAAAGGACAACATGATCAAATCCTTGGAGGACATCATCATTGAACTGGGACATGATCCCAAAGATGCCAAAAGCATAAAGGCACTGATGAAGAAGAAAGAAGAGGACATTGCTGCCCTCAGAAAACAGCTTAAAATGCCTCCTTCTATGCATCCACAGACTGCAGATGTTGTGCAGCAGAAATCTGAAGAGGACATGATGGACTTGCTCATGAGACTGAATGAGAGATTGAGTGAGACAAAGCAGTCATTGGAGAAAGCACTACAAGAAAAGCATGGAGATTCGACCTCCCAACCACCTAAATTAGTCCCAACAGTCACTACTGCCCCCTCCACACTTATAACAGCAGTGCCTCCCACTGTCCCGACATCAACAGTAGAAGGCATCACAGGAGCGACATCAATAGCAACAACACTAGGCAGCAGTACTACTATGACTATAGAGCAATTAATAAAAGCCATGGAGGAATTGAAGCTCCAAGTATCAGAGCTGAAGCAAGTCAAAGAAAAGTTGGCAAAGGTTGAATAGAGTTATGATAAATCCAAGATGAATGTGGCAGAGAAAACAAGAGAGATCAAAACATTGGAGAACAAGGTGAGAGCATTAGAAAAGTACCTCTCTCTGCATAAACCTCTAGCAGAAATTAGGGGAATTTTATGGACCAACATCACTCAATCCCTTAGTGATGTGTGGAGGTCCATCCAAACCATTTATGAACAGATTGATTTGATAAGAGTGGCTAAAGTGGAGATTCAAAAAATGAGAGCCTTATTGGGACAGATGCCTGAGCAAGCTAACAGGCTGATACATTTTTTGAACACCAAGACCAGTGAAGAACTGGAAGCACTGGAAATTAGAGACAGAACAGGCACATTCTAGACATCAAGAGAGTTCTAACCATGAGAAATCTAATGCAAAATTTGGACAGAAGATGTCAGGACATGCAGGTAGAGATTGATTCTTTCACAGAAAAGTTTACAGTCCTGCATCAAAAAGGTTTGCCAAGTCCTTTGGGAAGTAATATTCGTCTGATGAGACACAAGGACTATGTACATAAATTGAATACATATGCTGTTAGTCAAGCTGATACATCATCAAGTACTTTAGGAGAAAAAGCACTTCCATATGGCCAGTCTCTTCATGACAACCTAGAAAATTTGTTTTACATTGAGCATGGGGTAAAGCATTTGTTCACCATCCCACCTAATTTATTCAGGTACACAGAGATTGATGAGACTTTAAGGATGTTGCAAAGACATAAATTACCATGACCGGAGTGGTGGCAAAGCATACTAGAAATCCTATAAACTTATCTTTGGTCAAATCAAAATTGTGCACCATCTGCTATAATGTGGAGAACAGAAATGAATCACGGTCATACGGGTCAGAGCATATCACATCAGAGTTAAAGAAAGTCCAGCCAAGGCAAATAACCAGCACAGAGGATCAATAGAATATGGCCATGGACCGACTTACAGCACCTACCTCCAGTACTTCTCATAAAGACAGAACAACCAGCGCAGCATGAATTTATTGCATCTATTTATTGTCTCCCTATTTTCGAGACTGTATCTATGTAAAAGAGCATTAATTATCAGTAGATATTATTTCTATCAGATATTTTATATAATATCTTGACATTTTTGTATAAATACCCCCCCCCCCCCAGATGAAGTATTTTGGGTTGGTTGATTGTGAAGCATTCTCAGACTTTGCTGTAATTCTGAAGTTTTTTTGGAATGAAAGGCTGTTGGAACCATTTTTGTTTGGCTTACTGAATGAGGAATTGCTGCTAAGGACCATGCTACAGAATTCTTGAATCATCTTCTGGATCAATAAGTCCCTTCTAACTTGTGTTTTACAGTTTCTTTGTTTACTATATCATCTATGTTTCATGATCTAAATAATAAAGAAAAAGAATAACTCAGAATTTGCTTAATTGCACTCTGTGTTCAGTCCTTGTTATTATTAATTTTTTCTTCAGAATTAGAATAAACAGTGAATTCTTAATTTCTCATGTTTCCCCTGATTCTTCCATCTTGAATATTTTCTAAGGAATTCTTAACTGCTGCTTAACAGTAGTCAGCCATTTTCCCTCTATCAACATGATGAAAGATTCTTAATTTTCCTTCACCCATTGACTCCATTCTGCCTGATTCTAGCCTATGAATTGTTCCATGTTTGATTACCTTGCTCTATGATACCTCCTCTGTTAAAGAAACTTAATCCAGGAAGTTGTCCTCCTTTGACTCCATTATGCCCAATGGACTGAAACTCTTCAGTTATACCTCACTGTTTTATTGAATCCCCATTCCTCCAACCAAACTCTAAACAAAACCCTTGCACTTCATAACTAGCCTAATATACCTCAAACAAAGCTAAATTATAAAGAGAGAGCCCTCTCTAGATGTAGATTTGCTAGAATCTGTATCTAAAAGATTGGTCTGTGGTTACCTCAGCCGTATTCCCTTTCTTACAACTTTGGGGAACAACCTGAGTGATAACACACACTTCCTACCCAATCTGCATCTGTATATGCATGAAGTGTGAGATCTGTATCTCTAGGATACCATAAGCCATAATTTTGCGTTCCTTTAAGATATTTGAAAATCCTCTTAACTGCTTGAAGGTGTGCTTCCTTTGGATTTGCTTGGAATCTTCCAACTATTCTCACTACATGCATGATCTCTGGTTAGGTACCTATCAGATAGAGAAGACTACCAATCATGGATCTATAGGTTGGTTGATATACTACTGCTGATTCATCATTTGCGCTGAGGCTGCATCCTGTTACCATAGGGGTACATACTGGTTTGGAATCCTCCATCCCATATTTCTTCAAGATTGGCTTGAGGTACTTGGTTTGTGATAGAAAGATACTGTCTTTGTTTTGTTGGACTTGTAAACCAAGAAAATATGTGAGCTCACCAACTAAGGACATTTCAAATTCTTTTTGCATCACTAAAGCAAAGTTTTGACTCATGGTTTCTTCATTACTACCAAAGATGATATCATCAACATACACAACAAGTATTAGCAATTTGTCATTGTCAATTTTTATATATAGATTGCTATTTGTTGATCCTTTTGAAAAACCTTGTTGATGGAGATATTTGTCCAACCAAAAATACCAAGCCCTTGGAGCCTGTTTAAGGCCATAGAGAGCCTTTTTGAGTCTGCATACAAGTTTTGGATAATTCCCAAGGATGAATCCATATGGTTTCTCAATGTAAACTTCTTCTTCTAAGTCTCCATTTAGAAAAGCGGATTTCACATCCATTTGATATACTTTGAACTACTAAAAGCTAGAAAGAGCAAGGAACATTCTGATGGCATCAAGTCTAGTGACTGGTGCAAAAGTTTCTTCAAAGTCTATGCCTTCTTGTTGAGCATACCCTTTACAAACAAGTCTGGCCTTGTTTCTAATAAAATCTCCATTTTCATTCAACTTGTTTTTGAATATCCATTTTGTCCCTATGGCATTCTTATCATTTGGTCTAGGAACCAACTCCCAAGTGTTATTCTTTTCAATCTGCTCAAGTTCTTCATTCATGGCCTTGACCCAACATTCATCTTTGCATGCTTCACTTACATTTCGTGGTTCAGTGGAGGAGAGCAATGCTAGATAGCTTGAAGCTTCTGAAATAGTTCTTCTTGTTTGTACACCTGCCTCTTTTTGCCCCAAAATTTGAGTTTCTTGATGATTCTTCTGAATGTACCTGGATGGAGTCTTTTCTTCTACCCTTATCTATTCTTCTGGTGCCTAATAGGTTTCTTCTTCATCATAAGTCTGATTTGATGTTGAAGGATAGTCCTCATCATCTTCGAAATCTTCAAATTTTACCTGCCTTGGATTGTTTCCTTCTTCATCAACCACTACATCAATACTTTCAACAATTTTTCCAAGTCTTTTATTGTAACACTTATATCCTTTGCTTCGAGAAGAGTAACCAAGGAGAATGCCTTCATCTTCTCTAGGTTCAAACTTGCCAAGGTCTTCATCAGTCCTTTTGATATAACATTTGCTTCCAAACATTTTGAAGTATTTTACCATAGGAGTCTTACCATACCAAAGTTCATGAGGAGTTTGAGTGTTGTTCACCCGGACGTTTGTCTTGTTGAGAATAGTAATGGTAGCAAATGCAGCTTCACCCCAAAAGGTTGCAGGAGTTCCAGACTCATCTAGCATAGCACAAGCCATTTGTTGAACCATTTTTTTCATCCTTTCTACTACTCCATTTTTCTGAGGAGTCCGTGCAGTAGAGAACTGCCTTCTTATTCCATGTTCTTCACAAAAATTGAAAAATTCATCTGAGGTAAATTCTCCTCCTCGATCAGACCTGAGGCATTTGATTTTGTGATCTGATTCATTTTCAACCAAGGCTTTGAATGCTTTGAACTTTTTGAAAGCTTCGTCTTTATGTTTTAGAAGTACTATCCAACACATCCTGGAAAATTCGTCAATGAACAATATGAATTATTCTTCTCCTCGAGGTGACTTTTTCCTGGTTGGACCACATAAATCAGTATGGACAAGTTCAAGTGGCTTACTAGCTAATCCTTCCTTCTCAGGGAAATTAGTTCTGGTTTGCTTACCAAACTAACATGATTTGCATATTGTATTTTCTGGAATTCAGATGTCAGGGAGATCACGAACTACCTAATATTTGCATGCTTTTCTTATCTGAGAGAAGCTTAGATGCCCCAATCTTCTTTACCATAGCTAGTGTTCATCATTCTTACTTAGATAGCATTGTTGTTGTCCTCCCTTGAGTATGTATAAATTATTTTGAGTTCTTATGCCTTTGATCACTGTTTCTCATGTATCAAGCTCACAAACAATACATCCATTTGATCGAAATATTACCTCATTTCCTTGATCACACATTTGACTGACAATCAATAGATTATGCTTTAAGCCATCAACATACATAACATTTCCAGCTTTGACCTTATCTTTCAAAAGAACAGAACCTTTACCTTTTATGAATGTAGGGGTGTCATTTCCAAATGAGACCTTCCTTTCCTTTTCTAAGGAACTATATGACTGAAGTTTTTCTTTATCACCTATCATATTTTTTGAGCATCCACTATCAATGTACCACTGATTTTCCTGTCCTTCCACATATAAGGCTATACCACATCTTTTTGGTTGTGGTTCTTTCTTTCTCCATGTTTTGGGAGTCAATGAATCTTGCTCCTTCCAAGTTGTTTGCTGAAACCTACTCCTGCATTCAGAATCTTCATGATCGAAATTGTTACAAATAGAACATTCTATTTCATTTTCAAGAGTAGAAAAGTTATTGTAGGTTCTTTTCATTATTCCAGTCACACTCCTTTGATTTCATGCTTCTCTAGTCATGATGGTCTTGTAGGAAACACATTGAGATACTTTGTGTCCAAAGTTATGACAAGAGAAACATTGGCCATTGAAGAAATTCCTGCGATTATCAAACCTACCGTCCAGGTGATTCATTCTTGAGGAAAATTGAGAATGATTTACCTGCGGTTGGTTGTATCTTTTGTTCATCCTTGAAGTAGATTGCCCCTGATTTACTTGGTGATCTCTGTTCATCCTTGAAGTAGATTGTCCCTGATTTACCTGGTGATCTGCTTTATGCCTTTGTTGTCGATTGTCAACCTATTCACTTCTCCTTGCTACATCAAGATAAATTTTAGAGGTGGATGGCTTCTGTGCTTGAGATGATTCTTCAGAATATCCAAGACCTGTCTTGATTAGAGGAGAACGTTGCACTTTGATAATATCATCTAAAGTTTCATATCCTTTAGCAAATCTAAGATTAATAGCTTTTGTTTTCTCAATATCTTTTCTAAGTCCTACAATTTCACATTCTAAATTTTCATTGTGTTTTTCCCTTTTAGCAAGTTGGAATGTTAGAGTATCTATGATCATACTCTTTTCTTCTAAACAGATTTTAAGTTTACAAATTTCTTCATAGAGATCATCTTCATTTATAGCATCCAAGAAATCATCATCTTCAAAATCCATCAATAGTCTATAATCATTACATTGCTCATCTTCATCACTAATTGAAAATCCATCACTGTCTTCATGAGTATAATAGCTCTTCTTACTTACATTATGTTTTCTATTCCATCTAACTAGTTCCTTACCTTTGTCAAGCTTATCTTTATGAGGGCACTTGGCTGCATAGTGACCGACTCTTCCACAAGAAAAGCATTTGAAAGGTAGCTTACCTCTGAATCTTCCAGAAACCCATTGAAGGTTCTTGACAAAGTTTGATTCTTCCTATCCTTTTGACATATGTCTTGAATCATTGTAATCTCGTTTTCCTGAGGCTTTGAATGCGGTTTCTCTCATGTCTGATGGTCCCCCTTTTCGCATTTTGAAAGCAGTTAGGATTCCGTGCAGCTGTGACATGGTAATGCTCTGTAGATCCTATTTTTCTTCTATGGAAGAAACTTTTGATTCAAAATTAGAAGACAAAGATCTTAGCACCTTTTCAATCAAAGTAACTAGTTTTATTTCTTCACCCAAGTTTTTCATATGATTAACAATCTCATCTATACGTAAGAAATAATTAGGCACACTTTCATCATTGTGCATTCTCAGATTTTCATATTGAATTCTGAGAGTTTGTAGTTTCTCACATTTTACTTGATCATCTCCTTCATAGCTTAGAACGATATTGTCCCATATTTCTTTTGCGGTTTTGAGCTACATAACCTTGACGAATTCTGATTGAGATAAACTTCCTAATAGAGTATTGACAACCTTTGAATTTGTTTCATACTGCTTCTTACCAACTGTATCTGTAGGAGTTGATGATGGAAATGTGTATCTTGCTTCCATGATATCCCAAACTTCTGTACCAAGAGATTGAAGATAGGTTGTGATTCTTACCTTCCAATAGACGAAGTTGCTCCCATCAAAGATTGGTGGCCTGATAGATGCTTCTTTTTCGTAGTTGCTCATGATGATAGATCTTCCTTCAAGAGATCAAGCTTCTTCTGAAGGCCCTACTCTGATACCAATTGTTGGAAATAATACTGAGAGGAGGGGTGAATCAGTATTATCAAATCAATTATTTTTCATTTCACAAACATATTTGTATATGCTACTTCAGTTATGGAAATTGTGTATATACGCTACTGTGTCTAAAGAAACCAGCGTATATCAGTAAACTTATGATTCATTAAATGTTGATCTTTAATCAGTGTATCAAAACTTCATTAACCATAAGAACAGTAAATAGGAGCAGTAAAACAGAACAGATCATCACACACATGGACACAAGATATAAGGTGGAAACCCAATGTGGGTGAAAACCACCTGCTGCAATTCGTCTCTATCTTCTTTTAATAAGAAACTTCTTTTTACAATATTTCTGTACTGGTGCAGTCTTATACCAGTATGCAGGCTTCTATCTGCAGAAGGATACAACCTTCTCTCATTATCCAGCTTCTCCTGGAAGGGAGCTACAACCCCCTTAGCTCTTGTACTAGCCGATGTACTAGTACATAGGTGCTGACCTACAGAAGGCTACAACCTTATTTTTTTCTTCGACGGACCATGTTTCATAAATTTTTAGATTGGATCCATCAATAACAATAATCAATCATCAAATACATCTGTATCAACCAATATCCTTTGCTTCAATTAAAACTGAATCAAACAATTACTTCTCTAAATGTTCTAACCATAATACATTAACAGTAACCAGAAACCAATCTTGAACCCAGAACACTGCAACAGTAAACAGAAGTAGCTAAAACATATTTCATGAGATGTACACTACTTCAATACATAGAACCTGTGTGCATACGCTTCTGTATTAAGGCCAACCAGCGTATACACTGCTTTTGACTTACTGAACTAGCGTGTATACGTGCCTCTGCTGTGCCGAACCTGCGTACAGATCTATAAAAGATAATTTACCCTTTTCACTTATTCAGACATTAGTTATACCCAGATTATTAGATTTATAGATCAAGTCATGCACCAAATTAACAGATCAAAATCACAAAAAGATACTACTATTCAAGCCTTAAGATCTTGAACCATCAATAGAACTTATCCTCCTTCTAGCATTCAGGTTCCTCGGTTCAGATCCAGCTATGCACCATAACCCAATTCTAGATCTTGCTCTTCATAAGATATTCAATGCTTGAGTGAATGCCTTTGCCTAATGATCTCCTTCCCCTTTTATAGTCTTTGGCCTTTCCCAATACCATGGTCCAAAACCATAGAGAATCAATACCATGGACACAATACTTGGGTTTAACACTTCGGATGAGATACCATGGTACAAAACCATAGGTTCAAATACCAAGGACTAAATGCCATGGAAAAAAAACAATTTTTTCCCATATGTACGTGCTTTTCCTTGCATAAAAGTGCATGCATATGTATACATGGCTTTTGATCGGCGATACCACGTGTATACGCGATTTGGTTAAGAGGAACCTGTGTATATCTCTTTTTCTTTCATTCTGAGAGCCTGAACAATGATCTGTCATTTGAGTGAGTTGCCATCAAGGACAACCGTTGTGCCATAGTGCCAAACCTGTGTCATAATGCCAAACATATCAGAGAGGCAAAAGGAGATTGTTTGCAGATGAAAGGTAAGTGTTTCCTCCATAGAATGTGGAAGGGACCTTGCCTTCTTCATCAACTCATAAGCAAATGCTATCTCCAGAAGATGTGGAAGGGGCTTTTCCTTCTTCATCAACACAGCAGATACAGGTGCAGCAACTACACAACGGGAAAGAAAAGATGCCGGAGGAAAGTTTTGATGATGAGGAGAGAGAAAGAGACTTTGATTTGACAGAGCATGATGAGTCAGAGCAGCATTATATTCATCATGGCATGGAGACAATTGACTTGGAGGCTCAGGATGAAGAAACAATAAAGGACATCATCATACAGGAAATGGAGGCTCAAGTCCAAGCATTGATGGATAATTTAGAGAAAGCCAAGTATGTCATCACATATTTGGAACAAGAGAACAAGCAGTTGAGTGATAAGCAGGTCCTCATGGAGCTGGAACTTCTCAAGGTAAAATGACAAGGTGACAAGGAGGCACTGGTCACTTTGATTCCTATTCAAAAGGAAATTGAGGATGATAGAGAGATTTTTCTTGAGAGAGTCAATTTTCACCTAGAGAAGTTGTTGCAAAAGGCCAATAGGGACAACCAGATAATCAGGCACATGGCCTACCATTACAGGACCCAAAACAAAATTTGCAACATGATTGTCAAAAAGATGAAATCTAGGCTAAGGCGAGATCTAAAGGGAAAAAAAGAGGAGGATAGGCTTATGTTGTTTTCTGAAACTTCCTTGGCTCATCAATATGCTTGATGATGGTGCTGCTCACCAATTTTGGTCAGGTTTGGAGAAGATTTTGTTTTTTGCAAATTTTGGGAATTGCACACACTTCTCCTAGGGGAACCCAGTGGACAAATGGCTTGCATTTTTGTAGATAGATGAATACATGAACCCTATGGATTTTCTAAGTTTTTGGGGCAGAACTAGTCCACCAAAAAGTCAAAAAGCACCCTAAAAATGACCTTTCTGCCACTTTTTGGAGACACAAAAGCAGTCTTGGGAGAATCAACTTTTGAGGGGTCAAATGAGCTTCAAATGAAGAAATTATAGGTGTTTTGGAAAGTAGACTTGAAGGAATTTCTAATGGCCTATCATGAGATCAATTTGGATTCTAGGAAGGCTTCCATAAAGGACCTGAAATTGGTATTGTGCGTTGGGCCAGTGGCGCTACACGTAGGGCAAATTTTGCACAGGATGGCTATTTTTCTATATTTTGACTGTGTTCATGGATTTTCTCTCATGGAGGATGTTTTACTGGTGTAAATGATGACTTGGCTTGTAAA
Organism: Pinus tabuliformis; assembly: GCA_031772625.1. Taxonomy (NCBI): domain Eukaryota; kingdom Viridiplantae; phylum Streptophyta; class Pinopsida; order Pinales; family Pinaceae; genus Pinus; species Pinus tabuliformis. The sequence continues at coordinate 440,289,183 of CM062814.1, read as the reverse complement.
TATGATTCATAATTAGTAGTAGAGGGTAGGTTCATTAGATTAAAAGTCAATTTGAGCTTAAGTGAATGAGTTTTTTCACTTTTAGAGGCAAGTTGTTAAGATGCCTATATTCCAATTTCTTGTTCAGATTTGGTTAGGTTAGCCCCTCATATTAGGTATTCGACCCCTGAGGATGGGAGTACGTTGAAACAATGGCCATATGTTCTTATTCTTTCTCATTGTAAAGGGTTGGACTCAACTCGATGCTTATGCCTTGATTGTACATCATTTTGTAGTAGCTTAGCAGGAGATTAATAAAAATTGCAGCTATTTCTTTGGGATTCATCTGGTATGGAGTTTAGTTCAGTTTCTTCTCTTGTGCTCATATGTTAATATGTTTTGTGTACTTCTTTAATCATTTCATAGCTTCTAAGTAAATTTTTTCAAGTTGATAGGCAGAATCCATAACATCACTGCTCTTCTTTGGGGAAATATTCACCATTATTATGTTTTCTACAGTTTAGGAAGGATCCATGGTAATCACATGCTCTTCCTAGCTTCTCACCAGTCTTAAAACACCTCACCCATCAAGACCTAGAGTGAAAAACCTCATGCCTACCTTGCCCCATAAAACACCCTGCATTTTTTACCTAATTCCCTAGCCCTAACTGTCCAGCTCCTCCTGATCCAGCAAACCCCTTCAAAATCCAATCAAACCTTGTAATACTATACCTAGCCTAATATCCTTTTTCTAATCTAGTCTCTTGGTTGATATCCTTACAGAGAGGGCCCTCTCCTGGCCTAGTAGGGCTAGCTACTTGGCTAAGTGTGGTCTATGGTTACCCTAGCATTGCCTTCCTTCAGCCTGAGGTTCAATCCAGGTGATACCACCTTCCATTGAACTTTGCTAGGTTTCTTTGTCTCTAATTGTTTTTTCTCCTTAGTAGTATTTGAAGCAAATGTCATGGAGTTAAGCATTGGCTCCAGGATTCCATCTTGGTGAGAATTTTTTATAGAACTAAATTTAGGAGATCTAGTAGACCTAGAGTCAAAGTAGGTAGATTTTGTAGCTATAATGTTGACAAGGTTGCTTGTTGGAGGACTGACAGAGTGAGCATGTTTATTTGTAGTGGGAAGAATGGATTTTTTAGTGTGAAAATTAGGATTAGGTTTCTTAGAGGGTGATTGGTAGATGAGTGACAACAACTAGACACATGATCAAAAAGCTCAAATTCATTTCCCTAACCTTTATTATCAACCTCAGGCACATTTGGGAGAGGATTTCAACCATCATTGATATTTGCAGCATTGTTATTAGGTTCAGGTGCAAGGATTTATTATATGCTTAGATGTCGTATCAGATATGGAGTTACACTATTTTGATACATAGTAGGAATGAAGGAAACATTAGGAGACCATAGATTGAGCTGACTTGGGGTGGCTAGCTAGTGGAATTCATCTGAATCTACATTAAAATGGATATAAAAATGAACCCTTTTATTTCTTTCTGAATCCACCAAGCAAGTAGGCCTATTCCTTCTTCCCTAACCTCTGCCCTATCCATGAGAACCTAATTTCATATATGTAAATACCCGGAATTAATAGTCATTCATCCAAAATATGTGAAGTTAAGTCATTAACTCCTTTCTCTTCAAAATTACTACATCTGAAATTATTTAATCAAAGACTAGTTTATTCTCTTGCAGTTGGGAGAAGGCCGAAGAGAAAGGGGATTGAATTAGGTAATGAATGAGGTGGGAAATGTAACGAAAAAGTTCAAATAGTGGAATCGATGAAACCATTTACTTGAAGGAACCAAAACCCTTTTATTTATTTTTCCCAATTATCATTGGATCTTTAGTTTATATTTTTTTACTGGCCACATCGAGGACTACTATAAACGAAGCTCTATATTTCGAATGTCTTCTAATGCTTATTTTTATAAAATTCAATTTATGAAATAATGTCAAAATTATTTGGAACGGGCATCATACTTTTTATTATTTCACTAGGGTTTTGAGTCATTACAAATATGGAAAAAGGAAATTGGAGTTTTCAAAGGATCAAACAATGAGATAAAGGATACAAAGTTGTGTATTAGAGAGGCATATAAAACATTTCTTCCATGATGGTTGAATAAATAAAGCCATGAATGTAAAGGATTTGAAATTTACAACCCTTTAATTATATTTAGTCTTAGAACATTGATAACACAAGGAAACATAGTGTGACTACAAAGGGTTAATTGGTATAATGCCAAGTTGAAATGAAAATTTATGAAATGCAGACAAATTGAAGCAAGGTTTTGTACCTTTTAAATTTAATTCAAAGCATGAATTTTCCAGTGGTAGGGATAAGCACATTTCCAGACCGAGTGAAATGAAAATGAACTTTAGTTGGATGAAGGATTAACCCTTTGACTGCTTCATTCATTCGCAGTATGGAGATAAGGAGTAGCCTTCAATTAAATTTTTGGGCCTCTAAAATTTGAACAATAACTTTGATTAAAAACCCCATTTGTAGAGTAACTTCAAATTCCACTTTCTTGAAGGCTATGAAATTAGCCTTCAGTGACCACATTAGGAAGATCATTTATATCTATCTCGATTATATGAAAGTATACTCGTAAGTGTTGTAAATATGATTTCCAACATCTAATATGAGTTTTTGTTATCCATAGAAGATTTGGTATATCACTTGATCCAAAGAAATCTTTATTTCTAGTCACTTCTAGTAATATTGTAGGAGATATTATGTCTGAAGTACAAGTCAACATCTATCTAGAAGGGGTCAAGGCAATCAAGAATCTCCTACCCTACAATTTGAAAAGGAAAATCCAATATTTCCTTGGAAAGGTAAATTCCATTTACATGTCTATTAATGATTTTTTAAAAATTACTAAACCTATTCATAATTTATTAAAGAAATATTTGTTTTTCACGTGGGATGATACTACACAAAGAGATTTTCCTTCGATAAAAGAAGTTATTTTTTTCCTGAAAGGAAAAATTGTGCTTTTCATTAAGAAAATAAAGAAAATTACATGTTGTATGGGTTGCATATCAACCCAAAATGTGGTTGTTGTGTGATCAACAATCAACAATCAACAATCATCTAATAGTGCGTAATAAGGGTTGTGATACATAGACATATATATACATGAAAACAAATCTAGTATATGTGATGTGTCCATCTACTGAGAAAAGTGTAAAATTATCATATACATATGATATCATCTCTAATAGTGCAAAAATAAAAAATATATCAAAAATTCCCTTGATGTTCTACTCTATCGATAAAATAAGCTATTACCTTTGCACCATCGTTGACAAAGCAAGATTTCACTAAAGAATTTTCTATCTACACTAATGCTACAGAGGAATCCAATTAAGGTATTCTCATGCAAAAGAATGATCAAGTAATTGAATAGATGATCTCTTTCATGATTCAAAGCCTTTTCTATGATGAATTGAAATATTATTTTATCGAAAAACTTGCTTTTTCTCTTGTTAAATGAGAAATTTTGGATTTATATCATAGGAAAGCATATGGAGGTAAGAGACTTGTTACCTGCCATTGATTTTTTGCTTTCATAGACTTATCTTTCAAGGTAACTTGCTCATTGGCTTGGAAATTTTTAAAATCATGACCTATCAATCATTACCACAAAAAATAAAGGGACATGATCCAATGCTTCACCTAGCTCAATATCTTGAACCATGTGAACTCAAGAATGACGATGAATCCTTATATGCCTTGTTTCTAATTAATGAACAACAAATCGATAGTGTGTATCACCTCTAGTACAAGGATTTGATCTATTACTTGCAAAATAAATAAAAAAACTTTATCATCCAGGTAAAACTCCACCAAGAATGTGTTTGGAATCTTCCAAATATTTAATCCTTAATAATGTGATTTTTTAAAGATATTTTAATGGATTTCTATTACATTGTATCGGCGGTGAATTTTTTGTTAAAATTCTAGTACTGTCTCATGGTTCCACTCATAGAGGAATTCATATATTTGGTCATTTTGGATCCAAATCCACCATGCATAAAATATTGAGATATGGTTTTTATTGGCTAAAAATATTTTTAGATTCATATAAATATGTGTAGAGTTACAAAGAATGTCAACAAGTTGCTAGTAATGAAAATTTTCATGCCATTCCTTTAAAACCTATTACTGATTATTTCCCATCCTTAAAATGGGTCTTTACTTCATCAGATCAGTTAATGCACTCTCATTTCCAGGGCACACCTTTATTCTCAATTCCACTAATTACTTCACAGAGTGGGTAGAGGTTATCCCATTAAAGAATGCCTAAGATGAGAAAGTCATTCAATATATCAAATGAAATTTTTTGCTATGTTTTGGTATTCCTCTTGAATTGATTACAAATAGTGGTTCAACATTCACTTTTGCATGATTTACTGAATTTTTTGACAAATACGAGATTATACATGTTCCACATCCTCCATCTATTACAATCAAGGTAATGGGTAGGAAGAATCTACGAAAAAGAATAAAATTTGAATCTTAAAGAAAATGATAAATGAAAAACCTCATAATTAGAATAATTTATTGACATATGCCTTATGGGTTGATGCACAATCATGAAATCCAATACTAATGCTTCTCATTTGTAGCTTTTAAATGGGAAAGATGAAACTATTGATGTTGAACCTTTGTTGACTTCTTTATGCATTTACATGCAACCTGAAGAGCTTAAGTCTACTGACATCCCTTAAAGATTCTTAGCTCTATTATCCATGGAAGAACAAGGAAATCATTCTCTTACATAATATTAAATGTAGGATGAAAACGATGATGAAATATTTTGACAAGAAATATAAATATGTTAATTTATTATCAATCCAAAAGTGATGTTATGGGACTTTGCACATGCAGAAAAAGGAAAACATCATAAATTCTAAAAGTTATATATTGGACCCTTTAAAATTCTTAAAATCATCAATCCTAATTCCTATATTCTAAAATATGAAAATGATCGTATTACATCCTATATTATGAATGGATCTCATAATAATCCATACGTGGTGATAGCACCAAAATAAATCGTGAAGGTCACTCACCTTTGATTGTAAATATTTCTTTTTTCAACTATTGTTTGGATTACTTTTTAAATTCATCTTATATTGCATTGGCTTTACAAATTTTTTTATTTTTTTGTAGTTCGTTCTCACTTTTACCTTGAACCCTCTAACTAAATTTAGTCCTTTTTCTACTATTCTGTTATTTCCTTTATATTATGTTTTCAAGATATTTACTTGTTGATATATTTGATTCTAGATAAGGTTGATATAAATTATTTTGAGTATAATTGGAAAGTATTTTTAATAAGACATCAAAACTCCTTCCTAATACAATATGTTTTAAAGATTTATTTCTTTGAGAAGATTGATATATTCACATCTTTAACCTCTTAGCATCAAAATCTCTAATACATGGACAAGGAATCTTCCCTTTTGTTCAAGAGCTATATTGTGAAGATGTTATATCTAACATTATTATTACCTATGACAATATTCCTTAGGTATTGTCTTCCTCATCCCACCTCCGACATCTCTTGTTTACTATCCCTCAATGACAAACCACATCCTACTCATTACCAATCAAAGTTATTAACTATATTACTAGAAATGTTTGAGTTATGGTTTCCAGTATGCAAACCGCTTTGTGAATTCACCAATGTTGACGCATGTCAACTATGAAATTTTCGTAGATCATTGTGATTATCTTAGTTCTTCCCTTAAAAAATAAATTAAATACAAATTTCAAAAAATGTATAATTAAAAAAATGAAACTTGTAGGTGGGACCCTACCTTAAGACAATCACATGAAAATTATCTGTAATATGAAATGGTACAACATTGATTGATACATCATATTTTTCTTCACTTTCATATTTTAAATATGTTTGAAACGAAGGAAAAGTTTCCTTCTGTGAGATCTCCAAGTAATCTGAGCATACATATATTGATAAATGACTAAATGTGCTAAGTTTCTTCAATCACTTAAACCTATAAGGGTTGAAGTCTTGCTTTTATACATTGAAATTATATAGTGACTAATGTGGAGTTTTGGGACTATCTTTGAAAACACTTCCAATATGAAGTCAAATTCATTTTATTACTTTATTTCTTATGGAAGATACATGGTATATTTTAATGTTGTTGGAGGTCTCCAAATGGCTCCAAAACACCATGTGTGTGTGTGTGTGTGTGTTTGTGGTTGCAAGTTGTAATTCTCATGCATAATAAAGGATTGATTTTTTTTCTTTCATGTTACCTACATGATTCATTTTATAACATATGGTTTGAGGTGGTAATGTATTGCACATTTAAACAATGAACTTTTCAGAGATCATTTATATGTGGCTTTATATATTTCTTGATTTGGGAAAGCATATGATGAATCATTCGATTTGAAGTCAATACTTCATGATCATATGATTTTGGTTTTCACGTGGCACTGCTTGGTATTATAATCCAAAGGTCTGCTTCCGAATGGTTGTCATATTTTTCAAAAATGTTGGCTTACATGGAATCTAAGTTTTATAATTTATGGCCTTTATAATTACCAATCCTTCCCATAATCTACATTCTATATTAGTTTGAAATGTTATATCTTGTATTTTTCCTCCATCATCGATGTCATATGTCAACTCATTTAGTTAATTATAATCCCTCATAAGAAATTGAAGCCAATGAACCTCCTCAACATCCCAAACATTCCTACATGGTGCATATGTGTTTGAAATTACCAAAGGCCACTGATATCATTCATCATATGTGAAATTCATACTCCAGTCAACCTTGGAAATCCTTGTTTGCACTTTTACTCCAACATTTACTCTCCACTAATCCTTGTATTCCATCCACCCCACACCATCTTTTCTTCTTTCTCTAAATTTTTGGGAGCATAAAACATGTTTGTTTACCTTATACTTAGTTGTTCATCCTCCAAACTACTTGTAACTATTGATCAGAGCTAAGGAAAGAAAAGGGAATTCTTGAAAACCAAGATAAATTCTCCTTGCCATGCATAAACACCATTTATGCCTAAAACAAATAAACTTATTTAAGTATCTAATGGGTTGAGATTGCATTGAGATTTTAATTTCATGTACCTATTTTTCCTTTTGTTTTTTCACTAATTGGTTGATGTTGTCTCAAAACTCCTCTAAAATCATTCCTTTGAAAATGAAATACCCTCTCTATTTGTTTGAAAACATTTTGAAGGTAATGAAATTTGTGTCTTTATTTTTCATGCTTGTATGGGTTAATTTTTATTAGGTATATATTGTTATATACTTTAGATAATTTAATTTCATATTTACATATTGAATTAACCCCACATCAGCATAACATTATTCATCAACATATGCAACTATATAGAGATAAAAATAATATCATCAATGCAGTGAAACATAAAGGAATAATAAAAGAAAATAATTCACACATGGATACACCATGATTGGTCTAAGACTAGGGAAAAACCCCACAAGGGGGAAAATCCTTTCAAAACCTTCTTCATATTAGATAATCATTGAATGTTTTAGCAAATAGAGAGTACAATAATCTAATTTTGTATCCAAAAGACTATCCAACAAAAATGAACCAAACAATATGTCAAATATGAACCCAAGAATGAAGTTTATTAATACAATGATTCAAAAACATATGGTTAACTATCATCATATATGATTAGCTGTCATAATATGTGGTCAACTACAAAAATAAAACCCTCGTTTCCAGCTACACAGAGAGATTGTATGTGCATGCAGTTGAAACCCTCCAACCACAGAGATATGCTTGCATGTTTGTGGTTTCAACCTAAAGATTCCCTGTGGAAAATATATGGCTACAATTCAAAACCAAAGATCACATGTGTGAGCTTTAGACCCTTCAATTTCATACCTCTACGAACCAATATCTGCAATCCACTTCAAACCTATGTGAGCCAAATCAAAGAAGAGAGAAGAAGAATATGCTTGATGATAATATACAAATGAGGGTCACTTGATTTATATTTATAGGATTCCAAGGGTGCCAAGATTATTCTTAGGGGATGATCTATCCTTTTGTGCACATGTAGGTTTCCAAATTAAAATTATACTTTTCCTTAACCAAATTAAATTCTTCCAATGGCTAGGAGGGGATTTTCTTAATAAGGAAGGCTTTCCAAAGGAGGGAATTTTTCCCTAAGTTGCCAAATCAACACTCCCTCATAGCTAGGGAGATATTATCGAATGAAAGTTATGTCCCATCACAAGTACCTGATCAATAAATTTCATCATTTCTCATATTTTCTCATTTGGATTCATCTTTGCTCATATCTTCTTATTTATTCTCATATCTCTATTAATCTCTGCTCATCTACGCTCATCTCTACTCATATATTCAACACTCTCGAATTTGAAAGAAGAAGAATTTGACATTAGAGGGGAGTCTAGGCTAGAACCCTTTATTCCTCAGGGATCCATTGCAACCACCAGAAATCATATTCCAGCGGCGATCCCAATGCTACTACCTATGGAACATTAGAGAGATTAACCTCACGGAACCCTGCTCAACCTGTAACCACATCGAGGAGCCGATCTCAACCCGAAATCCAATGATAATGGGGAAGATCCTATGGGACACTCTCACCTCATGTCTATGATAGTGGGGAAGGTACTATGGGACACTCTTACCTCAAGTCATCTCATAAGGGAGCATATCTCTTCCATATTATGTCAAGGAATAAGTGAGATACCACTTACTAAGAAATGATCACAACCATCCCATTGTGAAACCAATGGGAAAGGTACCACTTGATATATAGGTAAGTATCACAACCATATTATTGTGTGTTTATCTTCCTAGCAATGACCCTTTATAGTAATGTGCTAGAAAACTTGCATCTCTAGCTTGAGTGGGATGCCACTTACCCTAAGTGGTAAGGATCATACCTAACTCAAACAACCAACACGCATTAGCTAGATGGGTGGGAAATACAAATGCAGAATGGGGTATACTATGCTATACCAAGATAGGGGAGCGGATATCTTCCACCCTATGGGTGACAGGTAAGGGTGATACCCTATTCTCCAGATATCCCTCAAACCCAAGAGCCCTATATCTAAATTCCTCACCTTGGGAAATAGGACAGGGGGAAGATTTGGCTTAGTTTCCTCGAGTAGTCCTACTCTATGTAGATAAAAAACATATCAATGTGCTCATATCTAATACTTGGTTAAACAACTCACTAAAGAGTGAAATCATATTTCCTCATACATTACCAAGAGAAACATTCCTCTATTTTCCTTATTCAGGTTGGACATCAAATCAAATATTATGATAGAACAAATACATGCCATAAAATTATACTTATTCATCATTTATCCCTCTCAAAAAGGTAGCAAACACAAGCCTAAGATTGTATCATAAAACAACTCTATATCAACACATGAATATATCTTAGTTCGAAGAATATATGAGATTTTCTGCCAATTGGATCCCACTTTTTATTATCACAATGTATCACTATCATAGCCATAACTTGGTAAAATAACTCTCCAAGTAGCTTCCTAAACCAAATTTCCCCACAACTAGTTGTGCTAGCAACAATTTATTCAACCTCAGTCATGCTTAAAGCTACGGTCTTCTATTTCCTTCTCAAGATAAAACAACGCCCAGATGTGCTCTTCCTATCAATAATTCTTTCCAGCCTACTCAACATTAATGCATCCACGCATTCATACATATCTATAAGTATATATAAAACTAAGGTTGATCATCCCATGCAAATGTGCTTGTCTGCAACACGATGTGTATGAAGCAGCTCAATCATGAATTGACTCAAGTTGTTCTCTATAAGACATATATGTAGATGGGTCTTCACAAGGAACATCAATGCCTCAACCAACTATCAATTGCCAAGTCAGGTTCAACAATATCTCTTCATAACTTCCTGAAATTCAATTCTATCTAGGTGTCCAAGGACTTTCATTTCCATTTTTCAAAATATATCCAATAGCTTCATGATACATTTTATTTCCAAACTTCAGAAAATAATTCATCATGCCAAGATTCTTCATTTTGAACTTCAAAGGACAAATCTCTCTTATTTTGATCATTAGAGGCTCACTACCTATCAAGAATAGATCGTCAACATATAAAACCAAAATCAAAGGCATGCCTTGGACCATTTTTAAGTAGAGGTTTGGATTGAAACATATTTTAGGCTTCATGAGGTAACTATCAATGCATGCATACTAGGCTCAGGAAGTTTTCTTCAAACCATACAATACTTTCTGCAAACATAATACTGAACAAATGAATATACTCAATCTCAAATAATTCAATATTGTGTAATCAAATCAACTAAGTATGTTTATCAACCCTTAAATGACAAAGCCAAACTAATATCAAAGCCCCAAAAGTTTATGCTAATATCATTAACAAACTCTTCGAACAAGGTGTCAAGAAGAGCTCACACACAAATACCAAGTTTAACCTTATCTACTTTTCCTATTAATAATTTTCATCAAGTAATATCAAATTTCATCACACCATTCACATAATCATGATATGAATTATTTTATTGTCATTATACATGAAGGATAAGTCATATAAGTTTCATCAATTAATTGTGATAATTATGCAATAAAATTCACTTCATATTGAATCACAATTGTTTACACTTAAATCAATATGCCATTACCAATGATGGAAATAAAGAATCAATATTGCATAATGAATTTAATCATTGGGAATCACTATGCCTATATCAAGGAAAATCACCATTTTCAAGACAAGCAACATACTGATATGCATATTCCAGAACCCTGTAAACACAACATTAGTCAAGATATTCACATTCTCTATATCAAGTCAAACATTATGTAGAACTTAAAAACTTCCCTTCTCATATTGACTATGTAAATATCTTGACTAATATATCCCAACTATGAAGATAATTTTATTTGCATGCAAGGGGAAAACACCTCTATCAGGGATTCACATAGCTTTTCTTTCCCTACAGCTTCCTCTACTCAGTATACTTGTGTCATGCACTACAAGCCCTTGAGCCCGAGACCTCAAGCACAAAAGAACTTTGTAGTTTTTCCCGAGCTTTCTAAATTGGAGTCTATCACCCCTACATTTCTAAATTGCAAGTGTGTTTAGTTTTTAGAAAGCTACAAATGTCTTAACTTACAAATATTGTCTCCATGTGCTCTAACTCCAAATTTAAAAAAAAAAAAAAAAAAAATCTTGTTATATATTCTCTTATCCAAAGACTAAAATTGTGGCATCTTTCATGTTCTCATAAGGTGTTGGAGCTACGATTTTTCAGCCTTAATACTTTTTAGATATCGATATGTAGTACAAAAAAATTATATGAGTCACCTAGATTCTATATGTCCTTGAAGTAAGAGGTATACATCATGACCAAATCAAATAGGCTCCTTTAGTTTCTTCCAAAGATGATTGTTCCTATCTCTTGATTCCTTGGGGTTGTATTCACCTTAGCTCTGATACCATGCTAATTTTTCATTATTCTATGCTTAGTACAATCACTTAACCCAATATTTTCTTCAATTACCAATCAAATTTAATATTCCAATGATAAATAGAAAGTGTATATAGAAAAATAAATTAAATGTAGAATAGAATAAAATAAAGAGCAATAACAAGAGATAAAAGATTTGGTCAAAGATCGGGGAAACCCCACAAAGGGGAAACCCTTTCAAATTATTCTTCTATTAGATTGCATCAAATGTTTAGTAGAAATATTACAATTTTCCATTTCATAAATCAAGGGTCAAAGTCAAACCTTTCACTACCCAACAAAACCAACCAATCAATATCCAAAATATGAGCACAATAGTCAAATCTATAGTTTTTGTCAAAGTCAAAGTTCCAAATGGTCAATGGTCAACATACCTATAAAATAGCTCGGTTAACTTCCAAAAATTGCAGCCTTGAATGTTGGTCAAAGTTCCATCAAAATATTCACAAAACAATCCTCCAAACTTGGTTAAAGCCAAAGTCAAAGTATACTAAAGCCCTAGTTGTAGATCTAAAGACAACTAGGGTTAGAATTGCCATAAAATTTTGTCCTCCTTGCCAAAGAATTCAACCTCCAAAAAAATTACAAAAACTCAATTCAAACTAATTCAAACCACTCCCAAACACCAAAAATTCAATGGTGGTCAAAGGATGGTAAAAGGTGAAATTTGTCCCAATCAAAGAGATGTTGTCTCCTCTTCACACGTGTGGAAAAGAACATGCAATTTCAGAAGTAGTCAAATGTCCAAAGAGAAGAAGAAGATGCGTGTGATGATGTCCAAATGAGGTTGCATTGAATTGTATTTATATGTATTTTTGGAGGTGGGAATTTCTTGTCCACAGTGACTTGTACTTTTGTTTTCTAGTGGGTTTTACTTTAATAATTAAAATTTTCATTGACCAAATTAAATTTTTCTAAGGGCTAAAAGGAAATTTGTCCCCGAGCTGCCAAATTAACATGTATCAGATCATCTAAAGGTATTTGAAGGATGTATCATCTTTTGTTTTCTTTCCAAAACTTCTGTATATGGTTTATTTACATTGTAGATGTTTAGAATCGAATTTGGTCAATGATTCTTTGCAAGAATATGCCTTTTATTTTTTTGTACTCACTGACATTTGATTAATAAATCAACCTTGCTTTTTCTCTATATTCACTATGTATACTTCCTTCAAAATCTCATATTTTATTAGTAGCTTATTCTCATTAATTTATAATCTAATGTAGATCAGAATCTAAAGATTTTTTAGGCCAAAAGCCTCAAGACATTTATTAGTTTGTTGCTCCTTATATCTAATTTATGTTTCAATTTCACCGATTTGTTTCCATGTATAGATTTTTACTTTATATTTTTTTCGTAAAGTTTGGAAATATTTTGTAAATATTAAAGTTCAATTTCAATTTTTGTCCAAATTCCATGTAAATAGTCTTCTTTGATCATAAAAAACTTGTAAATCCCTTTTAAGGCCAATCACAACAATAGGGAATAATTTTTTGGTAGACAAGTCCCATCATCTCACTTGCCCTACTGAGATCTGAGGGTTTGGTTGAGAGATGTATAGAAACTTCTCCTTCATCAACACAGTCTACAAGAACTTTGAAATCACTTTAGATAAATTGAGTTATGATACATACTAGTTATTTCAAACATTAAATCACGAACTTATAGCTTCATTGGTCTTTGTGTAGGTCTTCATTCCCATGTCCAACTTGTTACAGTAGTGTGCTTGCATGGAAACAAATTTATTCAAGACTACAAATTTTCCATCAATGCATCAATCTTTATTTTAGACAATATTAGTTCGAGTAGCCATATCAAATATTTAAGAGGAATTGGTCATGATATCTATGAAACCTTTCAACCCAAAACATGAGTCAATGTACACATGGCATCTTTTTTGGCTTATTTTCTGGTAGATATCCTTTTCAAACTTCTTTTGGTTGCTTCTTCCAAAGAGACGCCAGATTGGATCCTTACGAAATTAATGAACCCAACTTCTAGAAATGACTTCTAGTTTTCAAAAAATATCGTAAAAATTATTCTTGCATATATATTTCACTTTGTTGGCTTGAACTATTCTAAAACCTCTCCTTGATTTCTCATTCTTTTTGTCTAGGGATATTTTTTCGAGGAAGCAAGCTCTAAGTACTGGATGGACATATATTTTGAGTCCTTCATTCACCCATATTCTACATTTAAGAAATTCACACTTATAAAATCATGTATGAGGATTTTCTCAACCTATTGTAAAAGTGTTAAAGTCTTTCTCGGATCTCTAAACACCCTATTGTAATGTACCAAGGCTTTTCGATCTCCTGCAATCTTCTTACAAGATTCTTTAATCTTTGTTGTAGAGTATGAACCTTATTTGGTCTATTGAAAATGGACTAACATAACCTAAGACTTCGATCAAGTATGCTTCAACCTTCTTCATATTCTTGACCAAAGGCACAGACAGGTCTTTGAAACAAATATGTTGGTCTTCTTGCAAACTGTGATATCGATCTAGGGCTTCTTTTTCTCAATGTAACAGACTCTTGGTCTAATTGAAGGATGATGTTTGCATAATATAATGTAGGTTTTCTATAAACTAGAATGGCATATTTTGACTTTATTTTGGAACACAGTTCTTGAACTAGCGCTTCTAAAGATGGCAATAAAATCAAGCCCTGAAGAATAAAAAAATGTAAAGTATCAAACGGGAATTGTACCGAGTACCCATTTTTTTGAGGTAGTAAAAAACATTCGAATTTTGAAAAGTGTTGATTCAGAATACACCTTTTATTTTTTGGAGTGTAATTTTGACCCTTTAAATTTTCTTTTTTTATCAAGTATGAACATTTTTTTTAAATGTTAGTGATTTTTATGCTGATTCTGAAAAGTGTTGATGTGATACCAACCCCTTTTTTTAGAGGGCTTCATTTTTACACTTTAAAATTTCTAATGTGTTAAGTGTGGATCTTTTTTTTAAATTTTGGTGATTTTCATGTGGATTTTGAAAAGCATCAACATTTTTTCAAGGCATATTTTTGACACTTTAATTTTTTTTTTATGTCCAAAGTATGCACAAATTATTTTCAAAAGTTGATTATTTAACCATTTTTCAAGTTGTCTTATTCCTCTTCTTCCTTTTCATCCTAAAATGTTTGTTTCTAAGGGTTCTACAAACATGTGTCTTTTATTTTTATTTGCAATGTCCTTTTATACTAAAAATTTTAATTTTATTTTTTTTGCAAAGCTTAGAAAAATAATAACATTAATATTTTGACGTTGTGAATTTTAATATATTTATATATCGTTATTTAATACTTCAACATACATAAAATATTTTTCACAAAAAATTAATAATTTAAACACTCGACAAAAATTACACATTTTCCATATAGCTATAATTAAAGAAATATGTATTTTAGTAACTTTCCACTAAAAATAACATGTTAAATAAAAATAAAAATATGAAAAAATGGATTAAAAAGTTGGAAAATATTTTATACCAAAGATGATGACAATTGAAGTGTTTTTCCAAAAGAAAATGATTCAGATAAAATATTAAGTAAAAATAACAAAAAAAATGTTAAAAGAAAAAAATTAAATAAATAAATTAAAAAAAAAATCCTTAAAAGTAAAAATTAAAAAAATAAAAAATAAAAGAAAAAACGTAATTATATTAAAAATAAAACATTGAAAAAAATAAACATAAAACAATTTTAAAAAAGCATTAAAAAATATTGAAGAAAAAATATTTAAAAAACAGTTAAAATTAATTAAAATTATATATATATCTATATATATATATATATATATATATATATATATATATATATATATAAAGATATTAAATTAAAAAGAAAAACACCCCTACCTAGACTAGTGCCCCATGATGCAATAGAGTCTCTCAAGCCTGGAAAAGGGTAAAATAACGCAGGATAGAACTCTATTGACTGCACCGGAGGCAAGCCGAAGCTACTGTCATGGCCGCTGCAGTTACAAACCCTTTCGTCATTCCAAATGGGGGCAAAGTGATTTCCGTGGAGAGTGTGCAGGAGTTTGTCAAGATCGATGTCCACCAAGATGCTGCTGAAGCTCTTCTCCCGCGTTACATCAGACCCCAGGAAGAGAGGCCCACGGTCTCATTACTCGCTTCTGCCGAATTCTCAGTCCCTGTTATTGATATCAAGAAGCTGATCGGCTTGCAGGCACAAGATGATCAAAGAAAACAAGAAATGGACAGGTTTTCTGAGGCCTGCCAAGAATGGGGTTTCTTATAGGGGACTGAGTTTTTGGGGAACCTCCGGAGCTCTGCAACGATGGTGCCTTACTCCCCCCTGTTCGCAGAGAACCTCCCCAAGACCCTCGACTGTTTGATAGAGAATTTACGCTGGCCGGTAGATGATCCCCATTTGCTGAACATTAATCCATGCCCGGCAGAGGTACGTCCACAAAATTCATTTCCACATTTTGGGTATTTTCTACCACATTCTAACCAGCAGAACCCTGGGTTTTTCGGCCGGATCAATATCCTCCGGAACCCTCTGCCTGGGCGTGAAACTCGAAAGAACCCACAGATGCGGTGCCGAGAGGCGGCTGCTAGGTTTTTCTGCCCGCCTAGAACAAAACCGATAATACGGACGAAATGGTCTGAGAGTGGGCCTGGCACAGGAGCTTCCTCACTCAAGCCGGAGTGCGAATGGAAAAGAGATGGGGAACGTGCGGCATCCTGGTTATCAACTGGACAGAGGAAGCCCAACATAAAAGTAAGGGGGCTGACCACTGAGGACCCCTTAAATCTGGGAGCAGTGACAGAGTACTCCAAAAATCACTTGTATAAACCAGATCTGGAGACCCCATGGGGCGGACAAAATAAAAATAACAGGGGAGCGATGGTTTCTTTACAGAAAACAACCAAACCACCGAAGCTTTGCCACAAAGTGGCTGAAACATTCTGCCAGGGTAAAGATTGGATCCAAATCTTCATCAAACTAACAGGGGGCAGCCACCGTTGCATGCGACTTAGCATGAGTTTAAACATACAAGAGCTAAAAAATGAAATACAAAACCAACTTGGAATACCCACAAAATACCAGAACCTGATTTGTGCAGTTCGTAGCCTACAGGACCATCTTACTCTACAGGAATATGGGATCTGTCAGGATACAACCATTTTTCTTAACCTAAGACTACACGGAGGTTGCAACGGATCCGGCCAAAGACTCCAGGCTCCTTTCGTGATGCAGTCAAGGGGAAAGAAAAAATGCAGAACAAACCAAAGTCACCACCAGAGCAACCAGGTCCATATATAGTAGAACAAAAACTGGAATCCCCAACGCTCCAAGTTACTATACCAGAGGTAACTGCACTACACTCTGACCTCTCTAAACATGCTGTCATATGTAGATTTAATGGTTACTGGCCAAAATCCGATGCTTTACATCAATGGATTTACTCCCGCTGGACACCAGAATGTGATATATACCTATGTTCAAAAGGTTTTTTCATTGTTAATTTCCACACAGAGGAAGAAAGGGATAGTATCATCAATGAGGGGCCTTGGTTTTGGGGTAATGCAGGCCTCTTTGTTACCCCTTGGTTCGCTGATTTTGACGCAAACACTATGAAAATCTCAACAACGCCTGTTTGGGTGAGGCTTCACAACCTCCCATTACACTTCTGGCATCATATAGTATTATCTGCCATTGGGAATTCCTTGGGGAAATTCCTAAAAATTGATGAAGACAGATATAGCAGAGGAATCTTCACTTTTGCCAGAATTTGCGTTGAAGTGGACCTGAGTCAGGGGCTGCCTGATCAAATTTCATTAAACTATAACAACACTCAGTGGACACAACCCCTAGACTATGAAAACACTGCATTCAGATGCCGCAGTTGCCGGCAAACAGGACACCTCCAATATTCTTGCCCACTGGCCAGAAAGAATCCAAAAGGAAACAAGAAACAGCAAAAAAAGCCCAATGGGTGGCAGCATACAGAACCGCTGGAAGAAGAGGACATTCAGCCAGAGCATACAGTGAACCAAGAGGAACCTGATATAAATATGGAACAGAATGGCACACAGGAAGAAAAAGCACCAGACCCTCAAATGGAGGACCATATTCAGCAGCAGCAAATTCCACAGCTGGAAGTTAGTGGCATCAAAAGAACTCATGGATCTGAAGGATCAGAATCCGACAAAGAACCTCCAGTGAACACACAAGAGTACCTGCAGGCCATCATTGTTCCCCCTTTGACTCTCAGGGTTGGCGTAGGGTGGAGAAGAAGAAGGGCAGAAAAGTATAGGCTTGATGTATTTTTATTTATTTTTTATTTTTATCATTGTATTTGTCCTATTCATGGACAACTATCTGCATATGCTCTAAGCATCTACAAAATGTAATTTATTTCATATATGAATATAAATTACGATTTTTCTACGGGAAAAAAAAAAAAGAATAGTGCCCCATGGGCCCTGGGCATACCATCTGATTCTCGGAATCAGATGACATGCTCAAGCCCGTGGGGCATGGCCTAGGTGGGGATGGCAGATATCCACTCAGTTGTCACCCCCACCGAGAGCTCGTGGGGTGCAGCCCTGGGTGCGGGTGGAAATTGTGCACTTAGCTACCATCCCCATCGAGGGTCATGCCCCACTAGCCCTCGGCATGGCATTTGATTTTGGGAATCATATGGCTAGTCAAGGTTGTGCAGCATGGGCCTTGAGCGGGGCAATCGAATTTCGGGAATCAGATTGCCCCACCGAGGGATCATGGGGTGCGAGTGAGGCTTTTACTTATTTATTTTTTATTTTTTTATTTATTTTAATTAATTAAAAAAAATAATGGTTTTTTAAATTATTTTTAATTTGTATTTTTTTTTAATGTTTTTCACATCTTGTTTATTTTAATTATTTAATTTTTTTTCTTAACCTATGTTTTTCTGAAATATTTTCTTGTTTTTTATTTTTTTTTTTATTATTTTTTTCTTTTGGTTTAAATTTGTTTAAATTTTGTTTTTTTTTGTGTTTTACACTTTTTATGCTATATATATATATATATATATATATATATATATATGTTTTCCTTTTTATTTTTTTATGTTTTAATATATATATTTATTTACATATTATTTTTTTTAAATTTTTGTGTTTGTTTTTTTTTTTTTTTTTTTGTGTTTTTGTCCTGGTTTTATTTTTCTCAATGTTTAAATTTTCATTTTTTTTTTTTTTGTCATGTTTTCTAATTTTTTTATGTTTTAATATATATTTTTATTTACTTCTTATTATTTTTTTAAGTTTTTTTTCTCAATGTTTAAATTTTTGTTTTATTTATTTTCTCATGTTTTTTTATTTTTTTATATTTAAATATATATATTTATTCGCTTGTTATTATTTTTTAAAAAGCATTTATTTTTTTTCTTAGTGTTTTTTCTCAAAGTTTAGATTTTTGTTTTATTTTTATAATTTTTTAATATACATTTTATTTACGTGTTACTAGTTTTTAAACTATGTGCTTTTTTTTCAATGTTTTAATATTTGTTTCATTTTTTATTTTTTATTTTAATTAATTAATTAGTTAATTTTTGTAGGTCCTTGTCAATCCTCGACAAGAAACCCAATCCCATTACGTGTCAATTTGAGAGTTTATTTTAAAGTTTTCGTTATAATGGATCAAGTTGCCCCCACAATGTCTCAATTTCATGGTTTATCTTTAAGCTTTCATTACAATGGGTTGAGTTTTCCTACATTGCGTGTCAATTTGATGGTTGACTTTTAAATTCTTAGACTAAGATTTTAAAATATGTATGCTTTTCTCATTTAAAAGATAAATTACTTTTGGTATAATGAATCTTTCATTTTCTTCATTTTTAAAGTTCTTTTAGTCATAAATGTTTTCCATGATGCTATGGTTTAAATATGTTGAAAACTTAATATTTTCTATAGTCATGATCTTTGGTTTTAATTCCATGGTTGTAAAATGGTCAAACCTTTAAAGTTTTTCTAGTCATAAACGTTTTCCATAATGTCATGGTTTAAATATGTTAAAAAATTAATATTTTATATAGTCATGATCTTTGGTGTTAATTCCATGGTTGTAAAATGGTCAAAATTTTAAAGTTTTTCTTAGTCATGATATTTTATCTTTAATATTATGGTTGAAAACAATTATAAGTATTTTATCTTTAACACCATGGATGACAATTGTTGGAATTTTAGGGATTTTCAGAAACTTGATATTTTATCTTTAATGTGATGCCTGAAAATGATTAGAATTTTAAGCTTTTCGAGAGTCATGATATTTTATCTTTAACACCATTGCTACGAAATGTTGAAAGGCAACCTAAAAAAAATGTTATTCCACCATCAATACTTTTTGTTTGCATGGTGTTTTTTGAACAAAAGAAATTGGTTTTTATTGGCTTTTACTATAATTTTTAAAAAATGTTGAAAATTTACTCAAAAAAATAAAATATTCCAACATCAAAACTTTTTATTTTGGGTTGCTTTTCATGTTTTTTGGGGGTGTTTCTTCTAGAGCTCTCAATTTGAGATTTTGAGTTTATAGTTCTCGTTTGATAGTTTACATTGCTATAATAAGAATGACTTCTTCTAAAATACTTCTCATACATTGTAACCCGACTTTGATACCATGTTTATTTTTGAACTGTCTTCTAAATTGGTAATTACTTCTTTAGATTTCTCTTAGACTGGTATATTTTTCCATTCATATATATATATATATATATATATATATATATATATATATATTACTTGTAAGATCTCAATAATAATAAAAAAATTCCAATAGGATCATAAAGAGAAATTCAAACAAGTATGCAAAACATTTACCCTAGGTAAACCCATATGGGGGAGAAAACCCAACAACATTTCCCTTGTAGAAATTATTTTGTTCCACAAGAGACAAACCTAGACATCCAGTCAAACCTATTCCACTACATCCTAGTCATGTCATGAGTATGCACAACAAACTCATTGTGATATGATTTGCTTAGGTTGAAATTTAGTCTCCTTCTACACATAGAAATGTAACCTCTTTCCTTCCCTTAGAAAATTTTGTCCTACATAATCTAAGCATTTACGTATTATACCATCTTATAAGTATGGTTTTGTACTATGCAAAATTTTTTATTTTGCACCATGCCACAAAAAAATATGTCTATATTATGCAACAAATTTGTCCTTGAATGAGCCTCAAATTCATCCTTCTTTGTTTTTCCTTAGGAATTCCAATTTTCTAGCTTTTGGAGGAGTCCAAATGGCACATATATATAGTGATTATGTTGTCTGAATGGGTGCCTCTTTGATTGGAACTGACTTGAGTAGGATAAGTGTCGAATTGGATTACTTGGAGCCAAAAATTATATTTTTCAAATTTCAAATTATCTTTCTTGTGAGAGGAAATGAAAAACATGCCTTACAATTTTTCATTCGACAATAGGATGAAGACATGATTTAAAAATATATTAGGATTTAAAATATTAAATATGAAGACCGACCATAGCTACAAAATTCAACAGATGAGACTTTTCATCTCCTTTTTATTAGGTGAACAATATTGTTAACACCTAATTGTTGGGATTGGGTGAATATGTGTAAGTAGTGTAAATAGAAAATAAGGAGATCTGGATTATGAAGAGACACTGGGAGATGAAGCCTAGAAGTCTCTCCCTCTATGTATATATCTATGATCAAGCTTAATGCAAGATCCAATTCATTTTGAGGTGTTACCTCCTGGACCAACATGGTATCAGAGCCAGCTCCATTTTTGGCTTCCCTCTCTGTCGTTGTAACTCCCTCTTTCCTATGTTTTTCCTATTTTGTAGAACTGATACCTCTACCATTGCTCCATTCTTTGCATTAAGTGCTCATCTACATCAGAATTTGTGTTTCTAGAGGCTGCTGAAGGATCGCGTTTATGCTGCCTGGAGGTGTTGTGGTGCGGTGAATGTATAATGATATGGTCATATTAATGAACGTTGTGGTATTACTCTATTGTGGTATTATATTATCTTGTATGTTATGGTATTGTATTATATCGTACATGATGGTATTAATTTGTTCAACGTTGTCCATACCACATTAAATTGTTGAATGCATACCTATACTACCCACCGTTACGTTTAATGCTCTAAATCTCCTAGTTGTAACACCGAGTTCTTATATAATGCTCCATATCACTGTAAATTTTAAACTGCAATACCACACCGCTCTCCATATCGTCTCATACTGCTCTCTCATACCTCATTATCTACCTTACATTGCATGGTATATACCTCACGACCTCATACCTTGTTTAATAATTGACTTTTTATATATAACATGAATGTTTTCATATAATCCCCCCCTTGGTATCCCCCCACTCCCGGTCAGCATAGTTCCTATTTTTTTAACACATGCGTTTTTAATATAACACAGGCCTAGCATGTTTTTAATACATGCATTTTAATATAACATGCGCCTGACATGTTTTTAATAGATGCATTTTTAATATAACGTTGAAAAGGGTCATAACACCACTAAATATACCTTCGACTCACATAACCTCCCCCCCGATATAACCCCCACCATACAAGTCGTCCCCTATATAAGCCCTCCCCTCATATAACCTTCCTCCCACATAAGTCGTGCCCCATATATACCTCTGCTATATATATCAGAATTGTAGTTTTTACCACTAGAAGTGCAATTTTTTTTATATATTGGTAGTAAAGTACATTTTTAAAATGCATTCATTCATATCTATTGTTGGAGTATTTGTCTCTGGAAAAGAGAAATATCCTAAATGGTCATAGAAGATAAAACACAATCTCATTTTCAATGAGTTTTGGAAAGGAGTTTGTATAGGAGAAGGAGATAATGAACCTACAAATCCCACCTCGGATAACAAGATTTCCATTTGGGAAAACAAGAATAGCAACACCCATGCCTTGATTGCAGCATCTGTAAATGAAGAGGTGAGTTGCCGTATTTCACCATTTTCAAATTCTTTTGAAGACCTACAGAAGTTGAAGGAACTCTATGACTCACACAACGAACTTGAAGTTATACAATTGATGATGAAATTATTCAGTCTTCAATTGACAAATGATGACCTTCTTACCTTAGCATCAGAAGTAAGGTCTATTATGCATGATATTAAAATGAGTGGTTTTCATAGGTTATGTTGAGGCACTATATCCCATTTATTCAAATTATCTTGTGTCATTTCAAGCAATTGGAAACATTAAGGAGATTACCTTTGACTCCCTTGAGAAGAAGTTTACTGAGAGTGAAAAGGATTTTGTGAAGAATACAGATCCTCAGTCTTCTGAAGAAGTTGTGTATCTTGCACATAAATAGAAGAATCATGCACAACATTCTTCTATAGGAAGAGGTGGTCGAAGAGCAAGAGGAAGAAGGAATTTTAAAGGCAGGGAGGAAGACAGTTCCATGGAGAAAATTTTGATCTTCATTGAATATGTTGTAATAGAGATGGACATGATGCATCCACATATAAGTTTCCTTGGGACAGAATTAAGAAGGAAAGAAATGAAGACAAAGGTAAAACCAATGACAAAGGGAAACGTAAAGCACCTGAATTCACTTACTATGTTGTGGCACATTGTAATATTGGAGTAACTGAAGTCTTGCTTTATGCTTCACTTGCTTCCTCGAAAAATAATTGTTTCTTGATTCAAGGGAAACTTGTCACATCAATTTTATAAGAGATTTATTTGAATAATTTACTAGAAATATTGATGGAGTAGTATACTTTGCAGACAAGTCAAAACTTAAGCCATGAGGGCTTGGCACAATTACGGTCAAACTGCCAGGTCTTCCAGACTTTCTTCTACATGATGTTTCATATCTTCTAGAGGTGAGGAGAAACTTGTTTCCTTTGGTCCACATTCACCAGTAAGGAAACTACATTCATATGTTTGATGACAATGTTGAGGTTATAAAATCATCAGATCACTCACTTGTCATGATAGGGATAGAAGAAGAAAGACTTTTGAAGATGGAAGGTACCTCTACTTGTGCACGAAACGTTTCATACAATTCTCATTATGGTGAAGGTAAATTTCCATCAAGTCTTTTATGGCATGCTAGATTTGGACACTTGAATTATGGCAACCTTTGTATGTTGAAGAAAGGTGGTGTTATTGGGCTACAATTCCTAGGAAACTTAAGCAGTGTGATTCTTGTCTCTTAGGAAAGCACAAAAAATAGTATTTTCATCATTTAGATTCCAGTGCACGTAGAAAAATTGAACTTATTCATTAAGACTTATGTGGCCCAATTCATGTTCCTTCTGAAAATGGAAATAAATATATGATGCCATTTATTGATGACTACACCATAATGTGTTTGGTTTACTTATTGAAGAACAAATCTGATGATTTTCAAACATTCAAGAACTTTCATGCATGGATTTAAAAGGATGCACAATCTCATATTGGATCTATTCACACTGATAATGGAAAAATATGCACCTCAAATGAATTTGAAAACTATCTTCACCTGCATGGGATCAAACATAAAACAATTGTGCCTTATAATCCCCAACAGAATGGAGTAGCCAAAAGAATAAAAAAGACAATATTAAATATGGTTCGTTCCATGATGTTTTTCAAGAATGTAAATTTTATGTTTTGCGTTGATTCAGTTCGATGTGTTGAGTATATAAATAAGACTCCTTATAAAATGTGGTACGGCAACATTCCTTTAGTAAAGCATCTCAGGGTCTTTGGTTCTAGATGTTATTCCTTCATACCTAAGGAACAAAGAAGCAAACTTGGTGCAAGGAGTCATAAGTGCATCCTCTTGGGGTATTCGAATACCTCGAAGTCATATTGTCTTTATGATGAAGTTAATAAGAATTTTGTAGTGTCTAGAGATGTGATATTTATTGAATATTTCAAGGCTGAAAATGTTGTTGAGCGATAGCTTGATCAATTGGATAGATTCAGAAATGCAAATTCCTTTCAATAATTTTATAATGAGATTCCAAATATTGAAGGGGGGATTCCTATACTATATCAATCTGTGGAATCTTCTTCTAAAGCACTCTCTCCCCCACATGAAGCTCTAGCCAGTGGTGACACTTTGATTGATGTCATTAGAAAAATTGGGAGACTCAATCTTGATTTATTCCCTATTCAGTCAATTGAGAATCTTGGGCCATCTCAGAAAATTCCTCCAAAATGGTTGAAAAAGACATGTGAATGTGTTAATCCTAATGAGGTTGGAAAGACAGGAACAAGAAATTCAACCAGACAAAATGGAGGTAATGTAAATGATTCTGATTCACCTGTTCATATGGATGTTTCTTATGATTGTGAACTGAATTTGTCTAAAGATTTTGAACCAACTTCCTTAAAAGAAAAATATTCTCATGATGAATGGAAGGAAACAATGTAAAAAGAGTATGATGCCTTCATAAACAATGGCACTTGGAAGCTAGTTGATCCTCCATTGGGAACCAAGCGAATAGGTTGCAAGTGGGTCTATATATAAAGATGATGGCCTACTTGACAAGCAGAAAGCCAGACTTGTGGAAAAAGGTTTTACACAGAAGGAAGGGGTTGACTATGAGGAGACCTTTTCCCACACATAAAAATGGGCTACCATCTAG
The DNA here is from genome assembly GCA_031772625.1 of Pinus tabuliformis. Lineage (NCBI taxonomy): Eukaryota > Viridiplantae > Streptophyta > Pinopsida > Pinales > Pinaceae > Pinus > Pinus tabuliformis. The sequence goes on along the minus strand of CM062814.1, from coordinate 440,263,995 downwards.
AAACATTTTTCCTTGGCAGCTCAAAATGGTTGGAAAGTCCATCAAATGGATATAAAGATGCTTTCTTGAATGGAGATCTGAAGGTGAATGTTTTTATGTCCCAGCTAGAAGGATTTTTTGTGAAGGGTCAAGAATATGAAGTATGTAAGCTTGTAAAATCCTTGTGTGGCATCAAGTAAGTATCGCGAGCCTAGTATGAGAAGTTAACAGAGCATCTTCTGAACCTCAACTTCAAACACTATGATCTTGATGATGCAACTTTGTTTGTCAAGAAAGTTGGAAAAACAGTTGTATATCTTGTGGTGTATGTAGATTATATTTTGATGACATGGAACAATGAGAGCTATATTAGATCCATAAATAATGAACTGAGGATATTCTGTGGTATATGTAGATGATATTTTTATGACAGGGAACAATGACAACTATACTAGATCCATAAATAATGAATTGATGAAAGGTTTTGAAATGACAGACTTGGGGTATGTTCACTACTATCTTTGTATTGAAGTAACTCAACATCCAAAGTTTATATTCCTCTCTCAGAAGAAGTACATTGGATATCTGTTGAACAAATTTCGCATGTCTGAGTGCAATCCTTTGACTACTCCAATGGAATAGAACTTGAATCTCACAGCCACTAAAGGAAAAGAATTTGAGGATGCAAAAAAGTATAAAAGTTTGTAGGAATTCTCAACTATCTGACTACTACCAGATTAGACATTTCATTTGTTGTTGGAATCCTTTCCAGTTTTATGCAAAATCCTTGTGAGGGACATTGGTCTACTATGGAAGGAGTTCTAAAGTACTTGAAGGGAACTCAAGTCTTTGGACTTAAGTATACACAGGTGGGCGACTTCAACTCAATTAGCTACTCTGATTCAGACTTCGATGGAGATAAGGAAATTGGGGTATCTACTTCAAGTTATGCTATAAGTCCTAGATCAAGAGTTGTCTCCCAGAGGTCATGCAAACAATCAATTCCAGTAGATTCCACAACAAAGGCAGAATATGTGGCAGCAACTGAAGCAACAAAGGAAATTATGTGGCTTAGGAAAATTTTAGAAGATTTGCATGTGAAACAAGTGAATTCAACTCCACTCATGATTGACAACACTTCTACAATAAATTTGGCCAAGAACCCAAAGTTCCATGATCAAACAAAGCACATCAATAGAAAATACCATCTGATTTGACATCATGTTGAGGCCAAGGAACCATTGTTCCATAAAGGAGCAGATTACATACATCTTCATGAAAGAACTTGGAAGATAAATTTTGAAAGATTCAAAACAATGATTGGACTCACCAACATCACTTCAGATTAAGGGGGGGAATGTTGACACGTAATCATTGGTATTGGCTGAATATGTGAAAATAGAAAATAAAGAGAGTTGAAATATGAAGAGACACTGGGAGATGAATCCCAAGGGTCTCTCCATCCATGTATATATCTATGATCATCGTTAATGCAATATCACAATTCATTTTGAGGAGTTACCTCCTGGACCGACAAAAGAAATTGGATTAGATCATGTTTTTGTCCAAAAATCATCTCTTCCATGGAGATATTCTTACAACTATTGATATAATGTTAGGCTCCTCCATCCCAAAATTCTAAGGAATCTCTTGTAAGGTATTAGATGAGTTTTCAAGATGAATAATATGACATCACTATAGAAGACAAACCATTTGAAAGAACTGTATATAAAGAGATTCTTTATGGAATCCCTCAAGAAAAAGGATTTCTTAACTAACACACTAAGGGCCAACATAAAAACAAATATCATGTGAAAGAAAGTAAGGTTGGGTACTCAGATAGTTTGATTCAAATTTACCATGATAATAAGGGAGAGATGGAAGGCATAGAAAAACAATAGTCTATGGTCACAAGTCATGCCGAATATGCTTTTACGATTAAAAATGAATGAATAAACAGAATGAAGGATCCTCGCATGATATTACCAAGGAACAATATTTGGGTCACAACCTTAATGAAAATTAAATAGAACATCAAATATCTGGTGATGAGCCTATAAAGGAAGGATCAATCAATGAAGAAAATGATATTAGAAATGATGGACTGCTTTAAAATTAATTCATTGATAAGAATGAGAAACAACCACCTCATATGTATATATATTGGAAACCATTTTGTGACCCCATTAATAAATAACTTGAAGAGGAACACTCATTTTATAACCTTATGATGGACTAAGAATTTGAAGAAGAACACCAACCAACTAGTGTGAATTTAAAAGAGAAATCATACAACCTTGATGCTGACCATGTGGATGAAATAGAATGTCAAATATCCATTGAGTAACAACTTTATGATTAGGATTTGGATGAGAAACTAGAGTGTGAAAAGGATAAAAAAAATTCTATCCTCATGAAGCCTATTTTACTTTTCAAAACAATGGTTCACTTGGTTTATCCTCTCAAAATTTTGCAAGAGTGAACTTTAAAGAAGAAGTCATGGAATCATCATTATTCCATAGATAGGGTGTTGACTTTGATAAGTTTTATTTTAACCCTTTTCACATAGAAATAACTAAATGGGATGCAAGTTGTGTCTACTTTGAATGTGATCTATTAGAGCCTAGATTTGCCTCAGGCTGAAAACACAAGGTTCTAGGTCCACATCAAACCATGCTTAGCCTCGTAGCTAGCCCTACGAGGACAGGAGAGGGCTCTCTCCGTGTCAATCTCAGCGAAAGATGATCTATGGGGCTTGAGATGACTGAAATATAAACTAATTTTAGGCTAGGCATGAAGTGCAAAGTTTTGATTTGAGTTTTTGGGGGTTTTGTTGGAAAAAAGGGATAGGGCAATTTTGGGTCCGAGGATGAGGCCTAGTTTTTGTAGAGTTCTGATTGGGGCAAGGAAGGCAATCGTTTTGATGTTTTGGGTTGAATGAATGGATGGATCAGACTAGTGAGGGGCTAAGGAGGGAAAGAAGATCTCAAGAGTCCTCCTCAAACATATGAAAACATGTAGAATTAAACAAAATATCAAGGTAGAGCATAGCAGTCCAATTAATTCTACCTTAATCACTCATTTGTTTAATTGCAGAAGACAAGAGAAGGGAAAATGGTACACATAAACATCAGTAAAATTAAAAATACATAGAGAAAAACACCTTCAAAACATAGAGCCACATTGATCCCAACAAGTGCTGCAAAACCCTGGTATTTCCTTTGCCAAAATTGTAGAAATGAAATGTACAATAGAGTGCTAAGCAATCCCAAGTATCCAACCCTGAAAATGAGTTAGAAATTACATAATATAGACAAGCCAAACCTATTCCCTTGCCTCTAGGGGTCGATCTCATCATTCTAGGAGCTATTTGAACTAATTCTAAAGAAGGAACTGAAATCTAGGTAGTAAAACATCTTACCCCTATATGCTAGGAAACTGATTCATTCATTAAATTTTCACTTTTTAGTGAATGAATCTTCTAGAACAAGTAAATATGTGCCAAAATTACATAATAGTAATCGAGTTACATCAAGATAGATCAATAATTACATAAAAAAGTAAAACTAGTGAAAACTTGGCGAATTTTTGAGCTGTATAGTGAAAAATAGGCAAAAATCCTCTATCCGCCGTGACCAGAATCTCTATGCGTAGCACAACTTTGGGGCTGATTTTAAGGCACTTACCGAAGTCCAAATTAAGCCCACGATAGCTCGTTGGAAAGCCCTACCTGTCTACTTTCCAACCCAAGTGGAATTTATAGATATGGATTTTATTTGACCCCCCAAAACTTCAATCTCCCAAGACTGCTTCCTTTGGGTGCAAAAGGTGGCACCCAGAACTTGATGAAATCCTTAGGTAATCCATGAGCATGCATAAATTTTGATTAAAAAAAAAAAAATATAAGGTTTTTCTCCTGAAGATCTCCCAATTATAAGCACGCGCCAAGTGGCGCTACGCATTGGGTGGAAAAGACCTGTTTTGTAACCAAAAATTTCAAAATTGACAAAATTTTCTCCAAATTCCTTGAAATTTGGACTGAAGGCCTATCATTGAGTACCATGCTTAGCCAAAAGGCTTCAGATAATATTCAGAGTCTATCCTCCCTTTTTCGACATTTTACTGCCCTCCTGGTGCATGCAGTTCTATGGTAGAATCACTGTCTCGGTTGTATGATGTGTCGGTGTCCGTCTACATGGTGTTACCAGTCTATGCCAATGATATGTTTAGCTCGTTGAAACTGAGAAATTGGTACCTTTATCTCCAATTTACAAGTGTATGTTTGAGTTGTATGAAATGAGAATTTGATGCCTTTTGTTTCAATTATCAAAATATGCCAAGTAGGAAGGGGCTGTGGTACATAGGGACAGTGAGGTCTTGTCAAGTGATAATTTTCCCTTTCAAAACTTCTGATTTGACAATGTAGAGACAATGGGACAGTCACTTGATTGTTTGGGGTTACTTGGGATTTTGGGAATTTTTATACGAATGAAATAAGAAATAGGAATGATAAGGAATAAAGTCACTTAGGGATAGGAAAATGGAACATAGGAATACGTGTATAAGGGGATATAAGGAAATAAACTGTAGCAATGGGATCATGGGAGATGGGAAAATAAGGCGGGGAGTGGCACCAAAAATGTTCTAACACTTCAACACAAAACTTCAAATAGAAATCTTTACTAAGAGATTATGGCTTAAAGTTTGATATTCAAATTCTCATACTTAGTCATATAACCACAGCAAACACTGATTAAAGGCGATTGCAAGACGACTTGACCTTACTTGGAGCAGAGGAGGCCATTCCATTTGTAGTTAGAGTTAGGTGGAAAAAATTTTAACATTCCATCCCTATGCGCCGCACACCAGCCCAACATGCCGTGCACACCACGTGCGCCGCACTAGTGTATTTTTACACTGCGAAAAAATGCCCAATGCGTCACGCCACCAAACCCTTTTTTTTAGTGATTTTTTTAGGAGACTTTTAGAGGCCATCCTAGTGTCCGAATTGGGTGCAGGATAGATCTTTGGAAATTTACTTTAGTTTACTTTCCAAACCAATTGGAATTTTTCAATTTGGAGTTCATTTGCTCTATCAAAAATCAAATCTCCCAAGACTGGTCAAAATGTGCCAAATGAGGCTGCCTCAAGGCAGAGTGTTGTTGCAGTCAACTTTTGAATGTTTCCTCAACTCCAAATCAAGCTCATGATAGCTCATTGGAAATATATTTGTGTCTAGTTATGATTTTACTTATCACAAAAGTAATTTGGCCAACCAAGCTAGGAGAAATATTGATTTTCCCAAGGTCACTTCAGAGGTGCATTCAGTTCTCCTAAGGCAACGGTATTTTTGACATTTCTCTAAAACCATGATATCTGTGTAAAATGTGAAGGAGGTTTTTCTTCCTTGGCCTACTTTGGACAAAAACCTCTCCCAGTTTTTCCAAATTCATCTTTTCTTGCTCAGAAACATTATTTGAGTAAAACATACCCCAATGTGTGGAACAGGGGATTTGTCGAAATGAAGCGAAATGAAGGGGATAGGGGGCTTCTAAATTCTTGAGGAAATTTTTTTAGGTGAGGAGGGATGTTAGGAAGTAGGGGAAAGTGGAATTTCAGAGATTGAGTGAGGGGAAGGGGTCCAAAATGGCAAAACACAGGTCTAGCCTAGAAAATTGCCAAGTTGTAGCAAGAAACTAGGGTTTGTGCAAAAATGAGGAATTTGGGGGATCTCAATGATGGGAAATGTTTAATAAGGTACATTATGGATAGGGGAAGGTATATGAACATCAGGATACAAGTTTTACTGATGATTTGACCATCCAAGAGAAATTACCTCCAAAACCCTAGGAGAGGGAAATGAACCTTACCTAGGCACAACTGAAGCGTGAACAAGGTGTAAAATGACCTAGTGGAACTTGAAATGATGATGAAAACCATCTAAATGATGTCACACTCATCTGAATGGTGGCATGGATCGACGTTTGGACAACTTTGGAAGTAGTAAAAGCAAACCCTAGACATAATACCTAGTGACCAAATTTTGCTTGAAGACTCACTGAAATGACAAAATTTGACCTTGACACCTTAAAATCACTTTGTAAGAGCATGTTTGATCACTGGAGGAAGGCTAAAAAGACTGAAACTAACATTGGCTCCAATGGGGATGGTAGCTCCTTGGAGGTGCCAAGAACGGTGGATCTTTGGGAGAGCAGATAGTGCCTTCATCCATTGGGAAATGGAGTCAAAAATCAAGCTAAATTGCATGACTAAAAACTGACACAAACTAACTTAACAATAAGACTGAAAACTGACTCACAAATGACTCATGACTGAATTAACTAAAACAAGAACTTACAAAGCTTATTGAAGGGAAGAAGTCCATCAAGATTTCAAATCATGATGACAACCACCTGCATACTAATGAAATATGTACAATCATGTGTAATGAGCTTTCCAATGTAACCAATCTAGCAGATGGCTACATACCAAATTTCTGCTCTCACTTTTCTCGAGCAGGCAGAACGATGAACCTGTAGTCAACTGAAAATAACCACTGAAACCAAAGCTTATGATAATGAGCCAGCCAACATTCATATTCTCAGGTGCTTACAAAAGAATGCCGAAAGGATCTTGAAAATTCTGAAGCACTAGCTTGTGTTGAGATCCAGCAGCAAAAATACAAGTACTCCCCTCATTCTGATATGAAAGAACCACTGGTTTCTGAGTGATTGGAAGGCACAAAGAGGTATAAGGTTCTTCCATCTGAGTGTTAGCTGTAAATTCCTTGACCATGAGAAATTCTAGCATATTGTTTCTCTCAAGCTCATATTCCTCAATTTCATGGTCTAGGTCATTCTTAAACAAAAAACAATCTTCAAGATTATCAAACATGACAGCCTTATCATCTTTGTGAAAGAAAATATTATCTGTTTGCTGATCTATAAAAATGATTACAAGACCATCATCATTTTCAAAAGAGGTAGAAGTTTCACCAACACCTTCTTGACCATGTGCACACTGTCGATCTGCGTTAACTTGAGCTGTAACATGACCTTTTAGGAGTTGATCTATCTCATCTTTAGACAGAGGAGATAAAACTTTTTGTTTCCTTTTGCTCAAGCAAGTATTGTCTTCTTGAAATAACATTTTAAAACATGAAAAATCTGAATGACAGTCCTGATCTTCTGAAATTTGGAAACATTGTTGATCATCTTCATATGACATGGCAATCAAATTATCCAAGTTATCATTTACCGCTGAGTTATCAAAAGAATATTTTTCACTTACTTGAACAAAGGTTTCATCTTGTTTTTCATCAAATAACTGGATTACCTCCTCATGAAGGCTTTGTTCAATAAATCTGTCTTCTTCGTTCGAGATGATCTCCACACCAGAGCTCTCCTTCATGGGATTCAAAACAAGGTTGCCTTCATCATCATGACCTGAATCTAGATCTGAAATAGCTGACTTGACTTTATCACCCTTTGAAATCGAAACTTTACTTTCCTGCATATCGTCTTCTTCTATGGACAGATCTGAAACAAAACCTTCTCTTTCATCATCTTCCATCGTACTAAGATCTTGATCTTGCTGTAAATTTTCCTGATCATCTTGATAAGTATCACTCTCTTTAATCTGCTGAAATGGATATTCATACAGGGCTTCCATGATCTCATCATCCATGAAATTGTCATCTTCATAATATTTCTCAAGGCTTTCAATAAAACTATAAGCATGTGTGCAACAGTCCTGAACTAAATTTAATGATGGATAAGATTCTTTATACTTTTCAAAGAACATGGTATGAAAATCCTTTAAACAGTGAATACAAGCAAGCAACAAACTTTCATACCAAGATCGGGCTTCACCTTCCAGAGTGGCCATGAATATCTTCATCAAGCAATCTTCAGGAAAATAAACCTTCAATTTGCGAATATGTATGTGAAATCTAACCAGATGTAAAGCAGCATCCTTCCTATCATCATCTTTAAACGTAGGCAAATTCCTTGACCAATCTACCTTTGAAATTTTATTTGGAAAACCTGGAATGTGATCTCGACTCATGGGAGCGTATCTTCTTGCAACCCACTCCATCTTGAAAATCTTAAGGCTACTAATCTTCCTGCAGTGGAGTCACCATGAAGCATTGATCTCTAGATTTTTCAGTGAATGAAGTCGCCAGGTGAATGATTTCAGCCTATCGAATTCTAGACTCATCACCCAAAGTCTAGAACGATTTGATGTATTGGGTGGTAATTCACAAGTCAAGTGTCACGTTCACAAGCTAGATTAGAGATTGATTGAAGCAGCATTTATCTACTTTCGCTGATGCAAAGCAAGAGCGTTTCAAAGGCTACCTAGCATAACTTCAAGCTCCGTCTGTAGCTTATAAAACAAATAACACTAGCAAGCAAACCATTTTTCTCCCCAGTATGGTTGCCACTATGTTAGAGCCTAGATTTGCCTCAAGCTGAAAAGACAAGGTTCTAGGTCCACATCAAGCCACGCTCAGCGTCGTAGCTAGCCCTACGAGGATAAGAGATGGCTCTCTCTAGGTCAATCTCAGCGAAAGATGATCTATGGGGCTTGAGATGACTGAAATATAAACTAATTTTAGGCTACGTATGAAGTGCAAAGTTTTGATTTGAGTTTTTGGGGGTTTTGTTGGAAAAAAGGGACAGGGCAATTTTGGGTCCGGGGATGAGGCCTAGTTTTTGTAGAGTTCTGATTGGGGCAAGGAAGGTAATCGTTTTGATGTTTTGGGTTGAATTAATGGATGGATCGGACTGGTAAGAGGCTAAGGAGGGCAATAAGATCTCAAGAGTCCTCCTCAAATAGATGAAAACATGTAGAATTAAACAAAATATCAAGGCAGAGCATAGCAGTCCAATGAATTCTACCTTAATCACTCATTTGCTTAATTGCAGAAGACAAAAGAAGGGAAAATGATAGTCATAAACATCAGTGAACTTACAAATACATAGAGAAAAACACCATCAAAACATAGAGCCACATGGATCCCGACAAGTGCTGCAAAACACTAGTCTTTCCTTTGCCAAAATTGCAGAAATGAAATGTACAATAGAGTGCCAAGCAATCCCAAGTATCCAACCCTGAAAATGACGTAGAAATTACGTAATATAGACAGGAAAAACCTATTCCCTTGCCTCTAGGGGTTGATCTCATCATTCTAGGAGTTGTTTTAACTAACTCTAAACAAGGAACTGAAATCTAGGTAGTCAAACAACTTACCCCTATATGCTAGGAAACTGATTCATTCATTAAATTTTCATTTTTTAGTGAATGAATCTTCTCGAACAAGTAAATATATGAAAAATTACATCATAGTCATCGAGTTACATCAATATAGATCAATAATTACATCAAAAAGTAAAACTGGTCAAAAGTGGGTGAATTTCTGAGCTGTACAGTGAAAACTAGGCAAAAACCTCTATGTGTCGCGACTAGAATCTCTATGCATAGCAAAACGTTGGGGATGATTTTGAGGCACTTCCCGAAGTCCAAATTAAGCCCAAGATAGCTCATTGGAAACCCCTACCTATCTAATTTCCAACCCAAGTGGAATTTCTGGATTTGGATGTCATTTGCCCCTCCAAAACTTCAATCTCCCAAGACTGCTCCCTGTGGGTGCAAAAGGTGGCAGAAATGCCATTTTTAAGGTGTTTTTGACCCTTTAGGCAACCCAGAACTTGATGAAATCCTTAGGTAATCCATGAACATGCATAAGTTTTGATGAAAAATCCAAAAATGTAAGGTTTTTCTCCTGAAGATCTCCCAATTATAAGCGCGCGCCAAGTGGCGCTACGCGTTTGGTGGAAAAACCTATTTTGTAACCAAAAATTTCAAAATTGACAAAATTTTCTCCAAATTCCTTGAAATTTGGACTAAAGGCCTATCATTGAGTACCATGCTCAGCCAAAAGACTTCAGCCAAGATTCAAAGTCTATCCTCCCTTTTTCGACATTTTAGTGCCCTCCTGGTGCATGAAGTTCTGTGGTAGAATCACTGTCTCGGTTATATGATGTGTCGGTGTCTGTCTACATGGTGTTACCAATCTATGCCAATGATATGTTTAGCTCGTTGAAACTAAGAAATTGGTACCTTTATCTCCAATTTCCAAGTGTATTTTTGAGTTGTATGAAATGAGAATTTGGTGCCTTTTGTTTCAATTATCAAAATATGCCAAGTAGGAAGGCGCTATGGTACATAGGGACAGTGGGGTCTTGTCAAGTGATAATTTGCCTTTTTAAAACTTCTGATTTGACAATGTAGAGACAATGGGACAATCACTTGATTTTTTGGGGTTACCTGGGATTTTTGGAATTTTTATACGAATGAAATAGGAAATAGGAATGATAAGGAATAAAGTCACTTAGGGATAGGAAAATGGAACTTAGGAATAAGTGTATAAGGGGACATAAGGAAATAAATTGTAGAAATGGGATCATGGGAGATGGGAAAACAAGGCGGGGAGTGGCACCAAAAATGTTCTAAAACTTCAACACAAAACTTCAAATAGCAATCTCTACTAAGAGATTATGGCTTAAAGTTTGATATTCAAATTCTCATACTTAGTCATATAACCACACCAAACACTGATCAAAGGCGATTGCAAGACGACTTGACCTTACTTGGAGCAGAGGAGGCCGTTCCATTTGAAGTTTGAGTTAGGTGGAAGAATTTTTAATGTTCCAGCCCTATGCACCGTGCACCAGCTCAACATGCCATGCACGCCTTGTGCGCCACGCCAGTGTATTTTTACACTGCGAAAAAAGGCCCAATGCGTCACGCCACTAAACCCTGTTTTTAGTGCTTTCTTCAGGAGACTTTTGGAGGCCTTACCTGTGTCCAAATTAGGTGAAGGATAGCTCGTTGGAGAGGTATTTGAGTTTGATTTCCAAAAAAGCTAGAAGTTTTCAATTTGGAGTTCATTTTCCCTATCAAAAATCAGATCTCCCAAGACTGGTCAAAATGTGCCAAATGAGGCTTCCTCAAGGCAGAGTGCTATTGCAGTCAACTTTTGAAGGTCTTCCTCAACTCCAAATTGAGCTCATGATAGCTCATTGGAAATATATTTGTGTCTCGTTATCATTTGACTCATCAAGAAAGTCATTTGGCCAACCAAGCTAGGAGATATATTGATTTTTCCAAGGTCACTTCAGAGGTGCATTCAATTCTCCTAAGGCAACGATATTTTTGACAGTTCTCTAAAACCATGACACCTGTGTAAAAAGTGAAGGAGGTTTTTTTTCTTTGGCCTGTTTTGGACAAAAATCTCTTCCAGGTTTTCCAAATTCATCTTTTCTTTCTCAGAAACATCATTTGATTAAAACCAACCCCGATGTGTGGAACAGGGGATTTGTTGAAATGAAGCGAAATGAAGGGGATAGGTGGCTTCTAAATTCTTGAGGAAATTTTTCTAGGTGGGGAGGGATGTTAGGAAGTAGGGGAAAGTTTAATTTCAGAGATTGAGTGAGGGGAAGGGGTCCAAAAGGGAAAAACACAGGTCTAGCCTAGAAAATTGCCAAGTTGTAGCAAGAAACTAGGGTTTGTGAAAAAATGAGGAATTTGGGGGATCTCAGTGATAGGAAGTGTTTAATAAGGTACATTATGGATAGGGGAAGGTATATGAACATCATGATACAAGTTTTACTGATGATTTGACCATCCAAGAGAAATTACCTCCAAAACCTAGGAGAGGGAAATGAACCTTACCTAGGCGCAACTGAAGCATGAACAAGGTGTAAAATGACCCAGTGGAACTTGACATGATGATGAAAATCCTCTAAATGATGGAATACTCATCTGAATGGTGACATGGACCAAAATTTGGACAACTTTGGAAGGAGTAAAAGCAAACCCTAGACCTAATACCTAGTGACCAAATTTTGCTTGAATACTCACTGAAATGACAAAATTTGACCTTGACACCTTAAAATCACTTTGTAAGAGCCTGTTTGATCGCTGGAGGAAGGCTGAAAAGACTGAAACTAACATGATCCATATATGATACTAATTTTTAGGGTGAATATGCAAGTAATACACTTCGATGTGTTGAGAAAATTACTTAGATACTTTTGCTCCCAGTTTTGAAGACTGTGAATGAAGTGTCCCCCATTTTCATGAAATGGTTAAGCATGAAAATTCTAACATGGGATTTGAGAATTACAATCCTTCTAAAAATTTGACTCTTGCATGTCCTTATCATGGTACCCCATCTTTTTCTCATGATAATGGCCATTAGTTTCCATCAAATTTGACTTTTGTTGAATTGAGGCTTCTGTGGTCCATAATAGTTATAAGAAGAAATTCGGCGTAAATCACATGTAGAAAGACCTTTGTCAATGCGTTTCAAACCAACTAGTGTGGTTCATCGCCGGTACAAGTTGAGGAGTCAGATCATCGCTGCATCTTAAATAAGGAGAGCATATCCTCCAAACAGCTAGGTTGACTTTGAGCGAAGACCGGCATAACGGCGGAATCTCTGCATCTTTTACGAAAAGCTAGATCTGACTTCAACTTCGAGACCTACAAGCATGCCCGTTCAAAATGATGAACCTTAGATGCAATTGCTTTACCGTGCAGGGAATCAATTGATTCCCTGCACGGTAAAGCCATTGCGTCTAAGGTTCATCATTTTGAATGGGCACGCTTGCAGGTCTCGAAGTTGAAGTCAGATCTAGCTTTTCTGAAAGGATGCAAAGATTTGATTCCCTGCACGGTAAAGCCATTGCATCTAAGGTTCATCATTTTGAACGGGCATGCTTGCAGGTCTCGAAGTTGAAGTCAGATCTAGCTTTTCTGAAAAGATGCAGAGATTCTGCCGTTATCCTAGTCTTCGCTCAGAGTCAACCTAGCTGTTTGGAGAATTTGCTCTCCCTATTTAAGATGCAGCGATGATCTGACTCCTCAACTTGTCCTGGCGATGAACCACACTAGTTGGTTCGAAACGCGTTGACAAAGGTCTTTCTACATGAAATTTGACTTTTTTTCGTCCTTTGCTACTATTTTAGAGTGACTTTAAATTGCAATAATTTTGATATTGGATGATTATGGAAAGCCTAAAAAGTCAAAGTGTTATGATACCACTTGATTTTATATTGATAAAGAGACTTGGTTCATTATAATGTTAAATTGTTTATAATTATTTAACTAGTTTATAATGTGAGCATTATTAACTATTATCAAGCATGGAGTTAAACAAAGTTGTAATTGAAAAGAATTGGAAAAGATCGAGGAGAGAAAATAATATTAAGGGCACAAGAAAACTGATAGTACACCTCATCTACTGCTCAGACTATGTGTCTAGCCCCTTTCTCCAATGGGGGTTGGTGTCTTTGTTATGTTTCTCAAAATTCTAAGTACATCAGGTATGAGCTCAAAAGTATATTTCTCAAATGAAGTTACAAACGCTACAAATGAGTTCCTCCTAAAAACCAAATATTTTGACTATAAAATCCACTAGGTTTTGAGAAGGCCCTCCTAGCCTCCCATAGGAATATTTGTCTCGGTTTTCATGCATACGAAATATTAAAAACCCACCTCAATCCACTTGTGAATGGTAAAAAAATATATGATCCAAAACCTAGACAAAAAATAACTCTACCCAGCTATTCTCAAACACACTCGTATTGGTACATTAGTAAAGCTCGTGGCTCCTATGAATTTTCATGATTTCATGTTATTTCTAAGTCGTACATCCACCACCTAACATAACTCCATTTCCAACATTGACCATTGTACTAATACATGTAACATGGATGATGGGGATCACAGGGCCGACCTCCTAGTAGCACCCCTTTTTCATATATCACAACAGTTAGAAAATAAATAAAATTTCTACTACTGACATACACAAGTGGAAGCATTTTCCATTTTAGTTTGATTTGAAATTACCCTTATATGAAACAATTTGTGTCTCTTTCTATCTTAAAAATAAACATTGTTTCGAGAAGCACACAAAATATCAATTTCAAAATATTTACCAACATAATTTTTACCTTTCAAACTCATATCCCTAATTTGTGTTTCATCGCTAGAGTCTAACCCAAGGTATTCCTATATTGGTGTTGCCACTCTTTTCTTACCCATTTTGTCTTGAAACCATTTTGGTCTCAATTCTCGGTGCAAATTCCCATCAATGCTCATCATCATTTCACCCTTTGTTACAATGAGATAAAGATTATTTTTTATCCTCCTTTCTAACCAAGTTTGTCATATTCACTTTCCATTGACCTTTTTCTTCATTTTGCAGAGAGGATTCCACTAAAATAGGAACACCAGTTTTCCTTGTTTTAATCTATGTTTCTTGGAAACAAACCTCATCAAAATTAGTTTGGCTAAACATAAAAACAATATTATTTCACGAGTATTTATCATCTATGTAATGGCACATCCAGCATTAAGGATTTCTTTTGAATTCTTTTGTGTAATATTGCACTATTTTACCCTTTATTTTCCAGGTTAGGTTTTGCATTGTAATAATTCTTATTCCTTATAACCTAAGGGTTAAAATTGTTTCCTATGTACGAAAACAAAGTTATGCTAGCAATGGAAAATTTTACCAACTTATTGGGATCCTTTTGGAAGCTCATAATATTGCCAAATAAATGTCTTTCCTTATAGGTGTATAGAGGCCAACTTGATTTTGACCTCATCATCCACAATTTGTTGTATATTGCATTAAACTTCCATTTTCTAGATGCTATTGTCAAGTGGTACTAGAGCTAGTTGACAATTTCATTTATGAGTGCGCATGATCAACAGGAGAAAGCCCAAGCAATGTGAAGGAACACTTATGGAAGGAAATCTACAAATTAGATCGAGAAATAAAATAGCTCATAGTGAAGATATTACTTCAATAGGAGAGCTCCTTTAGAGTCTGATGTGGCTTTCGTGGATCCTTTTATAAGAATGAAGAAAATGGTCAAGGAGATTTATTTAGCCTGGAAGAAACAAGAAAAAGTGGGCACAACCAAAGATGAGATAGAAGGAACATAAAATCAAGTGAATAATGAGGATTCTAGTGGTGAATTGAAGGATACTCCTTCTTTTTCTTCTCCTCCTCCTTCTCTTGAAACTTCTTCTGCAAAAACTTTCCTAGAGTTGGATGTGAATTTTAATCTTCCTATGTTTGATGGAGTGATCAATGCAGAACAACTTGACAAGTAGATCCCAGAAATAGAAGTTTAATACAATGTGCAACGAATTGTGGATGATGAGTTTAAACCAAGTTGGCCTCTCCCTTCCTAGAAGGCACAAGACTTATTAGGTGGAAAAGTAAGCTTTAAAAATGATCCCAACAAGTGAATAAAATAATCCCTTCCCGGAATGAATTTCTTTTCACACTCAAAAAAGAAATTTTACCGCTTGTGTTATAATAAAGAAGGCATTGGTAGAATAGAAAATATAAGGAAAACAAAAGGTCAAATAATGCAAGATTACATAGAAGAATTAAGAAAAAATGCCTTAATGTTGGATGTGTCGTTGCATACACAAGAAGCATCAATGAAATACATTGGTGGTTTGCATACCTATATACCTAATACTATTTTTATGTTTTCTCCAACTAATTTTGATGACATTTGTGTCCACGCAACATATATTGAAGTAGGGAAAAGTGGTGTCAGTGTTTCGTCAGAATCCGCTCTGTGCAAGGAAGGGAAATGGCAAGGGAAAAAGAAAAGGAAAAACCTGGTCAAAAATGAAGATGGAAAACCCTCTTGTACTCACTTTTGAGATAAAAAAGGAAAGAAGAAAGTGGAAACAACAATATAACAAGACCTTGGGTTAGAATTTGGTGAGGAAACACAAACTGAAGCTATGGGGTTCAAAGGTAAAACTTATGTTGGTAAAGATTCTGAAATTGATATTTTATGTGATTCTCAGAACAATGTTGGTTTGGAAGAGAGAAAGAGATGAAAATTGTTTCATATATGGGTAATATGAAAGCACACTAAAATGGCCAATGTTTCCACTTGTGTTTGTAAGTGACATAAATGTTAATTTTTTTATAGCTATTGTTATATATGAAAAATATGTATTGATGGGGAATCAACCCCGCAATCCATCGAAGCCATGTTAAATGTTGATGAGCACCAGTATTGTAGTAAGAATGCTTCAACTCATGGAGGTACCAACTTTACTTTATCAACCCGGGGTTCATACAAACTTGGAGGTGACAGTGTTGTATACACAAGTAAAAGTGATGGTTATGCCTTTTGTCTCTATTTAGCTGGTGAGAGACCACTAGGGTTTGCAAGCCAGACTTTTATGGATTCAGAAGAAGCTTGGTTCCTTGATGAAAAAAATAGAAATCTACCCTAAGAAAGAGATAACCTACTGCAATAATGAAAAAGAATGAAATTCAATGCTAAGGCACACCATTTCCTAATTAACTGAAAAGAGCTATGCTTTGCACTAATGGTTAATCAACATGAACAAAATGATACTATCCTAAGCATGGAAGTCCAAAACATGAAACACAATTGTTATGCATGTGAAGGATTGTAATAAATCTGTTTTGTCCTTTTATGCTTTCCATGAAGAATCAAGTGTGCAAACTAATCTCTTTTGGTGATGTCGCAGGTGGTTTAGGGGTGCTGATGGATGGATGGATGGAAGGTTTAGGAGATGGTTGGAAGGTTTGGGGCAGCCTTGGGAGGCTTCTTAGAGGTTTTCCCTCAATTTGGCCACAAAACAGGCCACTATAGGAAAACCTACACGATGTACTAGAAACCTACATGATTCCCCGTATTTCTACAGGATGCAGCCGTGAGAAAAAAGATGGGTGTTGGAGGTGATAGAAAGCTTAGGGAATATGTTTGATGGGTGGAATGGAGTGAGAAGATTCTGGGGATCATTCAGAACCCAAAATGAAGTTTAGGAGATGGCTGGATTTTCTCAAAATGCTTGAGGGAATTTCTATGTAAAATGATGAAATTGGTGAAGGTTTTGATGAAAAAAAGGAATGCCTATGGGTGAATGAAGTTGGAAGGTGGTTTTTTCTATGAGATCTCTGCCTAATTTTGAAGAGCTTGGTCTGCATCAAACATGTGTAATTTCCAAAAAGTCTTGTAATCAAGAAGAATTCTCATGAACTAGAAAAGCATAATTTAATGAACTAACTGTCTACCTTATGGATGAAGAAATTGTTGAATAACATGTAATCATGGATGAGATCTACTACAAGGGTGAAGATAGAAAAGATGGAAATGAAACCATACTTTGCAAAACTAATCAAATGCTAGTTTAAGTACAACAAATTCTAAATATCATGAAAGAAATGGAAATTTGTCTTTTTGGGTTGCATAAGGGTCTTTTCTCAAATCATGATCCCAGAAGGAAGAAGTGAGGCCAAGACACCTACTAATAGCTTTGTGGAGCATCTTTTATCCCTTCTAACCTACTATTGAAGTAAGGCACAAAAGGAATCAAACTAATAAACAATTAATCAAATCTACACTACTTGCAATGAAATACTTCTAACAATAGTTGAACCATGAATCTATGAAACTAAGCTAAGAATAAAGATACAAGAAGAGGAGCCTTTGCTGCTAGGTTTTCCCCCTAACCCAAGAGCTTCATCCCTCTGAGTTAACTCAGTATTGAGTCAAGAACAAACTTATTCTTATTACCAAAACAAAAAATTACATCAAAAAGTCTTCCACAAGTCTGGAGCTTGAAAATAGCAAGAGTTTTACAACAAAAATTCAAATCCTAATGAGGCTCTAGGCCTCTCTACTTATACAACTGAAGTCTCCAATGACTTCCTTAAATTTAGGGAGGCTCGGCTCCCAAACTCGAGATGAACTACTCTTTGTCTATCACTTGCTCGACTACCTTCTAATCTTCATGGCTTGGCTGCTTGCACTTCGAGCTGGTGGGATTAATGAAGGAATATTTGAATGGGGAAGGAGTAAATGAGGAGGATTTACCTCCTACAATCTCTCTCCCTTGTCCCTTTCAAGTTTCAAATCTTAGTCTTTGCCAAAATTCCTTGATTTTCTCTTCCAAACCTGCATTCAATGCATATTAGTCCACTAGGCATAATATCTCACTTTAACTCATCTCATTAAACAAAATATAATCAAAACATGTAACAAGTTGTGAGAAACGTTGGTTTTACTAAGCTAGGAGGTGAATTAAGGCCCATATAATTACCCAATGATGAGGCTCATCATCACCCCCCTACTGAAAGTGTTGCTCATCGTCTGAGCAAATCAATCAATATCCATGTCCTTCATAGCTCTAGTGGCCTCCCTAACATCCCATGTCTCTATTGTGGTTTCCTCTTCTTGCTCATATAAACCTACTTTCTTTTCTACCCCCTCTCACTACCTCTTTTCTTCTGCTTCATTCCTTCCTTCTAGCATTCCTAAGAACAATGGTGGACTGAGTTTCAAGCCAATCCAATTGTCTTTGAGCCTTTTCATGGATTGGTTGTACATGGGTGTCCTATTCAATGCTTCTCTCATTCTTTGAGGAGAGTGGTAATCTCTTATCTTTAAACTATATGGTAATGTGTTCCATCTCCTGAGGCAAGCATGTATGCTATCATCCCCTAACAACTTGAACATGTCCTCAAACTGTGAAATTTCTTGCTCTTGGGTAGCAAGATACCTGGGTGCAAGCTGAGGATCATTTGTAATTAAATTAAGTGTGCTGATGAAGGCCATTGGATTGGACCGCTCAACTCTGATCATAAGGGGTTCTGTTTGTTCCTTTTCCAATATCTTCTTCATTTTTGCAGCCCTTGCTTCCTCGTGGTTCATCCATGATGCCAAATCCATAAACTGTAAATCTCCTAGCTTGGCATTACGATCCCATACATTCATGTTTGTTAAGGCCATGTTATGAAAATAAAAATCAGACATCTTGGCCTTGTCTTCCAATGTAGTTTGATCACAAAGATCAATGAAATGTCTATAATCCTAAAATGGCATAGTAGCTCTCTGTGCTAGGATCCTGATCTGGAAATGTAGTGGTTGTTCCTTAAGGTATAGGGTATAAGATTTAGCTGGCATCCTACACTGGATTGCTTCCAGAGAGACTGACCATACATGCCAATTGGTTCTCTCTTTCTTGCAATTGTCCTTTCAACCATGCATTTTCTGTCTCTAACTGATTTCTGATTATGGCCTCTCTGTCTCTCAAGCTACTTAATTCTCTTCCCATCTCCTTGAGCTTCTCCTCCATGTGACCATTGTCTTCCATCCTATTAGATTTGGCAACCTTCATCCATCGATGAGTTCTGGCTCTCTGCTTCTCAAGCTCAAATAATAGTGGAATAACAATTTTTTGTGGAATGACCCTACCCCCTTCAATAAATCTGTAGTAAGAGTCAAGGTTAGGTAGGGGGCTAGGTTCATTTAACTCTAAGTCCTCTTCTTTAGTTCCTTGATGTAGGCTTCCCTCCTTATCCAACTTTTAAGTCTCCTATATGTTTAACAAAGTATCCTATCGGACTGCGTCAACTTCATGTAGGTCTTGCAGTGTATGTTGCAGGATTTCCTTTCCTTTGGATGAGGTGGATCTAGTTATAGGCCTTCTCACATAGGTGATAGGAGACTTAGGAGGAGGAATTTTCTCCTACTTTTTATGTGAGTCCTTAATCACAATGGTATTTTTGGTTGGTGTTTGGGGTTTCCCCTGCCTTATCCTTGTACTTTTCCTTGTCTTGAAATATAAGGGAGTCTTCCTCTGTCTTTTGCCTTTTTGTTTGATAGGGTTGCTAAGAGGAGTGAGGGCAGTTGTTGCTTCTCTCTCAGTGGCCTCTTGAGACACCCTAGGTGACTCCTTGTTGCCTTTTTCCTCCTCTTTTTCATTTCCCTTTCCCTCTATGTTTTTCCTCTCTTCTTCTCCTTCTAGCTCCTCATCTTGTTTATCAGTCTCTTCTTTGTTATATTCCTCTATTTCCTTATTCTCTTCCTTATCTTTCTCCTCTTCTTCCTCCTCATATGTCTCATCTTCATCCCCTTCTTCTTATTCTCCCTCTGTTTCAGTTTCTTCCTCATCCTTTTCACTGAAAGTAGGACTAATGTCATATGTGAGAGCTTTGATATCCTTCTCTGTCTACATGTCTCTGAAAATTTCCCATTGGATAGGAATTATGAGGTTGTGGAGGGCATCTTCTATGATGATTCTAATTAACCCATGGTGGGCTAACTATTGGTGGTTTCCCTCCTACACTTTTATGCTTGTGTCTATCAGTGATTGCAGAAGGAAGTATGGTATGTTGAGCTTGTGGTGAGGAGGTGTTTCTTCTCCAAACCTCAATTCTTCAAGAAGCCTAAAGTGATACCCATAAACTACACTATACCTTCCCTCACATGAGATGTATTTGATAAGGTGGTAGCTCACCTCATTCTAGGGGTATGGTAGGCTTTCTCTCCTTCATTTTTGTCCTCAATGGGCTCTTCTCCCTCTAAAAAGAACTTATTCTTCGCAATTTAGCTATCTCCCTTGTCTTCCTTTCTCCAAGGCACTCCTAGGGGAAGTGTGGTAATTCTTCTTATGAGTTCAGGGGTGAGCTATATGGAGAGGCCTCTCACCACAATAGTCACATGAATTATGGTCAGTGGTATGAGGGAGAGAGCAAAATCTCGGCCTACTTAATCATCATACCCTCTTAATTTTTCAAAATACCCCATCCAATTATGCCTTGTGATGATGTCTAACACCTGAGGGTGTTGGTGGATTCTCACAGTATTAATGGGCTCCCTTCTATTAAACCCCCCTATCATTTTGTTGATGAATTTAGAGGAGCTAAGATGGTTGACACAATTTTTTTGAATGTAGAAGTAAATAACTGAAAGAACTGTGGAAACAATTCCCTTACACAACTACCAAATTCACTCTCTACTATGTGATTTTCTATTCAATTGTCTTTGAAAAAGGGAAGGAATTATGGAGCCTACCTATTCATAGCATTTGTTGTAGCTAACCCCCATTTTCTCCCCTCTAAAACTCCTCTCAGCCAATCTTGTAGACTATTTATCTATATCCTGTATATTTCCTGTGCGATCTTGTAGGATTTGCTGTGCAATCTTATAGGAAGTCTTGTGAAGGAGCGTGGTGAACTAAAATTATAAGTGCAGACACAAACAAATTCCTCTAGCCTGATAATGGGTCTAGCCACAACAGATACATTCTATGGAAGATTTCCTTAGGTTAGAACCAATTAAGATGGCCTACCTCTTAGTACGCTTATTTTGTTTGATGATGTCCTTGCTTGCTCGCTCTAGCTATCTCTCGCTTCCTTCTTCAAGCACCTAAAACAAGTAAACAATAGCAAACAACAATCGTGATAATAGAAAAATAGTAATTCAACCTACTTAACAAGTCAAGAAAAATTAAGCCATGAATATGTAAGATGACAAATCATGTATGAAATCAATCAATAATGGCATATATATTGATATCAAGAAGAGATTACAACCATTGTCTTGATGTTGCAGTTCTCCTTTGACAAGACCAGGTTCCCACACACTTCTGCTAGCATTCCATGATGGCCTCAATCAACAATAGTTTTAAGGCTCTTCCCTTTAGGCTTCACTCCAAACCAAATCACACTTCTCCCTCACACAACTAGATAGCTACAACTATGAATAGCTTGTTGTTTACTCCAAACCAAAATAGCACTAGCACACCAACATTAACACTAGCTTGTGCTTGGGAAGAAGGGAGGTTTATATAGGATGAATGGATGGGAGATGGATCCTCTTCTCATGGGAGAAGGTCTTATCCTTTGAGGTAGGTCCATCATTATAGGGGAAAGGATCCCAAACTGACATCCTCAACCTCATCCGGCCAAACCATTTACCAGAATTATGTAACGAAGCTTCTAGAGATGGAATCTTTGGCTCTAAATTTAAAAAACTTTCCATAATAGGATCGACACAAATGGAACACAACTCAGTCGCTCCATTCGGCGTTAGGGATAGTGCTAATCTCTACACATCGGCATGGGGGAGACAAAGGCCATTAGCGCTGATCTTGTAAACTAGGCAAAATAAAAGTTTCAAGGGAAATGGTGCAAAAGGGAATTGATTTGCTCATGAAGAGGGACACAATGGTAGTTTCTTCATGAAGACAAAGAATGTGGGGTTCACTGTAGAGGTCCTCCATGATCAAGGAATAGGGAGTACAGGCACAGTGACAAAATGTTGTGTAACAGATGCCCCCTAAAGCATGAAGGCCGAACTAGAGTGAGGGATGAAATGCTTTATGAATCAGTGTGGGGAACCATAGTCTGCCATCAGAAAACCTGCAAGAAAGTATAGATACATACAAAAAATTGAGAACTCTATCAAATGATACATGAATCGTGGCATGGACATAGCCATCCAGAGAATGATCATGTAAATGGATCCAGGTATGGGCACGGCCATCCATCAAAGAGGATCATAACGAAACCAAGGTGTGGTCACAGCCATCCATTTGAAAGTGACATGAATATCAACATAATCATGTCACATCACTTCGCAACCTAGACTTTTGTGATCTGAGTCCAGGGTCTTGCACTCCAACATGACACAATAAAAGTACAAATTCTAACATGTGAATATATGTGTTTACATCGAACATGCTAGAAAGTCGTTGGATTACCAATGAATGATGTAAACTATTAACAAGCGCAAGAGAAACCACCAATAATGATAATGGTCCTCGAGGTACTATCAGCAAAATCCATGGAATGTGAATAGAGGAACTGAAGTCAAACACCCGTGAAATCACTCGATCGAAAGCCAATGATTTGAACTTGCCATCGAGTGTGAAGAACTTACCATTAGGGCATGCAAACTCTAAGGTACTGGAAGGGAGTCTCTCAGTCAACATCCCAGATAATGAGTTGAAGTCGACGGGAAATATTGTGTCGAAGGAGGGCCATAATGTTTCCCACATCATCGACACGAGAAGAAAGGACGCAAAATGATTTTGGATGATACAGAGAATCAAAGGTAAATGTAACTGCAAAAGGACAAGTCTTGAACATATTGATGATATAACTCGAAGTTTGGCAGCTTTTGGATCCATGGATGAGTGGTGATGATGACGTGGCAGAGATGAAATGGATGAAAAAAATGAATGGCCCAAACCCAGGAAGGTCAATGATACAAAGGAGGATATCCCAACCTGACACGAAGCAGAAAGTGTCATGTTCAAGAGTGAGCTTCTGACACAACTGATAAATTTCCAAATTTTCCCCCACCATTCCTGGCAGGTATCCCAATTATTTTTTAATAACAAGCTTGAATGGGATAGCTTATGCTTGCACTGTAAGTTCATCCTTCGGACGAATTCAACCTAGTAAGTTTAACAAGCCCTAGGAAGAAGAAGCTCATGTTCAACATGATGATGAATCCGACGTGTTTAATAGTTTAATGAGTCCGAAAAAGGTGTAACTTGGTATCTTTTTCATGTTTAGAGAGCTTGAAAAATACACATAAAAGAAAACTCCTCATGGTCCCTTTTCATACGTTGTGTCTCTAGAGCCCCAAAAGGTAGAAAATGATACTTGAGAGAACCACTTGACCATTTCAGTCAAGGAGTACCTTTTTCGTAAATAGTGCCTCCGAGCCTGAAAAAGGGGTAAACTTATACTAGGCGCACAATGTTTCACATCCATTAATGAGTTTGAAAAGACAAGGTATCGACCATATTTTCACTTTTAAGGGTCGGAAAAGAGCTTGAAAGCAGACCCCCATTTTTTATTTTCTTTTATGAGTCAAAAGGGAAAAACACTCAGCAATCTTTTCATGTGAGCTTAACAAGTCGAGAAAAGAGCTGAAACATGACTCGTCATCATCATTGAACATCCATCACGTGTCACTGCACAAAAATATAAAGTGTACTATCTAGTTCTTGAGGAAAAATAGGTTAAAATATTTACAAAAACCTGACATTTTCATGAAAAAATGAATAAATGAGAAAAGTAAATATATTTTTACCATTTACCATTTTACCTTGTTGTGAAAACTTTTTACTCATTTCTGCCCTAATTGTTCTGGAGAAGATTACGGGAGATCTGGGAGGTCAATCGCTGAGTCGCCAGTTGCAGGTAAAAGCCAAGCCCTGAGCTCCATTTTCATGTCCTTTATTTCTATTTTTAACCATTTTTTTAGTTTTTTGAGGGGGTTTTGTAAAAAAAAAATTGCCCTCGTTTGGCCTAACTTCTGGGCATGCAATTGCACTAGTCGAGGATGATTAATAAATCCAGTCATGCTATCAGCACAACTATTTTTAAAATAGGTGTGTTGGCGCCGTGAATAGGGAAAAACCCTATTTCCTCAAAACATCACCATTAAAACTCAAATTTTATGGGCCAAGCATGATTGTTGACTCAAATTAATGGCTTTTGCAGGAAAGAATCATTGAAAATGGTGGACTGGAAAGAACGGGAACATGAAAATGTTGACACCTAGGCAATGAATGACCCAAATTGCCTGGAAACTTTAAGGGCTTGCGGGCTCCTCAAATTATTTCTCATGCAAGGGATGCAGGCCAACCCAAGTTGCTTCGATACTTGATTAGTCTTTGGGACATTATTCGGGAGATATTTTTGATTGGTGACTAGGAGCTGGAGTTGGAAACTTTAGATATATACTTCATCACTGGACTATCTCACCGAGGGGAACAAGTGAACTTGTATGGGTCATGACGGATTGGGTTAAGCATATCTTCATTGCTCACTGAACACTATCCTTAGGCCCTGAAATCCAAGAGTGGGAAGATTGAGATTTCTAGTGTTTGGGATTTGACACTAAGAGTGCTTCTGTTGACCATCAATAAAATGGCAGGGTCCCAAGTAGAACATGAGACCAACAAGTCGAAGTTCCTATATGCTATTGACTACTCAACACCTACGATCTTCAACTGGGTAGAGACCATGAAAAGCGCTAACTGTCTAAAGCTAAGGTGGGGAATCTAAATCAATTTTACTTCAGATCTGTGCTTGTGACATTTTTCTTGGAACGGGTACCAGTATTCCAGTATCAGCTAACTAAGGGTAGATCCTCGTATGCTACACGATCCATAGATGGCCCGTTAGAGTCGTTTCATGCCTAGGATCATTAGGGGTCATCACATGTCATACCGACCTGCATTCTTTTCATGGCTACGATGACAAAAGATTGTCGTGGAGGACTGGCCATACAGAGGCACCATCTTCCTTGGAGATCAGATATACCTTACCAGATGGAGAGGATTTTGACGATGAAGGTAAAAAATCAACTTTTTAATTTTGAGATTTTTTAAATGTTTTTGGTATATATGTGCTTATAACATTTCTCTTGTTAATGTAGACGTTGGACCAGAGCAGCCTGCTGGATGTCCCCAATAGCCAGGTTCGTCCCACACCCTATTGATGTGTGTCGCTACATATCAGGAAGGTAGTGACAACGAGGAGGAGATCGCGAGGAACCTTGAGGGATTGACTCATAGCATCCCAGAGTATGCTCAGGTAGGAGACATTCCTCGTCAGTACCAGAGACACATGGTGGGAGTCTCAGATTGGATCCACAGATTATTGACTCATGTTCCATGAGATGTATCATGCTACCACAATCACCATGCTAGTTAGTTCTTAGATCCAACACTTACATTTTTTTAGGGCTGCGTGCCACGGATATATGAGGCCTGCGAGCCACCGATGTTATTTGGGACACACATATTATTTTTTGGGGTTCTAATGTATCAAACATTATCACCATATATATATATATATATATATATATATATATATATGTTGTATTTCTTGTCTACTATGGTACAAATGGTTTGTTTTATCTTTTCACATGTTTCGTAAATGTCTATCCAACACATGATTAGCTAATTCATCTGTCAATGTATTCATGCATCTAGAAATATGATCTGATATGTAATGTAATCAAAATTTCTTTCCAATAGATGGGTCTGGAGATACATTCTCAATATTTGATGGTTTCTAACGAAATATTACCCATTGAGTTAAAGGATGACAAGCTGTGAATCTAGGTTCACAACAAACTCTCTGATGTCAAGAACAATGGCTTTTGACAACAGTTTGATGACTGCACTGTATTCAACAATTTTGTTAGTTGTGCAATCTAGACAGATACCTTGAAGATTAATCAACTCACTGTTAGGATCATAAATAGCCCATGCCGCAATGATAGGTTTCGGGTACTATGGCAAGCACCATCAGCGAAGCCAATGTGGGGAGTCGAGACATCTATAAAGAAGGAAAAGCATAGTAAACATGAAAGCTATTTGAAAACTAACACACAAAACCAGACTGCAAAAAAATGAATGACACACTAATGTACAAAAGTAATGATGAAAGATGACCTAAGCATAGTACTTCTTGAGAGAGTCCATGCTGGGACTCGAGTAATCAATCAACATAGATGAACATTGGAGTTTTACCATTGACATGATGAGTAAGAATCGACTCAGCCAATTAATAGAGTAGAACTCATATAAGGCTTTTTCCCCATGCCCCCTAGGTAAGGGAGAGTTACAAGTGAGATGACAATCCCATTGCAAGGATAGGAAATCGGTAAAAAATCAGAGAGGGAGAAAAATCTTGAATCCATGAAGGGATAAAGGTGCACTTAGTTGAAAGATATTGATCATGTCAGGATAAACTGACATGTCAATAAGGGGCTGAGAAGAAAACTTCTCAAGACACATAGACTTGACCGCCAGGAAACGTAGGAATGAGGAACAATGATGAGTATCATTCCAAGGTGGTTCCTTGAGAGACATGACTTGCATGATTCCTTCATCAGCAAGGAAGGTATCAGCTAAGGGATCAAGAAATTCCAATGTGCCAAGCCACGGGGATTGACAGTACGTATCGAGAGAGGTCTTTGACATAAAAGAATCAGAGGTAGAATCTTTGAAAAGACCTTCCCCCACACTCTCATAGGGAGCACCAGTGTGCCTGACGTATGAAACATTGCCATCTGAGAGGAAGAGAAGCAAAGAAAGACAGTTGGTCGATAGTGACAATCTTCCCTTGATGGAGAAAATGAATCATGTGAAATAAAGAGGAGGCCATGGCATGCATGGCATGGGTCCAGCTTATGCCTAGTAGAAGATTATAATTGAGATTGGCATCAACAATTTCTACCTCGACTTGCACTGTCTTGCCTTACAGAGTGATAGCAAGGTTAGGTAAGACACTAAAGGGTCGTGAATCATGTACATCGAAAGCTTCCAAAGTGTTTGGAGATTGGTTCAAAGCAAGAGAACCAATAGCCTTCCAACATGCGATTGACATGATGCAGGTGGAAGCAATTTCATCGATGAAAGTTCCGTGGATGGTCTTTTCATTGATGATTAGCTGAGTGAGAAAGGCAATATGATGAGGGAGACACAGAACATGGTTCTCTAGATCAAAACATATAAAATTGGAATCAGTGGGATCGATGCCCCTGATAGCTGGCAACAAATATTTCCATTGTGATGGGAAGCTTTGGAGCAGCTTGAGAGCTGACATGGTTGACGACACTTGAGCCAAATCCTCAACAATATCATAGTTCTTAGTAGCTCAGGTGTTAGGATTATACGAGGATTTCCGTAGCACAACTTGAGAGGGTGGCCGTATAATGGAATTAGGGTTAGGGTGCTCAATATGAAGAGGGAAAAAACTCAGGGTAGAAGAAGAAGGTGTGGCTTCTTTCACTTTCACAGCTATTGAAGCAGGAGTTTGATAATATTTCGATCTAGTAGCCACATTAATAGGTGTACTCATCCCTAACACTTGAAATCTGGAGGAAGAAGATTAGGGTTTGTCTACCATTTGGGTTTGCTGAGATGGAAATGACTCTTTGAGGACAGCGGGGGTCCCTTTGAGCAAGCGACTGACTTCGGATCGTCACGGACAATCATTAGTGTAGTGATCTTCCTCACAAATGACGCAAGGATATTTAGGTTTCCGATGCAAATATTTTCCAGCAGATGATTTGGGAGGACCCTGTTTTGGGGCATCGGCTTTACCCTTGCCTTTGCCTTTCCTCATTCCTTTCGAGGATTTATCCACTGCGATAGACTGGGTAGTGTGGACCTCTGAGCTTTTACCAAGGCTAGGTGGATTCTGGGACAAACTATTAGGAACAACATTTGAGACCGACTTCTGTTTGGAGGAAGATTTAGCAAGGGTTTCAGATACTAAACCAATAACTCCATCAATGGGAGGTACAGCTTGTGACTTTGATGCTGTGGGCCACGGAGAGTAAACTAGATCCAAGTACTGGGCATGAGCGATGGCTTGCTCTTCAATAATGCGTCCAGCCATAGCTATATCGCGAGCAATTGGGGCCACGAATGATTTGGTGAACCATTCAATGAGCACCTGATCAGCAATCTCAAATTTGATCAGGCGACGTCTACGTCTCCATTCATGGATGTGATCAGAGATGTGTTTTGTATTATCTTGCTTAAGCGATGTGAGAAAATAGGTGCCAGTTTCATAGCGAACTGGCAACTGAAAATGCATGAGGAAATCCATGGCTAAAGAGTTAAAGTCATGGTAAGTACTTTGAGGCAATTCAATGTACCACTTAGCTACAACGCCCATGAGGATTCGTTGGAAAAGATGGAAACGAATGGCATCATCAACAAATGAGTTCGACGAGCACCAGAGGTGATATGTCATCACATGGGCCTAAGGATATTCTTTAGCTTTCCCATCAAACTTTAGACAATCGTTTTGGTATCCTGGACGGTATCGGAGGCTAGTATGGCGAATGAAGGATTGGATAATTCGTAAGGTGAGATACATCTGACAACTTGAGTGTAGCCAAGAATGACAATTCAGTGTTAAAAGGCATGGGGGTTCGATAAGCGGGTTCGAATGGAGGAGCCCATCCCTACTAGTAAGGATTTTGGCTACACAGTGGGGGATTTTGGCCATATGGCATCTGAGGCTGCCCCCATTGCAGATTACCTTAACCAAAGGGAGGATTTTGACCTTGAATACCTTGGAGTTGTCTGGCCATAGGTTGCAGATAAGCAATGTACGGGTTAAAAGGTTGTTGAGCTTGTTGACCTTGGACATTTGGATATTGGACCTGTTGTCCTTGGACATACGGGTGATGAACCTGTTGCCCCTGAACAAGAGAATTTTGGACCTACTATCCTTGGGCATAAGATTGATACACTTGTTTCCCTTAGACATAGGGATTCTATACCTGCTGCCCTTGACCAAAAGGATTTTGAACTTGGTGACCTAGGGAATTAGGGGTTTGAGCCTGATTCCCTTGGCCAATAGGATTCTAGACCTATTGACCTAGGACACTAGGATTCTGAGCCTGCTATTGCAGGACTTGACCTTGACCCTACCCTTGCAGGGGTTGACCCTACTGATATGTATACAAGGGTTGTTGCTGCCATGGTTGGTTTTGTTGTTGCAAGGGTTGACCTTGTGGTTGCAAAATTTGTCCCTGATGCTGCAGAGGTTGGCCCTACGAAGACATGGGCTGGGAGGTGTGCAGAGCATATTGCATGTGCTACTGCAAGGTTTGTTGCAACTGTTGCAAGGGTTGACCTTGGAGTTGTTGGAGTTGACCTTGTTGCGGGATCATTTGCACTTGCGATTACATGGAGAGCCCTTGCTGCAACAAGGTTTCCCTTGTGGTAACAAAGGCTGCCCTTATGGTTGTAAAGGTTGTCCTTGCTATTGCAAGGGTACTTGAATAATGCCCGAGAAATTTCCGAGCTGAATCTGGCCATAGCTAGGCTGAATGTACTGTTGAGATTGGAGGGTGTAAGGTTGATTAACCATTCTTAAGAACCATATGGAACGTAAGGATTTTGGTATTGGACCTGAGCCCCATAGGGTTGTTTATTCTGAACATTGCTCGATCCAGGCGGACCAACGGGATTCTAAACCTGTTGGTACTCAACATTTTTTGACCCAGTAGGATCAGCAGGGTTGTGAATAATACCAGAAGAAGGTTGATTAATACCAAGCATGTGAACTTGTGATCCACTCACATTTGTGGCACTTGAAACTATAGAAACATTCAGGTTTTTTCCCCCAGGCGATGGCACAACCTGGCCACTGACTAGAGGGATGAAGGAACTGACAGAGACATTCTTCGAAATTGCTGGTTGTGCCTGACGGGTAACTGGGATTGACGATACAAGGGTATTCAGAATGGTGGGTTGCACCAGGACTAAGGTAAAAACTGTTTGGAAGTCATGTTCACAATGAACGAACCTGATGTAGCATGGCACCTGATCCCAAAACAGGGTTATGGTAAAGTGATGAGGCACTAGGTGTACCAGAAACCAACTGTGCCAAAGACACATAGTTGGTTGGAAAACTAGCGGGAAGACCCCTGAATAGGGCAAACCCTCAGGAGGAAAACAAAACTCTTCCTCCTCAATAGTGTGTGGAGTAGAAACTTTGGACTCTTCCAGAAAGGTGACTGGAGCATCGCCTTCAGGTTCGATATCTTGAAACAAACGATGACGAATGGCTGAAGAAGTACAAGGGGATAGTTCCAAAGGAACACCCAACTGGTCGTACGAACTGTAAGGACGCTACGGTGATATCACAACACGGTCAAACAAAGCATTCAAATGATAGATAACTAGTCCAAACTAACTGTCAGTGGTCAACAAGTCCTCAAGAGTTTGAACGAGATTATCCAGAGATTTCGGGCCAAGATCAGCAGATGACCTAGTATTGAAAGTAGGCAAAGGACAAGATGACAAAGGTTGAATACTCAGAACAATTCTGAGTTCAACACCTTGGTCCTTAAGTGACTCTGGTAACTCAGGAAATGACTCCTTAGACAATCTTTTAGACGAAGGAGAGGAAGAGGAACTGGGTGAACCAGATGGTTCAGCCATGATGACCTTGTCTTAGTCAATAGAAAAATTAACTTCAAGGATTTAGAAAGTTCTTTAAGGGAAACTCATGATTTTGTATCAAAAAGACTAATAGGGTGTTTTCAATCATGGGCAATCAATTAAGCATAAAAGGTTGGTGCTCTTTCATTTTTTAAGAGTCGAGAAAGAAACAAATATGACTCTATCGCCTTCGATTGGAAACGAGCTTGAAATCAAAAGTTCTTGAACAATATTTTAAGTTTAATGAATCAAAAAGATCAAATGACCACTATGGATGATATAGGTAAACAGGATTACTAGGCAAGCATGAACTATAGAATACCTCCGGTGACCGAGAAGTACGAGTAGGCGATCTCCCCGAATGCTGTGTTCGATGTATCACATTTGCAAGGCGGCTGACTCGGCTTCCTAATTATAAAGGATTGCAGCCTAGAGGGGTCTCCCGTTATATACTCGATGGTATAGGGAGAAAAAATCCGTACTAGCGCTATCTAATGCCGAAGCTAATGACAACTGCTAGTTTTAAAGATGTTGGAACACATCTCTAGCCAATACCTTCTAGATATGATCGTTAAATGTCAAATGTGCTTTAGGTTAATTGAATTCATTTTAAAGTTTATCTTGAGTTAAGTTTCAGTTTTTAGGTCTTAGCGATGCAACTCGAAAAACATTGAATGCAACTAAATGAGACAAAACCCTTTCAGTTTGATGATGAAATGCCTACACTAGAGAGGGTAGAAACTACTCAATCAAATGCAAACAATCAAGCAACTGAAAGTGAAATGATCTTTTGCTACCTTACTTTTTTGAAAAATAAACTAATGAAAAATGCATTCCAATTCCTAATTTCCTAACAAGCACATATCTAATAGTCCTTTCCAAAGAAAAAGAGTTCTTTTACTTTCCCAAATGCCAATGAAATTCTACTATTTTAATGATGCAAGCTATCATAGCACAATGATCCAACAAACTAGAATTTCATAATTTTTCATGAAACAACGAAATAAACTTTTCATATACAATTCTTTCATGAAAATGTTTTTGAGACAATAAGCTCTTAAAGAAGATGAAAACATGAAAAGAGAATCTCGTTTAGACTAATAAAACATCAAGTTAACAACAACAAGACAAACAATGTAATCCATGCCTGAAAAGAAACTTTTAGATAAGAAAAACAAAAAATTTCAAAATTGTGTAATAAAGGTCAAAACCATAAAAGGACTGAAAATGAAATGCAAGGAGTAAGTACACTACAACCCAACTTACTGAGTCCACAAA
Organism: Pinus tabuliformis; assembly: GCA_031772625.1. Lineage (NCBI taxonomy): Eukaryota > Viridiplantae > Streptophyta > Pinopsida > Pinales > Pinaceae > Pinus > Pinus tabuliformis. The sequence goes on along the minus strand of CM062814.1, from coordinate 440,231,868 downwards.
TAGCTGAATGGATGACAAACTAGATGCCCTAGGTTCACTGACCACCCAATGACTCAAGCAATCAATGAGAAAGATGATAAGCAAACAAAACCAAATGAAAAGCAGCTTTCTAGTTAGGGGGAGAAAATGGTCCAAAAGGCTTACGGGGTCAAAATCAAAAAAGAAGAAAAACACACTGGCCAAGATTGGGGTCAAAACCTAATCTTCACTTATAGGAACCAGCGTGACTCCCTAATAGACAACAAACACCAGCGGCTAGCCGATGCGACTGTTCCTTAGTATATCACACTGATCAGTGTGACTGTCAGTGGATTAAGTGCGCTGATCAAGGGAGCTAAAAAAAATTAAAAAATTGGAAACAGAGACCAAATCTGCTACTATGAATTTCAAACTGAAGCCAGTAAGCAAGATAAAAGAAACAGAACCAAAGGGAAAAAGTGGAACTAGAAAAGTTCTCACGAAATCATGAAATATAAGACAAATAAAAGGATTGGTTCCCCAATATGGTTGCCAATTTGTGGTGAAGTAAAATTATAAGTGCGGACACAAAAAACTTCCTCTAGCACGATAATGGTACTAGCCACAATAGATACATTCTATGGAATATTTCTTTATGTTAGAACCAATTAAGAGGGCCTACCTCTTAGTATTTTATCCTGTTTGATGATGTCCTTGCTTGCTCGCTCCAACTATCTCTCGCTTCCTTCTTCAAGCACCTGAAACAAGTAAACAATAGCAAACAACAACCGTGATAATAGACAAATTGTAATTCAACCTACTTAACAAGTCAAGAAACATTAAGCCATGAATATGTAAGATGAAAAATCATGTAGGAAATCAATCGATAGTTTCATATATATTGATATCAAGAAGAGATTACAACCATTGTCTTGATGTTGCAGTTCTCCTCTGACAAGACTAGGTTCAAAAACACTTATGATAGCATTCCATGATGACCTTAATCAACAATATTTTTAAGGCTCTTCCCTTTAGGCTTCACTCCAAACCAAATCACACTTCTCCCTCACACAACTAGATAGCTACAACTATGAATAGCTTGTTGTTTACTCCAAACCAAAATAGCACTAGCACACCAACATTAACACTAGCTTGTGCTTGGGAAGAAGGGAGGTTTATATAGGATGAATGGATGGGAGATGGATCCTCTTCTCATGGGAGAAGGTCTTATCCCTTGAGGTAGGTCATCATTATAGGGGAAAGGAGGCCAAGCTGACATCCACGACCCCATGGTGTGAAACCATTTACTAGACTTTCGTTACAAAGCTTCTAGAGTTGGAAGCTTCGGCTCTTAATTTAAAAAAATTTCCATAACAGGACTGATGTGACTGGAACACAACTCAGTCACTCTGGTCAGCACTAGGGATAGTGCTAATATCTGCACATCAGTGTGGGGGAGACAAAGGCCATTAGCACCAGTCTTGTAAACTGGGAAAAACAGAAGTTTCAAGGGAAATGGTGCAAAAGGGAATTGATCTGCTCATGAAGAGGGACACAATAGGAGTTTCTTCATGAAGGAAAAGCATGTGGGGTTCATTGTAGAGGTCCTCCAGGATCAAGGAATGGGAAGTATAGGGACAGTGACAAAATGTTGTGTGACAAGGAGACAGATGGAATTTTCCTCTTCTGTAGGTTGCCTGGGTATGAGAGTGACTTTTGCAAGAGTGAGCCTTGAGGAAATGCATGGATGAGTGCATGGGGATCAACGAATATTTCTTATTATGGCTGAGTTATGTGAGGTGGTGTGCTGGCAGCAGAGATACGTTTTCTATTTTTGGACCGTTGGTCCCTAATACCAGCTCATCATTTCCCCCTCCTAGTAATAAAGTCCCAGTTCATGCCTCCGTAGACTTAACTGTTTTTGTCATGCTCTTCTCCTTTTCTGACTTGATTGTTGCCACATGTGGGAGGACCAATTGTTTTCTCTTCATTGACTAAACAAAGTTGGCCAAGTTAACTAGCCACCTTTCACTTATAAGCCAACTTACTCATAACATTTACATCTTTTGACTACATTATGCAAATGAGAGAGCGAGTGATATACTTACTTGTGGTGTTAACCCTAGCTATAGTTGTTGAAGACTAGAGGTGCTTGTTGTGTGTTGGTTGCATGCTATTTTTTCTCTTTTTTCTTTTATTTCTCTCTGATGATTCCTTTGATATGCAGGTACCTGGTGTTGAAGGTACTGGTGTTGTTGCTGCTTTCGAGCTCTTTCTGCTATTGCATAATTATGCTGGAAGCTTGCTGCAATCATGATTTCTACTCTAGGGGATAAGCTGCCATAGGATTTCCTACAGGATGTCCTATAGCTGCTTCTCCCTCGAAACTCTTAGTCATACACTCTGCTAGGATTTTGACGATGGTGACATGGATTGAGAGGAAGACTAGGAGTGTGGAGAAATGAGACATACTCAGGTGCTGCTCCCTTCTACTCTATGTTTCATGCTTCTTCTTTTTTTTCTCCTGAAGGCTGTGACAAATATATTTTTTATTGAAACTGATTTTTTTTATGGTGAATGCAAGGGTGATGAAAGTGGACATAGGTATGGTAATGAAATGGTGATGTAGGGGTGTTATTTCTTTGACATAGTAGGTCATTTTTTTTCTCTAGGGTCACTTCTTGTAGGATTCCTGAGCCACTGTAATTCCTACAGGATCATCTTGTAGGTTTTCAGGGGATCTTGTAGAAAACACAGTCCCCTTGTAAACTGAAGCAAAGGAGTGAAGAAAATGGAAGAAATGGTGGAGTGATGAATGACAATGAGTGGAAAAATAAAAATGTGAGTGAAATAGGTCCCTTTTTTATCTTCCTTTTTTCTCTGATCATCCTCCTTCTTGACTTTTAAATAGAATTTTTCATGATTTTTCTCTCTTTTTTTATTATATTTTTTTTACAACAACTAGGTTGCCTCTGAGAGGTTTTCATCCTAGTTGTTTTCCCTGGGCACCTCAAGAGAGGTTTTCACCTAGGGATATTTTTATTTTCCTTTTTTCTTCTTTTTCTTTTTTTTTTTTACACCATTTGGCCGACGCAAGAGGTTTTCAACCCAATAGTGGGACTCACACACCTCATGGAAGTTTTCACCTAAGTCATTATTTTTCTTTTTTCTTTTTCTCTCAGTGATTTGATGAGGCAGGAGCTGAAACTTTCTCCACTACCATCACTATTTTATTGATACCATCAATGAACTCTTCCTTGACAATGGTCTTTTGTAAACTTTCAATCGGTGTCCATTAACAAGTAAATAAATGGCCTCTTCATATATGGTTCTGATCTGCACTGAACCATTATCATGACATCTCTCTATAACATAAGGTCCTAGCCATCTTGTCCTCAACTTGCCCTTAAAGTATTTATATCTGGAATCATATAACAAGGTCCAATCACCTTCTTAAAATTGTTTATCCTTGATGTTTTTATGATGCCATATATTCCTCTGAAGTTGGGTTACCTCTGTGTGTAGGAGAGCTTGCATTCTGAACTAATCTAAACCATTTAACTGCAACAATCTCTCTTTTTGTGCACTGCTGAGATCTAGACCTGGTTGGGTTGCCATCCTTAGTCTATTATACTCAAACTCAGTGGACAATAGGGCCTTTTTCCCATAGACCAGCTCATAGGGTGTGAATCTAGCGGTGGTGTTACAGGTGGTATTATAGGCCTAGGTGGGCTCAACTAGTTTATCTGCCCAATATTTCCTTCTGCTGTTAACCACTTTGGTCAAGATGGCCTGTAGTGCTCTATTCATCACCTCCACTTTCATTAGATTGTGGGTGATAGGGAGTGGAGGTCATATGCTTGATCTTGTGCTCTCTAAGCAAGTCTTCAATCGTGTTGGAGGTAAATTGGCTGCCTTGATTAGTGATCAGTTCTCTAGGGTACCCAAATTTGTAAAATACATTCTCCCTTAAGAACTCAGCCACCTTCTCCTCTGTTGTTAGCTTAATTGCCTTGGTTTCAGCCCACTTAGTCACATAGTCAGTGCACACAATGATGTACTATTTTTGCTTCGAAGGAGGGTCAATAGGTCCAATGAAATCGATGCCCCACTTGTAAAATGGCTCGAAAGTCACTTGAGGCTCCAGAGGCATTTCATCCCTTGGAGTAGGCTTTCCCATCCTTTGGCACCAATTGTATTGACTAGTATATATTTTCACATCCTGATGAAGAGTGGGCCAATAATAACCTGCTTGTAGCACTTTGAATGTTGTCCTCTTTGCTACAAAGTGACCTCCAATAGGTCCATCATGACAAGTTTGAAGGATGTCAAAGACTTCCTCCTCACTAACACACCTTCTCAAGATTTGATCTGCACCAAGATTGAAGAGATTTCCCCCAATCCAATTGAAGGGGGTGCTCTTACTTATAATCTTGCTTTTCTCATTGGAGGATGAGTTCGGTGGGAACTGTACAAATACCAAATAGTTTGCTATGTCAGCAAACCATGGAGAGAGAACTGAAATGGTGAACAAGTGCTCATCTGGTAACTGGTTATCAACCATTCCCTCTTCACCTGTAGGCAAATTTAATATGGAAAAAAAGTCTGGAACAACATTTTCCTTACCAGGCTTATCAACAATAGTTAGATGAAACTGTTGTAATAAAAGCAACCATCTTATAATATAAGCATTCACATTGGGTTTATTCATTAAATATTTCATTGCGGCATGGTCAGTATGGACAGATGTTTGATATCCCGTAATATAATTCCTAAATTTGTTCAATGAATGCACAACATCCAGGAGCTCCTTTTTAGTCACTATGTAGTTCAGTTCAGCCTTTGACAGATTCTTACTGATAAAGTAAATGACATAAGGAAATTTTTCATCTATCTGACCTAGGGCTTCTCCTATGGCTTTGTGTGAGGCATCAGCATGAATGTGAAAATGAAGGGCGCAATTTGAGCCTCAGAGAATTGGGGCAGTGGTTAACTTGTTCTTCATGATGTCCAAGGACTCTTGACAGCTTTTTGACCATATAAACTTAGAGTCCTTGGGCAACAACCCAAATAAAGGAGAGGCCAACTTGCTGAAGTCATTTATTAGCCTTCGATAGTATCGAGCTAATCTAGGAAACTTTTGACATCTCTCTACTTTTGAGGAGGTGGGACCCTTTGGATGATATCTGTTTTGATGGGGTCCACCTGTAGTCCTTGTTAACATATTGAATGACCCAACACGATCCCTTCAGTCATCAAGAATTCACATTTCTCGGGACTGAGAGGTAGGTTCATATCAATGCATTTGTGTAGTACCTTACCGATGTTGGACAAAGCCTCCTTGAAATCACCTCAATAAGGTGTGAAATCATCCATATAGATTTCTACCACATCATGGACCAACTCAGTAAAGATACTCAGCACTACTCTTTGAAAAGTGGTAGGATCATTGCAGGGCCAAAAGGAAGGAACCTATAGGCAAAGTGCCCCAAGACAAGTGAAGGTGGTTTTATCCTGGTCTTCCATGCTAATCTAGATTTGGTTGTACCACTGAATCCATCTAGGAAAGAGAAAAAAAAATTATGTGCCAGGCCATCTGGCACTTGGTCGATGAAAGGTAGAGGGAAATGGTCCTTCTTTATGGCTTTGTTCAGCTCCCTGTAATTGACACAATCCTCCACTTACCATTTTTCTTGGGAACTAACACCAGAGGGGAGACCCACTCACTATCGGAGATAGGATAAATGAATCCTGCATCTAGCAATTTTTGCAGTTCTTCTTTGACTATATATTTAAGAGTTGGATTCATCCTCCTTTGGGGTTGTTAGACTAGCTTGCAACCTTCCTTGATATAAATATGAGGAGTACACACTGAGGGGTGTACTCCTTAATTTCTTTATAACTCCAAGCAAAGGCATCCAAATGTTCCTTTAGCATGTTGCACAACTTCCCCTCTTGGAGAACAGAAAGAGATGGATTGATTTTCAAAGTTTTCTCAGGGCCGAATTCTATGGTTTTGACATGGAGAGGGTTGGAATCAGCCAAGTACAGATCAATTGGATGGTTTTTTTGGGTTTCCTTTACTACTTCTAGAGACAATGTACTGGGAGTTGGACTTTGGAGTAGGTGTTCAATCAAATTGTCTTCATCCTGTTGTCCTCCTCCCATGGTTGTTTCTAAGGTATACAGTTGGGCAGTATAAACTTCACCTTCTTCCTCCTCTTCCAGCCATAAAGGTAAATCATGTTCTAGAGATGGCTGAGAAACATGGTATAGGACTAACTGCTTGGACATATACCCATTCTTGATGGTCATATTCCCAGCTCTGCAGTTGATGTAAGCATCGACAGTGGCCAACCAATGCCTCCCAAGGATGAGAGGGTAACTAGTAATCTTAGCCTTAGGCTAGAGAACGAGGAAATATGTAGGCTACTCCTAAGAGTTAATGGATACCATCAGATCCTGCACAATCCCTCAGGGGTCACTGTGGAGCGGTCTGCAAGTTGCAGTATTGTTGTGGTCTTTCTCAATGAACCTTGGAGGTTGAGCTTGAGCATGGTGTCCTCGGTCATCACATTAATGGCAGCCCCAAGATTGATCAAAGTGTGTGGGACAATGGTTCCATTGATGTGCACATCTACTATATGGCTTCTAGGGTCCAAATACTTTGGACATATTACCTACCCCAACATTAAGTTGGACAGTTGTCCAATGGAATTAATGGTAGGGGCATCTCTTTTTCGCCTCCTTGGATGCTTGAAACACTTCTCCTTAACCAACTTGTTGTAAATAGGTACATCCTTGATGGCTTGGATAAGTGGAATGTTGACACATAGGTTTTTCAATTCTCCCAAAAGTTCAGTCTCTTCTGGGGCAGGCTGGAGTGGTTGAGTTAATCTCTCATGAAAGGGTGGATTTAATTTAAGAATGCTTTTGTCTCTTTCTTCTTCAACCTCCCTAGGTGGATGTGGAGGTTGGTTATCTGGGAGAACTCTCCCATATCTCAATTTAATTTCCCGGATCTCCACAACATAAGTTGGATATGATGTCTCTCCATTGTATACTTATTGTCCATGTCTGTTGTTCAGGATTTGGGGGAGACATTTGGATGGGGGGGACATCTGGGGTTGTTTCAGTGGAGAACTGTAACAGCTATGGTTGGGCAAGTGGTGAAGCTAATAAAGCTTGAACATTGTTGTACTGGGGCCTCCAACCCTGGGGCAGTGAATTCTGCTGAGGTTGTGGCAGATCATATGATTGAAATGACTGGATAGCTGGCTAGGAATGATAGTGAGATGCAAAGGACCAAGGAGGAGGTGTAGACCAAGAAGGATGACCAAGGGGTGCCTAGGAAGGTATGGATGTTTTCTAGTTGGGTTTATAATATGTATGGGATGACCCTTGCATGCCCTGCTGGTATGGCCTAGTCCCATGAGGTCTCCTTTGGTTTATGTAACAGAGCTGCTCAATGACCCTTCAACTCCTTGATATACATCTTTGAGTCGAGGAAAAGAAGGGCAGTTTTCTATGGAGTGGTTTTCTTCACAGGCTAAGTAAATTTCAATAGAATTCAATGGAAATTCATTCCTAGGGTGCCTCTTGGTGCATCTAGCATAGAAAATGGCCAAGGCTCTCTCTACTTCCTCCTACTTTCACCAAATGTTCATCATGTCCATCTGTAAGGCAAGAGTTTGTGCAGCATCTCACTCTTGAAATCTTCGAGCATGTTTCCAATTTCACCCTTGATGGATGAATTGGAAGAGGATGTACTGACCATAGGTTGACTTCCCCTACCTTTTTCGTAACTACCCTAGAATGGTTTCTGAAGATAGTCTTGATATCCTCATAGGGTAACTGGTATATATCTCCTCTACTAACAAGTGTAGGGTATCCAAGAGGTATTCCCTTACTCCTCTGAGTAGGAACAACTTTAGTGACTTAGGGTCAAGTGTGCACCTGGCCCTTTTGTAACTAAGCTCGAACATTTTTTCATAATCCTCTAGGGATTCATCATTACCTAAGGTCATCCTAAAAATTTCTTCTTTAATATCCTTACACCTACAGTAGTCTCGATACTTATTGTTGAAGGATTGATGCATTTGAGCCCAAGTTGTGATGTTATCCCTAGGTAAACCCATGAACCAACGCAGACTGCACCCTTGAGGGTAGATGGAAATAGTTTCAACTTCTGCTCATCATCTGTATAGTCATAGGTTTGACATATAACAACAAACTCAAATAGGAAAGTGTCAGGCTCTTCTGTGGTCAGGCCTGGAAATGAGGAAGGGCGAAGGGCTTATATTTTTCATCTTAGTGTCCAATTGGTTTCCTTGATGGGAATTCCTCAAATCTCTCTCTATTCCTTCTGTCATTTTGTTTTCAGCCATTGGCTCAATGGGAATGGGTTCTTCTTCTCCCCTATAGATTCTTCAAATATGTTTGGTTGCTCACTTAAGGATTCCTCCAGTTCAGAGCCACTGAAGAAGAGGGAAGGTTGGTTGTTGGATGCAGTGGGGGTATTTGTAAAAAAATTCCCTAAGTTATCCCTATTCCTGCGAGGCATGAAAGCAAATGTTTTTGGTTTGGTTTTGTGATTTTTTTCAAATTTTGAAAGTGCTTTGCAAAACTGAAATAGCAAATTTAATGAAAACTACTAATTGAATGAAAAACTAATCACTGAATTGAGATCTAACTTGCATAATTAAAATTGCAGACTGAATCAGAACTACTGACTGAATGAAAAGATTAACTATTTTCTTGAAATCTAACTTGTAGAATGTAAGGAAAGCAAAGAATGTAGAATGAAAATCAAACTAAATTACTTTTATAGAAATGAAACTAATGGAAGAATAGTAGAAAGAAGAAGTATAAGAAACAAAAAAGTAATGACATATTACTCAGACACCTCCCGGCAATGGTGCCAAAAAGTGATGAGCACAAACTATTGCATCAAGAATGCTACAACTCCTAGACCTACCAACTTTACTTTATCAGCCCGAGGTTCGTACAAACATGGAGGTCACAGTGTTGTATACACAAGTAAAAGTGATGGTTTGCCTTTTTTCACTGTTCAACTAGCGAGAGACCACTAGGGTTTGTAAGCCAGACTTCTATGGATTCAGAAGAAGCTTGGTTCCTTGATGAAAGAAATACAAATCTACCCAAGAAAGAGTTGATCTACTGCAATAATGAAATTCAATGCTAAGGCATACCATTTCCTAATTAACTGCTAAGAGCTATGTTTGCACTGATGCTAAATCAATATGAAAAAAATGCTACTATCCTAAGAATGGAAGTTAAAAACATCAAACACAACTTTATGCATGTAAAGGACTGTAATAAATATGTTTTGTCTTTTGTTTTTTTTGAAGAAACCAAGTGTGCAAACTAATCTCTTTTGGTGATGCGGCAGGTGGTTTAGGGGTGCTCATGGATGGTTGGAAGGTTTGGGGGACCCTTGGGCGACCTTGGGAGGCTTCCTAGAGGTTTTCCTCCAATTCAGCCTCAAAATAGGCCACTACAGGAAAACCTACACGATGTAGTAGAAACCTACATGATTCCCTGCATTTCTACAGGATGCAACCATGAGAAAAATGACGGGTGTTGGAGGTGATGGAAAGCTTAGGGGAGGTGTTTTATGGGTGGAATGGAGTGAGAAGAGGTTGGGGATCACTCAGAACCCAAAACGAAGTTTAGGAGATGGTTGGATTTGCTCAAAATGCTTGAGGGAATTTCTATATAAAGCGATGAAATTGGTGAAGGTTTTGATGAAAACAGGAATACCTATGGGTGAATGAAGTTTGGTTGCTTGCTATGAGATCTTTTCCTACTTCCGAATTGCCTTCTCTACATCACACATGTGTAATTTCCAAAAAGTCATGTAAATAAGAAGAAATCTGATGAACTAGAAAAGTAGAATTTAATGAAATAACTGTCTACCTTATGCATGAAGAAATTGTTGAATAACATGGAATCATGGATGTGATCTACTCCAAGGATGAAGATAGAAAAGATGGAAATAAAATCCTACTTTGCAAAACTGATCAAATGCTAGTTTGAGTATAGCAAATCCTTTTGGGCTGCATAAGGGTCTTTTGCTCAAATCATGATCCCAGAAGGAAGAAGTAGGCCAAGACACCTACTGACAAATTTGTGGAGCCCCTTTTATCCTTCTAACCTTCTACTGAAGTAAGCACAAATGGAAGAAGAAAACTAATAAACAATTATTCAAATCTACACTAATTGCAATGAAATTCTTCTAACAACAGTTTAACCATGAGTCTATGAAACTAAGCTAAGAATAAAGATATAAGAAGAGGAGAATTTTCTACTAAGGTTGGGCCCTAACCCAAGAGCTTTAGCCCTCTTAGTTAACCCAGTACTAAATCAAGAACAAACTCATTCTTATTACCAGAACAGAAAATTACATCAAAAAGTCTTCCACAAGTCTGGAGCTCGAACATAGCAAGAGAATTACAACAAAAATTCAAAATCCTAATGAGGCTCTAGGCCTCTCTACTTATAAAAATGAACTCTCAATAACTTCCTTAAATTTAGGGAGGCTCAGCTCCCAAACATGAGATGAACTACCCTTTGTCTATAATTTGCTCGGTTGCTTTCTAATCTTCATGGCTTGGCTACTTGCACTCCGAGATGGTGGGATTAATGAAGGAATATTCGAATGGGGAAGGAGTAAAATATGGAGATTTACTCCTACAATCTCTCTCCCTTGTCCCTTTCGAGTTTCAAACCTTAGTCTTAGCCAAAATTCCTTGATTTTCTCTTTTGAACCTGCATTCAATGCATATTAGTCACTAGGCATAATATCTCACTTTAAATCTCATTAAACAGAATATAATCAAACATGTAATAAGTTGTGAGAAAAGTTGGTTTGACTAAGCTAGGAGGTGAATTAAGGCCCATATAATACCCAATGATGAGGCTCATCAAATGTCTCGATGCAATGACTAATGGTGGTAGTGGAGTTATTGTATGTAGGGATATTCACCAAAAAAATATATTAAATCATGAAAAATTATGGGAACTAAAGGATTTACCAATGCGCTAGTATGAGTTGCTTGTTAGTAGTTGGGGAAAGTTAATTTTTTATGAAGGTTTTGGTCGATGAAGTTTCTGACTAGTTGACATGCAAACTAAGGTTGGTTTGTAATATTTCCTATGCATGAAAAATAAGACAATGATTCATATGGGAGGCTGAAAGGGTTTATTGAGAATATAGTCGAATTTATACTCAAAAGACTCGATTTTTCAAGAGGAACTTATTTGTATTTTTTTTAACTCCATATGAACAATAGATTTCGATATCATACCTAATGTACTTATAATTTTGAGATCCATAATAAAGAGTTCACTCCCCATTGGAGAAAAGGGGCTTGGAGACGTAGTCCAAGCAGTGAACAAACTCCATTATCAATTTGTTTATGCTCTTTAATATTAGTTTCTCTTCTCAAAATTTTCCAATTTTTTTCAATTGAAGCTTAATTTAAGTCCTTCATGCTTGATAATAGTTAATGATGCTCAGATTATAAATTGGTTAAATAATCATTACTTTAGCATTATAATGAACCAAGTCAGTTTATTAAGTTTAGATCAAATTTTCATCAAATCCTAGTTGGAGCCCCTTCACAACATTTGTTGGTTAATAATTTTAACTTAGTAATAATGTTACTGCATTACTACTTCTAATGACTGGAAGATAAATGATTTTTGATAATATTGTCATTAATCTAGACCACTACGTACTACTAAGGAATCAAGTTGGGTAGAGTGAACAAAGTTGAGAGATTGTACTTTTGATTAGTATTTTCATTGCCAAAATCAAAGGAGAAATGATTTTTATCTAGATCTCCAAGTGATCCCCATCTTTTCATGTCAGCCTCATTAATCTAAGGTGTTTGAACCAAGGTCAAAACCCACCTCTTAATTCTCCTATATATTGGAATTCGTTGGACTCATTTGGGCATCATCATACTCATTCATTTGACTTATCTAGCAAGGAGATATACTCATTGTTCATTGACTAAGTGTCTAATTTTGTTCTAAGCCTTGGCTTAAGTTTGATACAAAAGTCAAGCTTTGATTTTTGATAAGCTTTCTGTGAAATTGCAAGACCAAATTCAAACCTTTGACTAGTAGCTACAATCCGAAATTTGGTTGTTTCACTAGGATTTTACCAATGAGAAGATCATTGACTTTTCTATCTTGTTTAGCTAATTTTGACTTCGCATTTAATGTGGTCAATGATTGAACTTTAATTCAAATATTTTGATGTACAATTTTGATGAATTTCCCTCTCTCATATGGAAATATTGTTGGGTTTCCCCCTTGTGGGGTTTTGTCCCAAGAAAATTTTGGTGTCCTTATCTCATTATTTCATCGTGATCTCTACTTCTCTACTGAATCTTTTATGGTTTAAATTTCTAAGTATAACTGCTTGATTTTTTAAATGCTCTAAGAATAATAATTGTATCATTAGTATAGTTATCTGGCTGAAAAATGTTCTAGTATCCTTGCAAATAGAAAATCAACATGGCATTAGAGATATGATGAAGATAATATTATTGAGATCACAATTTTACTAATCTTATATACAAGATCAACTTTGAACAAGAGGTTATTATTTTTTTTAGGCTTGCCTCTTGGGCTTAATAATGTCTATGATTTAAAGAAGTCATAAATTCTATTTAATATCCATTTCAAAGAATAATAGGATATATCTAAATAAAACCCTCAAACTCAAAGATATAAGATCGAAAAATGCCTCAATCAGAAAATCCTTAGGAAGACCGAGTGTGAAGGCTTCTGTGTAGAACAAAAGATACAATTTCTTATAGTTTTGTGAAGAGTTTGATCATAAGTGTGACATCCATTGGTTAACATTTTCCCCTTCGATAAATAATTATAACTACTTTGAAAATTGTTGAGAAAGGGACCATGATTCCATTATTTAAGGAAGAGGTTTTCTTGAGGAAATGGTTGTTATTTAAATAAAAATTTTGGTTGGTGAAAAAAATTTAAAAGCATTGACTATGCATTGAATTCAACTAAAAGGTAAAGACTACTCGAAGTGTCCTTTATCCCAAATGTAAGTATGAAAAGCAAGAAAATTTTATAAGTATCATGGGTTACGCTATCAACGAACGACTACTATGTGACTTTTGGGGAGAACAAAGGTAGATAATCCATATGTGATAGAGGAGGAAATGTATTAGAGGAGACATGCACCCTCTTTTATCATGCACAAAGAAAAAATTAGGAAGCATTGGAAGAAAATAGGATGTTCATAGTTTTTGGGTGTAGGATAATGATGGCGAGGGTGCAGGTGTTAGAGACAATCTCCCTAATCTGCCAACAAGCTCCTCTATGTCTTGGTCAATTTCCCTTTTCTCCTTTGGGCGCATCAGTCATTAAACTGATGTTTCATTCTTTTTAAAAAAAACTTACTATCGGGCTTATTAACAAACAGTGCTCTTGGGGAATTCCTAAAAGAAATGTCCAATTATTAGACTTACGCACACAATTATATATCCCACGTTATATATACTCACGGCATTTCTCCCCTGCCTTTTTAACATCACGGCGGTCATAGATGGATCTTACAACGGACCAAGGCTCGTATCTGTATATCGCACGCTATGGCTATATGCGAGACCTTCTCATGCACAAAGGCTCGGATGCTATGGACTGACGGCTATAACCTCATTACCTATGCTGTTCAGTTCGATATATATATATATATATTATATATAATTCGGTGATTGCTCAAACAGTGGTCTTCTTTCCTCTAGAAACGATACCCTTATATGCAGTGTTTTAATACTTCGGTGATTCTGCTAATCGGCAGTTGACTCAAGTAACAATTTCTCCACTTTCGAAATGACGGACTGGCAATATATATCTATTGCAGTTTATATTAATTCGCTCCCAAATTCCGGAACTCGCCCCCTGTTGCGATATGGCTCCCTTCGAACCGCAGGTTTTACAAACCGAGCACACAACTGACGTTTCTAAGGTCCTCTCGACGCCGATATAATATCGGAACTATGATGGGTGTGGGACTTACAGTAATGCAGTCCCAAATACACTACCGCACTTAATGAAAAGTGCAAAGTCCTTGTTATAACCAGAATATATGCGCAATTATAAATCAAGAGTTAAAGCCTATATAAACGTGAATGAAAGGAAAGGTGAATTCGATGGTTAATATACAGTACTACTGCATGCGGAACCCAATCGCCGATTCAACACTATTAAAGCGCCACACAATAATCTACACATGCATATTACAGAGTCGTTTTATAAGAGACACCGAGAGAACAATTATTTTCAAAATAATACTATGGCACTCACCCTCTCCTCTGTCTGATGAGAGCTTTGCTGCCTTTTTATTTATAACTAAGGATAGACCGTCTTGGTCCTTATCCGATACAAAGAAAAGCATGCTTTACAGGATGATTTAAAGCTTGAAAAGCTCTGTTACAAATGCATGATTTATTGCTAGAATTTTTCTATTTTTAACTAAGAAAGCATAGAAATTGCAGGCTAAAGGACCCCACTCCTTTCCTGTAAATTTTTTTGGATTTTTTGGAATAATTTGGAAGATTTTTCCCTCTGAGTCACATGCTCCTGCATCAGATAATGAAGACTAAAAGGGGAGATCAAGTGTTCTCAAACATTGAAATGTCTATAGGAAAAGGAGCACCAATGAGAAAACCTTTTAATGGAAGGTTGTTTTGTAAATTGTTCAAGAGAGCATGGCTTGGTTCTAAGTCTAAGTAACCCACTAGAATCTTGTGGATTGATGAACCTTCTAGATTTATGAATAGACACGTACATGTTGTGAGGACTGAAGAATCACTAGGAGCTTCCTTGGGCTAAATATCTGGTGCTTGACTCACTAAGGATCCACCTAGAGAAGCGATTTATTTACACATTAAAAACTTACACTAAAGGAAAATACTCATAGCGGAATCTCCTCCTCTAAAAGTGATTTTGGAGTCATTTGCATTACGAAATATTAGCATGCCTCTATGCATGCTGAGCTGTTTGGGTTATAGGGAGATAGCTAGGGGATGAAGGCACAGGGTCCTTGTGAAATAATGTTTCAACTGTGTTGGTTGGTTGAAAAACTCTCGGAATCACCCCACTCAAGCTTTGGAATCAGACTCGGGGGTATATGACCAGCTATATGGGTGCATTGTGCACTGGGTAACACTTTTGTTTGCTATGAGAATTGGATACTCACTTGGTGACTTCAGGCCTGTAGAATTGAATATGGATTACCCACTATGTTGTCCCTTCTTGGGATTTCCATATATATAAACAAAATTTTGTAGGCTTCTGTTGTTATTTCTTATGTGCCTATGATTATGTCTTATGCTTAAAATCAAAACATAAAGTGGAGATTCATATTTACTCACGGAATGGTCTCCTTGTGATCTCCTAAACATCATAGGTTCTCTAATTGTTTTTATGAAATTTTATGCTTTTTTCTTTCCTGAAGGAGACTTAAAAAATATCTAAGCCGAGATTGTTTACTCCCATAAGATATTAAGGGCCAAAGGGACCAAAAATATATGATAGACTAAATTGATAAGTCTTTGGCCTAGTTGGGCAAGTCCCTAAACTATACCTTGTATTTGAGTCATAAAGAACCCTCAGATAAATTTTTTATGTTAATCTCAAGAGGGAACACCTATGTGTGCTTCATAAGAATTTAATGGCCATGGTTGGAACTCTGGCGCAAGTCCAAGGAGTTGAAGAACCATCATAGTTGAACCATAGGTGAAACCTATCCCAATGACACATATTTCAAAGCAATAGGAAGAACTTAGCTCATACCCTTAGCCTCTTAGCCTTATCCATGAGCTTGGATGTTCTATCCAACTCTATGACAATTTATTTGAAATCTAGGTTTCTAACCATACGACCACAATGCCTAACGAGTGTGGGGACAACATAATGCGGGGCCAAGATTAAGCTAGAGAGATTGATGACTAAGAAAGAACCTAGGATGACATATCCTAGAGGTTACACTTGGATTTTCATGATGGCAACACATGGGAGAGTTAGGCTGCTCAACATTGGGGATGTTGTGGCAAGTGCAAGGCTGCCAACCCATTAGGTAAGGATGAGACTTGTGGACAACTAGGAGGATTAGCCACACATTAGAAGAAAGTTAAAAGTTCTTTGATAAGGGTTTAAGGAGAAAACCATTAGGATCAAACATTTTCAGAGAAGGCATATATCCTAGCTCCTACAGGGAAGGGCATGATGATGATGATGATGATGATGATGATGTGGATAATGTTGATTTTCAAATTGAATGCAAGAGGATAAGGTCAAGAGGGAGCCCACATGTTCAAAAAATATAAGTAATTTATATCTCTCTTTATTATTATTATAGTATTGTTATTTTACTATTAGTCTCATTTATTTACATATCTCTGTTTGTTATATTCATTCTTCCTTGGCCCCTTGTGAGGATTGCATGTACATATTAGAGGCTACACAAGAGCTATGGAAATATATGAAAAGAAAGGAAGAACAAATTAAATCTTATGACAAGAAGAATCTTAGCTCTAGACTCAACAAAGTTACGGTCTTAATGAGAACTATAACCTTGAAACAAGAACTCTAGCCCATAAAACTTCTTATTTTTGTGTAAAAAAAATGAAAAAACACCATGAAAATGAAAGTGTTGATGTCCACCACATTTTTCTTTTCGCCTTAAAATCCTAATTTGTTTTAGCAATGATATAAAAAAAATTGTGCAATAAGCATGGAAAACACCGCAAAAATGAAAAGTATTGATGCTAACATCACACTTTTTTTCGAGTCAAAATTCCAATTTGTTTTTTTAACAATGCCACTAAAAACAATTTTTTTTGTGAAGTAAATGTGCAAAAGCACCCTAAAGCTGAAAAAGTGTTGATGCTACATCAAGGGTTTTTTGTTGTTGTTAAGACTCTGAATTTTTACCAATTTCATTAAAAATAAAATACCATGAGCTCAAAGACCCTAAAATTCCAATAGTTGTCAACGATAGCATTAAAGATAAAATATCATGACTCTAAAGACCTACAATTCCAACAATTTTCATGGCATTGAAGATAAATATCATGAATCTGAAAAACCTTAAAATTTTGAAATTATTCACCTTTGAATTAAAACCAAATATCATGACTAAAAAATCCTAAAAAATGAACACTTAAATTGAAGATTTTTTATAACAAGAGTATTTTTTTTTAAATTATAAAAGTACGACTCTTTAAAAAACTTAACCTAAGACAAGGTGACACATTCCAAGAAAAATTTAAAAATCAACATTTAAATTGTCACGCAATGAGGGTGGACTTCCACGACAATGAAAACATAAAAAACAACCATGAAATTGACACATAGTCAGTATGAAGGTGATCCATTGTAATTAAAACCTAAAAATCAAGTAACAAATTGACACATAGTGGAGTCAGTTTTCTAGTCGAGCATCGACACATCTCCAGTAACAAAAGAAACCAAAAAATTGAAAAATTAGAAATAACTAAAATTGGAAAAATAATTTGAAACAAATTCAAAATAAATCAAAATAAAACAAATAATAATAAAATAAAAATACAACATAAAAACAAGAGTTTAAAAAATGAAAAATAACAATAATAACCAACAAAAAGAAACATAAAAAAAAAAAAAAATTAATTATATATGTGCGTGTGTGTGTTTTAAACTATTAAAAAAATCACTTGCTCGCTCTTGGAAATCAAGGGGGGAGCCTTTTCGAGCGGCAAGGACCATGGGCAAGACTAGTAGAGTGGTTGACCCCACAGCACTAACCTTGTTGCCTGATAATGGCTACCCCATCAATTCCTGGAATTGATGACACAGACCCTCATTGATTTCAGGAATTGAAGAGTTGAATGAAAACAATTTGGGTGAGAAAAAAATATTTTTGTTTAATCAATTTTTAATTTAAAATTTTTTAAATAATTTTTTTGATTTTGATTTTTTATTTATTTTTTTAATATTTTTAATTTACTTTTATGTTTATTTTTTTAATGTTCAATGTTTTAATTTTCTTCAAATTTATTTATAATTTTTCTTATTATTATTTTTTTAATTTATCTTTTAGCATGTTTTAAGTTATTATTATTATTATAATTAACAATTTGTATGGTATTTTTGTTTATATTTAGTTTTTTCAATTTTCTTTTTGTTTTAAAATACTTCTATTTATGTTTTTATTTCCATATGATAATTATGTTGTTTATTTTTCTAATATATTTTAAAATTTTGAAAAAATTGTTTATATATATATTCCATTTTTTTAAATAAATTTTGTTTCTAATGGTCTATAATGCTAATATTTTAATTAATTGTTTTCAATTTTTGGTTAAATATTCTTTATATTGTTTTAAATTATTTATCGTTTTTTTTTTTCTTTCTTTTTTTTTTTATTTTTTTTTTATTTCTATCTTTATTTTTAAACAATTTATTTTCTTTTTTTTCTTTCTAAGGTTGCTTGGTTTTTTTTTTTACTTGAAGCTTTATGTGAGTTATCATCTTTTGAAAAAAAAGAAGCTTCAACTAATAGCATTTTTCGACATAAAATTCATAAAATTTTCCATTTTTTCAAATTTTTATGTGCAAATGTTTCCATAAAAAATCCTTTGTTTAAGAGGTCATTTTTTGTAAAAAAGACTCAAGATGAATATTTTTTTAATTATATTTCGATGGAAATGTTTATTTTTTTTTGTCAAGTATTTTAAAATTATTATTTTGTTAGTGACAATTATTTTGTGTTTGGAGTATTAACTAACAATACATAATATATAAAAAACCCTAATTTAAAAATATTAATTTTATTTTTGTTTTTTTAATTTCCAAAGAATGAAAATTTTAACACAAAAAACATTGCGAAGAAAAACAGATGCAAAATTGAACAACTCTTAAAAGACAAACATCTAAGGAATAAAAGAAGAAAAAGAAGAAGGCAACTTGAAAAATGGTTAGACACCAAAATTTAAAGGAAAAATGTGCATACTTAAATCATAAGTAAATTTATAGTGTCAAACATATCACAACCCTGCCACAACCCCCCTTCCCCCCCCCACCCACCAAAAAAAAAATTAAAAAAAAATGATATTGAATCAACACTTTTCAAAATCAGCATGAAAATCACCAACAATTTTTTTTTTTGTAAGAAATTATTCAAATTATATTAACAAAGGAGAAATGACATAGGATAAAATCCTGAATGTGATCTTTGCCTCAGACAGAAGAGACCAGAGATGAAGAGAAAAAGGACTCTGCCATCGTTGGGATAAACCAGAGCCTTCTAGTTTCATTGTTTGTATTACAAAACAACTATTGATCAAAAATCATTTATGTATTAATTAACACAATGTGGTTACTACATGCACATCTAAAATGAAGCTAGTGTGCTAGAGAGGAGGTGTGTGATTGAGCCATGGGTCCCTAATATGTGGTATCCAAAAAAAGTGTGCAAACAAACAATCAAGCTCTGGGTGTTCTTACTCGACGTGGCAGAGAGAAAATATTTACCTATAGAGAAATCAAAATGTAGAGAGAGAGGGCTAACTTGAGAAAATTCATGTCACCGAGTGTTACATCTTGACACACTAGACCTACGACGTTTCATGTTGGAGCCTCATTACTCTTCGGTCATGCCATGAATTTGCAAAATGCTCGTAACCTTTGGGTTCTCCCCCAGGATGTAGCAGGCCCTGGGGGTTGGGGCGAGGAGGAGACGTGTGAGCATCGGCCACTGAAAGGGTAAGATCAAGGGGAGGAGGGGGGTTGAGCCATAAGGGGGCAGGGAAGGGTGGGTAGGAGGAGCCTATGGTGGGGAGTGGGAAGGGGAGGGGCAGGGGAAGTAGATGAGGAATTTTGGGTGGAAAATCTAAGTGAAAAAATCTAGCAAATCATTTGAGGAAGGAAACGCCATGGCTCTAGTGAGTGGAGTGGTTAGCAATCTAGGAAATCGCTTACATTCTCCCTTGAGCATGTTCTTTTATCTGGTGAACAAGGAGGTTCTTGAGTGCTCAAAGAATTGGGTGGCCCCAACATAGTTCATATTTCCTCCATGTTCAGGAATTCCCTATCAATGGAGTCGATAATTCCATTGTTGAACATGGTGGTAACTGTAGCATCCTCGAAGTTTGGGGGGCATCGCCCACAACCTATTCCTCTTCGGGCATCTTCCTATTCCCATTACAGATTCATGACTATGTGGAACAAGTTTGCAATCAATATGCCAAAGAATATGTAGATGATAATTTCAGGAGGAAAATGTAATTTGGTAAAGGGGGTGAGCATGGGGGCAAGTAGTTAAAAAATACCCAACATTTTAAAAAATATATCCATACTTAATACATTAAAAGATTGAAAGTGTCATAACATAAGTTTCCCCCCAAAAAAGGAGTTAATGTTATATTACATTTCAAAATCGACACAAAAAATCAATAATATCTAAAAAAAATGTTCATTCTTAATACATAAGAAAATTTAATGTGTAACAAATATTCTCCAAGAAAAAAAGGTTGATTATGAATCAACATTTTTCAAAATTGGACGATTTTTTGCGACATCCAAAAAAATTAAAACTTAGTATAGTTCTTGTTAAGTTGTTAACTTTTTTCTCAAAGGGAGCCAAAAGGTCAGCGGGATTGAAACTTGTTTCGATGTTGAGAAGGAGCTAGTTGTGACTTCCAAGATGGAGATTGCTAGAAGTACAAAGTGAAGAAGGAATACCTCAGTAAGAGGGAGAAGGCTGTGAATTTAGGCACCTCAAGCTTTAAATAATACTTTTTGAAGAGTCACGTTGATCCAAATATGTACTAAAAGGTTATTGAAGATGAGCTCTTTGATTTGACTAATATATGCTTCTAAACAGTTCTACGGAAACATTGTCTAGTGTAAGATGAAGCTAATAGATGGATCTTGGTCTAATGTATTAATACCTGAGATTGAAAGTGTGGAATAAGATTGTTGAAATTTAGTTGAGATACTTCATGGACATCTCCATGATGACAAATTTGAAGAAGTTGTGAGATTCTGTTGATGAGTTGGGTGATCCTATTGATTGCATCACTAAAC